>CM041642.1:40981255-41121011 GCA_023333625.1 Bothriochloa decipiens | reverse complement strand
TGTAGATTCCATCGGCAACCCATCAATAACGGCTCAGACCTGCTTTCTATGTCCTTCAGCTCCGCTTTCCATCGGCAACCATGCCTCAAACTCTATCGGCAACAGCCCTTTGGCTTCATCGGCAATGTACAAGATCAACATGTCCTTTATCGGCACTCATCCATCGGCAACTCAGAATCAACGCTGGAGAAGAACTACTCCCTTGCCGATCAGCATAGTTTTCGGTCCATATTGACACGTGTCAAAAAACGGTGTCAACACATGCCCCCCAATTTCGGGGTATAGAATACTTTATGCGCCGAAATTTCCTCCAGGTCGTAATTGCCCAAACCGTTTGAACTTCTCCTCGAGAGTTGCATGCGTGGTAGTGGAGATCCTGTACCAACAGGCCCATATAGTGCTTCCTCCGCCGCGGCCTATTTTTCATCTGTGATTCAAACCCTAGCTTTTCTCTCTCCGGCGGCGACATCAACAAGCGATTCTCCGACGAACTCGATCATCGGCGCTCTTGACGGTGACCCTTAGCCTTCATTTAGCATTCTTTGCCTTCTCCATCTCCATCGCGGCCATGGCTATTCCTTTCGACGCCCCCAAGGTTAGTCCTTTCCTTTTGCCTACCCTCTGACATTTCGTTTCTCCTTCTCTGCGCCGTTCATGACTCTTCCTTGTTCCCAATCTTTTAATCTCAGGAGCTTTACAATAATCTTCTTATCCCAACGCATCGGAATCACTTCATCTGCCTAGGCCCAATGGGAAATCCAGACCCAACCGACATTATAAACGCAGAGACCAATCGAATCCCCTTCAGAACTCAGAATTTTGACTTGGGACTCTGGACCGATACCTTCCGTTCTTGGCCAAAAACCACCAAGGGATGGAAAGATTGGTATCTGAGGGTCGCTAGGCCAATGGAGCTGTATTGGGCAGAACACAAATTAGAACAGTGCATCAGAATATCCATTGCCGATATGGAGAGGAACGAGTCTTTGTTAATTGCCGCCTCCTATTTCTGGTCGGATACCCTGAATGCCTTTATTTTCAGACATGGGCCAGCTTCTCCTACTCTTGCCGATGTATACATGCTTACTGGCTTGGACATTTCTTCTGCCGATGACAACTCACTGTTCCAACGGAAATCCGAGCATCGGCTGACCACCAGAAACATTGGCGGCTGGACTGGCTATATCAATGAGTATAAGAAATCTGGTTCAGTCAATCACAGGGAACACTCAGCCTTTTTGAATATGTGGCTTGAGAAGTTTATTTTCTGCGGCAGAACAGTCGGACCGACCAACATGCACCTCCCTGTAGCAGAATTGTTGGCTAGCAGCGTCAAGCTCCCCCTGGGCCGATACCTTCTTGGCTCAGTTTACCATCTCCTTCACCAAGTGTCACAAAGGCTGCTGCAAGGTAAATCCATCGGCAACCTAGGGGGTCCCTGGTGGTTCATTAACATGTGGTTAAATGCCCACATGCACAAATATTTCCATATTGACCTGTTCGCCCAGCAATTCCCTCGAAGTCTTCCTGAAGACTATCAACTTGGGGAAGAAGAATCAGCAACGCGCCCCCCCCATTAATTTTGGAGAAGCAGTGGCAGTGCTACCAGGGGCAGAGGCGAACAAAGTCCAGATCAGCAATCTTTTCCACAGCCTCTACATCGGCATCCCCTCTGAGCTTCGGGCATGGGTCCCGTATGTTGATGAAGCAACAAGATTCCCTCTTTCCTTTAATCTTACCGATGAGGCCCTGAACCAGGACGTCGACATCCTAAGGGCAATAATCACTCCTCGTGCTATCCCGGTAAACATTTTTGGAAGCGGGAAGAACATCAATCCCACCTACGAGTTCTACTATCCATCGGCAGTAGCAAGACAGCTAGCTTTTGGACAATTGCCCATCAACTTATGTTTTGCCGATGTGATTAAACCAAGAGAGACCATCGCGAGCCGTGTGGATTGGCACAGAATTGTTACTCTCCTTCCCAATGCTGATATCTCAAATGCCGATCTTACTGACTGGGTACCGGCTTCTTTTGTCACCGAATCCTTCAAATTATGGTGGCAAGAATGGAAGGAACAGCTGTTTTTCGCCTCTCCTCATTTTTACTGGAACTCTATTGATTCTGATCACGTCATCCCTGCCGATGCAGTAAGTCTGACCCTCTGTACTCCTTTCAACTCCTCCTTAATCCATCGGCAACTAACCCTTTCTTTAACAGGTTGACCCGGTCCCAACATTGAGTAAGAGTGGCAAGGTCATACGGCTGCAGCCGATTTCCCCAGTATCCATCATCGGCCACAAGGCTCCCTCGTTAGATGCTCCAGTGGGCCGCGGTCGTACCAAGAGAAGCACCAAATCAGTCACATTTTCAGCACAGTCATCTCAGGTAACCACCTCACTTTCTTTTGCAGATGCCGATTGCTGTGACTTACCGATTTCATATTTCAGGGCGCGAGTTCTACACCTTTAGAGTCTTCATCGGCAACTCGTCCCCCATCACCCGTCAACGCACCTTCAGATGTCATCCTTGTCGACTCTCCAGAGGTATGTTTCTCCAATTTTAACCCGATTTCAACTATTATAATTAGCACTAATTACTCCATTTACTTGTAGCAACAAGTGGACACATCTGTAGCTGTTTCAGCCGATCCAAAACCATAGTCCTCTGGTGCCGATGCCCCCCAGTCATCTGGGTTTGAGGAACCACAGCCTAAGTGCAAAGCTTCATCTTACGTAGCCCTTCAATCAAAACGATCAAAAATTGCATCGGCACTTTCCACAGTTCCAGCACCATCTCTTCAGTCAACACCACCGGATGTGCCAGCACCAGGATCACTAACAGCACCTCAGGAAACACTTGCCGATATAGCCACAGACTTGCCACCACTCAGCCCTACCAGAACTGATCCATCGGCAAGCATTGCTGAGGACATATTGCAAGCTGCCTCCTCCAGCCAAATGCAAGAAATCGCCTTGAAGCAAGTAAGTTAACCATTATTCTGCAATATTCATTCTCCTGTAACTGACTAATCCCCTCGCAGAAACAAGACTCTCCAAACAGCCTATTCTCTTTTACTGTCAACATTCCTGATGATGAAGAAGAAGAAAGTTCTGCGCTTGCCTTAGGAACTGTATCAGCTGAGGTCAGAACCAAATTAGAAACATTATTATCTTTGTTGCATCAAGATACACCTCAGCTGGTCCAAGATTCAGACTCCACAAGAGCAATTTTCAAAGCGATTCGTGGCCAAGTCCCTGATAATATTGAAGAAATCCTTTTTCATGCCGCCCACCTTGAGAGCCGACAACTCCAGTACCAAAAAGCCGCTCGATGAATTGCCGATAGAGCCGCTCAATCAAAACTTAAAGAAGAAATATTACAATTCAAGCAGGCCACCGAAGAAAAGCACAGAAGCATGAGCAACTTAGAGGCTTCGGGCGCCGATCTTGAAAAGAAAATTACTGATCTATCGGCAAAGAGAACAGCTTTACTGGCCGAGCTGAAAGAGGTGGAAGCAGCCCTGAACCAAGCCGTACAGGAGAAAGACAACCTGTCCAACACTTTAAAAATTCTTCAAAAGGACAGAGACAATCAAGCCTGTATGGCGCTGACGCTGAGGAGAAAACTTAAACCGATAGAGGGCACTGCCGATGCGGACGTCAGGGAAGTGGAAGAAGCCGACCAGATTCGCCTGCGTGCAATAACCGCTATTCAATCCTTTCTTAGTTTGTAGACTTCACTCATCGGTTTTGTCAAGTTATCGGCAATCTGAACTTTGTCAATTGACTGTGAATGTAATATAATGCCGATATCTTTATTCCTGTATTTTATGCATCCGTCCAAATACTGGGGTAGTATTTCTTTAAATATTTCCCATTTAATGCTCTGGGAAATATAACTCCTTCGAGGGTTTCTAAGATGTATGCGTTACCAGGAACCAACTGATTTATCCGATAAGGACCTTCCCAATTAGGGGACCACTTGCCGAATTTCGAACTCTTAGTCCCAATCGGCAAAATCAATTTCCAGACTAAATCTCCATTTGCAAATTCTTTTACTTTCACCTTTCTATCATACCACCTAGCAACCCTCTTTTTATTTTCTTCGACGCTAATTAAGGCCTTTAGCCGATGACCTGCTAAATCTTCTAATTCATCTCTCATAAGCACGTCATACTCATCGGCTGTCAAGTGATCCTGAGAAAATACACGCCTAGAACCAGTCTTAATTTCCCAAGGTAAGACTGCATCATGCCCATATACCAATTGATATGGTGAGACCTTAATTGCACCATGACACGCCATCCGATATGACCATAAAGCTTCATTTAAAAGAGTATGCCACCTCCTAGGATTTTCCTCAACTTTTCGTTTAATAAGCTTGATTATTCCTTTATTAGATGCTTCAGCTTGACCGTTAGCTTGCGCATAATAAGGAGAGGAATTTAGAACTTTAATTCCCATACCAATGGCAAAATTATCAAATTCTCCTGACGTGAACATAGTTCCTTGATCGGTAGTAATAGTCTGAGGAATACCAAATCGGTAAACAATATGTTCTTTCACAAAATCAATCATATTTGCCGATGACACTTTCTTTAAAGGAATTGCTTCAACCCACTTTGTGAAATAATCGGTAGCAACGAGTATGAATTTATGTCCTTTACTCGACGGTGGGTAGATCTGACCAATGAGATCAATAGCCCATCCTCTAAACGGCCAAGGTTTGATTATAGGATTCATTGCCAATGCAGGTGCTCTTTGAATATTACCGAATTTCTGACATGACTGGCACCCTTTAAAATATTTAAAACAATCTTCGAGAATTGTCGGCCAGTAATACCCGTTCCTCCTAATCATCCATTTCATTTTAAATGCCGATTGATGTGCCCCACACACTCCTTCATGAATCTCACCCATTAAACTTTTTGATTCCTCTTTACTAAGGCATTTGAGTAAAACCCCATCCAAAGTGCGATAATATAATTCAGTATCAAGGAGCACATACTTGGTAGCTTAAAACCTTATACGTCTCTCCACTTTCTTAGACGGATTTTTTAAGTAATCGGCAATATCCCTTCTCCAGTCATCGGCATCAATTACCGATGTCAGCACTTCTCGGATCGGTTGATATCCCGAAGCATGCTGTGCTAGCCGATTAGCTTCTTCATTGTGCAATCTGGAAATGTGTTCAAGTCGAAAATCTTTAAACTCCTTTAATATTTGGAGGCACCTCTCATGATAAGTAATCAAAACTTCACTTCGGCACTCATAAGTTCCGATCAACTGATTAATGACTAGCATGGAATCCCCAAAAACTTCAACTGTATCGGCATGAATTTCTCTGAGCAATTCTAACCCTTTCAGTAAAGCTTGATATTCAGCCTGATTATTTGTTGAAGTGCCAACAATTGGCAATGAAAATTCATATTTCTTCCCTCGAGGCGAGATTAATACAATACCGATTCCTGCTCCTTCACCGCAAGTAGACCCATCAAAGAAAAGTGTCCATGGAGCAATCTCAGCATAATCTACCACACTGCAATGTTGAGTAACAAAATCGGCCATTACCTGTCCTTTAACCGCTTTAGCCGATTCATGACGCAAATCAAATTCTGATAATGCCAAGATCCACTTGCCGATTCTTCCTTTCAAAATTGGCATTGACAACATATGCTTAACCACATCGTCTTTGCATATGACCGTGCATTCAGCCGATAACAAATAATGCCTTAATTTTGTGCAAGAGAAATATAAACACAAACATAATTTCTCAATGGCCGAATACCTAGTCTCGGCGTCTATCAGTCTTCTGCTCAAATAATATATCACACGTTCTTCCCCTTCAAACTCTTGAATTAATGCCGATCCGATAACATTATCATCGGCAGACAAATACAACTTGAAAGGTTTCCCGTGTTGAGGCGGAACCAATACTGGAGGATTTACCAAATATTTTTTAATTTCTTCTAAAGCTAATTGCTGCTCTGTTCCCCATACAAATTCCTGATCGGCTTTTAATCTTAATAAAGGACTGAAGGCTCTGATCTTTCCTGACAGATTAGATATAAATCTTCGAATGAAATTAATCTTGCCGATCAAGGATTGTAACTCAGTCTTATCAGCAGGAGCAACAACCTTATTAATTGCATCAATAGATTTTCTGCTGATTTCAACACCTCTTTGATGTACCATGAAGCCTAAGAATTGACCTGCCGATACACCAAATGCGCATTTAGTCGGATTCATCTTTAAACATGCTTTCTGGTGCACTCCAAGATTTTCCGCAGATCAGCCAGATGATTCTCAAAACCCCCAGATTTGACCACCACGTCATCTATGTAGATTTCAACCGATGTGCCGATGTATTTATGGAAGATAAAATTCATAGCCCTTTGATAGGTAGCACCGGCATTTTTCAAGCCGAAGGTCATGACAATCCATTCGAATAAACCCACATGACCTGGACACCTAAAAGCAGTCTTGGAAATATCCTCTTCAGCCATGAAAATTTGGTTATAACCGGCATTACCATCCATGAAGCTGATGATCTGGTGTCCAGCTGCAGCATCAATCAATAAATCGGCAACAGGCATTGGATAGCCATCCATCGGTGTGGCTTTATTAAGATTCCTGAAATCAATACACACACGAAGTTTTCCATTTTTCTTATAAACAGGAACCACGTTAGAAATCCATTCGGCATATCGACATTGCCGAATAAAACCAGCTTCAATTAACCTTGTGATTTCGGCTTTAATATCAGGTAACACTTTAGGATTACATCGGCGTGCGGGCTGTTGATGAGGCCGAAATCCTGACTTAATAGGTAACCGATGTTCAACTATTGACCGATCTAATCCAGGCATTTCTGTATAATCCCAAGCAAAACAGTCCTTATATTCCCTCAAAATATCAATCATTTGCTGTTTACATTGAGAATCTAACTTAGCACTAATAAAAGTTGGTCTCGGCCTGTCACCGTTACCAATATCTATTTCCACTAAATTATCAGCCGATGTGAACCCATGACCAAGCTTTCCACCATCGGCAAACTGATCCATTAAAATTCATCTTTAGAACCGACTGCTTGGATCGGTGTGAGCTCATAATCGGCAACCCTGAGAAATTCCGTATCTCATGCTTCTCCCGATATGCACTTTGTTCGTTCATAGGTCTCAGAATCAGCCGATGCGATTATATAAGAAGAATCACCAGGGATAATTTCAATCTTGTCTCCAATCCACTGTACGAGGCACTGATGCATCGTAGAAGGAACACAACAGTTGGCATGAATCTAATCCCTTCCTAGGAGCAAATTATAGTTACCTTTGCCGTTAACGATAAAGAAGGTGGTAGGCAAAGTCTTGCTGCCGATAGTCAACTCAACGCATAATGCCCCTTTAGCCAGAGACACATTGCCTTCAAAATCTTTAAGCATCATATCCGTCTTGGTTAAATCTTGGTCTCCTTT
This sequence comes from Bothriochloa decipiens, assembly GCA_023333625.1. Classification (NCBI taxonomy): domain Eukaryota; kingdom Viridiplantae; phylum Streptophyta; class Magnoliopsida; order Poales; family Poaceae; genus Bothriochloa; species Bothriochloa decipiens. The sequence goes on along the minus strand of CM041642.1, from coordinate 41,113,534 downwards.
TCCAAGTCTTCGGAACATAACATACGGCATGATATTAATTGCCGCTCCTCCATCTATGAGTATTTTTGACACTGGCTGTCCATCAATCCTGCCTTTAACAAACAGAGCTTTGAGGTGTTGCCTCTCATCATCGGCAGGCTTTTCAAACACAGCCATCATTGGATCCAGAGTTAGTTGAGCTGCTTCATCGGCAAAAACTGCTTGTTCCTTGTCACCTGGCGCCAAGAACTCCATCGGCAACATGAAGACCATGTTAACATCTGCCGATGGACTTTCACCCTTACGTTTTGGTTGCCATACTTGAGTTGTTGCCTTTGGGATGCTTTCTCTTGGGCACTGTAAGTCTTCTTGACGCATACGCTGTTCCCTTCTTTTTTGAGTCTTCGTCAATCCTTCAAGGCACCATTGGGGCAGCTTTGTTTTCCAAACAGGCTGATAATGCTTTGTGTTCTGCTCATGGAGGCCTATGTTTGGATCCCGGTAGAATATCCCTTCATCAGGAACCCTTTCGTTAGCCATCTCTTCAAGCCTTGCATGACTCTTTGGAAAATAATCAATATACCTGCCCAGCCTGTCATGCACGCTAACTCTGCCCCCCAGCCGATCAAATGCTGACACCTTTTCTTTGATCGGCGTATTGATGCGTACCCCTCGATTACTAGAGTGATGTTGTCTCTCTACCCGATCATTTAAATAGTAACCATTACATTCAGGGCAGGTATCGGCAGTGGGCAATTTAATGCCTTCTTCCCAGCAATGAATGAAAAACGGGCAATTCCAGTGATCTTCATGTCAACGTAACTCTTCCTGTTGCTGCCGATACCGATCCTCACACTGTTGCCGATACCGAACACCATACGGAGCAGGCCTCAGAGGTCTTCTGGAGCTACTACCTTCATCAACAATTCTTTTCCCTTTAGCGCCATCGGCAGGTTTCTTTCCCTTTACGTCCTCAATAATTATTTGATTCTTAGGGTCTATCGATGCATTTCTTCTAGCAGCTTCCGATGTTAACACTTTGGTTTTGCCTTTAGCCTCCACCATATTTGCAGGGAACGGATGTTGATCAATTTTCATCGGCTTCTGAGCTTTTGAATTATCAAACTTCATTTTCCCGGATTCGATAGCCAACTGCAACTGTTGCCTAAACACCTTGCAATTATTGGTACTGTGCGAGGTAGCATTATGCCATTTGCAGTACCTAATCTTTTTCAACTCTTCTGCCGATGGAATCACATGATGAGGAGACAGCTTAATTTGACCCTCTTGGAGCAAAAGATCAAATATCCTATCGGCCTTGGTGATATCGAATAGAAACTTTTCTGGCTCTTTCTGACCGAAAGGACATGATATCGGCTTCTTATTCTTTACCCACTCAGCCAAACCGATAATTGGTTCATCATCAGAGTCTGAATCTTCTGCTTCTTCTACAAAGGACACCTTTTTATTCCAATTCTTCCTGGGTTCAAAAACCCTAGTGTCCTGATCAGAAATCCTTTGCACAATATGACTCAAACTTTCAAACTCTTGTGACCCATATTTTTCTCTGATATGTGGCAGTAACCCTTGAAGAGCTAAATCGGCTAACTGCCGATCATCAAGCACTAAGTTGTAGCATTTATTCTTCACATATCTTAGCCTGTGTACGAAACTTTCTACTGACTCATCACTGCGTTGTCTCAATTTTGTCAAATCAGTCAGTTTCTTTTCATGTACCCCAGCAAAGAAGTATTTGTGAAATTGCTTCTCTAGATTGGCCTATGTAATAACAGAATTAGGTGGTAACGAAATAAACCACGCAAAAGCCGATCCAGACAATGATGAGGAAAATAATCGAACCCTTAATTCATCCCTGTTAGTTGCTTCTCCGCACTGGATGATGAATCGGTTGATGTGCTCCATTGTTGACGTATCATCTTGCCCAGAAAACTTAGTGAAATCTGGCACCTTGTATCGATTCGGGAAAGGAATCGAGTCATAAGATGAAGGGTACGGAGTCCGATAAGAGTAAGTATTGACCTTGGGCTGAATCCCAAATTGCTCTTTCATCACTTCTGCAATCCTATCGGTCAAGAGTGCATCATGATCTTGCCGATGCACTGGCTGGATCTCTACTGGAGGCGTTGGCTGATATGCTTCTACATACCCCTGTGGCACTTGGCTTGCATAAATCGGCATATTCGCGGCACCAACCTACGGAGTAAAGTTCATCGTCTGTTTTACCGATGCTTGCTCCTGGACAGTTGTCTGTGGACTATACCGTTGAGTCCCTATTGCTTGGTGGCTTGGTTGAATAGCAGATTGCTGGGTTGGCACTTGCCTCGACCAATTGAGACTGTAACTCATCGGCACCTGGCTTGCCGATGGCTGATAGCTTGTAGACAATTGATGCTCTTGTATAGACGGATGATAGCCAGCATAATTGCCCTGAATTGCAGGTAACCCAGACTGAGATATGAATGGTACCATGGGCTGCTCTGCAGTGGAAGCTCTCTGTTGAACTGGTGAAGGATTAGTCAATGGATTCGCATAAAATATCTGTTGCGGAGGTGCGTAGAATCACATTGACAATGGCTGTATAGCAGGAGGTACAGTAGAATAATGCGGCGCTTGAGCCACCGGCCGAATTGGAGTAACCGATGTCATTGGACCCTTCCCTGCTACATCATGCACTTGAGGCGGTCCAGAATTGGCAGTAGATGGACCTGGAGGCATACCGTATCCCCACCAATTGGCAGCAGTTTGATTATGTTGACCTGAAGGACCTGACATTGCCGATGCCGATAGATCTGTGCTCAACTGAGTACTAGGCCTCTCCTGAGACGTTAGATCTGATCCTATCGGCGTGGCGCCAGCGATGGATGGTCCTGATATAGCTGAAAGAGTAGGCGCTTCTGTACTCTCAACGGCTGGAGTTGCCGATGGAGTACTGGTAGATGCCGATCCTGGCTGATGATATGCTGGCCCGACATACCCTGGTGCTTGTCCGTCCCTTAACGTTTGTACAACAGCATTGTAGACAGTATTGGACAGCACGGTGGAGTGGTTGATCAAAGCTTGATTTAATGCAGAATTAACCATCTCCTGTAATTTATCAGGGTTGGAGTCAAAGGTTACCTGCCGAGGCAGCGGCAGATCTTGCTTCTGGATAACTTCTCCTCCCCTGTTCATGCTGAAAGATTTCAAGCAAAGCTGCCTGTAATCCTCCATAGCTTTTTCCATGGCTTGCCTCTGATCCTCCTTGAGATCTGATTCTGATATCTCGATGATGTTCTCTGGAGTGATATCGGTAGTATTCCTCATGATAAATCTGTTGACTTGGTCCCACCGGGCGTGCCAAAAGATGTGTTGACTTGGTCCCACCGGGCGTGCCAAAAGATGTGTTGACTTGGTCCCACCGAGCGTGCCAAAAGATGTGTTGATGCAAAATTATATCTGCAAACACACCGGGCTAATACCCGAGATCGATATCCGGAGCGTGCCAGTCGATTTGACCTGTTAATCGACAAGGATGATAGATTTACGATGTATGTGTTAATCGACATATGTGTTAATCGATATTCATTGCCAGTTCCCTTATTCATTGCTTTACGATGAAACCTCTACCGACATGCTCCTCATCTCTATAGATTCCATCGGCAACCATCAATAACGGCTCAGACCTGCTTTCCATGTCCTTCAGCTCCGCTTTCCATCGACAACCATGCCTCAAACTCTATCGGCAACAGCCCTTTGGCTTCATCGGCAATGTACAAGATCAACATGTCCTTTATCGGCACTCATCCATCGGCAACTCAGAATCAACGCTGGAGAAGAACTACTCCCTTGCTGATCAGCATAGTTTTCGATCCATATTGACACGTGTCAAAAAACGATGTCAATAATTTGCCAGTCTTAGTAGAGCTGCAATATTGCCAGTCGTAGTCGTAGAGCTGCAATAAGTCAATATATCGGACCATTCTGATCCTTCCAAGGTAATACTACGGTTGTATGTCCATATAAAGACATAGGCATGCACGTGTTTGGTTTGGATATTTGTGCATAACGCGTCCATCGAAGGGCGATATATAAATCGTGGCAAGATTTTCAAATATCTTTGGCTTTATTTAGACAGTATGGAAAGGTTTATTTATCTGTTGTAGCAAGAGAGAGAAAGAGAACGAAGTAGTGTCCATTTTTTTTTTTTTGAATGATTCATTGAACCACACGTGGTGCATGCTACAAAATTGGCTGTGATGTGTCGGGTAACCATTATAACATCCCTGTAACATAACCGGTTGTGCAACCTCCGATGCAGGATTTTTTTTTTTTTATGAAGAAGCCACCGGATTGTCTCCTGCTTGGTTTGTGGTCTCTTTATGAGCTTGCTTGAACGGAATTATATACTGGCGAACAAGGAGCTACACGATGAGACCCCAGCAGTAACAGTGAAGGCCGGTGCCGGCCTGGCACGGCCATAGTTGCATAGATGATAGGAGGATGGTTCCAGACGACTGCATTGGTTTCGTTCTTCCTCTGTTTCCCTTCCGGCTTGATATTCTCCACCACATGGAGGCTGATGATGCATGGTAGACGCCGTTCATGGACTTCATATATTATTCCTAATTAACACCACCATGGGTCTGAACGAAAGTTTTAAGTCTCCGGCTATAGACTTTGCATATAGAAAACAAAAAAAAAACATTATAGTAGACAATTCTAGAATGTTACCTATAGTAGACTCACCAATCACCACTGATGATATGCCGAGTGCCTAGAATTTTCTTTAGGCCCCGTTTAGCAATACAATATTATTTCTTAGGTGCAAATCATTTCTCCTTGTAATTTTTGTGCGCAACAATACTACTACTTTATGTTTTCAAGTTCAGAAAATATAGCTTATTTTAGTGCAGTTAAAAACCACCAAGTTAGTGCTGAGTGATTTGGAAGACAACTTTTTTTAGCAAACTTGGAAGACAACTTAGGAACAAGAAAAGAGAAGGAAAGAAAGAGTGACTACTCCCAATTCACAAAACCAGTCAACTGATCCTACAAGAATAGGATACAACAACACAATGGTTGTCTATATGAATGAGAGAATGAATGCCAGGGTGGCAAAGTATCCACTCAAAGAAGAGAGGCGAGAAACCAACAAACTGATCTTGTTTGTTATAGTTGAAAACAGCTATTTACGTGGAAAAAAAATTTCTCTGGAAACTGCAAAAACAATGTTATCAACAACCATATGAAAAACTACTCCCCCATCCTAAAATGTAAGAGATTTGAAGTTGAGCTCAGCCAAAAACCATGTTAGGTTTAGCTAAATTTATACAAAAGTATTAACTAGCATCTATTCCCTCCATTCTAAAATATAAGTCATTTTGACTTTTTTTATTCATCCATTTTGTTATGTATCTGGCAAAATAGATGATCAAAAAAGTCAAAATAACTTATAATTTAAAATGAAAGGAGTGTATATCATATCAAATAGGTAAATCATATAAATTAATTTATAGAGAATATCTTTACTGTAACAAGCTTAATTAAATAGTTGGATGATTTGGGTGGAGCTGGAATGATTTATTTTATCACTTGGCAATGAGAAGGAATATATAATGCGAACACAATATCACGATCTACCAGAGAGTGTATAATTCAAATAACGTACCGTAAATACGTTATTTGAATTGAAACGTTGAAAGTTTAAAAACATGCATCGATAGGGACGTGAATCTCGGCAGCTCGACCCATGCATCTCTACCACTCAAATAATGCGGGACAAGTGTGAACAAGCAAGACGACGACTCTAGTTCCCGCGCGCGCGGCTTCGTGGAAAGCTCGACCACACAAGTCCGGCATATATACGTACACAGAGGCTCTCCCCATCAGCTACTTGTGGACACCACATGTACAATCACACATGGGTTGATGGGTGCTCCTCTTGTACCCAGCCAAAGTTACTGTGGTTTATCTGTGTGCAATCACACATGCGTGACACCTCCAGCTCGATCACCAGGCCGGCCACGAGATCCGCGTGTACTGTAGGCTATTACACACCTTACAGAACACGGGTTCAGTACACAAGCAAGTAGTGTTGCTATCGATCGCGCACCCTCTTGACGTCCTGAGATATATTGGCCGGGAATCTGTTACTTATTTTGCACGTGGATGCAAAGACAACGCAGCTAGCTTGTTTTGCCAGTCGTAGTCGTAGAGCTGCAAATAAAGTACACCTGACCATTTTGAAACTTCCTAGGTACTAAGGTAGTATGTCCGTATAAAGACATTAGCATGCACGTGTTTGGTTTAATTTGGATATTTGTGCATAACGCGTACGTCCTTGATGGTTTTCAAACAGTCTTGATTGAAAGGTTTACTTACATATTCAACCAAGAGAGAGAATCAAAGAGAATGAACTAGTGTCCATTTTTTTCTATTTTATTTGTTAATGATTCGTTAAACCACACCTCGTGCGTGCTACAAATTCGTTGTGATGTGTTGGGTAACCGTCACAATTCGCAACTTCTCCATAACATAACCAGTTGTGCAATCTCCGGTGCATGTTTTTTTTTTGGATGAGAAGTCACTGGAGAGGTGAGAACCTCACCCGAATGATTTTCCATTATTATCTATCAGATAGGTCAGGAATGGAGGGTGCCAGACACCTACAAAGTCCTCAGGGATTGGACCCTTAAGAATTACAAGATAGTGGGCAGGATAGACGTACTCAGGCCATTGCAAATATAGGTTATGTCATTGTTCAGTGATTTTTTGCGAGCAACCGGCAACTCCAGAGGCGGCCGCGGCACTCCTTACAAGCCACAAGGAGTCGTGGTAGATTGGGGTCAATGCAAGTGGTGGAAGACGACATCATGCATGTGTATGTATATGTATGTGCCAGCAGCAGAGCAAAGATCATGTTGAGCTCAATTTTGCTGGTGTCGTGTCAGGCAGGAACATGTCCCAAAGTTTATCCACAGTTGGCGGTTTCCAGGTGCAACATGTCCCAATTTTGCTTCAAGGACGACATTGATCGCGCAGGTAGAGGCAATCCTCTCCTGCAGGATCGAGGGCTAGCTTCCCGAGTCACTACCTGGGCATCCCTTTGTCCATCTTCAGGCTGAAGAAAGTAGACGAGCAACCAATCATCGATGTTGTTGCTGCTTGCATCCCACAGTGGAAGGGGAATATGCTCAACATTGAAGGTCGAACCACGCTGGTCAAGGCCGCTCTGTCGGCTATCCCCATCCACACATCAATTGTCTGTCCTCATGGGCAACTGAGTGCATCGACAAACTCCGCAAAGCATTCATCTAGTGTGGTGCTGACTTAGTAACCAAGGGTCGCTGCAAAGTAGCCAGGAAAGACGGTCTGCACGAACTAGGTGGGCTGGGCGTGGCTCCGCCAAGTCGATCGGGAGCGGACTTGGCAGGCGTTGCCAGATGCTGAGGAACAGGCAGTGCAAGCCATCTTTAAGGTTGCCACGGGCTCGACTTTGGGCAATGGGGAGACTCTCTTCTGGACTAACAACCGGCTCCAAGGTGCAAGCATTTTTTTGCTTGGGGCCATAGTGTTTGCAGTGGTTCCTAAGAGAAGGAGGAACGCGCCCGTCGTAGAGGCGCTACATGGGAGGGCTTGGGTTCATTAGATCACAGGGCCGCGAACCATGAGACTGCTAACGGAGTTCATTGGCCTATGGAACATGCTAGAACAGGTGCAACTGCTCCTGGTTGTGCCAGACACCTTTGCCTAGTGCCTCACAACTGATCACTAGTATTTGGCATCCTTAGCCTAAGACGCCATGTTCGTCGGCTGCTGTAGGCCTCTTGGCGTGAAGCATATTTAGAAAACCTCTGTGTCACCGCGTGTCAAGTTCTTCTTTTTGCTTGTCATGTGGCACATAGGAGGCAGAGACATGGGTTGTAATAAGAGAGTGGCAATTGCATTATATGCGACTAGGCTATGAAAATGATGGATCACATCATCCGAGGATGCGTCTTTAGTAGGGAGGTGTGGACGTCATGTCCGAGGATTATTTGTTTGGATGAACTTGTGATTGTTCATGAGACCAACATCATGCAATGGTGGACAGACTCCATGAAGCATCTGCCCAAGACAATTCACCGTGCCTTTGCCTCCGTGTTCTTCCTAGGTGCATGGTGGTTGTGGAAGGAAAGAAATGCGAATGCGATAATGTCACCAACAATGCAGGTGGTTTTGGTGCCATTGAAGAGGAGATTGCTATGTGGAGTGTGGCGGGGTATCGACACGTGGGCGCGCTAGACTTGCAATGTCGCCGACATGAGGTCGATCATTGTCTTAGTCGCAAAATAGTTAAATAGGTTTCGTGTAGGCTTCGGTAATTCAACAGTTTTATAAAAAAAAAAACTCTCTACTATTGCTTAATGGAAAACTTGGTGAGGCATGATATAAAAAAAATAGATGGTCAACAAATGGTACATTAATTCTGCCATCGAGCAACGTGAATGAGTTCGCCGGCATCAGCAAGCGAGTAATGTTGTACAGACCTCTCTCTCGCTCTACAACCGCCTGCTGCACAGCAGGAAGAACGTGGGCGCCAAAGTGCCTGAGCAAGGACGGTCAAAATTATGCTCGATCTGGCAGTTCATCGACATCAGCATACTTCTCGCATTGGCCATTGGCCAACCAATAACAAGTCCCACTACTAGTTCAGTTGTCCAATGCAAGATGTGTGTATCCCTTTGCCTGCCAAGTTCGCCACATATATATGCACAGCTTGCTCGATCAGTTGTTCCTACCTTATGGAGGACTGACCCTTACCTCTCTTATTATCAGGATTCAGTAGCAGTAGCTCAATCGCTAACAGGGCAGTGTTCACCATGGAATGCGGTCGACGTTCTTCCACCGCGCTGCTCCTCCTCCTCGCGCTGATGCTCACCGGCAGGAGCACTATCGCTGCAGCGGCGGCGCAGTGCCGCCAGGCGCCAGGCGCCAACGGGAGCTACAAGCTCATCACCGTTTCGAACAGTCGCGGTGGCCAGGTTAGCATAGCCGCGAGGGCGGACGACTCGTCCATCGCCAGCTTCGCGAACGGGAAAGAAAACTGGTTCGCCATACAAGGAAGCGAGGAGCCCTTCCGCAACGGCCACGGCGTAGTCGATCTGCTGGGTGCGTTTGTGAAGAAGAATGACACATCTTAGGGCATCTGCTTACAATAAGCTACAGTCGTGCATGTAGCCAGTCACTGTGGTGATAGAATTATCGTGCGTGTAAAGTTGTTTAATGTTTAATGGCCAATGCTCAGGTACTCCGTTTACTTGCCAGGAGGTAATATCTTAAATCAGTCAGATCTGGACCATTGATTTTTCTAAATTAATTATTTACTAAATAAATTAATTAATAAAAAACAAAAAATAAAACACCATGCCGCCGCTAATGACGGGAGGTTTCCCCGCTGCCGTTTCCTACTCGCACGGGCGCACGGCGCTGCATGCCTCTTCGGCTCTTCCCAAATCTCGCGCTGGCCCCGACCCTCTTTGCACGGCGCAGCCGCCGGCCAGGCGCGCGCGCAGTTCTTCTTCCCCATGTCAATCCGATTTCTCCCTCAAATCTCGGAACTGAATCTCCTTCAAATCAGGGAAGATGGACGCCCCATCCTCTGCCCGTTCACGGGACAAACCGCAGTCCCTCGGGGTACTGCTGGACGCCCCACCATCGGAAGGGCGAGACGCCGCCGTAACCCTCAGGAAGCTCCGCCGCCGGACGCCCCCGCTGCTGGACGCGTCGTATGTCGCCTTGACGCCGCTACTCGACGCTCCGTACACGCTGCCGCCTCGACGATGCAGCCCGCAGGAGGCTCCGCCGCCGGAGGCCCCGTGGCCTCCACGAACTGCCCCACTAACGTCGTTGAAAAGCTGCTGCTTCACCGAAGGCTCGACGGCGACAACCGTCCAGCAGGTATGTCAACTCTCTTTCCTGAATGCACGCCTCAAAATAGGTTAATTTATTGGAGGGCAGTAATCACAATCATGGATTGAACGTCAGATGTCAATGGAACTGTATATTGTTCAAGCAATTTTCTATGCACTAAATCACAAGCATATTGATTGTTTGGTGTAAGTAATAAAATGCATGATCTGATTATTGTAGTGAGGAAAATATGTTCAGTTGTATTGTGAATTGCTTCTATCTGTTTCCTAGATGCGTTTCCTAGATGCTGCTGTCAATATTTTTTGGCCATACAATGTTCTTTGTCTGTGAGTTTTTTTTTTCCTGAATACCAACTCTGCTTGTGCACTCATATGGCGTTATTTCTGATTTCTCTGTTTAAGCTGATCTGAATGTTAAATGAGATTTTTTTTTAGAATTGCCTTTCTTCTAGAACATAGGCATCCCATGAATAATCTTGTTTATTGTTGTACTGCTGATCTCCATCTCATGATCGAGTACTTACAATATTCGTTAATTTCTTTTTATTACAATTGGATTCAGATTGTTGAAGTTGGTGTGGTTTGGGCTTAGCTGCTACTATAAAATGGTATTTTCCTATTGCATAGTATTTTGTTTAAGGTTGAAAAGGAACAATTTAATTTTGATGTTTTCTCCTTTTCTCATATGATTGACAACCAGGTTCAAACCGTTTGTATGCCGGGGAAATTTGCGGCACTGTGCAGGAAATTGACACATGAACAAAAGCGTATCGTTAGAGAAATAAGATTAGGCGGCCTGCTTAGTATACCGCCCATGCCTATTCAACGCATGCTAGTCGAGTCTCTTGCTGAAAATTTCAATGAAATGGATAGGACCTTCAATTTATGTGGCCATGTGGTTCGTATGTCCACTTGGGATATGTACTGTATCTTAGGTTTATTTGACGATGGAGAGAAGATAGAAATTAGTAGAAAACCAGCAGACTCTACATTGTTTAACCTTTATAAAGAAAAGGGTGATACAGCCATCACTTTCAAATATCTGGAGGAAAGGATACCAAAGGAGGCCGATGAGGTTCACTTTACTAGACTTTTTGTGCTCTATGCAATTGGTACAATTTTAGCCCCTAGCTCTAAGGAATTTGTTGGTAGCAACTACCTACACCTTGTGGCTGATGTTTCGAAAATCAAGGGCCTTAATTGGGCGAGATTTACACTAGACCATTTGTCAGAGCGCCTGGGTATGTTCAACAAGAGTAAAAGAACTGGACTCGCTGGAAATTTGGCATTTCTCCAGGTGTTTTTTTTTTATCTGAAATAGTTTAACTATTGTTCGTGCTTGCATTGAAAGGTAAAGTTTTTCGTTAAGTGTTCAGGTTTGGTACTTTGAACACTTTCGAGCAACCGGTGATTGCTTTGACTATGACTTGCATGAGCACCCTTTAATAAAAAATTGGCATGAAGCGAAAGCTATAAAGCGGGCACGCCTCGAAGGCATAAAGAGATTTGGGGCTGAAAAGGTAGATTTAGACTGTTGTTACTCTTTATTTGTTACTATAAGTGATGGATTGGAAAATAATTTTTTGGCACATTGCAGGTAGCCATTGAACTAGATCCGAACGAGTCTAAAGTGCACACTGCTAATAATAACTTTGATAACTGGGAGGATGCAGATGACAAGGTAATTGTTATTTTAACTGTAATTAGCTGGATAAAATAAATTTTTTTGTGAAGTACATCTTCTCTCCTTTTTAGGTTGAAAAGGAAGAAGTAAATGTTGATGGGCTGCATCATGCTAGCGACGATGACGAAAGCAAGATGAAGGTACATACAAATGCGTACTGATACTTAATTCATGTATATTTATGTAATTGTCCTCAAATGTCAGGATACCATGGAATCAGTGAAGTTCCTATTGGAAAAGGGAAATATGTTACCAGAAGTGCATACGATTGTACAGGTTAATAACTCGATTTGTTTGCCAATTACCTACCTTGCATAAATGTGAATTATCAGTATAAAGTTGCTCACACCATTTCCATTTAAAATATTAGATGCTTCGAAGGCTAGCTGATAGAAATAATAAGTCAGCAAAGTGTGAGGGAAAACAATGCAATTCAGCGAGTACTAGGAAGCCGGGAGATTCCCATTCAAATGTACATGATGAAAGTGACAATGCAATTCCTACATCAGATGGAAGAAAATCCTGCCCAGAACCGGGTACTGATGCTGAAAGGGACTTTTCTTCTCGAACAAGTGATGGATCAAACTTTTCTTCTCAAGTAAAGAGGAAAATTGATTTTATAAGTCCTACACTTGTTGAAAAGGTGAAAATCAGGAAAGATAGGCGACCAAGCAAAGTGTTGAAGTCCCCCTACGGAGACTTTAAACAAAAGAGGGTGCCTAGCAAAAAAACAAATGCTGCTTGTATTGGTATGCTTACATGCTTTAGTTCTTCTTTACAAAGAGTTGTATATGTCTTGACCTTTACATTTATGCAGATGAGGTCACCAAAGGACTGGATTTAAGTGAATTTGAACTGGCTGCCATTACATATATATGAGAGCAAATTGTTGTTGATCAAAAAAATTTATTATGTATGGATGGAATGAATTTAAATGCAGGCCAATTGGATTGTCTAGTTAGACCTATGAGAGAGGGTGGACAGTCAAAATGGTTATGTACTTGGGTAAATCATGTACTTTAACTTGTGTCCTTCTTAAAGTTGTCATTAATTAATATTATTATTTCGCTTTCAGATAATGAGCTCATATGTAAGTATGTTTAACTCTGAATGGGATAAGGACACCGAGAACAAGAAATATGCAATTCCAGCTGAGATAGGTCAATGGCTACAAGAAACTGTTGTGAAAGAATGGAGACAAACAGGTTTACCGTATCATCATAGCCGTAAGTTATGCGGAGAATTTGTAGAAGCTGATATGGTAAGACTAAAATCGTAATTTACCATTCATATGTAAAAGCAGATCCTAAATGTTGCTCTCGGTGAATGTAGATATTCATTCCCATAAACACTACAAACAGTCACTGGTGGCTTTGTGTTCTGTATCCTGCTAGAACAGAAATTCAAATTCTAGATTCTTTCGACAGGCCATTAAATTATAAACAAGAAACAAAAGAATTGGTATGTGCAATACTTTGTTATTACGCAATTAAGTTAAAGCTGACAATCTGTTCTATGAAAGTACTGAGGTAAACTATCTTGCAGATCCTTGGAATTCATTCAATTTTGCTAGGTGGCATGTCTTCATTGCACAAGTTCAAGCCTAGGTGGTCTAACTATAATATTTAAATTGGAGTGTTGTTGTGAAGAAAAACATTCCACGGCAAAAGGACATGTACGTATTTTTTTTATAATTCTAATGTTCAAAGATTGTAACCAGCTAATGTTTTTATTAACTTTGTAAAACTGTAATTGCAGGTGTTCATGTGGAATTTTTACAATAAAGTATATGCAATACTGGAATGGAAGTGAAATAACAAATCCTTTCTCTCAAAAGGACATGGAGAAATTTAGAACCTGCCGAAATGATCCTTTCGCCATCAAATAGGCTTACCAATGGCTGTGTTTAGTTACCTAGAAATCATCCTAAAATTTACTATGCAGAATTCCTATCACCCGTCACATCAAAATACCGGCACATGCATGGAGTACTAAATATAGATAAAATCAAAAACTAATTGCACGGTTTTATTGTACTTTACGAAACGAATATTTTGAGTCTAATTACTCAAAGTTTAGACAATTTTTACCAAATACAAACGAAATGCTACAGTGCGCTAAGATAACACGAGGTGACATTTCCTTTCAAAATTCGCGGAAACTAAACACAGCCAACATCAAAGATCATGTGAATGCCATATAAAACTTTTAGTTTCTGCCTATGAGTGGTACAACTTGTGCCGTTTTTTGTTACAATAAAGTACTGTAAGAAGTATTTGTCTAGGAGTGGTACAACTTGTGCCTTTTTTGTTACAAAATGAAGTACTGTAAGAATACTGTGCCGTTTTTTGTTACAACTTGTGCCGTTTCTTGTTACAATGATGATACCCGTAATATTGATAATGATATCCGTAATATTGATGATCTGGTACAACTTGTGCCATTTTTTGTTACAATGATGATATCAGCAATTGTTTTCTACAGTATGCAACATGGACAATACGTAGGAGAATAAAAATATACACTGCAGCACAAATGGACAATGAAGCATTGGTCATCGTTTGGATTCGTAACATTGTGGCTAGTCGAATAAAGCAACTACACAAAGAACCAGTCAGGATCCATCCTGAATGAAGAAAATGAACACAAAGTAGTTGCCAAGACACAAAGCTGTTCAGATGTTGATCTACCTTATTACATGCCAGTCTCGGCAGATCCTTATTACATGACACTATAGGTAGAATTTCTCAAAACCTTTAACTAACAAAAGACTGTAGCCCAGTCATATTGAGGGCAGTGTTTCTGGTCCACCTGTGAGCCACCAGTAGCCATGGCTCGTGCTCACTTGAATTTCCTGCAATAAAAGCATAGTGCACAATTACAATACAATTACAGTTGAAATGGCAGTAATGGGAAGTAGTGTCAGTTATACCTTTTCTTTGGGCAAGTCCTCATGTCATGATCAGTCCCCTTGCATCCTGTACATCTACGGTGCGAGAACATAAAGCCTACTTCAGTCAATCTGGCCATCTCATGGTTGTGTGTGTCGATGTACTTGTGCACATACCATACATTCAGGTCATGGTTATGTTTAATCACTACCTCAAACGGACCATCAAATCGTGTAAGTGGTTTTGGCCTTTTCATGCTTTTAATATTCAAAAACCTAGGTTGCCTCACCCCTTCTTTCGAGCAGACATACTGTCACCATAATATATCAACTTTGTTTGCTGCATGTTCGACTTTTCCCTTCCTTAAACTAAACCCCTTATTCCTAGCAAAAGCATTGAAAAACTCATACCCCTCATCCTCAGAATGGAAGTTCCTCTGTATGATATATTCATACTCTGCTAACTCTTCAAGTGTCTGGGTGTGTGTTGACATGTTTGATTACTGTTATATGTTAAAAAAGTCAAAATGAATTACATGTTGACATGTAGCTTGTAAATTCTCCGAAAGTGGTGGCGAATACATACCAGGAAGGCCGGGACAGAGGACGAGGTCTCAGGGACGAACCTTAGTCTCCGTCGGGGAACCTTAATCCCTACAAAATGAATTAGGAGGCGACTTACAATCATATTGAAATTCCTATTCCCACAAGAGAATGCATAGAACAATGTTGGCAATCAAGGGTAAGGGGAAATATAAATAGAGCGATAATAAAACTGGTAGAGCTTCTCAGTAGAATGGCAGTGGTGTTATACCGTTGGAGAATCTATGGTACAATTTGTATGAGCCAAGTATGTTGCTCCATTAGAGCTAAAATGACAACTAAAATAGGATAGGAGTCATGGTATACAAGCTTTCTGTCATGCATGCTAACAGTTTGGTAGGATGAGATCAGGTAGTTTTTCAATTAGATGCTATGTATTACATGGATATCTGAATACCAAAATACTAAAAAGTACCAAAGCTAACAATGACCAAAGGTACATTCATGTCTAATATATTCCTCTGGGCAGTAGAAGACTGGATATTAGCACAAGTATACAAGTCCATATTCCTCTGGGCAGTAGAAGACTGGATATTAGCATGGACCATCGATTGAAAAACTTACAGAGAAACGAGCTCCGTCAAATTGAAGAGAGCCAGCGGGATCTCCGTGATATTCCTGTACCCAGTGACATTCCTGCATCATCCGGACATTCCAGAGCCACGCATCAATCCCGGGCGCACATAGGCACCAGCATCAAATGGGAGTAAGAGTGCAGACGCGCACAGGCTCGTAATGCGGCACCCGATGAGGCAGTTGCAGTCGACGGACGACTCGGACCAGACGCGCTTCACGCACGGGTCCTCCGCCGCCGCGTCGCCCTCCAGTCGCCACTGCCGGAACACAGCGTGCAGAGCCTCCGCTGCAGGAACGCGAGATCCACGAGTAACTAGCTGCCAACTTTCTCGTCGCCTCACGCCACACGCCGCCGGCAACCCGCGTCGCCGCCTCACGCCGCACGCGTCTGGCAACCCGCGTCGCCGCCTCACGCCGCACGCGTCCGGCAACCCGCGGTGCCGCCTCACGCCGCACGCCGCCGGCAACCCGTGTCGCCGCCTCACGCCGCACGCGTCCGGCAACCCGCGTCGCCGGCGGACGCCGCACGCGGCTAGGGTATGGGTCGCGATTTTGGATCAAGGGGATTCAGAGGATTGCGAACACACAATACATTGCCTCAACTGATGGGCCTTTTTCATAATTTGGGCCTTCTATAAACGAAGATTTGACCCGTTAATTTAGGCCAGTAAAATTTTGTATTCCACTAAAAAACATAAAATTTGTATAAATTCAAATTGAAATCATAAATTGTACCATTTTTTTGTTGTTCTAT
Organism: Bothriochloa decipiens; assembly: GCA_023333625.1. Lineage (NCBI taxonomy): Eukaryota > Viridiplantae > Streptophyta > Magnoliopsida > Poales > Poaceae > Bothriochloa > Bothriochloa decipiens. Next base: position 41,097,137 of record CM041642.1, on the reverse strand, counting down.
AAATTCAAATTTGATCAAATTTATATGGCAAAGTTGTAATACTTATGACACTAAGTAATAAAAATTACAATAAATATAAAATATGATTTCATATTAAATATATTTCAACATATAAAACTATTCGCATTACTTTGCATAAACTTGATCAAACTAAAGAAAGTTTGACTTATCCTAAAACAACAAAGAAATTGAACAATGCCTAGTATAAGCCATTTAAAAAGATTGTGTAACAAGCATGCCACATTACTTTAGAGAAAGCTCTAGCTAAACCTTAGAGAATCCAATTCAAACAATGCCTAGTGTAAGCCTTTTAAAAAGATTGTGTAATAAGCATGCCACATTAGTTTCGACTCCAATTATAAGGCATTTAAAAAGATTGTGTAATAAGCATGCCACATAAGCTTTGACTCCAATTATAAGCCATTTAAAAAGATTGTATACTAAGCATGCCACATTAGCTTTGACTCCAATTATACATGTTACTGAATTGTGGCTTATTTTGTACATGAACATGACAAGGCACGTTGTATATGAATCAAAAGGCTTAACAATACACTAACCCATTATCTTCACAATCACAAAGTTCCCGGAACGGCCAGGTTGTGGAACGGGGATCGTGAAACATGATACACCCTTTGAAAGAGAATTTTTCACTGTCAGGACGAAATGGAATCATGTTACCGGGACGTGGAATGTGGCACTGTATGACGTTCTATGTGACTATGCTCGTTACCTACACTCATCTAACATATCTAACATACATAAGCTAACAAGTTATGTGCACTAATTATAATGTACATGGATACACTAACCACCTGCACACGTACTCCCTCCATATCGGTTTTAGAAGTTGTTTAGGACATGGTTGTGCTTACCAAGGAATCATTAAGTAGTTAGAGGGGGTATTTTCCCTGTCTACTCATATTAAAATAAAAAGGGTTGTGGGTGCTTTATATACAAGAAACATCCGGTGTTCTGATGACTAGCACAATCAGGCGTTTGTCTGGAGGACATGGGTTCGATGCCTAGTGGGCACAAATTTTTTTGCATGGGCTGCTGCACGATTTTTTATTAAGGTCTGCATTGTACCTAGAGAAATTATCGGAGATTAGTGTTTGGGCCTTATCTCGAGCAATTATCGGAGAGCAATTATCGGAGATTAGACTTATCTATTCGCAAGAAAAATGGCGCCCGCGTATCTCGCGGATCGGAATAAATGAACGGTACAAAGTTATTTCGGAGTACCGTAGCAAAAGCCTTGTTTAATTATGTATTTTTCTTAAATCTTTCAGTCTACTGGTCTTCTTTCATGCTGAATCTTATCCAAAGTGCGTTCAACTGCTGGTTGTGTTGAACTCCATTCTGATGTTTTGATGCATGTACTTGTATAAGCGTTAAGGTTGCAATTGGCAGTTGGCACTGATCTGTCTTGTCTGTACAAGCGTCTCCTGCAAAGGGCAAAGCGTTGGCAGTACGGTAGGAAGAACGTAGGAATTGAACGTGGGCGCAGAGACTGCCTGAGCAAGGAGCAAGGACAGTCAACAGAGCAGCTTGCATTGTCATATTCATCCATCTTGCACTTGATGTACTATAGCCACTACGGTACTTGAGGTTGAGCATTGCAATCCTTGTGATTGTGCGTTTCAACCATGTATATTTATACCGGCATCCATTTCCACTCAGACGAGGTCGATCCACCATTCGAGATGGAGCGTCCTTCTCTTTCCATGGCCATATTCCCTGTCGTCCTCATCCCTGCTCTTGCTCTCCTGCACAGCAACAACATCGACCAGCTGGCACAGGCTGCAGCTGCAAAAGCAAAACGCGGCGCCGCGCCAGAGCTGATCACGCTCAACCTGGTGGGCCGCGACGACGGCGACAAGATCACCCTAGCCCTGCAGCCCCACGACCTCTCCCTCGCCGGCTTCGCCAACGGGAGCCACCACTGGTACGCCTTCCCGGGGAACGAGCACATGATCCTCAACGGGACGACGCTCCCGTTCGGCAACAGCTACCGCGACCTCATCGGCGGGCTGGCGAACCTGCCGAGCCTGCCGCTGGGCCGAGAGCCCGCGCTGCGTGCCATTCGCGCCATCTCCGCGTGCGACGACCCGGCGAGCGCGGACGACGACACGCTGGGCGCGCTCAAGCGCGGGCTGGCCACGCTCACGGTCAACAAGTGCGAGGCGCTGCGGCTGACGACCGTCAGGGACACGGTCTCCGACGGGTGGGAGACCGGTGACGCACGCCTCACCGAGCAGCACCTCCGGTACATCGAGCACTGGGACACCGTCTCCTTTGAGATCATTCTGGACTACTAAGGTACAACGGTAGTATTTGAAAGCACGCTCTAACACACTCATACACACCCTCGCACACGCCGATACACACCACTTAGAGCGCACGCTAGACCTACAAACTATACACATATCACGCATTCTTTTGGATATCGACGAAGACACGCCGACACACACCACCTAGAGTGTGTATGAGTGTGCGGGGGTGTGTATGAGTGTGTTAGAGCGATGGGCACGTCACACTACTACTATGGCTCCACGCGAATGTCCAAGACCTGTAAATTTATTTTTGAGGAAAATCCCCGGTGTCAGACCTGAGTCGTTCCTCAACTAGGAATCGAACTTAGGCCGGTGGCCTCCATGACGGAAGGCACACCAATGCGCTATGAGCGCGTTGGCTCCTTTGAGATCATCCGCGCGCACAAAACGGGCGAGTGGAACGGGCCCTTCACTCACTGTACCACAGCCAATCTGCAGCGTCAGCAAAACGGTCGCTATAAGCCGCTATAGGGACAGAACATCAGACGCTATAACGTTATAGCGACCGATGTATTAGTCGGCGCAAGTGGCGTCGCTATAAGTATATAGTGTCCGATAGGGTCTTTAGTGTCCGATAGTTTGATGCAAAATGTATAGCGACTGATGTTCAGTCACATTGTTTAGCGACCGATGATTAGAGGCTATGAAACTTTATAGCGACCAATAATCAGTTGCTATGAACAGACATGATTATATAATTAATTCCACATTAACCATACAACTTTAGGCTTAGTTTCACATTCATACAAGTTCTCATTACACATCAATCAAAGGGTATAAACATATCTCATATTTCATTGATGTCAACATTTGTACAATTGTACTTTGGATAATCTACAAATCAACTACCACACAGCCCAAGCACTTCTAAAGAGTTCCCTGTAGAGAAGGCTAAGCATGTATACATCATAGTAACACAAAAGCTACATACAAGGAATGCATCTTAGTGCACCACGCCTTTTAGTCCATCTTCCATGATACAAGGGCTTCTAATAGCCTGTTGACACACCATCAAGCACGCTGCTTACTGCACCTCCCATTAACACATCTGGAAAAAGGAAGATTGTGTTACCAGCTATCTCAGGCAGTATAAGATGTTAAAAGGACATTTCAGAACCTGTCTAGAGATAACACATTTCATATAACCACAATTAATATCACTTCTAATTATCCAGGACAGGGTATAAGAGAGAGAGAGAGAGAGAGAGAGAGAGAGAGAGAGAGAGGAGGAGAGAAGGTGGACTTGTGCAAGTAGGTTGCAAGTCTCACCTCACATATTCACACAGTTTCTAACTAGTAAAGGTAACAGGAAATTCATAATAATTTAGGGACTATCCAAAGTGTGTCTGACTAGTAAAGCATTTCTAGTGAGTGCATTTTTTTGAAGGTCCATTGACATGGTTGAAATTTAAAGAAAACAAGTTATCTTAACACAGCAGCAAACTAGACAGATTATAACAGAGAAATAGTTCATGGGATCACTGAGCTATAATGTTGTGCCGTACTTATTACTACTTTGTATTTCGTGATATGTACCAAATGCTTTAATAAGCTTGAAAAGATGTTCTCTGAAACAGTGAGGGTTGCAATACTGACAAATATTTTGAAGCATGCATGGCTTTTTATGCTTCTATAGGTGTACATATTTAGCAATTTCTTCAGATAGCAGTGCATGACAGTTATTAAACAACTGTGTTTTGTGAGAAAGTAAACAGCTATTAAACAAATTTCACTTGATAGTGCAAAGTATTGCTGCACATAGATAAAGACATACTTCTAGCAACATGTAAGAACAAAAATCAAACAAATGCGTGGTTAATTATCAGCACACTTGGTAGTGCAAAAGTATTAGTGCCTGCCTATATTCCTTCGTCAAAAAATAAGTGTGGCTGAAATGACAATATCAAATAAGTGTGACTGGGTTATTAATAAGAGATATCTGGCAGTTGCCTGAAGCTAGAAATAACTAAAGTTTTAGATTGTTGTTTCACATATTTCAAAATGGTAATAGGAAAACCTTGCTTTGAGAATAAATATATTCTAAAAACATTCTAGCTTCTGCATCACAACTAGCACTGACTGATACCAATTAATTTTTCTCAGAAATTTGGTCAGAAGGTGCTACTTGGATCTATCGATCTTGAAATGTACTGAGACATGTACTACAATCAACACAGAGAGGCAAGCAAAAAGAGTTACACTTCAGAAAACCACACTGAAACAATTACCACACGAGAAACAATTACCACACGAGAACTTGCAGGGACAATCCCCACATCCCACCATGAACCGACAGATAAGATCCCTCCCTACCAGCCACTAGCTATTCGTCAAGGTTGAGGCCTCACCTCGTCGGAGCCGTAGGCAACTACACCACCGGTCGCTGGCGGCCGTGATGGTGAGGAGGACGAGAAGCGCTATGGCTGCCAACGAAATTTAATTAGATCTAAGAAATAGTACGAACCAGATCAATGAAAATGCAAAATTGGCACTCACTGGTAGCCGATTGAGGAGCTCTGCCCTGTGCCAGCACGACACCGTGTGCCCGTGCGCTGGCTGGGGAGCCGCGGAGCTCCGCTCCTAATGGAGATCTCCTCGCTCAGATCCACCAACGTTGGAGTCGAGGACGGCAGGAGGCGCCGCCGCCGGTGGAGTCCAGGACGGGAAGGGGCGCCACCGCCCGTGGAGTCCAGGATGGGAAGGGGTGCCGACATGAGGAGCTCGTCATCGCCTCAGCCCAGCCACGGAGGGTGCCGGCGGCGTAAGCGTCCACCCCCGCCAGCGACAGCGGCAGGACGTGCGGCTACAGCTTGGCGAGCGGTAGCCCAGAGCGGAGTATGGAAGAGGACGGGGATGGGGGGGGACGCGTGGATGTGGCCGAAGAGGGAGGATCCAACCTGCTGAGCAGCTGCGGCGGCCGCGGCAGGGACGGCGAGCTCGCAGGCAACGGCGGCCAGATGCGGGATGCGTGTGTGAAATGTGTGTGGCGGCTGCCTCCTGTGGTGGGTGACCTGGGTTAGGGTTTTTTGGGTTAGACTCTGACTGGTGGGCCACACTGATTTCGGTACACGCAAATGGGCCGGGCTGAGCATGTTAAGAATGAAAATAGGCTATAGCGTCCGATCACGTGACTTTACGATTTGTTTATAGCGACCAATGGAACGGATAAAAATACCTAGCGACCGATGTTCCGTCAGGAGGAGTAAAAATAGCGACTGATAATCTGTTAGTTCGATAGTGGGACACTAATAATTAGTTATAGTGATCGTTATTTAACGTTATAGATTGGGTGTGGTATAGTTACGGAGCTCCTGAAAAAGAGCGTCAACATTGAGCAGGCGCTCGCCGTGGTTAGTGTGATTACCAATTCCACCTTTGCTCAGGTTCTCATGACGCACGCTCGCAGTGCCTGACTGGCTGAGCCCCAATGACTGACGTAGCAATCTGAATACAGTAATAGGCTACTAGTCTCTACTACCTACAATCCAAGCCCATTTAGGTTTTTTTTTTAAATTTACTATAGGGGCGGTTGATGATTTAACCGCCCCTAAAATGATATTTTTAAGGACGATTGGGTCAGCCGCACCCATAGTACCTTGATTTATAAGAACACCATTTGGGAGGAGGCTAGACCAACCGTCCCTGTAAAGACCCTGGAGCCGTCCCTACAAAGCTTTTGTGACGTAATGTTACCCTGTACTGAGTGGATAGACTAGAGGACAACAATGTTTCTCTTAGTTTCACCCAATGATCTTCATGGCCATGGACGATCTATTTAAGTAATATTTTAATTGCCTTCGTAGAAACTCATGTAACAGATATTCCGAACATCACGATCACAATATCTTCTGTCCGTATAACACGTAAGTATATATATTATTATGATATTATCTTTTGCCCATCACAATGCAGACATTTACCTAGTTTCAAATGAAAAGTCGTCAAGACTTAACAACAGTTTATCATGTACGCTCAAGTATAGGCATTGTCATGCCATGATGGCTAGCGGTGCCACAGTAGCCATACAATCGTGCTGCTATGTTGAGGGAAGAGCAAGCACGTGAGGTGTACTGTGTGACGAGCGTCGAGCCAACTCGTTACGGCACTCACTGTTACAGAATCGGAACTTCAGTGACGTTGCCCAAACCCTCTTCGTGGCAGACTTTTTTTTTTGCCCGTGGCAGTAAATCTCATGATTTACCGTGACGGGTATTTTTAATTTATCGTGACGGTAGTTTTGCCTGCTGTAAAAATCGATTTACCACAGCGGACATCTTAAAATGCCCGTAGATTTTCCCCAATAGACAACATTAAAAGCCCGCCATAAAAAAGGCCACGGCCCAATGAGCCCAGGCCAGGCCCAATCAGTTGGTCACCTATATAAAGAGAACCTAGGGTTTCAGTCTCTCCACACTCTCTCCCTCCCCCGACGCCGCACTTCTTCCTCCCGCAGCGCGCAGATGCGGTCCTCCCGACGCCGCACTTCTCCTCTCCGTCTCACTCCCCTCCGTCTTGTAACAGAACCGCCTAATTTATACGAGCTTAAGTACGAAATTAACTGATAATCCGCTAATTTGCATATTTGAACCCATATAAACCTGGTAGTCCGAAAAATTTCGAGGGATCTCAAATTTTTTTTTAATGTACAACCAAGATCGTACTGATTCAGTAACTACAGTCCACATGTTACATAAAGTTCACACATAAATTTAATTGATCGGAGTTTACAAAGGATTATTTTAACACCTTTTTAATAAAAATTAGCGGAAACAATATATTTTGAATATACCCACACTTCATATATTGATTAAATATTATGCCAGCTTAGAGTCAAATCCAATAAAAGCATCTGAGATGAGATATAAGAGTTGACCTTGCCCATGGTCTATTGTCCTCTCATAATGGGATACAAGTCCATCTTGTCGCCACAACAAAAGACATCTCATGATATGCAACAAGTGGAAATAAACCCTGAGTACGAGGAGGTACTCAGCTAGACTTACCCGTCATAAACCAAAAATAAATAGACATCAAGGATCATGTAAGGCTATCTTTGGTGTAACTGGCTTAACTCACTTTGCATAAAAAGCCTTAAGTGAATAAGAGTAACTATTTTATTTCTTAGCATCATGTTAATTATCATTAACATGTCATCTATGTTTACACCTGTGCTAAACAAGCAATAGAGTAGAGAATTACGTATCCATATCAGGCTCATCATTAGCTATCTTGTGAAGCATCATTAACCATCCAACCAATTTAATGTTTTCAAGTATGGAGATAATCCTGTCAAGATTCTCACTATCCAGGAGACGATGGCGATTCGAATCAATTACTACCCAACTGAGAAAATATTCCTAACACTCTCCCGGTAAGCCCCGCTAAGGGTAACCGTAGAATACCGTTGGTACAACTCAGGAATCGCGAATCCAAGTAGCGCCTCGCTACCAGGGTCGCCACCATGCCAGGAGGGCCAGAAATTATAACACCTGCCACTGGACTTACGAACATGACTTCCTACCCATACTTACTACCTCCATAGTGAGCACTTGATACTCCTCGATTTTCGACCTGAATTGAGCTACTAGGCTTCGCGACGGATATCCTCAAATCCAGCCAGCTAAGTGCTAGGCACTATTCAACATGACAAAGAAAGGCTCCATTCCTTGTAGGTGATTAATCAGCACGATGATTCGCTTCACTAACAAGGTTGGCCGGCCTTGTAGCTTACACGCTTCACCTTGCCGTCGATTTACATACACAGGGTTAACTTCCACGATAGCAAAATATAGCCACCGTGATCCGGTATCTCCTACACCTTGCGGGTGACAAGTAATCGCCCGACTTCTACCGTTTATAGCAGTGCTAAGCATCTACAACGATTCTGCATCTCAATAGGATTTCAGGTATACGTTACTGGACAAGGAGGGATGTATGCAGCAAGGGTTTCGCCAAATTCCTATACTTAATGTAACAATACATATATAACATATATATATATAGTGATTGCTTAATAAAGTAGGAGACTTAGAATGCTCCGGGGCTTGCCTGGATAACTTAATATCATATTAAGTTAGTAGGTTTCAACTTCAGTGGACGATCACCCATCATCTTCAAGATGGTCACTAGGACGCTGTCTCTTGGTTCGGCTTCAATGGCCTTCCTCGATCCATCAACGTTCATCGTTCTATCCTTCTAACGATCCTATATAATGTATGTGCAGGTATATGAATAGTGCATATTAAATGCATATGGCATGATAAATATGATTGCATACGATATGTAATTTTATTCTCTTCTACTCATGACCAGCAAATAAGTCAGTAAAGCCAAAAACCAATACTTAGACATATGCATCCCAACACATTCGTCATCTTATAATCACCAATCAATCAAGTATACATACACTAACTAGTAGGTGTTGTATAGATCATTTCAAAACTAAACTACAATAATCGCACCAACACATTATCTACTTTGCAAAAGCATAGAAAAAACATCATGGTTAACATGTTATGATAGAGCAAGCATTTATAAAGTGCAATATACACAAACAGGATAGAACTGCATCACATCATATCTCTACTGCATAGAAAAATCTATAAAAATTATATAATCTCAAGCATGCCTAATAAAGTCTACCATAAAAGTTCCAACCCAAAATGATACACCAATAGTCCTACACAAAAATAATAAGTGGCAATGCTTAACTAGGCATGAAAATACTAAGTATGTCAAACAACATAATTCAACGCATCATGAGCTACATCATAGTATATAAATGAACCACAAAAATTCCCAACTTCATACCAGGCATAAATATATTATTATAAATTATTCTAATGATAGCCCATTTATCTCACTTGAACTACAAGTAAAATATTTTACATAACAAGTATCTATATTATATTTTTCGCAGCAAGGGCATTACATAAGAAGACCAACAAAATAAGAACCATATTTTTCTGAACTATATTATATTTAATATGCATTTTCAAAAATTATACATATATCAATAATTAAATAAAGCTTAATATAAAAGTATCACAAACATGGCATATTATATTTTTCATGCATAGATTATCTCATAAGAAAAATACTGCAACTTGAATCACCCAATTTGGACTAATAATGAGCAAGTTATAAATTAAACAAGATTATAAGTAATTTCTGGAAATCATTTTCATAATTCCGAATAAGACAAACACTTTGTAGATAGGCCCCTGTACTTTTTGGAAATTGCACAAGCCCAGATCTGAAATTCTACCTCTCTGGCTACTTTGCAGAATGGACCCTGGATTTTGTCAAATTTGCAGACGAGGTCCCTGGCGCGATTTGGAGCAAAGGAGGCGATCGAGGTCGTCGTTTCCCCGCGAACCGGCAGCGGGAAGGAGGCGGCGGAGTGCCAGGGTGTGCTCGCGCACTCTCTGGTGGGCTCGGCCCGACCTGATGCAGACTAGGTCGGCCCGGCCACGCGAGCAGGGCTCGGCGGCGGTGACGAGCTCGAAATAGGCTAGCTAGGCGTGGTCACTGGCGGCGGGGGGGGGTGGCAGCGGAGTAGCAGGGGGCCGACGCGCACCTGTTGGCGGCCCTACCCTAGCTCGAAGCTGCCCGAGGCGAGCCGGCCACGCGCGCGGCGAGTTCGCGGCGAACGGCATGTCGACGCGAACGGCAGCAGCGGCTAGGCGCACGAGAGGACGCGCGACCGAAGGCGGTGGTCCGTGTGCGTGCGTGCGTGCGAGGTGGCGTCGGTGCTGCGGTGGAGGTGTCAGAGCGCGGCGGCAGAGCTCGACGCGGTGCGGCTATGGCGGCCGCGCGCGCTGCGCGAGGGAAAAGCAGAGCGGGCGAGAGAGAGAGGGTAGAGAGAGCGACGAATGGGCGAGGTGGAGGGTGGAGAAGGTCGCAGCGCTGGCCAAATTACGAAGGTGCACGACGCAGCACTGTCACTTCGCGAAGGCGCGCGGTGCGGTGCGTGGACGCGACGGTGGCGACCAGGCGAAAGTTCTCGTCGACATTTTATCGAGCACGTGGTAGGCACGGAAGTGACCGGATTGGCTGACTATTTGGGATGATCTAGGCCGAACTAGGCTGTGGGCCAAAAACCAAAATTGATCACCAACTAATGCTCTACATTTTTCATTAAGGGCCCATGGTCATTAAGGCTATGGATTAAGGAATAATTAGTTGCTAACTTGCAAGGTCAACATGCTAATTACCTTTGACATACAACTCGCATTTCTCGAAATTGGGTGGCTAAACTCGATCAAATCGATCCAACTTTTGGCATGACATATTCAACTAAATTAGCTACAAACTTTACTTTTGGACCCACTCAAGTTGCTTAAAAAAATTTGGAGAACACGGCATGCCAACCTAATGATGTCCGTTAACTCTAATGACTTAGAATTAGAATGTCAAGCATAACCACAATCATTATGCAATGGCAAAAATAAATGCATGATGCTTATGCTCATGTATTACAATGAGATTAAATAAGCATAACACTGGGGTGTTATACGTCTCCCTCCGGTCCTCCCGCACTCAGCTCACAACCCACCCCTCACCTCCCCTCTCCTCCCTCCTGGCCGGCGCGGAGAAGAAGGAGCGGTGCTGAGTAGGAGCAGCAGCGGCGCGAGATGCGCGGAGCAGGGCGCATGGCGGGGGTCGAGGTGGCGCGGGCCCCTCCTCCCTCTCCGACGGGCAAGCGCGCAGGGGGCGGCCGCATTCGTCTCCCTCTCCGGCGATGGGATCCAACGGCCCACGCTGGGGTCAACCGGATCCGCGGTGGCGCCGCCCCTCCTCCATCTTCGGTGGGAAAGCGCGCTGGGGGTGGCCGGATCCACCTCCCCCTTCCACCTCCGGTGACAGGATCCCACGGCGCACGGGAGGATCAACCGGATCCGTGGTGGCGTCGCCCCCTCCTCCTTCTCCGGCGGCCAAGCGCGCTGGGGGCGGCCGGATCCGCCTTCATCTCCATATCCGGTGACGCGGCGCACGCGGGGTTCGACCGGATCCGCGGTGGTGCGGCCCCCTCCTCCCTCTCCGGCGGCCAAGCGTGCGGTGGGCGGCCGGATCTGCGGCGGCGCGCCTCCCTCTTCCATCTCCGGCGACCAGGTACGCCGGGGTTGGCCGTATCCGCAACGGCGCGGCCCCCTCCCTGGCCGTCGTGGATCCGACACAAGGAAGGCGCTTGCGGGCTCCAGCGGTGCGGCGAGCTGGAGCTGTGGCGGATCCAGGCGGTTGCGGCGGATCGGCGGCGGGATCCAAGCCCAAATCCGAGCCCATATGGGCATTTTCTCTTTTTTTTGAAACCATTAACCGCGACGGGCTTTGTTATGCGTCCGCTGCGGTACATTGGTTTACCGCAACGGACAAAAGCGCCCACTACGATGCTAGTCACGATTAACCGTGATCTTGCATTTGCAGCGGGCGCCTTTGCCCGCTGCGGTAAACCGTTTTCACCCGCCATGGAAGTTCACTACGGTAGTAGTGACTCCGACATGTGTAATACGGAAGTTTGCTCACAGTGGCGGATCCAGTTTGTGGATCAAGGGGGGCTAAGCAAAGAAGTTTTCAAGTTAAAGTTAAAAATCCATGGTGATTTCACACTTTGCTCAGTAATTAATGAAGGAATCAGGATGATTGGGGGCTGTAGCCCCGGCAGCCCCCTGGATCCGCCACTGTTTGCTCACAATGATAGAACTAAATTGTTGACACCCAAAAGTGTTCAAAGTGTGTAATGGACTCCTCTATCATGTTTTTATTGATTATCCAAGTATCTTCCTTGTAGATCTTACGGATGTTGAATCAGCCAACAGAGTCAACTTAGCCAACTATCTCAAGTGTAAGAACAAACTGACTATTGTTCTCCTCTCATCGAGTTTATCAAAAAACATGTTTAGAGTCCAAGTAAATTAATTATGAAATTTGAACTAGAATTTCCAGCGTCGATCGGCTTAGCTGACCAAGTCTGGTTCTTCGTTGACGCTGCATGGACGACGGATTAATGACGATAAAGCTCTAGAGTAGCCAAGCCGGCTAGAGCAGCCCATAGTCGTTGTATGCCCCGATAAATTCCTCCTTGGCATGTAAGGTCCTCATCGGCGTGATGCTCGCCACGGTGGAACCCACCTGTCCAGTAGTAACGTCCGGGAACGGCGGTAACGGAAGCCTGATGCTCGGGACGGCGCTGATCTAGCCGTCCTTGTGTGTCACGCGCCTCCGCACCGTCCGATCTTAAGTTGCACGCAATCCTGTGGGCGTGCCCCTGGAGACGCTTTCATTCATGACACACTCCCAGCCTTGTCAGCGACGACAACACACATCCACATCGCGCGGCGCCGTTCTAGCCCTCGCTGCTCCGTCCGTCCCCGTCCCCCACGCCGCTCCGCCGGCGCCCGCGCCCGCGCCCGCGCCGCCGGCTATGGGTGCTCTCACGTCGACGGAGCTCAACTTCCTCGTCTTCCGCTACCTCCAGGAGTCCGGTACGTGCGCCATTCCAATTCCGCCCCCGCATCTTGTGCCTGCCCAGCGAACTTTCCTCATTTTTTTTAAAATCGATTAGGGTTTAGGAGCTTCGCTTGCTGCGGGGTGGGCTAGTAGTTCCTCGGTTGGATTGTGGCGGATTCGTGCGCTGTTCTAGCCTCTAGGGAATAAGAAGGGTTCCGTACCGATGCTGACGCCGTTTAAGGAGGCTTCTAGATTGGGGGCGGGTCCGGGATTATGCATATTTGGATGGAAAATGCGATTTTTGGTGGTTCTTGGGAGTGGTTCTTGTGGTATATTTAACGAAACTTCGGTGCTAGTTCAACCGACCTCACTGGTCATTTCCCCCTTGTTGCTCTGAAATGAAGAAATTAGATACAACCCCTAACTCGAGTGCAACTGTTCTATTAGTTGTGAGCAGTCTTCGGTGCCTCAGCTAAGAAAACAGGAATACTATCGTTACCTTTATCTGTTCCTTCTCCCATGGTTTGGTTCCATGGTCCATGAAAAAAATCACATGTTTTGCTGGTAAATTGTATCTTTTTTTTTGGGGAATTTGATTGATACTACAGGATATTGACCCTCCCATTTGACTGTGGCAAACTCATGTGTTTCGTAGGAGAATGGGAATCTGACAAGCAAGAATGGTAATTAGGCCACATGCCTGTTAGGGTAGCATGCATGATTGTAGGGACAGGGTTGGGGAATACGTTGATTGTGATTTGAAAGATGATTTTTCTTCTTAGCTTTTTTGGAATCAGTTGTATGGGTAAATTCTGGAAAACAAAGTCGGTTTTGTTCTCTTCTGGCCTCTATTGCCATTTTGCTGCTCTTACCTGAAATGCAGAAACTAGATATAGACAGTATGATGGAACTTAGCTCTAGAGGATTCTTAACTATTGTTCTGTAACTGCCTAAAAGTGTTTCTTGCCTTAACAAGATTACAAGGATCTTGTTTCATGTCCTTTAGTGCTTTTGGTTCTTGGTGGATGATGGCGTGTTCTCATCACCTGCTACTCCCTCCGTCTAAATATTGTTTGCAAGTGACAACATTCAGATACTGGAGGGCTGCACACCAACCTGTCTTAAGCAAGATAGTATGGTTTTGGTTGCTAACAGTTTCTCTTGCAACCATTCTTTTCAGGTTTTATTCATGCTGCATTTACTCTAGGTTATGAAGCTGGGATCCATAAGGGTGGCATTGATGGAAATGCAGTCCCACCTGGAGCTCTTGTCACTATTGTGCAGAAAGGCCTCCAGTACATAGAACTGGAAGCTAATAATGATGAGGTAAGCTGTTTATCTTTCAGTATTTATTACTACTGCCAACCGATGCGACACCATCCGTGTTTCTTATTTCAGAATGATGACGAAGTTGAGAGGGATTTTGCGCTTCTGGAGCCACTTGAAATCATCACAAAAGATGTTGAAGAGTTGCAACAGATTGTGAAAAAGAGGAAAATGGAGAGATCTCAAACTGAACGTGAGAAGGATAAGGGGAAAGAGAAAGAACGTACTGAGGACCATGAACGACGTCCTAGTGGCGAACGGGAGAGGGAACGCCATGACAAAGATAAAGAGCAAGTCAGGGAGAAGGACAAATCTGAAAAAGATAGGGACCATGATAAAGAGAAAGAGAAAGAAAGAGAAAGGCAGCATGCAGAGCGTATTGATAAGGTTAAGCGTGAGGATGATTCTCTTGGTGGAGGTGATTAATTACTACCTGATATATTACTCTTCTTATATCATGTTGAGTACAATGTTGACATGCTTGGATGATATCTTAACTTAGCAGTGTGCCAATGTTTGATGTTTTCTAAATTTGTCGAGTACTGTTTACATTGCAGTGCGAACAACTTTCCAGTTAATGTGGACTATGTAATGTAGTATGTGGACTTGTGCTTATTAGCATATGCCTATTATTGTCTTGCGCTAGTGCTTGGAACTAGACATCTCACATTTGGCTTGCCAAATCTTTGGCAAACATTTTTTCCTCAACTTTCACTTCCAAAACTTTAGGCATGGCGAATTCTGGTAACAAACCAAGCAGGCACTTAATCCTCTCAATCACGCAATATATTTTTTGATATCTCTTATGGAACTGATTTTTGATACTGTGTTTCGATTTCATGGGAATTCAGTAGCTGTTTGGTTCATTTGTTCTACTCCATGATCAGATAAGAAGGTAACATGACCACATTTGTTTTTGCCTGGTTTGGGCAAACCCTAAACTGCGTGGTGTCTGATAAGTGATAACAGTCCAGTAGAGATCCGTTACCAGCCAAAATATCCCGCGTCAGAAAAAATATACAACTTGTCGATCCTCTTCCAGAATCATGGTGCCGCATCTCCCTTCTCATGATTGTCCAATCCTTTGCTTCATATCCTGCGACCAATGGCTGGCAGCAACTTGCTGCCATACACGTGTCTTCCCGTTGCCTGGCTGTCAACGAATTGTGGAGCCCTCGTGCCACATGATTTGGTTGTGGCACCTCTTCATCAGCACCCTCCAAGCCCACCTAATTTGGTTCTGGCCCACTGCGAGCATTGTTGCCCCTGTCCTTGTCGTTCTCGATTGTCACCGAGTTGTTTGGTTACAGCTGGTGTGCGATTAATCAGGCTTATCAGTGCCATGGCAGTCAGTTATGCACTACGATTAGCCCTGATTAGTCGCGATTAGTCAGGATCAATGCCATGGTGACTAGGGTCGATTAGATTTTTGAAAACATTACTCCAATGGGAGAAGTAGCTAAGCTGCTAAAGAATAAGGAGCATACTTTCAGCTGATCCCAGTACATTTACTCCCAACCAAACAAATACTGTATTGTCTTGATTTGTTTCCGTTGCAGTCGCTTTTCATGGTAGCCATTAACTAAAGAAAATAATGTGATTCTAGGAGTTACAGTTTCTTATGGAAGTGTTGGTTTTGGGACTTGGTTTTGTGTGTATCACTTTACTGAATTCTCTGGTTGCTTGCGGCCGTTGGTCCAATACGAGAAGTAGAAATCTGCTAGAGGGGAAAGGGCAGAGTTTAACTGTTTCTGATACATTTGCTCCCAACCAAACAGATCTGTTATCTTTATTAGTTTCCATCCAGGTGCTTTTTGTTATCAATACCATTTATGTTAGCATTTTGAACCAAACACTACCTCAGTAGTAATAATTAACTAAATAAAAGAAATGTGATTTAAGGAGTTACAGTTTCTCATGGAAGTATTGGTGTCAAGACTTGGTTTTGTGTGTATCACTTTACCTTCATTGCCAAGTTTTACTAATCGTAAGTACCACAGGTCCCACTCCAATGGATGTAAGTGCAACTGCTCAGGAGATATCTAATGCTGATGTTACTGTTTTGGAAGGACACAGTTCGGAGGTTAGCAGGGTCCTATAGGATGCAACTATTTTTCCCTCTTAAAACTAGGGAAATCTGTCATATTCTCTTACTATTTCTTTCTTTGTATTCAGGTTTTCGCTTGTGCATGGAGTCCAACTGGTTCTCTTCTAGCTTCAGGGTGCGTCTTTATTATTTCGTTATTGCATATATATTTGTATGTATGAATTTTTTTTGCTCTTGTAGCCATATGCTTATTGCCACACTAAACAGTTGCATGTCATCATTGCCAAAAATGTGATCAGTGATCAGATCTTTGATACATTTAGGGTTCTGTTATGGCGCCGGTTGAGAGGGAGAGAGGGGGCTGGCCGGGGGCCTTGCCCATGGCCGAGCAAGAGAGAAGTTTTTTTTTCCTAATCCCCATATGGGATACAGATAAATAGCCTCCCTGGCTAACCACTCCCTATAATTCCTCTCTTCTTTCCTATTATTCCTCCAACCTTCCAGACTAACCCAATCAGCTAACTGCAAGGCTGTTCCCTCTAATTGAGGTGCTGCTGTTAGCTCCACTAGGTATACCCATGACATACGTTTCTAATACTACACCCCTTCTGGACAAGCAGCTCATCCTTGAGCTGCAACCTAACAAGCTTATAATGATGGTTCGACTTGACACAGATCTAACACCTAAAACAAGGTTTTTTAAATCTCGGCTCATTCTATTATTCTCAGCATGAAGTGGGTTTGTACTCTATTTTAGTGGCCTCCTCAATGGAAGGTGGACACCGTCCCAACGCAAAAACTGCACATGTATAACCACCTAGATCCCATGTAGCAGTCCACACATGGGCTGACGTCTTGAAGAAACAAGAGCACAGCAGTCCCTGCAGCTTGGCCACCACATCCAGTCCGAGCCACGAGCCTAGACCCAGGTCCATCCGAATGGATGAGCCAAGGCACAGCAACTGCAGCCACCCATCTTGCTGAGGAAAATGGAGCTCCGCCTGTCTGTGCCGTCGGCATGCACATCACCGAGAAGGCAGCAAGGTGGTGTGCCGCAACAGTGACCAGCGGAGGCACCGGGCGGTTGATGGCGGAATGCGGTGGCGCTACGCATTGCACGCCTACCAGTGAACCCATGCCTTCTCCTGGCTGCTGGTCTGTACCACACAGGGAAGAGGGGAGTGCCTCCCAACCGCTGCCGCCACATACTCTTAGTTTGCTGCCGGGGGGGCAGGCGGGGGGAAGCATATGCCCAAGATCCCCGACATAGCGAACGAGATCGAGGTCCTCCGCTCGGCTATGCGTAACTTGGACGAGCTGATGCACAACTTAGAGGAGCAGCGAAGGGGTGTGGGGCTGAATCGCCTGCAGATCACGCATCTTCCGCACCCGTCGATGCGCTAGGAAGTCGCGCACAGCAGCCTGCAGCCACACCAGTGCCAACACCTGGGATGCCCCCCCCCCCCCCCCCCCCCCAAGCCGCATTGGAACACTGGCGGGATGGTGGTGGTGGTCGCCGACAGTCAGGATTTTTAGGCGCACCCAGTGCCTTGGCAATGGAATCCGGTGGCGGCATCGCCTCATCATTGGCACCTTCGGCTGCTTGTTGCCCTCATCGGAATCTGGCATTTCTGATACCAGATGTTATGGCGGTGGCTAGGGTTGAGAGGGGGAGAGCCAGAGAGGGTCCCTCTGGGGGCCTTGCCCATGGCTGAGCAGAGAGAACTGAGAAGGCTTTTCCTTCTAATTCCTGCTCTCCTCTAATCCCCATACAGCTTACAGATAAATAGCCCAACCACTCCCTATAATTCCTCTCTTCTTTCCTATTGTTCCTCCAACCTTCCAAACAAACCCAATCAGCAAACTAAGGCAAGTTTAACAGATTTGCCTCTAATTGAGGTATGGCTGTTAGCTACTAGGTATATCCATGACAACAGGTTCGTAAATATTACCGTGCATTGCAATGGAAACTTAATCTATTTCAAACAGAATATTTATGAGTACTTCATAAATAATTTTTCATCATATACACATAGTTTTGTGACCACTTTACATTTGTTTGTATGTGAGTACATAAGGAAGCTTGCATCGAGAGGTGCTTGTTAATAATTAAGCTGTACAAAAGAGTGCATGTGACAAAAGTTCCCATTCAGAACAAGGTTCACCCAAGTTTAAAACCAAAAGCGATGCTCGTATAGATGGTCCACTAGAATAAATCATAATACATCTGGGCTAGATATGTCAGTAATATATTTTCTGCAACCTTGAAACAGGGAATTAGCATTCCAGAACCATACTATTTAGGGGTCTGCAGGGCTTTTAGTTTACACTGACACTTCCTTTTGACTTATTAACATACATTGATTCTTCTAATTTCTAAATTGACAAACTGTAGATCGCTTAACATTTAACTAACCAGTCAAAATTGAAAAGATCCAGCTAACACCATTCATTTAACTGAGGCAATGCTGTCTGAAGAATAGGAAAAATGCGATTATCTGACTTTTCTCAAGTTTGGTAATTATAGAAGATGAGTCCATTTGTACCTCGATTGGAGAGGGGTGAGGCAACGCTAATGTCTGTCCATGGTGAGGCTGGAGAGTGGAGACATTTAGGAGCACAGTGCTCCTTCCTGACAGAACAATCGGAAGAATGTGATTATCGGACTTTTCCCAAATCTCAAATTTGGTAATTATAGAAGATGAATCCATTTGTGCCTCAATTGAAGAGGGGCGAGGCAATGCTATGGCAGGTTCACATAGGGCCTGTTTGGTTCGTGTCTAGTAGAGCCTGGCTCGTTTCTGTCCATGTTGGAGGCAGATGGGATCTTGCCTTTCACAGGTTGGCTTGCCCATTGACCCTGCTCTGATGAGGCCATGAGCTCTCCATTGTCACCACCCACCACTGCAAATGCACTCATTGTCATCCATTGTTACTGCCTATACTCAACCCATCGCCCGCAAGCCCTCGTTGTCTTTGGTTGCTCTGGTGGGATTATCCTTGCTATTGTGGGTCAGATCCAGGGAGGGTGAGTTGATGAGAGGAGTAAAATGGGTTAGGAATATAGGATGGTAACTAAAGGGAGAAAAATTGTGAGTGCGTGGTTGCTTGCTGTTCTTTTGTTTTTTCTTTATTTCTTGCCATTTTCTTTTTTCATGATTTCTAGATGGGAAGGGAATTGGGAGAGGAAGATGCGGTGCCAATCTGGTGCATTACACGAGATATGAAAATTAGTGAAGTTACATTCCACACTAATCTGGCTTTCACAAAATTCTGCATGTCCACATACTTTTAGTCCCCATATTCCACCCAGTCTTTTATTTATTGCAAATTATGTCTTCACAACCCTCATATTTACCATGAAAGTTGCCTATGTTTATCTTAACTTTGTTGACTGATATACTACTATATTTCAACTTGCTAGGTCAGGAGACTCAACCGCTAGAATCTGGACAATTCCAGATGGTCCATGTGGTTCCCATATGCAATCATCTCCTCCCGGTGTTCATGTTTTGAAACATTTTAAAGGTCGGACCAATGAAAAGAGCAAGGATGTCACCACACTTGACTGGAATGTGAGGTTCTTCATGCTTTGAAATTTTGTTTATCATGTGTTTCTAACATTTAATATTTCTGGGGTGAAGATCAATGGGAACATAACCTAGAGTGCTATTTATAGCCACCTGTTCTATTAGTCTACCTGTTAATTTGTCTTGTGAAAAAATTCTATGTTTGCATGTACATTCCTTAACTATTTCATACTCATCATTGTATTTGCTTTTCTGCCATCCCTTACAGGGTGAAGGCACACTATTAGCTACAGGTTCCTACGATGGACAGGCAAGAATATGGAGTAGAGATGGTGAGTGAACAACTGTTTCTGTATTCATACATAGTTGGCTTTAGCTTTTTATTCTGATGTTAAAGTTTGTTTGATCAACAATGTGGGACTGTTGTAACTGTAGGACTCTTGTATTTGACTAATGGTGCACATTCTTCATTGTGCGTTAACAATTTCTCTAAAGAATTATCTGGCGTAAACTCATTGTATTCTTAATTCTTATAATATTTGAAGAAGTCATATATAGGTATAGGTCATACAGTCTAAATGTTTTGTTTACCCCCTGTTGTCTCATCCTTTCGTGTGATGAAATGAATTTTTCAGGAGACCTTAAGCAGACACTGTTCAAACACAAGGGACCCATATTTTCATTGAAATGGAATAAGAAAGGAGATTTTCTCCTAAGTGGAAGTGTTGATAAAACTGCTATTGTTTGGGATACAAAGACATGGGAATGCAAGCAGCAGTTTGAATTTCATTCAGGTACAATTGGCATTCCTGAGTGGTGTTTATTTTAACCTGACATTGCATTAGATGTATCTGTGGTTATCAAACCTAACTCCCACCCCACCTGCTTCTATGTAGCTCCAACACTAGATGTTGATTGGAGAAATAATAACTCTTTTGCAACATGTTCAACCGATAACATGATCTATGTTTGCAAGATTGGAGAACAGCGTCCAGTTAAAGCATTCAGTGGTCATCAGGTCAGTCTTCTCAGTAATTAGATTCTTAAAATGCATGGGACAAACTGCATGTTTTTGTGTGCATTTTTATTTTCTTGATTATCTATCTATGCAACTAAAAAATAGAAGGGTGAACAATTAAAAAGACCACACATTCTCTTGATATCTTACGCTTCATTTATTTTATTATCCTCAAAACTTGAAAAATCATGCAAACAGTTTGTTGATACTTCCTGGTATATTAAATGGTTACTAGGAAGTATGCCTAGTGTGGCTGGCTGGTGGTAAGTGTGATCATGCACCCAACAAGGTTCTGAGTCATCAACTCGAATTAGGGTGCCTATGTCTTCTTAGTTTTTTATTGAAAAACCGCCTAGTTCCTCCTAGGTCTCATTTCCTTTGTTGAACGGTTATGATCATAACAAGCAATTTTATACACAAATGTAGTCACATACAAATATATAAGTCTTATCATTTTGTATTTCTGATTTTTGCAAAAGTAGCATCCAGTGTGACGTCATTGTATCAATTATATATGTTTTCCAGAATGAAGTTAATGCTATCAAGTGGGATCCGACTGGTTCTTTTTTGGCTTCTTGTTCTGATGATTGGACAGCAAAGGTGCCATATTTCTTTCCAAAATGAAATTGTCCATTTAATTTTACAGATGGTAGTCTCCCTTGTTCACTATTGTGCTACAATATATGTTATTGTTTCAGTATTGTTTATCTATATCATCTGCTGTACCTGTTAGATGTGCAATTGAGTACATATAACCTTTCTATAAGTGAGCGTAAACCGCATACTTCCTATGGCCCGTAAAGCTATCCCCCTCCTCTTTTACCTTCCATTTGCAGATATGGAGTATGAAACAAGACAAATGTGTATTTGATTTCAAGGAGCATACCAAGGTCTGTCAAACCTGCCTTCTTTTATGATCTCTTGAACTTATGTAGCTTCTACAATGTGGTCTAACTGTAATTTTCAGGAAATATACACTATTCGGTGGAGCCCAACAGGTCCCGGAACAAACAATCCTAATCAGCAGTTGCTGTTGGCTAGGTAAACTGTTTAAGCAAATATAAAATTCCTGCATACTATTTTATTTGTTAATTTATGTCAATGTTTAGCATTTATAGTCCCTGCGTTCCTATTTGGATAACTCTTGGTTGAGAATAGACAGCACATCTGTAGTTACATCCAAGGTTATCAGTATCAGGATTCTAGGTAGTACCGTTTTTCTTCAAGTAGTATCTGATCATAGTATTGGGATACTATGCAATTGTATATTTTAAATATATCGGCACACAAGCAAATATAGTTACCAAAATAAAGCCACACATTAACATATTGATTACTACATTACAGCAAATAGTTCCATTTAACATATGTTCCCAAGATAAATTGTCTAGTGTAACAATGATATATTTGTGCAAAGATCGTCCCTCAGTTTGTGCTTATAGTATTGGTTGATGTACTTGACTCTCAGTGCTTTGTCACACTCACACACTTCTCCATTCATCGATGTGGATCATTCCTTTGGATAGTATGTGCCAAATTGTTAATAGTCTCCATTAACTGTTGCATGTTGCATCAGCTTCAAAGAACTAACGAAAATTCTCTTGCACATCAGTGGGCATTTGGGGACAGCGGACATGGTTCTGCAAGTACCAGTTAGATAATGCAAGTACCCTCAACCCTTTCACGAACTCCCCTGACTCCTTACCCCATCACGACTTTATAGATCGAGTAATTAGGCAGCCACGTACAGGAAGGATGGAGAGATCCAAATCCAAGGGAAGGGAAAAGAAGAACAGAAGAAACTGAGACTACACATCTATTTCTGTGAATTGCTTCCATTCTTAGCCACCAGATATCAAATCCAAGGGCTATTATTTTGACCCTGAGTAGAGTCGCATGGAATCACATTTGTAGCGCGATTCTACTTATCTCAGGTTCCTGGTTTGATACTATACTACCCAAAAACGATTCAGCGATCCATACATATCATCTAGCCTGGGTAGTATTGTAGTATCATACGATACCATGCCAATGTATCGAGATACTGATAACCTTGGCTACATCTTTTGAAATTTGGTAGATTTTATACACTGCAAATTGTCATTCTAGTTAGTTCCCAAAGTTTGTAAGGTATACTTTGGTTATCCATACTGGACTCACAACTGTGGTTCTTCGAAATCTAGTACCACATGGGTATCATGATTAGTAGTGTTATTGTGAATCAGTTTTCCTTTTAGTAGGTTATTAGTGATTCTCATTATTCGCTACAATCAAGTATCATACTTCTTATGCGTAGCATACATAGCATCATCCCTTCCAAGAAAAAAAGAGATAATCATGTAGGGACAGAAAAAGGGTCAACAGTAACAAAATTTGCCGCATTTGGTTTGGAAAATCTGGCACTATACCTAGTTCCAGCCAGTTTAGCATTTGGATTATTATTATTATCTTATTGTTGTTGATTGTTCACATGCAGAGGTAAGATCATTGTTATTGATGTAACTAGGATTTTATAGCTGTCTGGAGTTGTTTTCTTGCCTTGTAGGACCAGAACTGATTTGGCTATTATGTTTCACTTGCAGTGCATCTTTTGATTCAACTATCAAGCTGTGGGAAGTTGAGCAAGGACGCCTTCTGTACAGCTTGTCTGGCCATAGGTATTGATAAAACGAAAAAGCAAAATATTCTGACACTTTATTGTGCTTTGCTTGCGATGTTAATGGAGTTTACGTGTGGCTGTAGGCAACCAGTGTATTCTGTTGCATTTAGCCCTGACGGCGAATACTTAGCGAGTGGGTCCCTTGATCAGTGCCTACACATCTGGTCTGTGAAAGAAGGCAGGATCCTGAAGACCTACAAAGGTAGTGGGGGCATATTTGAAGTGTGCTGGAACAAAGAAGGCAGCAAGATCGCTGCCTGTTTCTCTAACAACACCGTCTGCGTGATGGATTTCCGGATGTAGTCCAATCAGTAGGGTAGTGCATGTCAGGCCTAAAACAAGGCTGTATTGCAAGTCTTTCCCTTGGGAACGCGTGGAGGGAGGAATTGTTAACAAAATGTAGATCTCAGGTGGTTTTAATTTTTATCCATGTACAGTTTTTTTCTTGGTTATTATACTTACCTTAGAGTAGCAATGTAGTTCAAATGTCTTAACAGGGTTTAGTAGCATGGAAATGTTTTGGTGGTAAAATGCTCATCCTACTGATCTCTGAACGCAATGCAGTCACTAGCCTAATCATGGTGCTGGGGACTGCATGCAGTGTGGCAATTCAATTGATGAATTAATTTGAGATGTACTCCCTCCATCCCAAATTATAAGTCATTTTCAAGTTTTTTAGCGAATCAAAATATTTCCAATTTTATCATAGTATAATTTGGGATGGAGAGTACTAATTTGTAGTTTACATGTATACGCACTGTCTGTCTTGTATATTGAACTGTTAACTATAGTAAGTTTCTTTCAACGTCATGGCTAGTAGCGTTAGATGTGAGCTGAAGGTTTTATGTATTCTGAAATCTGGGGGCACATTTTTTTTTTAGCTCCCTTGTCCGAAGAACCATGACATGTGGCTCATCAAATCTTAAAACTCACATCATCATACAAACAAAAAACTTGGTGTATTTTGTCGCACTCACAAGGTTCCTTGAGTACAAAATCAAGTTGCAATGAAAGGCAAGCCATCGCCGCTTTAACCTTGAATTTTGTTGGAAAACGGAGGTCAACGCAGCAAGGGGCTGCTGGGAGAGATGGCTCATCTTATTTCTGCCATATAATAGTTTGGCTGTCATACTGTTGTACTACGATGTCGCCTTCGTAGTTCTTAATACAATAAGCTACATGGAGTTCTCTGCGCTTTGGATGAAACAGCAGCCTATTCTTCTTTAGTTTAACCTCTTATATTGTTTTTTTGTGACTCCATGAGGTCGCCGTACAATTGCACATGGCTAAGCACTACGTGAGACAAGACAATACCGAAAGCCAGTGAACCGTTCGCACATGCATGTATTCTGACAGATAACACAATCTTGAAGCTTCAGTCTTCAGTGCCATGCTTGTTTCCTGCGAGCATCATACAAGATCCAATTTGTTAGAAGTAATCTTTGGCAATGCATGCCTTTATGTTCCAAGAATTGCAGCGGAAAAGTTATATAAACACTGTTTCTCATTCATCTCTGGGACAGAATTGTCTGAATGTATCCAATCCATCCAGGCATTCTTTAAATCTTGAGGTGCTGCAACTGCAAGCAAGCTCAGCATCAACTAGCTAGTACTACTAAAACATATATATCTGACATCTCAGCATCCATGGATGGAACTGAAACAAGTAATGCCAGTGTTTCTTTGAATCCCCGTGGATGATGAGGATGTCAATTTATTTATGGATGAGACATTCTGATCAAATATATTTCCTTTTTCATCTTCATGTCAGTTTACAAAGAATTTGTAGGGAACACCCACCAATAGTATACTCATCCAATTATTAAGGTCTACGACAGTATGACTATCTACACGTCGATCAACTTCGCTATTTATATATAATCAAAGAACCAAATAATAGTTTTTCTTCCGATCCATATGCCTGCATCTTCTGCAATCTGAAGAATGATCTCGTCTCCACATGCCAAGATGCTGAGCTCCTACGCTAGCAGCTGGCACGCGCCCATCGCGTCGGTCCGGCCGCCGACCCTCGCGCCCTGCCGCCGCCGCCGCGACGCCTGGACTGCTCGAGAGCGGCGACGGTGGCCTGGAAGTCCTCCTCGCGGCAGGGGATGCGGAGGCCGCCGGCCTGGTTGAATCCGAACTCCTCCGCGGCGCGCTCCATGAGCTCCCGGAACGCCGGCTCGCTGAGGTAGCTCGTGGGCACCACGAACCGCCGGGACTCCGCGCCCACGTACACGGCGAAGTAGCCCTTGGGCACCGCGCCCGCCGCCGCCGCCGCCTCGCCTTGGTCATCGTCGTCGTCCACCAGCAGGGCTGCGCTCTCCCGCTGCTGCTGATGCTGCTTCCTCCCGTAGAGCCGCCTCGGCGCCCGGAAGTAGCTCATGGCCATCATCGAAACGAACTAGACTTGTCGATCGATGCAATGCAAGAACGATGACGTGCCTCCGTAGCTAGGCGGCCGGATTCTTGGTCAAGAGAAGAGGAGTTCTTGGCGCCGGCCGGCCGAAGACTAGGTAGTAGCCAGGCAGCAGGAGAAGGAGGGAGGGAGGAGAGCATGTGAGCATGTGTTCCTCTTATAGTGCTGTTTGGTGCTGCGTGCTGCTGGCTTCATTTGCTCCTAATACAGCTGTAGCTAGCCTTGAATGTACATTTTTTTTCTTCATTTGGAACTGAGTCAAATAGCTGTAACATACAGTAAAACCAAGGCTGCTAAGGCTGTTTTGTTGGCTACAGTTTCCGGATCAATCCATCGATGTTACCTAGAACATGCTATGCGTTTTAACAAAATGCAGAAACTAACAGGCCCGCACTCAAGAAGATTAGAGAGATAGACACAAAATTCTTATAGGGCATAAAATTTATCAACATCGTACTTAGCATGTGATGCAGCGGCTGCAAGAGGACAGAATTGTCTGAATGGAAAAATGGCCTTTCCTGTTCAGACTTCAGAGGGTAAGAAAGTGCGACATCATCCACGTGGTGTACGGAGTTATTGTTTTCATACTTATTATTACTCCCTCTGTCAAAAAAACCATCGTAGTTGACTTTTAGACATCTTGTTTGACCATTCGTATTATTTAAAAAACTTATGTAAATTACAAAATAATCAAATCATTATGAAAATATTTTTATTGATAAATTAAGCAATAACAAAATATATAAAATTTATATAAAAATTTTAAATAAGACGGACGGTCAAAATTGATGTCTAAAAGTCAACTGTGACGGTCTTTTCGTGACGGAGGGAGTAAGTACTTACCCCGTTTCAAATTATAGTTTGTTTGGATTTTTTATGTCAATTTTGACCACTCGTCTTATTTATCAAATTTGCGCAAATATGATTAAATTTAAGTGATTCTTGAAGATCTCTTGTTAGTAAACAAACCACAATAAAAGAATTATATTTGACATAAATTTTTTAATAAGAAGAGTGGTCAAACTTACGGTTAAAAAGTCAAATGAACTATAAATTGAAACGAAGTTAGTACATACCTAGATTAACCTAAAACTTTCCTCATGTGGGTCTAAATTTTTCAACTTCGACTTAGTTTATATAATATATATTAGTAACATTTTTTATCTCCAAATTAATTTACTACAAAAATAGATTCAACGATGTGTTTAATTAGTACACTAATTATATACCGTAAATATTTTTCTATCTATATTTGGTTAAAGTTGAGTTCATTTGGACTTCTCCAGAAGTGAGAATAATATATAAAAAGAGAGATGCATATATGTTATTACATCCACAAAGCTTGTCTTGGATCTTAAGAGAAATGCTGCCAAGCTTAGTTTGTCTTCATCCTATATATTGGTAGTTAGGATCGAGGTTAAATTAACGGACACGGACTGTATATTGAGTTTTACAAAGCTTATATATAGCAGCACTGGTGACGAAATTGGCCAAATTGTCATGTTGTTGATCATGAACTTGTTTATAACCAAATAAATACCCGATTTGTCCTTTGGGACTTGTTTTCATAAAAGGAAAGGGATATTATGTTAAAACTTGGCACAACACATCCCAAGATTACATATGAAAAAATATGAAATAAGCAATACACGTATTCTATCGAAATTCTTACATCTTCTATCTTCACTAATACCATCCCTCGAATGCTAGAGCCAAAGTGTAGCCCTCATGTTGATTTCAATGACCAACCCTAAACCATTGAACATGCAAGACCGCCGGCGTGGTGGCGAAGGCGGCTTGTCCTTGTCCTCTAGGACTCGTTACCGTACGTGAAATAAACATTGCCTCAAACTGTCAACGTTATCGGGGTCATCACATGCAAGAAGCTTAGTTTCACTCTGGAATCATCACACAAGACTATCCACATGTATGTACTATTATTGCTAATGATACGCGTGGATGTTGCTGACGATGAGATCAGAAAGACTCGGCAAAAGCAATGAAAGCTCAGCAAGAGACTACTAATTATGTGAACGCACCAAGTGATCTAAGCTGGAGATTCCATTTCTATGCATATTTTTTTTCTTCTCTGATGGGGAATTAATGATCGATCGAGTCAGTTAGCTGTATAGGATTCACACGCATGATCGGTTGAAGAAATCACTCATCAGAGTGTAAATACAACTTAGTTTATTCAACATGTGACTTGGCTTGCATTGTGACAGGGTGGCTGCAAGAGGGATGCGACCAATGCTTCGCAAAGATCGGAGTGAAATAATGTTTATTTTTTCATGGTCACAGCTACGGTACGAATAGTACTTGGCATTATTAGCAGCAGTACGGATGAATCTATGATTGGTAGCCAGCCAGCCACTTCCTTGTTTCCTCCTGAGATTCTTGGCCCCATTAGCGTCAGGCTCAGGCCGTACCATTCTCGATTTCGTAGCAAATCTTCGTCTCAATTTAATTTGTCAATATTACGTTTGTCTCTTGAAGTAAGATCGAGCACTACTAGCCACCTTATTAGCGGAGTCGGTCAATTAGCGCTGGCAAAAATTGTAGGCAACAGCAAGAACTGATAGGGATAGAGATATATGTTTGTGCCGGTGATAGAAGATGAACCGGCACTACACTGCTACAATGCAAGACTGATTTTAAGAGGAAAACTGGAATTCAAGAGACATCATTTTTATTTACGGAGTTTTTAGACATGGGAAAAAACTACACCTCTTTCAAAAATACCTAGTAAATTTTATAGATTCATGGCCTTTAGTATCTAGGAATTAGCTTAGAACGCAACTCTAATTCTCAGTTTCATGGTCTATTTCCTTCAGAAACGATATTGAAGTGTCAAGATCCAAACCAGAACCTTCTAGTATGGAAATCCATGTCAATTCTGAATTTCTGATATTCTAGTTGATGAAGAGGAGAATGAAATTGATAATAACACTATTGGCCACTTATGTGGTGACCTATTGCAGGGATTTGTTTGATATATACAATCATCACCTAGGTCGTGATTTCAAAATTGTTATTATAAGAAACATAAATCATCATTTTCACTAGATTAAAAACATAAATTTAGTTCTTCATGAAATGAATCTTTTGAAATAACAGATGTCTTAGTGACTTGGCTAATTAAATATAGGTTCCTAGCTAGGATTTATTTCTCGCAAAAAATAAGGTTTCTAGGGTTTATCAAGAGAGCAAAAAGGTAGACTTTGTAGCTCTTCTTGAAACTTGAAAGAAGGGCTATTTGAAAATTGCCCTCAACAATATTTGTGGTGGAAAAGAGTTTACTTGGCAAATTGGCAAGAAAAATCCGCGTACCCGCGGGCACCAGACCCGATAGGCGCGGATACGGGCTCGAACTTGTGCCCGCGGGCAGAGATCTGTATCCAACGGGCATTTGTATACGGGTAAGAAAAGAGTGTGCTCGCACCCGCAAACCCGCCAAACCCACATGACAAGTGGGGCCATAGCATAAGAGCTATATAATCTCAGATTCTAGGGTTTCACCCTTTCACTTCACTCATCCCAATCCCACCAGCAACCGCCGTCTGCTGTCTTCCCCGCCGCCTCATGCCTGGACGCGCCCCACGTGACCCCGCCTTCGCCTCCCCACTTCGCGGCGCTTCTCCTCTCCCAGTCGCGGGTGACGTCGAGCCTCCAGCCTCTTCCATTCGCGACGAGCCGGCGAGCGTGGCATGGCTCCTCCACTCGCGGCTCCCCGACCGCCCGACGCCCCCATTCGCGGCCGTAGCTCGCCGACGACGGCCTCCCCGCGTCCCCGAGACTCCGGCGACCCCGCACCCCGAGCGGCGAGGCGACGACCCCGGCACCCCGCGACCTTGCCATCTTCTCCTGCTCCTCCACTCGTTCCCCTGCCGTTATCTGCCGGGTATGTGGGCATGCCCGCGGATAGCGGGTGCGGGCGGATATTGTTGCCCGTGGCGGATAGTGGGCACGGGCACAGAAATAATCTCACGGGTGCGGATCTGTGACAAAGGTATCCGCGCGGATTTTGCCCGTTGCCATTTGTAACTGAACCTCATGGTAGGTCTCTAGAGGCATTCCGTTTAGAATTTATTTGGAGTTCTTTTGACATTGGTAGCATTGACTAGGGAGAATTTTATGTAAAGTTTGAGTCAGAAACAAAGTGGATGGCTTTCACTGGATGCTTAATATGTTAGCAAATATGTTTATTGTCAAGCCTTTGATATTTCCTAATGTTCATTTTGTACTGCCACTTTTGAAGATATAAAATATTTTGTAGGATGTAGATGTAATTGTTTTGTTCAATGTGAATGCTCCATTTGTATTGTAGATTTGTTCATTTTTTCTATCTATTGAGTTTGTTTATCCAGTGTGGCATTTCCAATTGTTATTGGTGACATAGGTCCGTTGATTATGTTGTCTTTAAACCGGAATTGCTTTCAGGTAGTATGCATATTTAAGATGTAAATTTCTTAAAATTGTTATACTACATCAAGTTGTGAAAGGTGAGTATAGTAATTTAAGAGCAAAAATAAATACAAAACAAACTTGGTAAACATTAATAGACCTGATTTTTCTATGCAGCAACAACATGGCGCTATACGCAATGTTTTATAGTAGGTACTTTGACGGGACCATCCTCACAATTGTATATATAGTAATGTTCTGTAAATGTATACCTAACATATGAAATCCTATTTTTATGTTTCAACATGATGCTAATAGGCTGCAGGAATTAAACATCCTGTACCAAATGCTAACTATGAGGGGGAAATGAAGGTCATCCTCCTATATCAGTCCTTGGATAGATGGAGGAAAGCTAGTGACGCAAAAATGAATGAAGGGCAGAAAGCGCAATTCTTTCGGGACGCATTCGAATTTTGGGATGGAAAGGATTTGCACTTCCATTGTGCATGTGTGGAAGCTGGCTAAATTGAACTGTTACCCAGCAGTAAGTTTGGGAAATGAGTGTGTGTTGTAAGAGCATCTCCGAGTGTTAAGTTTGGGAAATGAGTGTGTGTTGTAAGAGCATCTCCGAGTGTTCCCAAAATTTTTATTCCCAAAACGCTTGAGTTTACCATGTCACCAAGAATAATTGAAATCAATAAAAGAGGTATCTGCAATGGTTTTCACGATGTATAATTTTTAATATACTCTCTTCATTCTTAATTATAAATCGTTTTGATTTTTTGATATATGCATTTTGCTATATATATAAACATATTATTATATCTATATATATAATAAAAAAATTAAATTTACTTATAATTTGAAACGAAGGGAATAGTAAAAAATTGGACCCACACGAAACGTTCTCGGCAGCGTGTGTGTTTTCTCGCCAGCAGCTCACACATCGGGGCGTCCTGCTCGACTGGTGCCCTGTGTCCCCCGCCGAATAAATACGACTGCGAGGGAAGAAGTCCTGCATGGCGCACTGGTACCCTATGGCAACGTCGACAGCGGCGTGGCATCAACCGGCAGCTGGCGCGTCAGGCACAACACGACGCTAAGCTATATACATAGTTTGAGATTAAAAAGTAAAAAAACATGGTCAAGAGACGGAAATGGCCTGACACAATGAAATGGTTGCATGCATGAGGAGGAGAAGGGAGGGGTGGGAAAGACAGTTTACCGGCGTGCGAATCTTTTGACGGTGTGAATTTTTTTTCGCGAGCAACATATATACCTATATTTTATTACGAGGACATGAATGGTCAATAGACCTTCAACGTAAGTGATAGTTGATGGTGACGAGAAGCCACGTCACCACGAAGAAAACATACATGAACAGAAAAAAGAATAAACGAGCGACTGTTCTCAACACCTAAAGAGTGATTGTCCTCAACACCAAGACCTAACTATGCATGTATATAAGAACGCAATGCTAAGGTTGCCTACAAAAGACGTCCAAGCCATGGTGGCAAAGCATCCATCCTGATAAGACAAACCGAGCGGCAAAGCATCCGCCAACGAGCCAAGCGGCAAAGCATCCGCCAACAACGAGCGGCAAAGCATCCGCCAACGAACCCAGCGGCAAAGCATCCACCAAAGAACCAAGAGACCACGACGGCCAATCAAAGGGTCCACACCTTCTCGACAGCCTACCCAAGAGAGGACCAAGGCCAAGACAATGACGACAAAGCATCCGTCGGATAAGCACGACGACGACGAGGTCAAGAGATGTAAGACAGACCGAAGCGAGAAAATGGAAGCACGCACAGGCACAACTGGAACACCACCAGGGTCCAACGAAGGAACAAACGACGTCGACCATTAGGAGATAAGCAGCGAGCCGTAGAAGATTTTGGCACTGACACCTTCAAGAAGGAGGCGACAAGCGAGGGAACACCCTGGACGCCGTTGTCACTGGCCTTAGAGACCTCTAAGGCAGGGCTTTCGCCCAGAAAACCGGCTATGTCGACGTTGAAGCACAAGATTCCATAACAACGCCTCCAGGGAGGTTTGTGGCGCCTAGGGCGTCACCGTCGTCCGCCCGAAACCAGGCTCAGCTTTCGCCGAGAATACATGCACCACCGCCACAACACCAAGACCCACAAGCACAGCTGCAACAGCCCTCAGAGCCCCGGCCAGTGAGCAGGACGTCACCCGCCGGCAGACCAAAGGAGAGCCGACCCACTGGCAAACCGAAGGGGAGCAGACTAGGCTGCCAGGTGACCGCGGGCCTGGCATTCCACGCCACCGAAGCCCCCGGAAGCTGACACAACCGCAGCAACAGCGCACTGCCAGAGGGGAAGCAGCCACCACCACTACAACCCATAGAAAGACGAGGCGCCATTACCGAACAGCTTCACCGGCCACCGATTCGCCAGATCCGGCCCCTAGAGGGCGGATCCAGCCGGCCACCGCATCTCCCAGCCGGAGATGGAGATGAAGCCTCCGCCGCCCGCCAAGCACAGAGGCGCCCCGGTCGAACCGGCTCCCGCCCCCAGTCAACCGCCTTGCCTCACCGGGTCGGGGGGGGGGGGGGGGGGGGGGTCTGGCTGGCCCCTGTCGTTCCTCGCCGGAGATGGAGATGGAGGAGGAAGGAAGGTGGAGGAACGAGGGTGAATAAGAACAGTGATGCTAACTGGGAGGCGCAAACGGGTCCCATTTTTTGGGCCTGTCGTTGGCCGCCGCCACCGCCCGCCGGAGGGCGGCGACGGCCACCGGAGGGGAAGCTAGGTGGAGGGGGCGGTTGGGCGAAGTTTGCCCCCAAGTCGGCCTGGTGAGGACGCTCGGGTGAGAACATGCTGGTCTGCACAATTATCTGACTGTGTGGAATAGCCCTTGGGTAGCTCGGCGGCCGCACCGCCGTCGCCGTTTGGAGCTGTCGAGCCGGGGTTGACAACTTGAATTTCTGTGTCTGCATTCATTCATACAGTTGCACGTAACATTGCCAGCAACTCCCAACTAAACTCGTCCCTTTTATAGTTAATTTGTATACATGCTACCATTGTTGCCATATATTTTCCCGGCCCTTTAAATGTGGATGCTCACCAGCGTTGCTGGCATATAGAGTGAAGCATCGTCGTGCATATAGAATAATAACGTAGTACGTGGTGCACACCACCATATATATACAATAATAATTACTACTTGCGAATGCTACGCCATCTCGTCATGGCTGTGGCACCTGCTGCCGCTATGCTTGAGAGTGCACGGACGTTTAGCAATGGCGTGATCGCTGGATTGCTTCCGGTTCACGTCCTGATGCTAGTGATCCTGGCGGCCGGCATGGCCATGCTGTGGCGCCATCACCGGGCGCGGGAGGTGTACCTCGTGGACTACGGCTGCTTCCTGGGCGATCCACGGCACAGGGTCCCGTTCGCGACGGCACTGGAGCACGGACGCCTGATGAACGACCTCATCGACGAGGAGAGCATCAGGTTCATGGTCCGGCTGCACGAGAAGTCCGCGATCGGCGAGGAGACGAGCGTGCCGGACTCGTTCCGCTGCATCCCGCCCGACCGCAGCATCGACGCGTCCCGGCAGGAAGCCGAGCTGGTCATCTTCTCCGCCGTCGACAAGGCGCTGGCCAGGAGCAAGCTGAACCCTGACGACATCGACGCGGTCATCGTCGCGTGCAGCTTCACCACGGTGACCCCGGTGTTCGCCGACGTCGTCGTCAACAGGTACAAGCTCCGCTCCGACGTGCAGAGCGTCAACATGTCCGGGATGGGGTGCAGCGGCGCGCTCATCGCCATCGGCCTCGCCCGGAACCTCCTGCGGGTGGCGCCGCCGGGGAGGCACGTGCTCGTCATAGCCACGGAGATCCTGTCGGGCATGCTCTACACCGGGACAAAACGGGAGATGCTGGTGCCCAACGTGCTGTTCCGCATGGGCGCGGCCGCCATGATCATGACCAACTCCCCGGAACGCGCGCGGTTCCGGCTCGGCCCCATCGTGCGCACGCTGACGGCGGCGCGGGACAGCGACTACCGGTGCGCGTTCCAGGAGGAGGACGAGCAGGGGATCACGGGGATCAACCTCTCCAAGGACCTGCCCGTCGTCGCCACGAACGCGCTCAAGGGCCACATCACGGCGTTCGGCCCCGCCGTGCTGCCGGTCTCCGAGCTCCTCAAGGTCGCCTTCTCCATCGTCAGACACAGGATCTTCAGTGCAGCTGCAGGGAAGGAGGTGCGGCGGCGCTACTACCGGCCGGCGTTCGGCAAGGTGTTCCAGCACTTCTGCATCCACCCGGGCGGCCGCAGGGTGCTGTACGAGGTGCAGCGGGGACTAGGGCTGTCAGACCGCGACATGGAGGCGTCGCACATGACGCTGCACCGCTTCGGGAACATGGCCAGCAGCTCGCTGCTGTACGAGCTCGACTACATCGAGGCCAAGGGCTGGATGAAGAAAGGTGACCGACTGTGCATGATCTCCTTCAGCCCGGGGATCGACTGCAGCAGCGTCGTGTGGGAGTGCGTCAAGCCGACGCCGGACACCAGCAGCGGACCCTGGGCTGGCTGCATCCACCGCTACCCTGTGCCGCTTCCTAAAATCGTCGAAAGGGCATAAAGCAGACGCGTTCAGTTACAGAGCGCATGCACGTGCTTCAATTCATCGGCTTGGGTCGTCCAACCACCGACTAGCTACCACACTATCCGGCATATCGTACATATAGGTTGTACGTCTCATCTCGGTCGGCAAATAAAAGGAACCCTTTCCGCCTGATCGAACCAACATGTACCCACACGGATAGAGTCCATGTAGGACTCCATGTCATTGTCATCCTACAGTTACACTACCCCCAAGTCCAAACTACGGGCTTATTTGTGTCATGTAATTTAAGCAGAAACTTTGGCCACGACCCCTACTATAGAAATAGCGATCATGTATGTTGTGTCATTTCTTCTATAGTTAAGCACAAATATTTCGCATTCTAGAGCACGTTTGGTAGGGCTTCATATGGCTCGCGCTTCTTCTACATATATTTGTACTATAGCAACACCGTTTACAAGCCATATTTCTCTCTCCTTTCAAAATGAACATGGAGCCGAGAGAAGCCATGATTTATGATTCTTTTGGCTCCGGCTCCTCTAGTACTGTAGTGCGGAGCCTGAGCTCAAAGTAGAGCCTAGCCAAACAGGGTTTCACCAGTGGAGCTCAAGCTGTTTTGGAATATATATATATATATATATATATATATATATTAAAAAAAGTAGCTTCAGTGAAACTTCTATATGTCAGATTTGTGAGGAGGGGCACGGCCGGAGAATTAATCTTCATATGGCCTCAACTTCTAGCTAAGAAATGGTACCGGCTCCTCCGGACTTTGAGTCGTATCATGGATGGTTGTTCGATAGTGTCAACAGTAGTATCTTACGATTCTAAGATTAGAGATCAGGATACTAACAACCGTAGGGGAGGGGCGTGAGCTACATCTTACAGCCCGTGATAGTGCGGGGGCGAGGTGATAGAGGTCGAGACCGGCGACCAAGGAGATGCAATACCGGTTACCACATCTGACATGTGGATTCCCCGTTTGTTCTTATTTGCTTAGTTGATATATGCCACGCAATATCCCTGTCAACAGACGTGGCAAAAACAACTATAGCATTAGCTCCCTCCCAGATCAAGCTGAGATCAAGTCAGTAGTACATTGTTCAAGTTCATGAATCATGATGGTTAAGATGCTCTGCTGTATCATGCCCAAAAAGCTCCAACACACGAGACCTAAAAAACAGCTTTTCTAGGATTGCATGGCTGCAAATCCAGCAAGAATGCAGCAGCGAACAGCAACTTATCAGGCCCAATTACATGTTCAGTTAAAAAGCATACAGTTTTTAACAAATACTTATTCAGCAGCTCAGATCTCTGACGAAGAAAAAGTCATCCTCTCTAGAAATATATGTAACACCAGATCCTGCCACCATTTCAGTCGAGCATTTTAAACTTTCCATTACAAAATGAGGATATAAAAAGTGTGCCGATAACTGCCTATTGTTGAGGTTCATCCATGCACCGGAGGACACACCTTCGTTATGCATGTAAACAACAATTTCAAGCATAAGGTCTGGTCTGGCATCTATATCCAACGTAGCACAGAAACAACCTAGAGTATAAGACTAGTAAAACAACGACATGCTAGTTAGTACCTCAGAGATTTCTTACTACAGAGAATGTAAATTTGCCCGCCAAGGAATGTGTCAACACCAACACCAAAATATGTCATGTAGCACACGAGGAAACACTGAATACCTCTACGATGTAAACGTCACAGCCTGACATTCTACTCACCACTACGACCAGCACCATTGTTATTGTCA
Organism: Bothriochloa decipiens; assembly: GCA_023333625.1. NCBI lineage: Eukaryota > Viridiplantae > Streptophyta > Magnoliopsida > Poales > Poaceae > Bothriochloa > Bothriochloa decipiens. The sequence goes on along the minus strand of CM041642.1, from coordinate 41,060,587 downwards.
TCATCAGACACTTCTATGCTATTCTCCACTTCATCACCTTCTCCATCATCATCATCAGACACTTCTATGCTCTTCTCAACTTCGTCACCTTCTTCATCCTCATCATCAGATACTTCTATGCTCCTCTATTTCATCATCTTCTTCATCCTCATCATCAGTGCAATACTCTTCTATAGCAGATACAGCGACTCCTATAGATTTGAGAAGAAAATAGGTTATATGTATCGCTATTAAAAAAAGTAATAAAGTTCAGACATATATGAATAACGAAGCATTAGATTAACAGAGTATAATGCAATACCATTTCTGTCTTTCGGGCATGTCCAGTGTAGATTATTGGAATATTGGGCAATTGCCGCACACCCTTTTCCAGGGGGGCGCCATGTATTTATATGGCCAATTGGCTTGGGTTACAAGTTAGAGGGATATAACGCCAACCACCTGGGTTGGCTTATCTACAGAAGTTATATCATAACATCCGCCCGCAGTCGCAGCGGGAGGTTCCCGGACGCCAAGACTGGAACGGAAGTCTTGAAACAGCAGTGTTGGAAGTCCTTTGGTCATGATATCCGCAAACTGATGGGAAGACGGTACATGAAGCACCCGGATCTGTCCAAGAGCGACTTTCTCACGGACGAAGTGAATGTCAATCTCAATGTGCTTCGTACGCTTGTGGTGAACAGGATTGACCGTCATGTAAACAGCGCTGATGTTGTCGCAGAAAACAACTGTGGCAGACGGCAGCTGAATGTGGAGCTCTTGAAGAAGTTGACGAAGCCAACAGCATGAGCCACAACACGGTACTCCGCCTCAGCACTAGAACGAGACACTGTGGCCTGGCGTTTTGAGGACCAGGAGACCAAAGTATCACCGAGATAGACATAGAAGCCGGAGGTGGAGCGGCGAGAGTCGGGACAACCTGCCCAGTCAGCATCGGAGTAAGCAGTAGGCCTGTTAACAGACCCAGCAGTGATGTGGAGGCCCGAGGAGAGAGTCCCCTTCACATAGCGAAGAATGCGCTTCAACAGCGCACGATGAGGCTCCCGGGGTGCATGCATGAACAGGCACACCTGCTGTACCGCATAGGCCAGATCAGGACGAGTCAGAGTCAGGTACTGAAGAGCCCCTGCCAAGCTCCTGTACTTAGAGCTCTCCTTGTCTAACAAACGGTCATTGTCGTGTGCAGATAGCTTGGCCTAAGAGTCAACGGGTGTCATAGTCGGGTGACACTCAGCCATGCCTGCACGCTGAAGAAGGTCGAGGGCGTACTGTTGCTGGGATAGGAAGAGACCGCCAGGGATCGCGTGATGGAGATGCCAAGAAAGTGGTGAAGGGCGCCGAGCTCTGTCATGGTGAACTCGGAGCCGAGGCGAGCCATGATGCGCTGGAGAAGATCAGCAGATGACGCAGTGAGGACGATATCATCCATGTACAACAGCAGGTAGGCGATCCCGGAGTCGTTCTGCAGAACGAACAGAGATGTGTCAGAGGCAGACGCGATGAAGCCAAGGTGACGAACGAAGGTAGCAAACCGCTAGTGCCAGGCCCGCGGAGCCTGCTTGAGTCCATACAGGGACTTCTGTAGGAGACAGACGTGGTCGGGTGCCGTGGGGTCGACGAAGCCCGGCGGCTGCTGACAGTAGACAGTCTCCTCGAGGTTACTATGAAGAAAAGCATTCTTCACGTCCAGCTGATGTATTGGCCAGTCGCGGGATACAACGATGTGGAGGATGGTGCGAATGGTGGCCAGTTTGACAACCAGGCTGAAGGTCTCGTCGTAGTCCACACCCTCGCGTTGAGAGAAACCGTGAACCCCCAACGAGCTTTGTGGCGAGCAAGAGACCCATCGGCATGGAACTTGTGCCGGAAAATCCACTTGCCTGTCACAATATTGGCGCCAGGAGGGCGTGGGACAAGGCGCCACGTGTTGTTGTCGACGAGGGCCTTGTGTTCATCCATCATCGCAGCACGCCAATTTGCATCGGCGAGCACACTGCGATAATTCGTTGGGATAGGCAACGGCAGGGATGAGGTAGTAGCAGCTAGCCCCTCGTAGTTGGCTCATGGGATAGCACCCGTCATGGTGCGCGTGAGCCACAAAGGCCGAGGAGGAGCTGAAGGCACCGGAGGTGCACCAGCAGCAGGTGTAGCCATCGCCGGGGCTACAGCAGCAGCTGGTGTGGGCACCGAGGCTGCTGCCGACGCCTCAACAACAGGTGCAGCTGGAGGAGGTGTCGGAGTACTTGGCGGCTCGGTTGCTGCAGCCGGCTGTCATCGCTGGACGTATATCTTCAGAAACGGAGTCACCGAAGGACCAGGTGGGGCACACGACCACGCCCGCCCGGTGCTGTAGAGACCAAGGAAGATCCTAGCAGGGGCACGTGACCACGCCCGCCTGGAACGGCAGCAGCAGAAGAGGGACCAGGAAGGAGCGCACTGCCACTGCTCCCTGGCTGAAAGAGAGCCGGTGTGGGCTCGTCATCATCAGGAGGCGGCTGCTCAACACCCATGGAAGGTGGAGCGACCACGGACGTCGACGGGGGGATCCCACCTGCAACAATAGTAGAGCAAGGCACCGAATCCGAAGCGTCGTCTAAAAGGAAATCCAGAGCCGAGGGTAAGGGCGTGGGAGAAGATGTAGCAAAAGGGAAGATGGATTCATCAAACACAACAAGGTGAGAGATGATGATGCGACGAGTGGAGAGATCGAAGCACCTATAGCCTTTGTGAGAGGCGGGATACCCAAGAAAGACGCAGGCGGTGGAGCGAGGAACAAGTTTATGGGAAGAACTAGCTTGGAGGTTTGGGTAGCAAAGGCAGCTGAAGATACAAAGATGGTTGTAGGAGGGAGTATGGCCATGGAGGCAGGTATAGGGTATGGCGTTTCCAATAGACGAGGCTGGGCGCCGGTTGAGAAGACAACAGGAGGTGAGAAGGGATTCAGCCCAAAATTCAGGGGGCATGGAAGCATGGATCAGCATGGTGCGGATAGAATTGTTTAGAGTTCTAATTATGCGCTTAGCTTTTCCATTTTGGGGGGAGGTGTAGGGACAGGAAAGGCGCAGGAGAGTGCCACGAGCAGCTAAGAAGCGAGTCGTGGCATTGTTGACAAACTCAGTGCCATTATCAGCCTGAAAACATTTAATGGGAAGGCTGAATTGAGTCTGGGCGAGGGCAACAAGTTCAACTAAGTGTTGATGGACTTCAGATTTACGGCGAAGAGGAAAAACCCAGCAATAGTGGCTGAAGTCGTCGAGACAAACTAAATAATAGCCGAAACCAGAGGTGCTATTAACTGGAGAAGTCCAAACATCGCAGTGAATTAATTCAAACGGTGCATGAGTACAAGACTGAGAGGTACTAAAAGGTAGACGCGTATGCTTGCCTAACTGACATGAATGACAGAGGGAGCGGTCTACTTTATTACAAGCTATGGCATTTATTTTATTCAAAACTACTAAAGAGGCAGGAGCTGGGTGGCCGAGACGATGATGCCAAAGAGTCGACGACGCAGCCAGGAGTGCATGAGCAGAGGGTTGGGCGCCAGAAGCAGGGATGGTGTAAAGTTCACCGGTGCTATCACATCGGAGGACCACGCGCCCCGTACGGATGTTCTTAACAGAGAAACCAAAAGCGTCAAATTCAAGGGAACAACAATTATCGCGAGTGAATTGACGGACAGAGAGGAGGTTAAGGGCGATGGACGGGGCAACAAGAATATTATTAAGAGCAAAATTAGATGCAGGAGTAGAAAGAATTGAATGACCTCTGGACATAACCGAGATACTAGTGCCATTGCCTACTGTTATTGAAGAGGTAGAGGGGGCAGGCGCTGGAATAACATACCATCCGAAGAAGTCATGTGAGTAGAAGCGCCGGAGTCGACGACCCACGGCGAGTTGCCGTGGATTCCCATCTGCTGCAGGGTGGCGATGAGACCCGCCTGGTCCCATGTGGGGGTGCTGGAGGAGGCTTGAATTGGGGCAAAGGCAGTATGTGCCTGTGGCCCAGCGCCAAGGACGCCTTGGTGGTGCCAAGGCTAGCCACCTGGACCTCCAAAGCCTCCCTGGGCGCCACTGGCAGGGTTCCTAGGAGGGTAGAAGGCCCCTTGGGCACCTGCGGCGGCATGAGGTGTGCAGCGTTCCCCGAGGTGCATGCGCTCACCTGTCCAAGGGTTGAAACCTCAGGGCTGCTGTGGGCGCTTGCCGTCCCAGCGGTTGTTGCTGCGGCGGCGTCGGTGCGGGGTCCTTGGTGGTGACGGAGGAGGAGGAAGCCGAGGAGGACGCCGCAACAAGGGCAGATGCAGAACGCGTGTTGGCCTCGTTCTTCAGGCGCAACTCCTTGAGCAGGAGCTGCTGTCGAGCTGTGGTAAAGGAGAGGGCACCGTCCTTGGCGATGTTGTCGGCGACGGTGGAGTAGGAGTCGTTGAGCCCCCGTAGCAGGTTGAGGACGAGGTTGGAGTCCGAAACAGGCTGTCCAACATCGCGAAGTGCGTCTGCAGCCTCTTTCATCTTGAGGCAGTAGTCGTCGATGGAGAGATCGCCCTGGCACATGGAGTGAAAATCGTGCTGCAGGTAGATGGCGCGCGGAGCCTTGTTGCCGGTGAAGACGCCCTCAATGGATGTCCAGATGCCGCGCGCTGCCTGCTCTGTCCCGTCCAGGGCGATGCTGAGGACGGCGACGGAGACGGAGCCGAGGAGCCAGTTGACCACACAGGAGTCAGCCAGCGCCCAATCTGGATCGAGGGGTGCAGCCTCCATGGAGCCGTCGATGTGGCCGGAGAGTCCAAATTTCCCACACATGGAGCGGAAGGACTTGGATCACATGGTGTAGTTGGATAGCCGCAGCTCAAGGGTGATCGGGACGTGGGATTTGATATTGATGGTGGCGTAGGGGTGGATATTTGAAGAGGTGGCAGGGGAGGTGGCGCTGGAGGTGGCAGCCATGGTGGAGAAGAGGAGAAAGAGACGGCAGCGCGGTCAGGAAGAGAAGGGCGATGCTACAGATGGGATCTGTAGCTCACGGCTGAGAGAGAAGGGCCCACGATCAGCTAGTCCTCCGATACAATGTAGATTATTAGAATATTGAGCAATTGCCGCACACCCTTTTTCAGGGGGACACCATGTATTTATATGGCCAATTGGCTTGGGTTATAAGTTAGAGGGATATACACTGATTTATAAGGACTCTATCTCTACTCTATCTCTATGACACGCCAACCACCTGGATTGGCTTATCTACAGAAGTTATATCATAACATCCAGTCATACAGACAAATCAACATCTCGAGCAAGTCTGGACGGAGTCCACTTCGACGATGATTCGAGACTTTCTCCCCCATGGTGAACGCAGATTTAGTACCAACAGTGGAGATAGGAATGGCAAGGATATCACGGGCCAAGTGTGCAAGGTCAGTGTAGCACTTGGACATTCCACTTCAGAATTTCAATACATCCAAATCGACATTAAGATTCATCACTGGTGATTCCAAATAACAATCCAGCTCTGATATTTGTTTTGGTGCAGAATAATCATCAAACAAGTCATCCTTTGTATGGCATTCAAGAACATTTATCCGAACTGAAGATGAGGAAGAATTTTCATATTCAGTAAATAATCTCTTAAGCAATGCAACAACTCTATTAACATGTTGGCTACCATCAGCATCGCCATAAACCTTCTTAAAACAATAGCTGATTAAGTTGAGCTTGTAGCGAGGATCGAGGACAGCTGTGCAAGCCAAGATTGTGCTATACTCTGACCAATACTTATCAACTTGCCTTTAATTTCTTTCACCATAGCAGACATGAAGTTGTCTTGCCCTTCTGTCATATCTAGCAATCGGTAAACTTTAGATACTCCAAGAAAGTATAAACTGGAAGTTTTAGACTCTTTGCTTAAGAAAGTGCAGGTCATGTCATAAATCACCTTTAGAAACTTTTCCATGGTTGCTATCTTGTTCCACTCTTCATCGTCAAGATGAAAGTGAGATAAAAAGGTTTCATCTGCTGATGCAAAATGATTTAAAGCATCCTTGTAATGCAAGGCACATCCAAGCATTTTGTAAGTGAGGTCCCAGTAAAAAACAATGTCAGCCTCTAATTTGATGTCAATACCCAAATGAAACATGTCTTTAGCATACTGAAAAAATTTATTCTTCCTTACAGCATATTGATTGATGTAATGAATAGCCTGACGGATCTTCTCGATAACATCAGCAATCAGCTCTAGACCAGCTTGCACAGCCCAATTCAAGATTTCTGTGCAACAGTGTATATGACATAATTCACCATCAAACAATAACTTGCCCTCATCTTGCAAGAGCGTCTTAAGTGAACTAACCACAGAAGCATCATCTAATGTATTGTCAAAAGTAATGCTCGTGACTTTCTTGTGAACATCCAAATCATGAAAGCATGATGCCACAGTTTCAGCTACAGACGGGGCATCGCAAGGAAAATCCAAGAGTCTGAATCCCACAACTCTTCTCTGCAAGTTCCAATCAGCATCAACAAAGCAAGCAGTGACACAAACATACGTGTCATCAACATACTTATCTCCAGTGGGTTTCGACTTCCAGTGGTCAACAGAGAAACTCAGTTCTCCAGATGCTTCAGATATGGTGCATTTCAGTGTACCCTTTTCCCTTTCACAAAGATTCATGACATCTCTTTCCAGAATGGCACGGCGAAACGAAAATGTCGGATTGAGACTACGAGCAAGTTGCTGGAAAAAATAATCTTCAACAAATGAAAGTGATTGCCCACTGGAAATTATAAACATGGTGATTGCTCTTCTAGCAGCATTGAAATCAGGACCGTTAACATTTGAGTGAAAAGATGCCAAGAGAGAAGCGCCGCTTTTACCAGAGTTAGCAAGACCCTTACAAGCAGAACATTTAGCAGAACTCCCACGCTGCTTAAGTATCCAGAAGCCTTCCCAAATATCAGATGCCTTGTGGCGTTTCCTAATTGGTGGTTCTGGAACAATGGACTCATATTCTTCTTCCTCCTCCTCCACCTCCTCATTCTCATTAGTACCAAACACCCAAGGTTCAGCCCCACTTTCTTGAGTTGGCATGGTTCTGCAAACTGCACAGAAAAAACAATATCTATGCATTTATTCACAGCTCGCTTTTTACACTTCTAGTCAAAAAATAGATGCCTTTAGGGAGAATATGTCTGTTTCTTAACATTTTAGATTCTTAATCTTAACAATGCAATCGCCTGTCTCCTAAAGCACCACAAATTATTGCCATCAATCAGTACATAAAACACCGAAACACTTTTCCGGTGGTGCATCCCGACCGTTTCTTCTTGAAATGTGACAAATAAATCAAATGGAAAAACATTTATAAATCAATCTGGGGAAGAAAAACTCGTACTACATCCAGGACACTAATTAACGCGAACCTATTTAACAGAGTAATTGCAAATTCTTTATTTTCCTAACAAAAAAAACATGCAAGTTGTACATTCTATAAATTATCTCGAAATGTTACATGGAAGAGAAATTACGGGGGGATTGGGGAGCAAACCTAGGGCTGGCGGAGGATCGACCCTAAGTCCGCCTCCACCCCGACCGAGCGGCGACCTGGGAGCGGAGGGACGGGCGCTTGTGAGGAGGAGGTGGTGGATGCGGCTGCGCCGGGAGACGTGCGAAGCGGAGTCGCCGATAGCGGCAACCACCGGAGGAATGGAGTGCGGAGACGAATGCCCAACTGGGGTTTTGGGCAATAATTTCGTGTACTTGTGCTAAACTAAATACTAGAATTCAACATGCCTATTTGAGAAGTGAAAGGTACACGCGCCAGCCGATATAACAAAGAAAAAAAAATTATTCTCTCCGGTCTGAAAAGCTTATCGTTATGGCATTCTTGCCGATTAATTCTTTAAAATTGAATAATTTTTATAAAAAGGATATTAGCTTATATCTTCAAATAAGTTTATTACAAAATATATTCAGCGATTTAGCTAATAATACTAATTAAACACTATAAATATTAACCTTTTCTTACATATATTTCGTCAAAGTTATAAATATTAGGCATTTGAAGAAATGAGAATGACATTTTTTTTTAGAATGGAGGAGGTATATCTACTATCATGTCAGAAGAATTGTATTTCAAAATTATGATAAATTTGATTTTAATTTATCAAAATACAAGTACACAAATTCACTCTTATGAACACATATATTAAGTATCTCCAAAAGATTTAACGGGACATAAGAACACGAGCACACTTCCAAGGCGGCGGTGCACTGATAGTCGCAACATAGTCGAGCCTAGCAGGTGAAGTATGCAACCACAACTGTTGCGGAGGCGACAGCGGCGGTGAGTCGCTTCAGCTTGGGTGGATGGATCTTTGATAGTCGCAACGTAGTAGAGCCTAGCGGGTGAAGTATGCAACCACAACTGCTGCAGAGGCGATAGCGGCAGTGAGTCGCTTTAGCTTGGGTGGGTGGATCTTTGGTTCGTACCTCACTGGCTTCCCCAAGGAAATCTTGTAATCAAGATCGGTGTGGCGATCTTATTTTTGACTCAGCATAGCGCGGGGTAGCTTGACCTTGGTGTTACACTTAGTGTGGATGTTGAGGGCCAAGGCTAGGGTTGGTGGCATACGACAACTTAACCGGATCCTGCTATAGGTGCCAATTTTACCAAAATACATTTTTTTATAAATTTTAACTTTGAATATGTGCTGCATGTAATAATAGATTAAATGTAAGTCAAACTTTTCCCTTCGCACTCACTTTGATAATCCCAAATTTTTAGCAACAACGCCACTATTTTGTTATATTGATCAAGTCAATGACATGGCATAGATCCTTTTAAATGTAATGTTCTTTTTAAACGTAAAATTTGGTTGAGTTCGATTTCCCACTCAAATTCAACATGAAACCGCTTCGTGCATGGTTTCAACTACTTTATTTCTAATCTAAAACAAAAACACTAGCTCTCTCTCTCTCTCTTGCCCTTGAGGCAAACCTTTTAAACAACTTGTGCACTTCATATATGCTGCATTTCGTTTTGGTTTAGTGTTGTTCGGGGTCGAACTCCCTTTTTTTTTTTTTGTAGAAATCAGAGTCGAACTCCTTTTAAAGGCTCTTTAGTTAAAATGAAAAAGGCTTCCACTTAGCCCGCTGGGCTACTAGCTAACAGGACATGTGCGGCCCAAAGCCATCAGCCCACAGAGGCAGCCAGCCCTCACGAACCCAGCAAACCACCCAGGCAATGGATTTTGTCTCGTCAGTGCCTCTCTTAAACTCGATCTTTCCGTCCTCACTGATGACATAACCAGCTCGTGGGTGGACATGACCACGCCAAGGCTTGGATGCACCCTGCGCCGCACATCTTAGCTGTGCTAGCCACACCCATGCAAAAAGTCGTTGCTTTTCCATTCTCATCTATTTTGCTTTGTCCCACGAACGCTCGAGTCGACGTACCTTGGTCATGACCGGTGGCGGATGGTTTATTGCTAGATTAATCAAAGTTCTGTCATCAGCTAATACTACTCTCTGGAGAAGTAAGTTTAGAATATCTAGCTCCTCAAATAAACTGATGACAAAGAAATGCAAATAATCAAATATATACGTAAATCTTCATTAAGTTTTATTAGCGGGGGGGCGACGAGCCCAGTTTAGCCTCCAGTAGGCTCCGCCTGTGGTCATGACACTACTAAGCACCACCTCTTTGGTAACCATGTTAGTCAACCCATGCATAGGGCAACATGACATTTGCAGGAAAACACTGTCACTAACGCGAGGTCACCACCCTTAGGGGCCCGTTTGGTGTTACCCTGATTTGGAGCCACGAAATAGTTCCAGTTTATCAAAATTGTTTAATTAAATTAGTGAATCATTCCTGTCAGGAATTATTCCGGTGCTCAAACCACCGGAACCAAATAGCGCCTTAGGCTTTCTATCGAGTAGATGCACGGCGTCAAAGTTATCACCACCCTCTCTCTCATCCAGAAGTCTAGTACACCCCAATATATAGCCCCACTTGTTCGCCCCTCGCCACAACGTGCCACACTTTGGCCAAGATGCTATGGCTACACACATGCACGAACACCGCCTGGCCTATCTGTGAGCCCGAGCATCCAAAGCCATGACCTTTTTTCCCAATCCATGCATGTCGTTCGTGCCCAGGCACGCAACTTTAATTTGCTCTTTGCACGCACCATGGACAAACATGTCAAGCCTTATCGTAGCGCGTAGCACCCTCTCTCCACCTTGCGCTTGTCGTGGACTTGTAACATGGGTATGTCCGGCCTTGTCGTAAAAATTGCATGCTGAGCCAGCCCTGCACACATAAGTACCTCTCCACCTTGGGCATTCACTCAAGCAGCCGGAGGGGACACCCGCCGCTAACCACATATTATTTCTCCCAATCTTATTTGTGGCCGAATGGCATATGCACTAGGTCGACAGCAAGCCCAAGAGGCAAACCGAGAGGGACAGGCAATGGTAGGCCAATCCTTCGCCTAGTTCAACATAGGCCTACTCGTATGCAAGCAAAGGCCCAGTGATGCAACATCATAGCTGATGATGACTTTAGAGATTGGTTTGACATCTTGTTTTCTGTGGTCCAAACTTTTTTCCCCAAACTCGCAAGCTGTTAAGTTTCTCTAGACTAGCTTCTCTTTATTAGGTAGTAATGGGAGTGTTTGATTCAGTGGACTCTTCTTGGAACCCTGGGCTTTTGTTGTGCATGAAATGATAGAGTTAGAAAGGTCATCACTGGTGAGGTCATTGGGAATTGGGTTTCTTCGTCTTGTCAATGCCAAGTGTAATTTTTTTGTGTGGATAGGATACCTTTATTGATAGGAAATATTCACTACTGTAGAAAGGTCATCACCGCGGTTCTAAATCTCTCATCATCATCGCCTGTTTTGGCCCGGTCTTGTTGGTAAAAGCTGTTGATGATACAAATTGTCACCACCACCATTGCTAGTTATGATAGTCTATCACCACTGGCTCGTGTTACCCGTTGGCGATTATTAGAATTTCCAGAAATCCAAAAATCGGCTAAAAGGTAGCAATTTTTTGACTCAATCACAAAAGGCCCCACAATCCAAGAACCCTAACCTAGTATCGGTGTACATTGCATTAGGATGAGAGTGTTATGGAGCGGACAACAAAAGAATTTGAGTGCGGGGGGGGGGGGGGGGGCGGGGGGGGCTTGGGTGTCGTCATTATCAAGGAGGTGATGCCATTGCAATGGTCATTGGCTTGTGGAGGGTAGAGAGATTGAGAGAGGTGTGTGGAGGAATAAGAAGAGCATGCGACCAACTATTTTGCTTGTGTCAAAGTCGAAGGTGACTTGTAGAAATGAATTGATACATTGTCCAACTAGCCAAAATATGAATAAAACCCATTTGGATTTGGATGGTATAAATGATCCAATATTATTTGAGAATCAATGGCTCAAATGATGGGAGAAACAATATTTTAGGTAGTTAGTTAATTCCCAAAATATTTTTATCAAAATGGGCAATTAATCTCATTAGCCATGTTGGCAATTCTTTCATCAACAACTTCGGTATATTTTTTAATTTTTGTGAGCGCATACATTTGTTGCCAATTGTGCTTGTTTGCGCTGATGTATATTAGCCGTGTTTAGAAGTTATTATGTTTAGCTGCCCATTGGAATGATTTTTGGTAGTGGTCCCTCGTAAATTACCTTGCCATTATGTATCTACATAAGGATTTGCCAAATTAGTGGCCATATATGACTTGATATCATGCTATTAATTTATATCTTGAGAATATGCTATTAATTTATAACTTCTTGAGGATATGCTATTAATTTATAATATCTTGAGGATATGCTTTACAAAACACCTACCTAGTGAATAATTTATTATTATTTTTGGAATCTAAAAACCTTGCTATATTGTAACGTAATCCACAACCAAGTCTTAAATAATATATCTCGCCTTGGCCTTCCTCTTCTCCGTTTCAATAGCTAGTAGACGCAATTCTACCTCATCCTCATATGGCAAAGCTCTGAATTCCTTCGTTGTACTAACCACTAGCCATGGAGGAGGCCTCTCCTGTAGAGGCAAATAAGAGAAAACCAGGTAATCCTTTAGGCCACCAAGATCTCTGCTAAACCTAGATTCCAAGAACAAAAACTCCCAAGACAGGAGTCTACGGTTTCCTCAAACAAATAGAAGCAACATACAGACATACAGTCAAGATCTACCTGGTGATTGGAAAAATAAGAAATCCAGAGATAGCCCAAGCCGCGTGCCAACCCCTATAGAAAAATCAGAGGAAGAGGAATGAGGAGGCGGCGCCGATCTGATCAGCCGCCTCCCAGATGATGCCCTTAGCAACATCATCTCCAAACTCAGCACCAAGGAGGGTGCTTGCACCCAAATCCTTAGCAAGCGCTGGCAACCACTTTGGCACTTATCCCCTCTGAACCTGCAGGTCGATTGTGACCTATCGAGGAAGGAGCGTGCACGCATCAACCTCATCTACAAGATCCTCTCCAACCATAGGGGTGGTGGTCGCCGGCTCTACTTGCATCAGATCTGCTTCCGCAACCTCCATGACAACTCTAATCGCTGGTTCGAATCTCCTGCTCTTGACAACCTCCAGGAGCTAGATTTTTGCTATGGTTCAGCACACTCAGACGATCTAGAGACCACTCTCCGCTTCTCTTCGACACTCCTTATATTCAGCTTGGGCAACTGCCATTTCCCAACGGATGGCAGCGACTCCCTGCTTTTTCCGAAATTGAAGCAACTCTCCCTACAACGTGTCGCCATGTCTGAAAATGGCTTTCAGAGCTTGCTCTCAGGTTGCCCTAAGCTGGAGAGCCTTCTGATTATTGACTGCGACGGACTCCGTCTTGTCTGTGTCACGTCACCAACTATTAGGAGCATTGGTGTGAGGTCCAGTTTGGGTACGAAGGTAGAAACACATGAGTTAGTTGTTAGGGATACCCCTTGTCTTGAAAGGTTGCTCACATTTCCCCCTAAGGGCCCAACTACGATCCAGGTATATGGGGCACCTAGACTAAAGGTCTTGGGCTACCTGTCCAGAGATATTGGTAAACTCGAGATTGGAAGAAAAATCTTTAAGGTAATACTTGCCCTCTTCGATGTCCAATATGTGTTGAAGTTTTTTTTATTAATTGTTTGGCTCCATGCTTCTCTACAGAGAATGATCAGTTGGAGCTCGAGAGCATCAATATGCACATTGAAGGTCCTGGTTGTGATGTGCACTGATCCTAATTTAGCTTTTGTTCTCCAATTGCTCAAATGCTTTCCCTGCCCGGAGACATTGTACATCATGGTGAATATTTCTCTTACAAACTAGCATAATTCACTAATCTTTTGTCTGTTATCTTGCATTCTTGTTCTTTCCAGTTTTCTGTGCCAAGGATTAATACAGGAAATATATGGTATGAATCTAATCCACTAGAATCTATTTACTGCCTTCGTCACCATCTGAAGAAAATAATTATAAGAGGCTATAAAGGAAAGCAATCCGATATCAGTTTTGCCAACTTCTTCATCGTCAATGCAAGAGTTCTTCACAAAATGACCATTGGTGTCCACAGAAAGCAGAGTGACAAATGGATGGCTAATCAGCTTTCAGAACTACATCTGGACTACAAAGCTTCAAATAATGCTCAGCTTCAATTTATGCATTACTATTTGTTGACTGATGTGGACTTTCAAAAGCGCACCCATGACTTGTCAGTTTTGGATCCATTTGATGCATAGATCGATGCGTTAAGTGGAACAATCTCAATTAGGGATATTTTTCTTTCTGATTTGTTGAATCTCTTCAACTTTACAAGATCTGGTTTATTAGGATTCTTCAGATGTTTGTAACTGTGGGCAACATTGTAACCTTCCTCAATCATGCATGCATGTAATCGTTTTGTTGAACTACACAACAAATGGAAAATCTATTCTCAGCACACAACAATAGTAGAAACTAGTCACTGAATTTTAGATGAAAAGTGCCTAGGAATATGACTGCTTCATATGTAGATTGAAAAGTGCCTTTGTTCTCCAGCTCATTGCTTGCTTCAGCATGCAGTGATATAGTCACCGATCATTTGGCTTGATGGCATTGTTGATGTAGAGGCCAAATAGATGAAAAACCAAACTAGTTTGATGTGGTGCATCCTCCTGATGCCACCTCTATTCGCCATGATGCCTCCTCAATCTTATTGTCAAGGGTGTAGTCCGAGAGTGTGGCCTTGAATACCGTGCTGAAGGTACCATCACCGTTTTTAAGCTAGATCCGTCCAGAGTGCAGTCGAGAAGGACAGAGTAAGGGAGTGGGAGAGTGGTTGTCACAAGTCTTGATTACTACCTCAATGCAGGTCACCGTATAGCCGGCACCACCATGTGCAGGTCCCGTTGGTGCAGGTCATCACATCCCCTATGGCGAGATCGTACAACAAAGCGCATCACGCCATATATTCAAGGATACACTTGTAATGGAATCCCCGTGTCAGCAGCCTATCACACTTCACACCATGGTGTCAAGACTGGCTTGCTGCTCCTTGTGCGAGGTTGTGTGGTGCTATATCAGGGGCTGGAGGATTTTGGGAAGGGGTCAGGCACCACAACAGAAAGACCATCATGCCACCTTCTGCGTGGGCCGAGATTTCATTAATTGGGGGCGGGGAGGGAGAGGAAGAAGAAGTAGGTGTCAATTTGAGAGAGAGGACATAAAGGGATGGAAGGAACGAAGCGAGGGGCAACACTGCAACAGTAGCTGATGGCAGGAAGAATGAGGATGGGATCGGCCGACGGCTAAAGCTTTTTTTTTTCTTGGGGAGGAGGTCCTTATCTAACTGCCTCACTTTATTTAAAAAACTACTCTTCACTACTCTTCTCAGACGAAGACCATTTATTATTTTAACGACTTGTCACATGACGAAGCTATATAGACCTTTAAGGATCAAGAAATTAATTAATCCATATACTTTTATATGTCAGATATTGAACACTAAAATTTATGGAGTTGGTAAATAAAACTGTTGTGTTCATGGTACGCCCATTCCCTACAGCTTATCTCCCTCTCGCCTCACGCCGTCTCCATCACGGGGGGGACCCGAGGCCCTGCCACCCGCCGCCTCCACCTTGCTGGCAGGGCCGCCGCCGCCGTGCCCGCCGGCGGTGGCGACTAGCAGGAGGCGCTCAAAAAGGCCCCTCCCTGTGTCCGTCCAAGTCCTCCACCCCCTTCTGTGCTCCTCCCCTCCCACAACTCCGACGCCTGCGGCCATCGGCCGGCGGGGCACTCGGATCTGGCACCTCCACGGCCGGATCCGGCCCCTCTCCGGATCCAGGGCTACGCCCGCGGTGGCAGCGTTGGCGCGCCATGCGCCCACGCGCACTTGCTTCGGGAGGATGCGGCGACTGCTACCTGGTCTCGCCCGTCTCTGCCGGAATCCCGGCGAGGTCCGGCCGGATCTTGGCCCCTGCGGACTGGATCCAGTGGCCTGGTGACGTTCCATCTCTCCTCCTCGTCTCCGGCAGGGTGGCTTATCTTGAGCGCTCGGGTGGCTAGGGCTGGTTGGGGACGGGCGGATCCGGGGCCAACCTCGCTTCGGCCTTGTTGTGCCCCCACCCCCTGCCGTCCGACGAGGCCTCCCCGGCCCGATAGGGCCCGCGCGGCCCCGACTGCCGATGTCACTTGCAGGAGCCTGCCGGGGCCGCCGGGCCTCCCGTCGGTGCGTTGGTTCTTGGTGATGCTTTCGGCTCCGGCGGCTGACTTGCGAGGCGTGCTGTGACTTGGGTGGTGTGGCCAGTTGTGCATGCCGTCTCGCACCATGGTGGTGTGGGCGGCTGCCCTGGCGATACGTCATCGACACCATGGTTGCGTGGATGGCGTCTTGTCACTATGCATGAAGCTCCGGGCGAAAGCCCATCTCGACGCTGTCGGGCGGACAACAGTGGCGCCTTCTGGCGCCGCTACCTTCTTTAAGGCGTCGTCTTCGAGTTTCATGCTTCTGTCTTTGCTGCTGGATTCTGGGAGAAAGCCCCGCCTTAGCCCTCTAAGGCCAGCAATGATGGCGTCCCCGGCTCACCCCCTTCATGAAGGCGTTGATGAAGAATCTCCATGGCTCGCCGCTCCTACGCCATGGTCGCTGTGTCCGTCTTGCTGCTCCTATTTGTGCTTAAGGTTTTCACCTCACCTGGGTTTGTCTAGCTAGTGGTTGTTGAGCCGTAGTCGTGGTTGTTTCAAGTGGATATTTTGCCACCGAGGTGTTTCTGGCGGATGCTTTGCCGCCGATATGTCGGGGATTGCGTTTCCGGTGGCCATGTTGCCATCGAGGTCACGACACGACTGTCCTTTCGACAGATGCTTTGCTGCCGAGGTTACTTTGCGGCAAATACTTTGCCGCTGAGGTGGTTTCGGTGGATGCTTTGCCACCGAGGAGTTTTAGCGGATGCTTTGCCACTGTCTTCGTCTTCCGCTCCGATCGTTGCTGGCTGCCCAGGTGTTGAGGTTTAGTTTGTATTAGGCATAGTTGCTGGGGTTGTTTGGTGGAGGGTCTCACACCCCTTCATATTCTTACTTTTTGTGTCGTGTTGAGGGCTTTGTTGGTAAGCTATGGATTACCCGCGGACCCTTTTGTATCAGTTACCTTTGGGTTTGCACTCACACATCCGTCCCACATTTTTTTCGCGAACACATCCGTCTCCTTTCATTAAGCAGGAGAAGAGTCCAAACCCAAAGGTAACTGATACAAAAGGGTTCGCGGGTAATCCATAGATTACCAACAAAGCCCTCAACACGATACAAAAGAATACATTGAGGGAGAGACTTTTTTCAGAAAAGAAGTTTTTATTAAAATCTCAGAAGCAATATATTTTGTTGACACAAAGTCAACGAGAGCAACTTTTGGCCTCTGCCTAACACAAGGAACACAACCAAGGAAAGAGAAGAAATCTGACATAATCTAATGACCATCAGTTCGTAAACTAGACCGCCATATATTTACCTAGGAGAAAAAATTCGTTAGACATATGCGTCAACTGTTGTGGTACCGCTATAAACATATCCTATAAATCTAGCTTTTGTAGGATAGCCCAAGTACACAATCAATGTTCAGGTAACCAAATGGATAATCTACATATATTTTTCTCTCGAATACGGGGAGAGTTGTGTATCATTATATTATAGAGAAGAAAAAGGCCAGAGTACATCACCCACTGATGCCAGGACCATACATGAGAAGGTTAGGACACTTACAATATTATCACCTATGGTACATCTAACTACCAACCACCGGGCCCATAAATAGAGGTCCTTACCTCATCTAACTGAAGTGCTTGGAGCTTTATAGCTCCAGCCAAGCACCACAGTTTGTACTCATCTCTAAACTATCTCTAAGACCTCATTAATAGATGGAGTAGCTCCATCAAAGACAGGAATTGCGATGCTTCCATATCATCTAAGATGTCAAAATGATAAGAAACATTTTTTTTCTTTTCAAAAATAATATTATTCTTGCTAAGCCAAAAAGACCAATAAGTCGCACCTCCTCCTAGGTGGAGTAAAAGCTTGACATCTTTGTTGACACCTCTTAGCCACCCATTGAACATATGACTTATACTGTGGGATTTTAAAAATCCCATCTCAATATAAATAAAAGACCAAATTGAACAATCAAACTAGCAGTCAAAGAACAAGTGCTTAATTGTTTCTTCTTTGGGATAAAACCAACAAGTTTTATTACCTTGCCAATTGTGTTTTCTAGGTTATCCTTTGTTAATATAACTTTCTCGTAGTACTACACAAAAATTTTAGTTTTTAATGGGACTTTTATTTTCCAAATGAGTTCGTTAATTGCTACACTACCACCAAAAAGAAAGTTTTAACATTATTTTCCACTTGGGCGAAAACCCTTTCATTTTCATTTGTAGTGTTCGAAAGAGGAAGCGCTATTTGACTTTATCATATGTATGCCTTTTCAAAATCTATCCTGAAAATTACCCCACTCTATTTCTTTTGGTGCAACTCATGAACAGTCTCTTACAAGATGACAAAAGCCTCTAGAATGTTTCGTTCTCGCAAAAACATTGTTTGAGTTGGACTATAACATGGTCTGCCACTAATTTTAGCCTATTGGTTGCAACTTTTGTGAAAATTTTGAAAGCCGTATTACGCAGGAAGATCAGCCAATATTGTTGAATCTCACATTCGCTTATTGGACTTTTAGGGTAAGGGTAATTACCCCAAAGTTCAAACTAAAAAACGGTAAATCTCTTCATATAAGTCATGGCACACTTGCATTAAAGTCCCTTTGATGGCATTCCAAAATTTATGATAAAATCGAGCTACAAAACCATGTGCTTTATTATGTTCCATATCAAAAATTGCTTCTTGAACTTCTTGCTCGGTAAAGGGTGTGCTTAGAATATCATTCTCAATATGTGTAACATGAGGCATATCTAAGATACTATATGTCCTTAAGAGTAAAGGAACTCGGTTCTCCAAAAGTTTCATATTAAAACATTGTGATATAGGCTTTTAGGTTTACCTGACCCTTAATAATGCCATTTTCATGATCATGGAAAATATATTTACTCCCATTATATTTACCATTGGTGACCATTTGGAAGAATCTAGTGACGTTATCTCCCAAGGACATTTTTGACCTTTGCCCTTTGATAGTATTTGATTTTCTTTTCTCTAAGTAATTTGGTCAATTGATCGTGAGATTGTGCGAGATTTTCTTGTCCAATTCAGTAAAATTCCTGACCTCTGTAGCAGTGTGTAGGTCATTCAGTATGGGAAGCCCATCTGTGTAAGTACGTGCCTCCGCAAGGCACTAAACTTAAAGTTGTAATGCTGGACTGAATTCCTACCTTTCATCAGCATATTCCAGATCTCAATAACCCGATCATTGAAATCCACTTGGGTGAACCAACTTAGTTCAAGTTTAAACTATTCTCTATTCGTTCCCCATTCTAATAGTAGGTGTGTGTGGTGTAACACCCCGGCCTAGAGTTTAATAGAATTAATAAGATACACATACTAATAAATTATAACTTTTTTATGAAAACTCATCTCTAAAGAACTCTAAGATTAAGCGTGTTTGGCCTGGAGTAATTTAGCGATGGGTGACTGACGAGACAAAGCCCATAGAAAAGACTAGTGCTGATCTACAAAGCTGCCAGATATAAGCAGGCCCGGTCTTGAAGAGACGTGACATTACAAAATGACGTGAATTGGCTCAAATAAATTGTCGTCCGGTTATTAAATCAATTTTCCAAAGATAAAAATTGTCAATAATAGTATTAAACAGGAAAGGCCAATGGTAAATGTATCTATCATTATTTTTATCTTTGCTAGATCCCAAAATATTAAAAAATACTTGTAGTGTAAGGTATTTTGCTATTTTGTAACTTAAATTTGATGTTTTTAAAAAATAATTTGTAGGGGCAATTCATTTTTCAGCCGTCCCAAAAATACCCGTAGTGTAAGGTACAAGGGAACTTATTCTAGAACATTTTTAAATTATCACAAAGTTCCCAAAAATACCCGTAGTGTAAGGTACAAGGGAACTTATCCAAAGAAAATCTTAGTAAATATTTATTTTCAATGTTCGAAGTTATATTCTTAGTAGTTTCACCTTTTCTTGTGTAATCCCAGCTAGACAGACTATCTGTAATCAATGGGAATTGTGGTGCGACCTCGGTTGAAAAAAAATATTTAGTAGTTTCAAATGCCATTTATATTTAAGCACCCAAGGTAAAATGGGAGAATGGCTTGAATGCGATTAAATATTACCCAAAAAATCATATTTCACTATGATGCGAAATAAATGCTGCCAACTAGTTCTACTTGTGACACTCAAGAAATGGCGCATGACGTGCTGGAATCGATGGAGAGATAAGTGTACACAATATTTCAAATCCAGGAAATAAATGTACAAATCTCTCTGGATATCATTATTTAGCAGTGTAAATTAATAAATATGTATGAAATATATAATACTCCCTCCATTTCAAATTTCAAGTCATTTTGACTTTTTTATACATCTATTTTGTTATACATCTAGATATATATTATATCTAGATGCATGCAAAATTGACGTAAAAAATATCAAAGTGACTTGTAATTTGAAACGGAACAAGCATCACATTTTACAGCTTGCAGTGCATTTATTATTCCTTTATGGATGCTTTGACCAGTCAAGTCTTCTGGTTTAGTCTCACCTCTATCAGACTGTTGTTTGTTTGTGCCCTGATAGACCGTTAAATTCCTCAGTAGCTGCTTCTATAAAACCGCAAGGCTCAAGTTATTCAGTCACCAAAGTTCGAACTGCAGCCCGTGCTGGAGGTCCCACCGCTCGGCAGCAATTCTTCATTCTTGTGTCCTGAGGACAATTCGGAAATCAAAGGTATATAATTGCCTGGACAAAATTGTAAGTATCTCTTTGCATCTTTTAGAAGTCCATGCTTTCATCTAATCGTAGATCTGCAATTTCATGCAATGCAACTAGTTGCTCCATTTTCTTGCGTGTGAAGAGAGGTCTTTAATAACTATTGATTAACCGAGTTGTTTTCCGTGAGTACATCAAGGGACATACTATTTTTATAGACGAGCAAGTTCAATTGATAGGACATCCTATTGCCCTATCTCCCTGAACATGACATGACAATCTCCTCTGGGGATCCTATTGCAATTGTTACCAACGTCTTGGCATCATGAAGCACACCCTCAGATCCGCTCGTTCTCAGTTGAATGCATTAACATTCGGCTGAGATCCTAGGACCAGTCAGTTTCGTAAATTGTTATACACGTACTTGTAAACTATCCGGTAGATCTTTCTAGAGACTAACAATAGACATAAGCAACATTCATCAGAACTTGTAGAATTCATGACACACTACAGCACCTGATGATGTATTTCCGTGTTCCAGTGGATGTTAACAGAATAAGGATAAGAGCAATACATGTTTCATTAACACTGACATTCATCAATCAGCAAAGGATTTCCTAAGAGTCTGTGTTATCAACCTTAGCCATTAACCAGTTACTACAGAATAACTGTGCTAAAAATCCATATAACTTAGGATCTTGGATTGGCGCTATCTGAAAAAGTGTACTATGTAAAATTTATTATTGGTTATCAAGGGTTCGCAAAGCTTGCTGTTTATTTCTAATGCTACTTTTTGTTGAACCATAAGCATAGACACATTAGGTTATCCATAAGATTTTGAAACGACGATAAAGTTATCAGAAAAGGGGAACTTATTGTTTGATCCTTTGTCTCCTCCTGTACCTGACAAGTGACTGACATCTTCGTTCTTTAGGATTTTACCTTATTTTTCTTTGCTTTTGCATGTGCTTTCACATGAAAATTTTGCATTACACAGTCAGCTGCTCTAGCATCCCCAGCTTATAATTATAGGGACACCATGTCGTCTGTCTAAACAGTTTGGCCCATTTCATGTGTCAGTCCATTTATCAGTTCATTGATTCCAAGGTTGTCTTGTGGTTTCTTTCAAATTATTGACAATCTCTCATTCTATCCATATATGTTACTACTGATCCGAAGTTATTATCTTACGCCATACTCTATATGTTGCATACATAGTTCACCAAGAGTACATACCTTGAATTTATATATTTTATTTCCTACTTTTCTATTTCGTATGGAGCTAGTGACTATTTATTTTTTACTTGATGGTCTATCTCTTTTCTCTTAATTAAACAATCACATCAAATGTTGAAATTCGGCACGGTGTGGTTAGCTTCTGGGTTTTCAAATATTTTATAGTTTTGAATATTTTTATGAAGATGTTAGAATAGGATCTTTACTGTTTATGCTACAATGTTTGTTTTCCCAGTTTTACTTACGCTTTTCTTGTTATCAGGTTACTATGGAGAATGAGGCGCAGCAGAACAACACTGAACATGATATCGGTGTCAGCATGGGAGATGATGAGTTAATCTACCTGCCAGACAATGAAGGATATGATATGGATGCTCTCTTGGGAGACGAGGACCACTTGAACACTGATCAGGCTATGGGTGGCGAGGAACACAACATCAACAAGGGGTCATCATCCAAGCGTGCCACCAAACGCTTCACAGTGCACCAACTTCAACAACTTGAATCGTAAAACAATCACATGCCATAAAAACATGAAACCACTGAACATTTTTGTACTAATAATATATATTGCGTCAGCTTATCTCTTCTTTTGTGATGCAGTTCGTTCCAAGAGTGTACCCACCCAGATGATGAAATGCGTAAGAAACTGGCTGCCAAGGTTGGCATAGAAACAAGGCAGGTCAAGTTTTGGTTTCAAAATCGACGCACTCAGATGAAGGTATATCTCTAAGGGCATATATAACGTACCTAGCTCGCTGCCATGGCATTACTGTCAGTAACTCGTATCATCTCAATGTAATTGTCTTTATTTTCAATGAAAGCTTCTGTAAAAAGAATGCATGCCTTGTTGGTGCACAGAACACTCAAACCACATGGTTCTTGTGGAGGTAATGGAGCTCTCTGAGGCGGAAAATACTCTCCCATGAGCTTCATGTGGGTTTTGGGAGTCTTGTGCTTCAGATCCGTGGGAAAAAGCAGAGGACGGATGTGCACATTGTGGCCAAGCAATGCTTAATGCTTAAACAGCCATCTGATTATTTTGACAATCGAATGTTTTAATGGTTGGTACTATTGTGAGAGTTACGACGGGCTCCTCAAGATGTGTATGCTTCATGTATTCTATGCCATATATTAAGAATCTAATTAAACGTCCTTGCATTGACAAGCCTTGTAGTAATTTTATAACTATAATTTGCTGTGCAATGTTTTGTTCCCTTAATTTTCATTCACAATTTAAGGTTAAACATGTTCATGTACATGTCATATGAAAAGTAGTTACATGTATTAATTCCTTAGTTGAAACAAGCAGGTGAAGTCCTGTGGAACTGAGAACAATAAATTTCGGCAACAACATGCTGATCTGCTCGCAGAGAACATGGAACTCCAGGAGAAACTGAAAGAATTTACTTGCAGCAGATGTCGCGACCCAGAGAAATGGCAGCTGCTGGATGAAAATGCCAAGCTCAGGGAAATGTACCGGCGTGCCAATGCAGATCTAACCAAGCTCGTGCAGGAGGCAAATCCTCCCCGCCCCTCCGTGACACCGGAGGATCTGGGATTAGTTACTTCCATGAACCCATTGTCCAGCAATGTTGGTAGCAGTAGCACCAACAGCCAGGTTTCACTTCTCTCATATGCTGAACGTGCTATCAAAGAGTTTCAGATTCTAGCAAGGAATGGTCTGCCATTGTGGCTGCCTACCATCGGTGGCGACATGCTCAACAGCCAGGAGTACACCCGCCTGGGATTCCCAAGACTACATGGGATCCGCCCACAGGGGTTTGTTGCGGAGGGCACGAGGGCCACTGCCTTAGTCAGAGGAACAGCTTCAGACCTCTTAGGCATCCTCACTAACGTGGTAATCTTGATGCAACCATCTACATGTACCAAATTTCCATCAATAATGCATTCCAATGCAATAAGCTAGCGTGTTGTAATAATGCCTTTTACATGGTATTTTTTCAGCCACGCTGGTTGAAGACGTTCCCTGGAATTGTAGCAGCTGTAAGGGACTACCACGTCGTCTCTAGTGGCCTTTTTGCTTCGGGCAATGGGCTAATTCAGGAGGTAAGCTCATGCAACATCTATGTAGTACATGTATATGTTGATCGTGGGGTTGATGATCCTAAATGATTTTATGGAGATCCTGCAGATAAATGTAGATCTGTCGGTCGAGTCACCACGACTGCCACTTCGCAGCATGAAATTTCTGAGGATTTGCGAGCAGACCGCAAACGGGGACTTTGCTGTAGTGGACGTGTCCATCGATGGTGTCCATGGAGTTCATGAACAAGAAGGCAGCCAAAATAAGCACACGAGCTGCAGGTTGCTTCCCTCTGGTTGCTTCGTTCATGATGACATGGGTGATGGCTATTGTCAGGTACTCCAGTACAACTGAGAACACAAAACATTGGATTGCACACATGATGTATTGGCATTATTTTAATAGCTGTAGCTATATATTGTTTGAATTTGTTGCAAAGGCGATTGTGATTTCATAACATTTGATTGTGTGTAGGTTCATTTTAGTTTATATCCCTTCCAATTGTGTGGACAAACACATGGAAATTGAAGAATATAAAAGCTTTATTTATTTATCATTAGAAACCTTGAGTGTGCGTCTAACTATTTTCACAAACTTATAAAACAACTTCCAGTATATATGATATATATAGATTCAAGAACATGTATTGTAAGTCTTAAATTTTCTGATCAATTAACAAAACTAAAATATTTGTACTTCGTTTTGACAGGTAAAATTTGAGTGCATTTTCATGTCGAAGTCTACTATTTCTGATGTTCTGGTAATATAAATAAGTATTGCTTTTCTTTGAGAAGGAAACTATAGATATTGTACACCGTAGGATTCATATTTGTAAGCATGCCTTTTGTTTGTAGACATGGGTGAAACATCTTCATTTATATCATAGTATATGGTCTTCGCTAAGAAGCTGTGATGACATTACAAAGTTTAAGTATATATATATGTTTCAGGGCTCAATATTTTTCGTGCATTAATTGTTTCAGGTTACATGGATTGTCCATGCGGAGTACGATGAGACCATCGTGGCACCCATCTTTCGACAATTCTTCCAGTCTGGGCAGGCCTTCGGCGCAAGCCATTGGCTTGCATCACTCGAGAGGTACTGTGAGTACAGGGCTGTTATGCACTCCAACCAAGTTCCAAGTGGTGTCGGCTTAGGTAAGTAAAACAAAGACTTAGTGCATTAATTTGAATTGAAATTATGTAAATAGCTTAGTCATTTGTTTAATTTGTTCTGTAAATCAAATAGGGACGGTCCCTGTATCTAGTATGGGTAGATGGAGCCTCTTAGAGCTGGCACATCGGATGATGGCGATCTTTTACAAGACTACGTCTCCGATGGCCGCTATGGAACCAGGCAACATTGTCACCAAGTCGGGTGGCCGCAGGGGTACTACTGGCGAGATGGTTGAGCCAGCTGTGCGCATAGTATTAGGCAATTATTTTGGTGCCATGAATGGAGAGCCATCGTCCCTCCAAGTGCTGAGTGCCACCACAACTGTGTGGTTGCCAGGAACGCCGCCAGAGCGTGTTTTCAACTACCTATGCAATGGGCAACGCCGTGGCGAGTGGGACAACTTTGTCTATGCTGGTGCAGTGCATGAGTTGAGCTCTGTTGCCACGTGTCCTGAGGGACACCTCCGTGGAAATGTTGTTTCTATTCTCTGTCCCAATGTAAGTATGCCATCAACTTATTTTCTCCCGCATTTTGCCTCTACCTTGGTTTGAAAATAAATGGGCATGTTTTCAAGAAAAACTAGCTTGCATTTACCTGAAGCTCTTAAGGTTTAGTATAACATTTGCAATAGTATAGCTATTTTATTGAGCAATTACAATAGTATATATTTATCAGCCGTGGTGATATTATATAAGTCTGTCCACGTACATGAAGTAATAATCATCACTTGCCACCTAACCGTATATGTCCATGTCATCAGACACTTGCTAACTGGTATATCTTTTTTTTTTTTGTGGCATATGTTATACACTGCAGGTGACTAATGCAGCTAACAACGTCACGCTGCTCCTTCAACAGGAAAGCATCGATGTCTCACGCGCAATAGTTGTGTTTAGCCATGTTGAGAAGACCATGATTCGTTCCATGATGACTAGTGGCGACAACACTTCAAGCTTCATTCTCCTGCCATCTGGACTCGCCATCCTCCCAGATGGCCATGGCAGGCCTCACCATACTGCTGCCAACTCCTCCAATGCTCCTGCCGGGCACAAAAGGACTCGAGGATGTCTTCTTACTGCAGCCTATCAAGTACTGGTGCCATTCAATAATCTTGAGCATCCAGATGTACTGGTGACCTATGAGAATGCTGAATGGCGGATCTGCCAAGCGATAAAGAAGATCACGGCTGCTGTTGGGGCGGATACTGTTGTCCCCACCTAAATGCTGGATTTCTTTGTCAGGTAAGCACCGTGTGGTAACATTTGGGTCAAGGTGGAGCAAATTTTGCTCCAAGTTCTGCAGCAGGCTTTGTTTCTGAAAGACTACCCCATGACTTTCGTTATCCTTTAAATTAGTTTATCGAAATTTAAGAACCGTTTAATTTTCTGGTCTACACATTTTGGGTTGAACACGTCATGTCTTTTATGAACTAATTGTGTTGGCTTTAAGTTTTTAGTCATGTTGGCTATATGTATTCTCGTGACGCTGTGGCTAATGATGTTGTGTGATCTGTCATTGTGTACTGATCAGTGTTTCACGTGTAGGGATTCAGAGAGGTAGAGCACATGGGATAAGGATTTATACTAGTTCAATTACAGGATATCCTACGTCCAGTGTAGAATAGCTTCCTTTTGGTGACGAACTAATGATGCATGGGAATCAGCCTACTGATCTGGGGTACACCTGGATTTTTTTTTGACGGAACGGTACACCTGGAATTGGGTGGACATCCAAATCTAATCAAAACAATCCAGCTCGCATCCATCAAAGTTAAGCTCCCATCCAATCCCATTCAATAATTTGCCCCTTGATCCAATCCAGTGCAAATCCAACTCCAATCCAGTCCAGTCCAATCCAACCTCAAGTCCATCATGCTCTGGTCCATGGGGATCATTGGTCGTCTCCCTGTCACAACTGTCGTGGCCACGAGCATGCTTTGCATGTCATACAGTATTTCCAGCAGTGCTTGTTCTCTTGAGGTGGTCACAGCAGTGATGGCTCTGATTGCCTCCTAGGTACCTGGCTACGAGGTGAACGTGTACCCATACTTCACCTACTCGAACAGCAACGGCAAGGAAGATGTATAATTTCTGGTATTCAAGATGAGGGATTGCTGCCTGGCTTGTTTTCCCAGGGTCTAAACCAAATAAATCAGTACAACAGGAGCTGATTGTAACGACCCGAATGCATAGGCAATCGTTTCTGACATCTGACAAGAAAAGAAAACTTTCACATGAACCAGTGACCATCGCATTGGCATCATCAGCACCAACAATATCTCAACTAGTATAGATGAACCTCTTATGTTAACCATCGACACCCATGGCTCACGACATAATCAATTCAGCAAAGCCAGACAGCACCGAACCCTCTGCCAGGAAACTGAAACCGTTTGACAGATGCTGAATCAAGACAGAATCAAGTGTAAGTGAGTTGCTTCCCCACTTATGACCTTAGACCCACATGTCAGCATGAACTGGAATATACCGTCAACAACGGAATTATTTGCTCCGCAATAATATGGCAACATAGTTGTGAAGATCAAATCAAACTGTAGCACACCAGACACCAGACACAAGGATTTATACTGGTTCGGGGTACGGCATGTGCTAAACCATAGTCCAGTGGCACTGTTGCTCCTAGCTACGTGGTAGATAGATGAAATGAATGGAGAGTTGGACCTCTCGGCCCGAGGCCCTTGCTCTCCTTTATATATAGGCGGAGAGGAGCAGGGTTACAAGGAGGACGATCGGGTTTGTTGGAGTATTTCCTATTCTATTGTGCATAAGGTGCAACCGACTTCCTATCTATCTTCCAGACATGCCCATCATAGATGTTGGTGGCATGCCCTGCTTGTCGCGCTGGTCGCCTGCTGTAGCCTTCGTGGGATTCTACCACTAGTACAAATTTTTACTATAGAAGCGGCTAAATCCCACTTTCAGGGGCGGGTAAATAAACTGACACTATGCCAGCGATCGTAAAGATCGCAGCTGCCTAAGTCGGTTTTCTAACCGCCTATGAAAAGAGGATATTCAAGGGCGGTTGAATTAAGAGAACCGCCTCTGTTAAGCTTGCATTTCAGGGGCGGTTGCGTCACGAGAGCCGCCCCTGATAAGAATTTCAGAGAACTATCATTAGGACAACGGGTCCTTGTTAGGCTTTTTTGGAGACATTTTCATTTGGAGAACCGCCTCAGATGGAAGTTTTCCAGAGACGCTTTCATTAGGAAAACAATTCCTAATTAATCTGGAGCGACATTAATTCACCATATTTGTAATATAAATTTTTAAAATTGCCGCCATATTTTAAAATTATCATCGAAATGCGAATTGAAATTAACTCCATAAATACACACCAATAGCCATGTTGACTATATATATTAATATACACACACAGTACACTTGAGTATTTGTACAATAATTTGAATATTACAAGATATTAATTATCTGTGCTTGTACATAAAAATGTTGGGAAATGATTCAATGCGAAGCCATACTTTTGGGATTGACCGGTAGGGGTTGCACATTCATTCAATATATGCACGTTTTGTTCAAAGGAAATAAACGATGATGAGTACCTAATTTTGTGGTACAATGAATTTTTTCTATACAGTGCAAATGAATAAATACATGAAGGAAGTACTTCTAATTATTTGCAAAAATAGTACATGAGGGTCAGAATGAAATTAAGAGTATATGTTGAGAACAGTAATCATACCTGTCTAGCATACACTCCTAGAGTTTTCCAGTGGCGAAGAGATGTGTTCCCGACCACTGAGCCTGCGCGTGATGTCGTGGTCACCGCCTGGCCACAGAATAGAGAACTCTGGCCAAGTTGAGGCGTGGTTTCCAAGTGGTGTACGAGGTGTATCGTCACGCAGAAGTTTTCAATGATATGAAAAAAATCATTGATCAAAGTCTTTGGTTGTTTTTTTTAAACTAAAGTGTTTGGTTGTTGATGCCATATCAAACAAAAAACCATATCTGTAAAAGGTACATAAAGAAAAACCATAAAGAGCAAGGCAACCTCATATAATACCACATTCAACATTAAGTACAATATTAATTATCTTATATTTTTATCATCATTGGCCACACAAACTGACCTTTGCAAATAAAATAAAACCCAACATTACTACCTTTATATAACAATGTTATGAAAATAATAATGATAGGCTCAGTTTCATTTCCGATCCAAAGGTCATGCAAGTATATCAACAGGCCTCAAATTTAATTTTTTTTTTAAATTGGGGACTCCCCATTCCCATTTAGTAAAGCCACCAACGAAAGATGAGAACAAAACAGCAACACTACAGTTTAACAACACTTAATTCTTCCATCACTTAACTCTTCACTTCCCAAAAACGGCTCATAAGTCAATTGTACTATATAACATATTCACATAAAACTATATTAGAAAAACTTGTACAACATAAATCAACAAGATCAATCACAACACTGAACTAAACAACAACACAATGCTAGCCTGCTGTGCACGCACGGGGCAACCAAAACTCATCACGGCGCGCGACCGTGCCCAGAACGGCGTACGACATCGTGTCCAGAACGCGGCGGCATGAAGCTATGCCGAGCAGGCAAGAAAAGGATAGGTCAAAGGATGCTCGCCGATGGCTCGGGACGAGCTGAGGCGCGGTGAGAGGCAACAGGTGGATGCGGCTAGATCGGAGGAGCGCCAACGCGGAAACGGTGGCGCGCGGTCATCGTGTGCCTGGCCATGGCGTCGAGGACTCTGGCTGAGTTGAGGCTGAGGCGTGGTCATCTCCTTCAGGTGGTGCGCGAGTGCGTCGTCGTCGTCCCACAGACGCGTCCGCGCTCGGCTCATCATGGTCGACATGTGTGGCTCCGATGATCGAACTGCAAGTAAGTGGGGCTACAGAGTGGGTGGTCACTCTGAGGCAAAAATTAAAGTCGGGTCTTGGATCTATGTGAGAGGCATACCCAGCAGGTGGTTGCAGCTAGGCGCACGGCGAACACGGAGCTCCTCCGATAGATGGAGCTCTGCGCCGGATCTTGCTGTGTGGCGGCACCGCCGGCGGCCGGTGTGGTAGCAGGCCGCGCTTGCAAGCTCGAGTTCGGCGTCAACCAGGGCTGCGTGGAGAGAATTTTTGACCGTTTGTTTGACCTTCAACTTGAAGTCTTCTTATTCAAGTTTTTTGATTATTTGTTTTGAGACGGAGGGGTAGCCCATAGAGAGAGAATTTTTGACCGTTAGTTCGACGGATGCTACTTTTTGCATTATGTTTGTTTAATTCTAGGGCGTATGCATGTGCGTTACGCTAGGAAAAGTCCGTCAAATATTTATGAAAACATAATGAAAATTTTTTTATATATTTATTTATATTTATCCCTTCTATATATAATTTTAAATGTACAAGATATTTTTTATATAACTATGCATCCGTAATAGAGCTATTGTTTGCATATATATAGTATGCCAGTGTCCTATTAAATCATATGTAAAACTTAATTGTGACATATATAGACAAATTCATATTGTTTTATTAAACTATGATAATTACAACAACAGATGGACGAAAAAATAATCTTGAATTTTACCACTTTATTATTAGGGAACGGATAGAGGTATATATATATATAAATATTTCTATTATCTTTTACTAAATTAACAAGTTTGTTATTTTGGTATAAAAAAGAAGCTAAGCCACGACTCGATCCTGTCCACTAGCACAAAAGGCCCATGAGACGCATTTCGGCACAATAATAGGAGGGCCAACGTGGACTTAACTTTTACATCAGGTATCACCGAGTTTCTTGAATTCAATTTAGATCCTTGAACCATTTTCTTTCTCTCTTGGGCTTCAAACTAGCCCCATTGGACCAAGTTATGCCAGGCTAAAAGCCTTGGATACTCTAGCTAGGGATACTGTAGCGCGAAGTTTAGTACCATACTGGAAGTTGAAGGGGAGTTGAACCAGTTTAAAGACCTAGGCCAAGCACTCATGTCAGCAACATGACAGCTGAGTACGATAATAAATCGGTCTGCTATTACTGCCATGCAAAGTTGATAGAGGGGTAGCAGATGGGATAAGGATTTATACTAGTTCAACTACAGGATATCCTACGTCCAGTGTACAATAGCTTCCTTTTGGTGATGATGCGTGGGCCAATGACTATGAATCAACCTACTCATCTGGCCAAAATCTAATAAAAACAATCCAGCTAGCATCCAATCAAAGTTAAGCTCCCATACAATCTCATTCAATAAATTGCCCCTTGATCCAATACAGTCCAAATCCAACTCCAATCCAGTACAGTCCAATCCAACCTCAAGTCCATGCTCTGGTCTCATGGGATCATTGGCCTCCCTGTCACGACTGTCATGGCTACGAGAACATGTCAAATTTGAGGTCAAAAAAGTCAAATGAATTATAATTTGAGACGGAGGGAGTACTTGGCTACGAGGTAAACGTGCACCCATACTTCACCTACTCGAACAGTGACGGCAAGGAAGATGTATAATTTTTGGTATTCAAGTTGAGGGATTTGTTTTCCCAGGGTCTAAACCAAATAAGCCAGTACAAGGGAGCTGATTGTAATGATCCGAATTCATAGGCAATCACTTCTGGACGTTGAGAAGAGTCAGTTCTTGAGTTTTGGTGGAGAGCCAAGGTGTCTTACTCAAGATGAAGCATCACGGATCTACAACATATATAATTAAGCCAGACTCACATCTGACAAGAAAAGAGAACCTTCACATGAACCAGTGACCATCCCATTGGCATCATCAGCAACAACAATATCTCAACTAGTATAGATGAACCTCTTATGTTGACCATCAACACTCATGGCTCATGACATAATCAATTCAGCAAAGCTAGACACTACCGAACCCTCTGCCAGGATACGTACTAAACCGTTTGGCAAATGCTGAATCAAGACAGAATCAAGTGGAAGTGAGTTGCTTCCCTACTTATGACCTTGGACCCACATGTCACCATGAACTGGAATACACCATCAACGGTGGCGGAATTATTTCCTTCGAGTCGTGAAGATCAAATCAGAATGTAGCATACGAGACACAATGATTTATATTAGTTTGGGGTACGGGTCCAGTGGTGTTGTTGTTGATCTTTGATGTCTGTGTACTCAATTACATGGGACATTGTCCTATCTACGTGGTAGATAGATGAAATGAGTGGAGAGTTAGACCTCGAGGCTGAGGCCCCTACTCTCCTTTATATATAGGCAGAGGGGAACATGATTACAAGGAGGCCGATCAGGTTTGTTGGGGTGTTCCTATTCTGTTGTGCATAAGGTGCAACCGACTGATCCTATCTATCGTCCAAATATGCCGATCCTAGATGCTAGTGACGTGCCTTGCTCGTCGCATTGGTCGCCTGTCGTAGCCTTCATGGGCTCCCTCCATGGTGGCCTCTTGGGCCGATAGTATGGTCATGTATAAAGGTAATGTCATACTACTATAGCTAACTTTTTAGAGGTGGTTGTAGATGCTCTATAAAGGAAATTGGGTCAGTTGCTGCAAAGCTTACGTTGCTACAAATAAATGTTTTATTGAGGCAGTTGCTCTAACAACCCTAAAAATTACAAACACCAAAAATCACAACCAACAAAATTTTTTCTAAAATAACCTTTGGTTGGTGAGTGTCATATAGGAAAACACTCAATAGTTGCACAAGTAGCACTTGCTGATAGTTAAGCACTTGCATTTTAATCACAAGTTTGGTTTGTTTCTTATTTGATTTTATGTGATGTCTGATAAAATCAAATAACCTTTATATATATATACACACACATATGCATAATAAACATGGACTTGGAACCAAACCACCATGAGACTCTAGTGGACCAAGTATGAAGTTAGTGCTATAGTCATTAACAAGCATACACTAACATAATCATGGTATAGTTAAGATATAGAAATAGAAAAGGGTTGGAATAGGAAAGAAAAGGAAGAGAGGCTTTCCAGCCTGGAGCAGCAAGGTGGCCTAGCTTGGCCTGCCAGCTTCGCCTGCCCCATGACCCAAGCCGCCACCGCGGCCGGCCTGCTCGCTCCCCGCGCGCGCACGCACCCGCGCAGCCTGCTAAGGCCAGCAAGGCCAATCAGCCCAGCCCGCCAGCCGCCAGCATCGCGCACCCGCGATGCCCCGCGGCCCAGTTGGCCGAGCCGGCCCAACATGGGTCTGCCAGCGCCGTAAGCGCGCCCGCGCCTCACCGTAGTCGCTGACTGGTGGGGTCCGGCTGTCAGCCCCAACCTCTTTCCTTTTCTGGCCGCTTGCCCGTCGCGTCCGTCGTCCCAGAAATGGAAAATTGAGGATGTTTCAGTTGCCGAGGCACCACTAGAAATGGAATTTGTAGAGGTAGTGGGTGACAAGAGTCTAACATGGGGTATGATAAGTGTCCCTAGGATGGAGGGAGCCGAACGATGGAAACCTGCCCCACCAGTCTAACCAATCACTCGGGAGCTCGGGCACTACCCTCTAGGAAGGAGTTAGGGAGAGCCTGAGCATGCCTATGGCCACTGCTTATGGCTAGGCGGCTCGCAAGGGCCTTAAACTACTATTGAGCGATGATAGTCTAAACCTAACTCCAATCTGGTACAGGCCCAAGCTAACACTCAGATGATGAACCAACTTCCCATTCAATGAGTGTGACTCAATTAGCCACTCCTTCAGTTCGATAATTTCACTTAAATGGCATGACACAATAGGACAGGCGAATTCAATCTAGGGCCAATGGGCTTGAAGGCCGGGTCATTAGCCCCTCTAGGTGTGGGCTTCTCGCCAGAGAATTAGCCTCGAGAAGGTTCGCCCAAGGAGGTCGTTTCATAGAAGATAGCTCATGATAGTCAAGTGTCGGCGGTGGTATTAGCAGTGTTAGGTGACGGTTGCCGCTCCATCTACTCCTCCCTATGCCTAGACTATAACAACCCAAAAATCCCAACTTTCAAAAACTTTTCTAGAGAGGCCTTGTATGGATAGTAATGCATGCTAGAAAGCCACCCTAATTACACAAATAGGCCTTAAGAATAGAATGAGTGAGATATACATTTACACATGCGCACCCTGCACCACACCCTAACCCTAGCCAGAGGCCCACATCACACTATATGTACCCTCTATGTGCTTCCTGCCATCTGTCGCTCGCCATTGCGGAGCCCCAGCCTAGCTATAAATATTACACCGCTGCACCCTAGCAACCCATAGACCACCTCATTGCCTCTAGTGGCATCGAATCCACCCTCTGAGTCTAAGAGTGGGATAAGAAGGAAGGAGGAGAAGGAGATCACTAATACGGAGCCACTGCCGAAGTCAAGGATGACACTCTGATCGTCTTTAGCGATGTAGCAGCTTGGCATGATCGACACCTGCTTCGACCCACCACTGTACTTCTATCCTAATCACCTCAAGCCCTACAGTGAGCCCTGTTGCCCTCATGTGCTCGCCACTGTCCGCATGCCATGGCCACTACCATGCTCTCCCCATAGAAGGCCCAAAGTTATCACATTGGTTCATCATAAAGCATGAGACCCACACATGCACTTGAACTCGCACAGGCACGCCCTAGCCGATCCCTTAGCACTTGGGAATGTCGGTGCCAAAGGAATACACCCGAGTGCTCGTCGTGTGGCCAGAGCACCACCATGGCAAGCCCTATTTTGATATACTAGAAGTGGTACTAGAGGTTGAACCATCTCCATGACAAACTTCTACATCACCAAGGAACATGCACTATGGTAGTCTGCACAAGCATACCACACCTGGAACTACCAATCATAGTCACAACACTAGCGTGGTCATGCGCCCATATATTCTTGACATGTTGGAGTGTTCTCGTCGATCCCGACAGCCTTGTGGGCTGAAGGGACGTCGATGACACTACCATAACCATGCAAGCCTAGCCGTATAACTAGATGACCCTAGGACACCTACCTTAGCCCCTAGTTTAGCTAGAGTTCTGTGTCCGCAGCGCCTCCGCCGCAACCTTGGGATGGAGTAGATTATGTCACATGCTTTGATCATCAACGCTTCCTATCTCGACTCACCCTAACCAATTAAAGCAGAAAAAGGCCATGTTTTGGCCTTAGCTGCACATGCTGCATCCCCTCTACATGCTCACCATTGCCATAGTCGTGGCAAGCCCAAAGGAGATGCCTTGAAATCCCAAGCCACCCTCGCCAAAGCCCTAGTAGGCCCTAGTTGCCGTAGGAGCCCCTACTAAGCCTCGCTGACTCCGATATGCATGACATGTCACTGGCGAGCCGCTTTGGGGGCCACATCGAACACCTGGTGAAGGGCGGAGTTGATCGCCTCTTCCTCGTTCGCCCTTGCATGTACCCGGTGCACCATGGCATGGGTGTAGCTTGCACCCGATTCATTCATGGGGCAAGCCTATGATCTATAGTGTATCAATGCCTAGTCCACCGTAGACCGACCACATGAACTGAGCCCAATAGGAGCCTAGCCAAGCCACGTGGGCAGTCCAAAGCATCGACACATGTGAGACTGACCACTACACGGAAACTTCTAGGTAGACTGCCGGCAGCCTTGCTCCTGTAGCAGCCTCCACCAATCCACGATTCATTACCCAATCATCCATTCCCAAATTGTTTCCTCATCAGTGATTGTTAACTCTCGTCTGATCTATCCATCGATCCGGTCAGATTTGCCTAGAATTGCCTCTATCGTCAGATTTCGTATGGATTCTGCCAGTTTTTCCCCGTCTGCTTTCTCCACCAAATCCTCTGTTGAATCCGTCTGCTTTCCCCGTCTGGTCTTCTCATTCTCTAGTCCGCACAACATCTCATCCACCTTCCGCAGCAGAACCGCCGTGAGGAGCAGTGGTTCCCCTAGTCAACTCACCTCCACAAGCACCTGCTTCTGCCATCCCATAGTAGCAGCAACATGCACAGGGTGGTCTGGTTGATGGCGCAATTCAGTTGTTCTACTCCCCGCATAGCACCACGCTGCAATTGAGCCTTGCAAAGAAAAACTCCTGTGCTACGACACGCATGAGTCAGTCATGAACTCGATCTCGTTGTGCGGTGCCTCGGACGTGTGCCGTCCATCAGACAACGATGGTGATTGCGCATCAAGGATCGAAAATCCGGAGCTGACCGTCCGGTGGGAGTGACATTCTTCCCCTACATCTATAACAAGGCTCAGGCTCTCCAAGTCAGGACTCAGGGACTCCGGTGCCAGCCCTCAAGGCGCCACTGGCTCCATGAGTCTCCTGGCATGGAACTATCAGGGCGCCGGTGGGAGCCTTGACAGTGTCAAGATGCGTCACCTTGCCTGTCTCATCTCATCCACGGATGCCCAGGTAATCTTTATTTCTGAAACTAGAAACTCAAGCTTAAATAAGAATGATCTAGTGAACAAGTTCAATCTCGACAATGCCCATATTATGTTAGCTGAAGGTCAATCTGAAGGTCTTTGGCTCTTATCTAGAAGTCAAGTTGAAGTAAATGTAGTTGAGTCTAGCCGTTTATTTATTTTTGCTAGTTGCTATCACAAGC
The DNA here is from genome assembly GCA_023333625.1 of Bothriochloa decipiens. NCBI lineage: Eukaryota > Viridiplantae > Streptophyta > Magnoliopsida > Poales > Poaceae > Bothriochloa > Bothriochloa decipiens. The sequence continues at coordinate 41,024,233 of CM041642.1, read as the reverse complement.
ATGTTCGGGAAAAATTTGGTCTAGTTTGTATCTATGGCGATCCCCACCATCGTAAGACTACTTGGACCTAGAAGCAAGTTAGACAGTTTGTTATGTCTAATCCGAACTTGCCTTTTATTTGCATGGGTGATTTGAATAATATTATGAATGTAACTGAAAAGCTTAGCCCACGACCAGCTAATTGCCGTTTAATTTTTAATTTCTGTTGTCTGGTTAAAGATTGCAGTTTCCTTGATCTTGGTTACGATGGTCCAGATATACCTGGACCACTAAGTGCTTTGATGCAAATCCCACTTATGAACGTCTTGACAGGTTTCTAGCTAATGTTGAATGGTGTGCTGATTTTCCTAACACGGTTGTTTATCATTTACCAATGCTCAAAAGTGATCATGCTCCCATTCGTGCTGTTTTGAATTCGTCAAAAAGGAAAACCGCTAAACCTTTCAGGTTCGAGAATTGGTGGCTTCTTACTGATGACTATGAGAAAGTTGCTACAGCAAGTTTGAAAAAATCCACTCATAGACCTTTTCACCTCAAAACATTCTATCTTGCCAAAGACCTGAAGAAATGGTAAAAATCGAAGCCCAAAAATTCTGATACCCTTCAATTGATCGAGAATAAACTCCTTTCTCTTCAAATGAAACCCCCGAACCAACAAAATCCCATCCTCCAGAAGCATCTTATCTCTCAACATGAAAATCTTCTAGCCAGAGAGGAAGCCTATCACAGACAGAGATACAAAAAGAACTGGTCTGTTGCTGGGGACAGGAATACCAGATTCTTCCACCAATATATCATCAAAAGAGCCAGACGTAATATCATCACCCACTTTGTTAACCCAGATGGTTCCTATGCCACTACTCCTTAGCAGCTTGCTGAGACAGCTAATGACTACTTCAAAGATATATTTTCTTGTAATACTGTTAGCAGGATTGAACACTCACCATGGGACATCAATGTGCAACCCAATGAAGATGTAGCATCTGATGATTTCACCTACTCCACACCTGATATGAAGGAAATTCACTCAATAATCAAGAGCATGAGGAACAATGCTGCTCCCAGGCCAGATAGACTCAATGCAGGTTTCTACAAATCTTCTTGGAATTAGACAAGTAAGGACATTCTTGAGTTGGTATCCAATTTTTACGCTAATGGTGTGCTTCCAAAGGAAATTAACAACACTCACATTGCTTTAATTCCTAAAATCAAAGCCCCTTGCACTCCAAAAGAATATAGACCTATAAGTCTCTGCAATGTTGTTTATAAAATTATCTCCAAGTCTCAAGCCGATAGGATCAGAGCTCATTTGCCTCACATTATTCATCCTACTCATTCTGCCTTTATTCATGGTAGATACATTGCCACTAACATTATCATTGCTCAAGAAATTATTCATAGCTTTAATCTTAAAAGTTGGAAACAACAAGCTTTTATCTTAAAGGTAGACCTAGCAAAGGCTTTTGATAGGATTGAATGGCACTTTATAGTTTCGCTATGAGAAGACAGGGCTTCAAGGATAACTTTATCAAATTGACTTTTAAGTGCATCTCCTCGACCACTGTAACACCTCTGGTGTTATATTAACTAAAACCTGCCATGTCATCATATGCATTGCAAAGCATTCATGATTAGTTCACCTTTAATGTGCATCAACTAAAACAAGTTTATATTTCATAGGTTGCTTGTGTTTCTGAAATATTTTTGTCACATGAAATCATAAAACTCTACTTCGAATGTCATCTCAAATACTTGGTTTATATTCTATGTACTCGAGGTGTAAACTGTGTTTACACTAGTGTCAAGCATAGTGATTTAAATCTAAGTTCAACCCTTAAAAATGATCTCCACATTTGAAGTTAAATTTCGATTTCAAAGCTTATTCCCAAGTCTTGCATTTCAAATTTAAATTCAAATTGGAAAGCTATAAAATGTTTTTCAAAAGTCAACTTGGTCAACCAAGGGTGTCATTGGGTCATTGACCTAAAAATGTCCTTGGATGATATTTGTGATCACTAATGACCAACCAATTAATTTAGAAACCAAATCGAGTTTGAATTCGGTTTCGAAAAACCCTTTATTTCAAAGGCTGGTTTTATCCCCTTTTTCATAATTCAAAATCTATAAGGAATTTGGGTATACACTCAAAATATGGTTTGTAGATCTTGACAAGAGCTACAAGTTTGGTATTCAAAGTTTTTCAAGTTTCCAAAAAGAATTTCAAATAAATTTGAAAATATAGTTTTCCAGCATTTGTTCCCCTTTGATTTTAAAACCATAATTCAAAAATTATGCATAATTTGGGAAAACTTTATATATGAAAAATGTTTGGTTTAAAAAGTTGAACATTTCATATATTTGAAGATTTTCAATTTTTATTGAAAAATTAAAAGTAATTTCAAATATTTGTTAATAGGGTTTTATTCCCCTTTTGCATTTGAATTCATATTTTAAAAACTAAGCAGAATTCCTATGTAATTTCTGAAGTAATTGCAAATTTTCAAAAATGACCTAATCTGCTACAGTGCCGAGACCTATGGGCAGCCGCCATCGCCGGCTTCTTAAGCCGCGCCGCCGGCCAACGGCGCCATACAGCCCTATCGCGACCGCCAGCGCGCCTGGACGCTCGAAACCTCCTCGCCTGCGTGTTAGCCATTCGTGCCTCGCCACCGTACCCTATATAAAGGAGTAGTTGACTGTCGTCTTCCTCTTTTCTTCCTGGCTACCCTTGCCGTCGACCTCCCTCCACCGCCAAAATCCGTCACCACTGAGCACGCTCCGCCTCCATTTTCTTCTCCATCAGCTCCGCCTCGTCCTTACGGTTCGTTTGAGCTAGTTCGTGCTCTCTCTCCCCGCCCGAGTCGCCTGCGAGCCGTCATCTTCCTCGCTGCCGGTCGCCGAGCCGCCGTGCAATCCTCGCCGTCGACCGCCGCTAGGGTTGGTTATTTATCTTCTTTAACCCTCCTATTATGTTCTCCATCTTCTCCTGCCCCTCATGCGCACCTTGGTTTGTTCGTTGGTGCACAGGAACCACGGTGACACCGTTCTTGCCATCGGAGCGCCGCCGCCGCCATCACCGCCGCCGACTACAGCTCGACTTAGCCCGCCTCCGAGCCCGATAGCATGTGCACCGTACCCGTGGTGAGCTCCTACATCTGTCTGTGCTCTCAATTTCATCTTTGCCGCGTTGTAACCGCCGGTCGCCGTGGCTCGCCGCTGGCATGGCTTTGCCATCGCCGCCGCGCGCGTAGCCGTTTGAGCTAGGGGCCAGGAATTGCTTCATCTTCTGGGCCAACGCGTTTGAGTTGATGTCCTGCACCTGCCCGTGCACTCGCCGTCGCCAGAAAAGCCTCCGGTGGGGGTTGCCGCCGCGTCGGAGCTCCGCCGTGCCGCCATGGTCGTCGGCGTGGGTGTTGCCGTCACTCCGCCGCCACGTTAGCTAGCTCAGTTTGTTTGCCGTGTTGAGGTGATCATGTAGGTGCCAACCCCGTGGCCGGAGACCTCGCCGCCGGCGAGATATCGCCGGTCAAGGTCGCCCTGCCGCTGGTCAACGTCGGGAGCCGATTTTCCTTTTTCTTTTATTTATTTTAGAAAACGATTTAAATGCTGTTTTCTTTGAAAAATCATAGTAATTCATGTAAAGCTCCAAAAATTCTAAAAATTTATGTGTATGCTCTTTAGGATGTCCTCTACCCAGGAACAATATGAAATGCGAAATTTGAGTAATTTTTGCATAAGTTAAAATTAGCTCTTTTAATTAAAAAATGCACATTCAATGATTTTTAATAAATAAAATAATTGGCTTTTAATTCTGAAATTTATTTTGCCATCTAATTAGGCTAAGAGCTTTTCAAAATAAAATTTTGAGCTCAATTAGATAACTTTAATTTTATACCTTTAAATAATTAATTAACCCTTGAATCATGATTAATCATTATAGGATTTGTTTGACTTTGGGATTGATTGATGACCTTGGGTCATTAACCCTAATGACCTTTGGCATTTTAATAAATTGTTTACACTTACCTGGATTATGTCATTAGGGTGTAATCAACGTTATTTTATGTATTTAATGAACTTCTTAAATGACGTAGTTAACCCTAATGAACTTAGTAAGTAAGTTTTAGTTGGCTTGCAACTTTATCGTGAAGGAAAGTTATACTCAAACCCTTAATCTGGTCATGCATCCATCGAGCATCATGTTTACTATTCCATCATGTTGAAGTATATCATTTTATCGTATAGTTTTCGTTAACGGAGAGTTTAACGTTGTCGCACCAGATCCCAAGGAAGAGCAGATTCAGGAATCGAGAGTTGATCCAGAGCTCGAGACCGTCTTCCCTGAATATCAAGGCAAGCCCTGGATGCATTCAAATCCTAAAGTGTTATCGCTTCAGTTATGAAATGTTGCATTAAGTGATAGGAGTTGAGTGAAAACCCACCAATTGCATTACCTGTCTTACTTTCTTATTTCTTGTTACCTGTTACTGAAAGATGCATAGTAATGCTTAGCCCTGCTTAATTAGTTAGGTTTCAAAAAGGTAAAAGAATGAAAAGAATGAGGTTGGTTTATGTGTTGGAATCATGATGATAGTTAATAAATCGAGTCCGGACGGGTAACTTGCATTGGGAAAGGAGTCCCTCTGTAGTGTTTTCGTCTGTTGATGCCCTAGGCCCCGTGTCGATGGTGATCTGGTGATATCGAGAAATTATAAAATCCACTTGCATGAAGTGGTATACAGTGGGCCAGAGTCCCCACGTATGTCATGGAGTGATATATAGTGGGCCAGAGTCCCCACATATGTCATAGTGTGTTATACTGTGGGTTTAAGTTCCCACGTATATCGGTACACTGGGTCAAAGTGCTCATGTGTATCATGTGGTGATATATGGCTACGGTTGTTATCCCGGTATATCTGTGATCTGATATGCATCGGAGTTAAAGTCTTCGGTATCCCAGTGATCTAAGTCCTAGCTGGGTATGAAAATGGATTCGAATCGCCGTTGCTTCTCGGAGAAGAAGACTCGATCGGTGTTCATCATCGTAGTAACAACTTGAATGAAGATATGGTATCAAAATGAAGTTGGTTGGTAATCTGGATCTAGAGCAAGATAACTTTACTTTCTGTAATTGCTTTTCTGCAAAAATCCTTATCTCTTGCAAGCCTTACCTTGTCCCTCTAGCCTGCATTTCCTGAGTCTTCACCCCTTTTCTTTCGTCGGGTCAGTCTTGTTGAGTACTTTTGTACTCAGGGTTTGTTGAACCCTTGTTGCAGGTGAGTCCCGTGAGCAGGAGTGCTTCACATCCTGCTGCATGACAGTCGTTGCGGAGAGTGATGACGAGTAGGATGTTTGGCTGTTGGGCAGAGCTTATCGCCTGGTATTGTAATAAAGTTATCTATCGCTACTCCACTACTATTATGGTTGTACAATTTAAACTTATGGTTTTTAAGGTTTGAAACTAAACGTTTGTAAAATTATGTTATTGTAATCCTTCTGCTATTTCACTCCGATATATCTTATTTGTATAAAACTGTTGTAATACTGCAATGTCTCTTTGTAATGATTGATCCTGCTCAGAGAATCGTGGATGATTCGGGATTTACCCGACAGACCTTTTAAGTCTTATGAAACACATTCATGGTTATTAAGAGTCTGTTAGACAATAATCATGCATGTGGGCCAAATGGTTTAGGAGGTTCTGCCACAGCTGGTATCGGAGCCGGATCGTTGTTAAAAAGAGTTGTTGTAGTATTCTTTTATGAAAACTTTAAAAGTTTTTGAGTCAAATAATTTGAATTTGACTATTTTGGGTCCAAATTACTTATTCCTTATCTATGATTCTTTACATTGACCCTTATTCTTATTTCCAAAGTGTGGTGGTGGAATAGCACATTAAATTGCCCTATTTTATAAAGGTTACCTTTATGTATGTGTTATTCCAAATTCTTTTATGCTTAGATCCTAAGTTCGTTCATGCATCATGTTTAATTAACCTGTTTTAATTACCTTCCCCTTTAAAGTGGTTTGGGTTAAGTAGTATCAATCCTTTCATGCTAACCTTCAAAGTCCTACCTATCTCTCCTTATCTCTTATGACCTATCTTTTTCAGGATGGCACTTACCAAGCAGACTCCTCATAAGAGCACTACACCAAAGGGGGTACCTCGACATCAATTGGCCTCCAGATACAAGATTGGCAAAAGCAGTAACAATCCCCATCCAGATCCGCAAGCTGAAATAGCAAGACTTAGGGCCGAACTGGAGAGGGCTGAAGCCGATAGGATCAAAGAGGCCGCATAGATTACATAGTTGAGGCGATCTCGGAGATATATGAAACACCAGAGAAATGATGCTTGGGCACGAGAAGACGCAGCAAATGATCGTATCCAAGAATTTGAGGATTACGTGAAGAGTTGGAGGAATATGCCGATGAAGCTGATGATGAGAATCAAAGGCTGAACATCCTGTTGGATCCTGAATACCAATGACAGGCAGCACAAAATGATCTCAATCTTGTACTGGGTCTGGACGAAGAAGAAGAAGATCCTGAGGAAGTAGTGCCCGTCGATGAGGATGTTATTGATGAGGAAGAAGAAAATCTTATGGATGCAGAAAGTGAGAATGAAGAGGATCTTATGGAAGAGGAAGATCCTGAGATAGTAGAGGAAGAACCTGAAGAGGAAGAGGATCCCGAGGAGGAGGAAGAAGAGGAGGATGTAGTCCCTGTGGATGATAGTGAGGAGGATGAGTAAGGAGTTGGAGTAGTGAGTTGTGTAACATATCCTTTCCTTGTTTTCTAAACCCTAGAAGGGATGGAAAGTCTTGCCGAAGTACAGACTGTTGTAACAAAAATAATGTATCATAAGTGTGTTGCACGTTTGTAATATCTACTTATGAAATCCAATAAAGTTTTATGAATAAAGTATAGTTTGTTTATCAACAGGTGCCTGCTCACACTCGATCCCGTGATGCTGCCGGTCCATCTCATGATGGAGGTGATATCCCAGATCCTCCACCAGTTCCACCAACCCTGGCCGATGCCGTTGAGGCCCTAGTCAATGCCACTACAATGATGGCTCAGAATCAGAATCAAAATGCACATCAAGGGAATCATGATCGAAATAATAGGAATGAGACCACATATGTGGATTTTACAGACACACGTCCTCCTGTCTTCACCAGAGTAGATGAATCAATGGAGGCAGATGATTGTCTCCACACTATGGAGCAGAAGTTTGGACTAATTGAGTGCACCAAATATCAGAAGCCTATGTTTGCAGCCCAGCAGTTGAGAGGCACTACAGGATCCTGGTAGGTCAATTTTGTCGCTGCTCAGTCTGAAGGTCATCGTATTACTTGGGCTGAGTTTCGTGAAGCTTTTCATGCACATTTTATTCCTGAGGGAATTATCATCATAAAACTTGAAGAGTTTCTTTCCTTGCGGCAAGGTGATATGTCAGTTATGCAGTATTTTGGTAAATTCAATCACTTGTCCCAATATGCTCCTGACCATGTGAGTACTGACCGTAAAAAGAAGGAATGTTTCCTTAGGGGTCTGAGCAGTAAGATACAGAGAATGATGACTAGGAACCCAAATGCGACCTTCCATGAGACGGTAAATATTGCCATATCTTATGAAGAAAAGAACCGTCAACACATGGAAGCTAAGAAGAAGAAAACTATGACATCGGGATTTTCTGGTGGCAATCAAAAGCGCCAGAAAATAATCTATCATCCCCAAAACCATTTTCGTCCTTCGTACCGTCCACCACAATACCAAGCCTAGCAGGAGACAATTGTCCATCCTGCTGCTGCTCCTTATCCACGACAGCCGAATGCCCCTGGTATTCGTAACCCCAATTTCCAGCCACCAATCTTCCCATGTTACAATTATGGTAAGCCTGGCCATTACTCAAGGAAGTGCCCACATCTGAGGCAATATAATTCTTATGTCCCCAGAACCTTTGCACCACAACAGCAACCATAGAATCAGAATAAGGCAGGAAATCAAAAGGTGCAGAATAGTAAGAATGAGAAGAAGTCTGGTAGGATGTTCTACACTCAAGTTGGGGAAATTCTAGAAGAAGAACCAGTCATGATGGGTACGTTCCCTATTGCTGATCATCCTGCAATTCTGCTTTTCGATTCTGGTGCATCCCATACATTTATCAATGGTATATTTGTTAAGACACATGAAATACCAACAATGGGGACAAAAGAACAATTCTTTATACAATCACCTGGGGGGCGTATGTGTACTAAAGAAATGGTACATGATCTGCCTGTAAGTTTAGGTGGGTATATTTTTTCCACTGATATGATAATATTAAATGATCAAGATATAGATGTGATCCTAGGTATGAATTGGATGAAACAGCATGGTGCTGTGATAGACATCCTGAATAGAACTGTGAGAGTGAACATACCTAATTGCAAATCTCAACTTCTTATCCAACTTCCAACACTTTAAAGGAATGTCGAAAAGGTATGTGCAACTTCTGTGAAAGAGATCAAAGATATACCAGTGGTCTGTGAGTTTCTTGATGTGTTTCCTGATGAGTTACCGGGCTTACCTCCTGATAGAAAGGTGGAGTTTAGAATTGATTTAAAGCCTGGTACTGCTCCAATATCTAGAAGAGCTTATCAGATGGCACCACCTGAGTTAGCAGAGCTCAAGACTCAATTGCAATAGTTACGGGATAAGGGTTTTATTCGACCTAGTTTGTCACCTTGGGGATATCCTGCAATTTTTGTGAAAAAGAAAGATAAAAGTTTGAGGTTATGTGTGGATTATCGTCCCTTGAATGAGGTAACAATCAAGAATAAGTATCCTCTACCCCGCATTGATCTGCTTTTTGATCAATTGGCGGAGGCAAAGGTGTTTTCCAAGATTGATCTTCGATTCGGGTATCATCAAATCAAGATTCGCCCGGAAGATATTCCAAAGACTGCCTTTACCACTCGGTATGGTCTATGTACTTTTGGACTCACCAATGCACCAGCTTATTTTTTGTACTTGATGAACTCAGTGTTCATGCTAGAACTTGATAAGTTTATGGTAGTCTTCATTGATGATATTTTGATATATTCCAAGAATGAAGAAGAACATGCTGAACATCTTAGAATTGTTCTGCAGTGTTTGAGAGAACATCAATTATATGCTAAGTTTAGTAAGTGTGAGTTTTGGTTGAAAGAAGTGAAATTTCTTGGACATATTTTATCAGATAAAGGTGTTGCTGTTGATCCTAGCAAGGTACAAGATATACTTGATTGGGAACCACCAAAGACTGTACATCAAGTTCGTAGTTTTCTTGGAATGGCGGGTTATTACCGTCGTTTCATACCTGATTTCTCAAAGATATCCAAGCCCATAACTGAGCTGTTGAAGAATGAGGTTAAGTTTGTTTGGTCTCCAGAATGTGAAGAGGCATTTCAAAAACTAAAGAAGTTAATGACTACTGCTCCAATCTTAGCACAGCCGAATATTGAGAAACCATTTAAAGTTTATTGTGATGCTTCTGGTATTGGTATTGGGTGTGTGTTGATGCAAGAAGGAAGAGTTATTGCTTATGCTTCTCGACAGTTGAAGAAACATGAAGAGCATTATCCAACACATGATTTAGAGTTAGCAGCTGTTGTTTATGCATTGAAAATATGGCGACATTGTCTGTGGGGTAATAAATGTAATATCTATAGTGATCACGAGAGTTTGAAATATATTTTTACTCAAGATGAGTTAAATATGAGGCAAAGAAGGTGGTTAGAACTAATCAATGATTATGACTTGGAAATATATTACCATCCTGGTAAAGCAAATGTAGTTGCTGATGCACTTAGCCAAAAAAGTCATTGTCATTGTTTAACAATAAAGCTCCTGGATATCTCTATATGTTACGAGATAGAGAAGTTGGAAATAGAAATGGTACAGCAAGAAAGTTTGTCAAATATTACAGTTAAGTCAGCACTCAAAGATCAAATTATTGCTGCTCAGAGAAGTAATAAGGGAATTAAGCATATCAAAAAGAAAGTCAGAAAAGAAAAGGTTTCTTGTTTTACCCTTGATGAAACAGATGTCTTATGGTATAAGAATCGTCTGGTCATACCAAAAGTTCTTGAGTTACGTCAAAAGATCCTTGATGAAGCACATCTTTCAAAGTTTTCTATTTATCCAGGAAGTAATAAGATGTATCATGATTTAAAACAAAAATTTTGGTGGACCAAGATGAAGATTGAAATTGCTAAGTATGTGGCTCAATGTGATACCTGTCAGAGAGTCAAAGCTGTGCATTTGAAGTCAACGGGAGAACTTCAACCATTACCCATTCCAGCTTAGAAATGGGAAGATATCAGTATGGACTTTATAGCGGGTTTACCCAGACAGCCAAAGGTTTTGACTCCATCTGGGTCATAGTGGATCGACTCACAAAATCTGCACATTTCATTCCAGTGCAAAATGCTTATACAGCCTCGCAATATGCCAAATTATATTTTGAGCGCATCATAAGTCTTCATGGGGTACCAAAGACCATTGTTTCAGATAGAGGCATGCAATTTGTCTCTCAATTTTTGAAACACTTGTATGATTCATTAGGTACTGATCTTTTGCACAGTACAGCCTACCATCCTCAAACAGGGGGTCAGACTGAAAGAGTGAATCAGATACTTGAGGATATGTTAAGAGCTTGTGTTCTTAATTTTCCAGAAAAATGGGGATGAGTGTTTGCCCTTAGCAGAATTTTCTTACAATAATAGTTATCAAGAAAGTATTAAAATGGCACCATTTGAAGCACTGTATGGTCACAGATGTAGAACTCCGTTAAGTTAGTCCGAACCTGGAGAAAGAAGATTCTTTGGAGTTGATCTTGTAAAAGAAATAGAAGAAAAGGTTAAACAGATACAACAAGACTTGAGAGTGGCCCAGTCTCGTCAGAAGAGTTATGAAGACAAAAGGCGTCGACCGTTGTGGTTCAATAAGGGGGATTATGTGTATCTAAAGGTGTCACCAATAAAGGGAGTTACTCGATTTGGAGTCAAAGGCAAGCTAGCACCTCGTTATATTGGACCATTTTAGATCTTGGCACAAATTGGGAAGGTATCATATCGTCTACAATTGCCTGAACAGTTATCAGCTATACACAATGTGTTTCATGTATAACAACTCAAGAAGTGTCTTCGGCTACCAAATAAAGTTATTGATGTTGAAGGGATTGAACTTGAACTTGACTTGACTTATTCCGAGTATCCAATTTGGGTTTTGGATTAGAAAGACCGTGTTACTCGAAGTAGAAAAATCAAGTGGTACAAGATACAATGGGATCAACATTCAGAAGAAGAAGCTACTTGGGAATCGTAATATTTCATGTTGGATAACTTCCCAGAGTTCTATGCTTCCATCTAAGTTACAATTCCATCTATGAAATGTAACAGGTCTAGTGTGAGTTGTAAAACCTCTTTCCTTTATGTATTTAGTTGAAGTGTGTTTTCTTGACACATTTCCTTTTTCCATTACTTTACTCAAAACTTTAAATCTCGGGATGAGATTTCTTTAAGGGGGAAAGGCTGTAACACCTCTGGTGTTATATTAACTAAAACCTACCATGTCATCATATGCATTGTAAAGCATTCATGATTAGTTCACCTTTAATGTGCATCAACTAAAACAAGTTTATATTTCATAGGTTGCTTGTGTTTCTGAAATATTTTTGTCACATGAAATCATAAAACTCTACTTTCGAATGTCATCTCAAATACTTGGTTTATATTCTATGTACTTGAGGTGTAAACCGTGTTTACACTAGTGTCAAGCATAGTGTATAAATCTAAGTTCAACCCTTAAAAATGATCTCCACATTTGAAGTTAAATTTGGATTTCAAAGCTTATTCCCAAGTCTTGCAATTCAAATTTAAATTCAAATTGGAAAGCTATAAAATGTTTTTTTCAAAAGTCAACTTGGTCAACCAAGGGTGTCATTGGGTCATTGACCTAAAAATGTCCTTGGATGATATTTGTGATCACTAATGACCAACCAATTAATTTAGAAACCAAATCGAGTTTGAATTCGGTTTCGAAAAACCCTTTATTTCAAAGGTAGGTTTTATCCCCTTTTTGATAATTCAAAATTTATAAGGAATTTGGGTATACTCTCAAAATATGGTTTGTAGATCTTGATAAGAACTACAAGTTTGGTATTCAAAGTTTTCAAGTTTCCCAAAATAATTTCAAATAAATTTGAAAATACAGTTTTCTAGCATTTGTTCCCCTTTGATTTTAAAACCATAATTCAAAAATTATGCATAATTTGGGAAAACTTTATATATGAAAAATGTTTGGTTTGAAAAGTTGAACATTTCATAGATTTGAATATTTTCAAGTTTTATTGAAAAATTAAAAGTAATTTCAAATATTTTTTAATATTATTTTATTCCCCTTCTGAATTTGAATTCATATTTCAAAAACTAAGTAGAATTAGAAAATGTTTGTTAAATGAAAGATGTAGCTCTTGAAAATTTAGGCAAATGATATTTTGGGATATTTTCAAGTTCCTATGTAATTTCTGGAGTAATTGCAAATTTTCAAAAATGACCTAATCCCGGGACCTATGGGTAGCCGCCATCGTCGGCTTCTCAAGCCGCGCCGCCGTCCACCGGCGCCATACCGCCCTGTCGCGACCGCCAGCTCGCCTGGATGCTTGAAACCTCCTCGCCTGCGTGTTGGCCATCCGTGCCTCGCCACCGTACCCTATATAAAGGCGTGGTCGGCCGCCGTCTTCCTCTTTTCTTCCCGGCTACCCTCGCCGTCGACCTCCCTCCGCCCCCAAAATCCGACACCACTGAGCACGCTCCGCCTCCATTTTCTTCTCCATCAGCTCCGCCTCGTCCTTACGGTTCATTTGAGCTAGTTCGTGCTCGCTCTCCCCTCCCGAGTCGCCTACGAGCCGTCATCTTCCTCGCAGCCGGTCGCCGAGCCGTCGTGCAATCCTCACCATCGACCGCCGCTAGGGTCAGTTATTTATCTTCTTTAACCATCCTATTATGTTCTTCATCTTCTCCTGCCCCTCATGCACACCTTGGTTCGTTCGTTGGTGCACAGGAACCGCGGTGATGCCGTTCTTGCCATCGGAGCACCGCCGCCGCCATCACCGTCGCCGACTACAGCTCGACTCAGCCCCCCTCCGAGCCCGATAGCGTGCGCACCGTACCCGTGGTGAGCTCCTGCATCTGTCTGTGCTCTCAATTTCATCTTTGCCACGTTGTAACCGCCGGTCGCCATGGCTCGCCGCCGGCATGGCTGTGCCAGCACCGCCGCGCACGTAGCCGTTTGAGCTAGGGGCCAGGAATAGCTTCATCTTCTGGCCCAACGCGTTCAAGTTGATGCCCTGCACCTGCTCATGCGCTCGCCGTCGCCAGAAAAGCCTCCGGTGGGGGTTACCGCCGCGTCGGAGCTCCGCCGTGCCGCCATGGCCGCCGGCGTGGGTGTTGCCGTCGCTCCGCCGCCACGTTAGCTAGCTCAGTTTGTTTGTCGTGTCGAGGTGATCGTGTAGGTGCCAACCCCGTGGCCGGAGACCTCGCCGCCGGCGAGATATCGCCGGTCAAGGTCGCCCTGCCGCCGGTCAACGTCGGGAGCCGATTTTCCTTTTTCTTTTATTTATTTCAGAAAATGATTTAAATGTTGTTTTCTTTGAAAAATCATAGTAATTCATGTATAGCTCCAAAAATTCTAGAAATTTATGTGTATGCTCTTTTGGATGTCCTCTACCTAGGAACAATATGAAATGTAAAATTTGAGTAATTTTGGATAAGTTAAAATTAGCTCTTTTAATTAAAAAATGCACATTCAATGATTTTTAATAAATAAAATAATTGGCTTTTAATTCTAAAATTTATTTTTCCATCTAATTAGGCCAAGAGCTTTTCAAAATAAATTTTTGAGCTCAATTAGACTACTTTAATTTTATGCCTTTAAATAATTAATTAACCCCTTGAATCATGATTAATCATTATAGGATTTGTTTGACTTTGGGATTGATTGATGACCTTGGGTCATTAACCCTAATGACCTTTGGCACTTTAATAAATTGTTTGCGCTTACCAGGATCATGTCATTAGGGTCTAATCAACGTTATTTTATGTATTTAATGAACTTCTTAAATGACGTAGTTAACCCTAATGAACTTAGTAAGTAAGTTTTAGTTGGCTTGCAACTTTATCATGAAGGAAAGTTGTACTCAAGCCCTTAATCTGGTCATGCATCCATCGAGCATCATGTTTACTATTCCATCATGTTGAAGTATATCATTTTATCATATAGTTTCCGTTAACGGAGAGTTTAACGTTGTCGCACTAGATCCCAAGGAAGAGCAGATTCAGGAATCGGGAGTTGATCCAGAGCTCGAGACCGTCTTCCCCGAATACCAGGGCAAGCCCCGGATGCATTCAAATCCTAAAGTGTTATTACTTCAGTTATGAAATGTTGCATTAAGTGATAGGAGTTGAGTGAAAACCCACCAATTGCATTACCTGTCTTACTTTCTTATTCCTTGTTACCTATTACTGAAAGATGCATAGTAATGCTTAGCCCTGCTTAATTAGTTAGGTTTTAAAAAGGTAAAAGAATGAGAAGAATGAGGTTGGTTTACGTGTTGGAATCATGATGATAGTTAATAAATCGAGTTCGGATGGGTAACTTGTATTGGGAAAGGAGTCCCTCTGTAGTGTTTTCGTCTGTTGATGCCCTAGGCCCCGTGTCGATGGTGATCTGGTGATATCGAGAAATTATAAAATCCACATGCATGAAGTGGTATACAGTGGGCCAGAGTCCCCACATATGTCATGGAGTGATATATAGTGGGCCAGAGTCTCCACATATGTCATAGTGTGTTATACTGTGGGTTTAAGTTCCCACGTATATCGGTACACTGGGTCGAAGTGCTCATGTGTATCATGTGGTGATATATGGCTGCAGTTGTTATCTTGGTATATCTGTGATCTGGTATGCATCGGAGTTAAAGTCTGCGGTATCCCAGTGATCTAGGTCCTAGCTGGGTATGAAAATGGATTTGAATCGCCGTTGCTTCTCGGAGAAGAAGACTCGATTGGTGTTCATCATCGTAGTAACAACTTGAATGAAGATAAGGTATCAAAATGAAGTTGGTTGGTAATCTAGATCTAGAGCAGGACAACTTTACTTTCTGTAATTGCTTTTCCACAAAAATCCTTATCTCTTGCAAGCCTTACCTTGTTCCTCTAGCCTGCATTTCCTGAGTCTTCACCCCTTTTCTTTCGTCGGGTCAGTCTTGTTGAGTACTTTTGTACTCAGGGTTTGTTGAACCCTTGTTGCAGGTGAGTCCCATGAGCAGGAGTGCTTCACATCCTACTGCATGACAGTCGTTGCGAAGAGTGACGATGAGTAGGATGTTTGGCTCTTGGCAGAGCTTATCGCCTGGTATTGTAATAAAGTTATCTATTGCTACTCCACTACTATTATGGTTGTACAATTTAAACTTATGGTTTATAAGGTTTGAAACTAAACGTTTGTAAAATTATGTTATTGTAATCCTTCCGTTGTTTCACTCCGATATATCTTATTTGTATAAAACTGTTGTAATACTGCAATGTTTCTTTGTAATGATTGATCCTGCTCGGAGAATCGTGGATGATTCGGGATTTACCCGACAGACCTTTTAAGCCTTATGGAACACATTCATGGTTATTAGGAGTCTGTTAGACAATAATCATGTATGTGGACCATATGGTTTAGGAGGTTCTGCCACAACCACCATGTCAGTTCTGATCAATGGAGATCCCACTCTAGCTTTTCATCCTAAAAGAGGGCTATCAGATAGGGTTGTCCTCTTTCCCCTTATCTTTTCATTCTTGCTATCAATGAACTTTCAATTTGTCTTTAGGAACATTCTTTTGCTAATAACATAAAAGGAATCACTCTTAGCCCTAACTTCCAAATATTCACTCTCTTCTTTTTGCTGATGATCTCATTATATGTGGCCAAGCTAACAGAATTGAAGCTGAAAGAATCAAGGACATTCTTCAAGCTTTCTGGTCAAATTCCTAACTTAGCTAAGTCTTCTATTCTTTTTAGTAGGAATGTTGACCCCTACAACAGAAACGAGGTAAAGAATATTTTTTCCTGTACAGGATCTATTACCCAATAGTATTTATCTTGGACATCCTTTGATTTTAATCATGGAGATAGATCAACTGCTTATAACTTCATTATTAATAACTTCATTATTAATAAGTTCAGAGCTAAACTTACTACTCTCAAAGCTCACAAATTAAATCATGCAGGGCGCCTTGTATATATCAATTCGATTCTAGCTTCTATTCCTATCTACTATATGACGACTATCCTCTTCTCAAAGAAATTCATATCGAAAATTACAACTATCATCAGAAAATTTTGGTGGTCAGGTGTGCAAGAAGAAAATTCATCTGCAGGTTTTAGTTTCAGATCCTAGAAGGATATTTGCACACTGAAGAATGAAGGGGGGCTTGGAATCAGAGACCTCATGGCTGTCAACAAAAGCCTGCTCCTTAATGCAGCTTGGAAGATTGCAACATGTAAAAGCACTTTTCTCTAACAGGTTCTAAAATCCAAATACCATCCTTATTCTAGCTTCTGGAATGCTAAGAGCTCCTCCACTAAATCTGCTTTTTGGGGATCCATTCTAAAAATTAAAGAACTCTTAACTAAAAACTGCTCCGTCCAAATTCAGAAAGGCAATTCAAGTATTTGGTCCACACCTTGGTGCAATCATTGGCAAAATATTCATGATCATGTTAAGTTTCCTTTCCAAGTTGATAATCTTCCCAGCTACATCTCTGATCTTTTCATACCTGGCACTCATAATTGGAACACTGATCTTGTTAGTGCCATCTTTGATAACCAAACTAGTCAATCAATTGTTAATATAAACAATGTTCACTCTGAAGATAATGATACTATTATATGGAATCACTCTAAAAGTTGTACCTGCAGCACCAAAGATGCTTTCCGTTATCTCAATAAGCAGGCTTGAACTGACCTTCCTAGTCAAGGACCAAGAAGTATTACTGCAGGTTGTTCCATGATTTTGAGGAGAGTATGGAGAAGCAAATTCATTTCTCCAAACATCAAGGTCTTCATGTGGAGATTAATCAGACATGCTCTGGCAATAGGAATGCGAGTTGGAAACTTATCCAGTAAAATTGACAAAAACTGCTCCCATTGTGGGCAGCCTGAAAATGACTCTCACCTGTTCTTCCATTGCAGCTTTGCAAGGGCAGTATGGTTCTCAGCCAATCCACCCCTACGTTCATCTCTTCTTCCTCTTGAACAGGATGGTGTACAGGAAGCTCTCCGATGCATTATCACCCCTGTTTTATGTGATGATACTTTCATAACAGTAGTAACCACTTTGTGGTTCATATGGAAGGCTAGAAATGAACTCCATTTTCGGAAAAAAAACAATGGTCTATTTCGCAGGTTCACTTTCAGACTAGCTTTCACATCAGAACATACCATTTGGAGCAAAGAAAGGATGAAAACATAGTGTTGCAGGATGCATCCAACACTGCTACAAATCAGACGGTAAGAAATCTTGCTTCTGCAGGTGACGATGATGACATTGTTATAGCTCAGTGTTACACTGATGCTGCAATACAAGCAGACCAGGAGGACAATGAACCCAGAAAAGCTGGCCTGGGCATGTTCATAAATGTGATTCAGTGCTCATGGCCGAGGCTGCTGCCTTAGCATCAGCAGTAACTGTATGTGAGGCTCTCCAATTGTTCAGCGTTGTCTATCATACAGACAACCAAATTATATCAAATTTTTTGAATGCAGGAAGTAGCAAAGCTACTCCAGATTGGAGGATAAAGCCGTTCACGCAGATATTCTTCAATCTTTCTCCACATAGGAATTACAAGGTGCTGAAGATTGATAGAAATTCGAATTTGACAGCTCACTGTTTAGCGAGAAAAGCTTTTAAAAGTTGTCTAGCATCTCCAGTCAATTTAAATGTATCTTGCAGCAACAACCTCCATGGCAACTCTTGCCTTGTTGTATCTGCTATTAAAAATGTAAATCTCGGACCTTGTACTCTTCTCACAGCTGATTGCTGCTAGTTAATACATTTGTGTTTCCTTGTCAAAAAAAAAAAAACCATCGACACATGTCTAAAAAGGGCCGACCAAGACCAGCCCATCCTGACTAATAGTTCTAGATGGTGGACTACAGGGGTGGATAGTCATTTCTAAGATTAAACGCGTCAGCTGGCCAATATAAATGCACAATTGAACCAAATGGTTTGGTGAAGACTGCACCCCTCTATCGAAGTCCTCAAGCACCTTACAAAGATCCTAATTAAGAAACTAATGGTGCCAACTAGGTAGAGCTCACATAACAAAATCTAGTTTGCAAGGTCATACCAAACCTATATAATACTCAAACAACCAGGGAGCTCCGACACATATTAGTGATGCAAAGCGAACAGAGCCTAAGCAAACTAGCACTTCTCAACTAGCAAGAATATATATCGAAAGCTAAAATAGGGAGTTTAACAACTACTTGCTACACACACTATGCAATGTAACTAGCAAGCCTACACAATCCAACTAGTTCCTCATAAGAGCTGCATCTATGCTATACAAGAGAAACAACACAAGCACAATATATGAACAAGTATACAAGTTTGCTTGGGGAGTAAGTGAAAACCAATGGGATGAACAAGTTGACATGGTCATTTTATCTTGAATTTCGTTGGCTCGCTAACCACCTACTCTGCATTTGGACAAGATCAAGGTTGCTGCCGATCCAATTGCTGGTAGTGACTCTCAAGTCACACACTCCCACGTGGAGTGCTCACCAAGAGCTCTAGCACTCGATCTGGCCATACCATTTGACGTTCTTCATGACTTGCTCAACTAGAGTTTCTCTCCCTATCTTCCATAGGGCGAGCACAACACCCCTCACAAAGGCTGCTCTAAAGCCATGCATACAATCTTATGCGGTCGTCATAGTAATGATCACACCACCAAGATAGGTGACAACTTCAAAGAGTAACAAGCACCACCACCTTGCAAATTGATCATCTAGTGTCAACACTTGCAATCTCTCAATGCAATACACTAGAATCACTCGCTCGCAAACGAAAGCAATCACTATATGCGCAAGTGGGCTAGAGGGCTACCAGGCACTCCCAAGCAAAGACACAAAGATCCAAATATGCATTGCTCTTCGATCACCATGGACAGTCAACCATCCTTTTATAAGCCCCAACGACCAAAGAGTTGTTCGCCATAAAATAGCTAGCAATCCGACCGTTGAACCATTTTGATGGGGCATCGGGCCAGTTCGATCACTTGGTTCGACCTGTTATCTATTGCCACATGTTCTAACCGTTTGAAAACGCCCCGTTGGTGCTGAATGGCTACATCACTGCACTGTCCGAGCCATCGTCGGACTTGTTCGGTAGGACCACTTTGCGGTAGCATCCAACCAACAACAAAGAGCTCGAAACCAGTCGGAGCACAATTGGTCTACTCTCTTGTCTCCAACATCACATGCCAGTTACTCATGCTTGCGCCGCTAGAGAGATCAAAGATGGGTTGGACCGGTGAACATTTTCCTTGACCGGTGCGACACCATGTGGTTGCGCGGTCCGAGTCGATTTCCTTGCTCTTTATCACTACTGCACAAGCGTCACACTGGGCTGACCCAACTAGTCAGACCCAGTGCTGCCCGATCTAACTCAATATGTTGTGCACTCTATGCTATTAGGGTTAATTAGGACTCGGACCGGTCCAACTGAGAACCGAGCCAAGTTTCGATGGCCCTGCTTCTCTATTCAAGCGCAACTTTCACCCTTTTTAAGCTAAAACGGAACACACCCTCAATCTAAAAACTTTAATATATAAAATATTATAAAATAGATTACTCGCTCCGTCCCAAATTAGAAGTCATTGTAACTGAGTCAAAGCATCTTACCAAAGATAAAAAAATAAAATAATAACATTTATGATATCTAATAAGTTTCATATGATTCTTTATTAATTATATTATAATTGTATACTTATTTGGTGTACTAAATCTTTATAATTTTTTTATAAATTTTTAGAGATACTTTGACTCTTTAGGAGAGTTGGAAGGAAGTAGAACAGAATAAAATTCATTGTGTAATAATGTTTTCAGGTCGGCTGGTTGAACCTAGTCGACTTGGGCAACAAGGTCGATTAATTGACCTTGGTCGACCATGGTCGTCCATCTAATCGTTCATGTGACATATACCTCACTATATATATATATATATATATTACACAATAAAGGAAGCATCAAGACTGCATTAGTGTTTAGCTAGTGAAGGAGTTGTTTTCTTCTCTTTTCTACACTGTCCAGAGGTCCATATTCCTGTTCCAAACTGCATTTCTTTGCTGACTTGCTGCTGAAAGCCAGGAATACTAAAGAAACGCTACTCCTCCTTGACTTCTGTCAAGCTAATCAAGTCAGACCACTAGTGACCGACCACGACCAATAATCCCGATTAATTGCGATTAATCTTCACTGACAAATGAAGGATCCTAATCCCATCATCGAGCGGTTGAAACGCTGGACTCCCGCACCCTGCGCCATGGACATGGATGATGCGAGCGGCAGCACGTCGTCTCCCGTCATCCTACGGAACAAGTACTGGATCCTCCGCCACGGCCGCAGCGTCCCCAACGAGCGCGGCCTCATCGTCTCATCTCTGGTACGAATCCTGCCTCCGTCCCAGCAGCCCCTCTTTCTTCCTTCGATTTCCCGCTCCAAGGCTCTCCAACTGATGCCTATCTTGGTCTGCTGCCGGCAGGAGAACGGCACGAAGCCGGAGTTTGGGCTGGCCCCGCAAGGGGTCGAGCAGGCGCGCGCGGCCGGCGAACAGCTACGGAAGGTACCGGTCCGGTGTCTCACTGCCGTGGATTCTTGGATTTGATGTGCGGTACTGAATCTTTGGCCCGTGAACTTTTACGTGTGCAGGAGCTTGTGGAGATTGGTGTGCCGGTCGATTCTGTCAAGATTCGTTACTCGCCGTTCTCACGGACCACCGAGACGGCTAGAGCGGTCGCCGGTGTGCTTGGCATCCCCTTTGAGGGTCCTAGCTGCGAAGTGAGTTTGGTTTAATTCTGTGTCTTTTGATGGTAAGTTGTATGGGTAGGGTAGGCAGGCATCTGAATATGAATCTAGCACTTAGATTTTTTTTTTTTCATGACTTCGAATTTTGTATATGGGTGGTTGGTGATATAGACTTTAGATTCATTTGGCTGCATGATTATGGAAATTAGGAGGATTAAGCCATGCTACCTTTTGCTTCTGTGAGATATTATTTGAGCAAACATGAAATTTGTCTTTCTGTTTCTTTCTCTTTATTGTATTTGCAGAACTATAGGTTGCAATGTTACTGTGCCTGCAAAAACAAACAAGGCGTGAAAACTGGTACCATGTTACATATGAAAACATCAAAGTATTCTCAGTTGACAAGTACCATTTTCAATTATCCTGCTTTCAAATGTTGTGCCCACAATTTAATTTTTTTCTGTTCTGAGTTATGATTTCTAAGGCATCCTAAAACATTACCTGGGTATATCAGAATGCATCTAATTTGCTTCATCAATGTTATAAGTCATAGGGGTATATACTTGATCAGTCCTCTTTTACATTTCTAGTGCTGTTTTTAAACTCAAGTCAATATATTGCAGCCAAAGGTTCTCAGATCAGATTTCACATAATTTTTATGATCAGGTTAACTCATAGAAGGTCTTTTGCAGGCAGTGTTGGGACTTCGTGAGCGCTACTTTGGGCCATCATATGAGTTACTTTCACATGATAAGGTGGGTTTCCTTTTTTGGATTCAGTTGTATACTTATATTGTTTCAGTAGGAATGAAGGAACATTCTTATCATATGGGCATCTCCTGGGATATGTGATACAAGTTCAATTCTATAAAATGAATTGGTTAGTAAAATCTAAGTGATGCATTATCATCTATCTGAGAAATCTTAGTCCTTCCTAGCAACCTCTGCTTTGTCAGACACATAAAAATGTCATTATGGACATCCTTGTCGGTCGCTGATACAGAACAAGGGTATATCTGAACCCACAGTTTGTGCAGCTGTTTCTGATCGGAACTATGTTTGCCCCTGCCGAGATAGTTCCGATGCAGAAACAGCTGGACAAACTGTGGGTCTGGTGGAGACCAAGGCAAGTTGGAGCCGCTGCTCATAGGGTGTTCATGTCGCCTGTGTTGTGCACCTGGCCGTCCTCTCTACTGCCTCTTGTTCATGTGGATCAGCCTGGGCTGCGCCACCCTGGCCAATTTCCATGACAACGTGCTGTGTAGGAAGTCAGATAGTTTTTTTTTTTCAGACTTTGTCATATTTGTTTTTTGACTCTGGTCTGGAAGCTTTTTTATTCTGCACCAACAGCACAGATCCACTGATGGTTTTATTATGATTTAACTGGTCTAGTGATAGAGTCCAAGGTCAACCACAGTTCTCACTCATATATCTATAATTCAGTGATCGTAGCAATTGATAGTGTAGTTGTGATTTTTTGTGTTCCATTATAAATTTCATTTTTTATGTTTCTTTCGGTTACTAAATCTGACATTTTTAAGTAGTATGCAGACATATGGTCAGTAGATGAAGCACATCCCTATACGGCTCCTGAAGGTGGCGAGAGTGTTGCAGATGTTGCTAGTAGATTTGCAGCTGTGCTGTCATCTACAGAGACAGAGTTTCTTGGGTATATATTCTTATGTATTGACAGATTCAATTCTTATGTTTTGTTTTCACATTCTATGACATCTCTTTTTTATGAAACTATACTACCAAAATGATATAATTTACTAAAAGGTTTTCAGCAGATCGTGAGGAATAAAGGATCACAGTTGATAGAAAGCCATATATTTTCATTTATGCCTAGGTGTCTATTGAAATAGAATCTTTGCATGACCAAATATAAGATGGATAATCGAACACATTTGTAAACTGTGAACTTAATGCCATGCATAAATCGACTACACATCTGTTAACAAGGCTTTGGTATCCTGCTAATAATAATTCTAAACCTAGTTCACTTGTGTTATTGACCAACAATAAATATGTGATTGAATCAGAATGCCATGACAAATTGACTAGGATTGGTTGAAATTATAGTTAAGTAAGCTGATTGCTTAGGGTTACTTAGATTATAATAGGAACCTTATTTGATAACCTTAGTAAATAGATTCCTGACCTTAAAATATTTATTATATTAGTCAATACAATTAGCAAATAAGGTCTGAATGGCCCCACAAATGTTTTAGCTTTAACTCATCTCAGATGATTAATAACTCTGTGGAAGTAGGAAAAAAGATAGGTACCAATTGTTTCTCATAAAACTAACAGCTCCCCATCAGGAGTCAATATGGGATATGAAGATGAATAACTACAGAGCATATGGTTTGTGACGGTGATAATTCACAAACTAGCATAATGCTAAATTGCATAATGCTAAATTACTAATATTCATAATTGATTTTATACTACTAACTTTCATATTATCATGTAGCTTGTGTATGCTAAGAGTATATATCAAGGAGATGGGCCACTAACAAGTAATTTTGTGAGGTTTCCTACCTATCAATCTACCTGGATTCTGGAGTGTCAACATTCTAACAATGTCTGTTAATTTTGAAGATATTTAAGATTCATAGATTTTTCAGCAAAGGCTTCCCACTGGTCACATAGTTCGTGCTGACTTGCCCACTGGTCACATAGTTCGTCCTGACTTGTTAAGTCATGCTTGGATCTGTCTTGCTGAAGCTAACTTGTGTGTTTTGTTCCTTGCAGCTCTGCAATTCTTATTGTCAGCCATGGGGACCCACTACAGATCTTTCAAGCTGTCCTCAGTGGAGCCAAGGTAAAAGACATGAGAGTGGCATCCGTTCTGTCACAGCATCGTAAGTTTGCGCTCATGACAGGAGAGCTGCGCCAAGTTGTGTAACATGCTGCTGCTTGGATTTCACTGCTAGTCAGTTCATATGTAAACCTGCAATTTTTGCCTAGCACATTCCTCTGTAACTTGACAGGGATCTGAAATAATTTGGAATGCATGTTTTCTATGGCTTCATCTGTTTAAATATCTAATGGACGCACATTCATTCATATTCACCAAGCTCCTTCTATCTTTAAAGAATGTCATGTCATCATATCTTGAAATTTTTGTCTCCTAGAAAGGCTATAACTCCAGATTGTCCATAAGTCTGATTTTGGTGAAGCAGCCTAAATATTTGGTTGCTCGTTGAATAATGAATATTATTCAGATCTAGCATTGTATGATTGAAAACCAGCTGTCTTTTATTTTGTTTTTTGAATAGTTTTTTTTTCCTAATGTCTCTTGGTATGATTTGAGTTTCAGTTCATATTTTACTTCCATGTCAGAGCCTGAGCAATTTTGCATGCGTACACTTGTTATCTTCAATCCTTGTGAGCCAGAGCTATGAATGTCTTCGCGACCTTCCAGCTATGTCGACCCTCCAATCTTGATGTGGAGCGGCGGTGACTTTGTGTACAAGAGATGAGCAGATACCTTGGTGGAGAAGCTTCATAGTCGATAAAGCAAAAGTAATCAGAGTCCAGTGGCAGTGGTGAGAGATTTAGCCCTTAATCAGAAGAGTCCAGTGGCAGTGGTGAGAGATTTAGCCCTTCTTTAGAACACAAAATTGCAAAAGCACATGAATAGGAAAAACATAGGACATCGGAATGCAATTGTAAAACAGATGATTAAAAACTACAGGGAGGTGTAGAAGAGAGATGTTTGGATACTTGTAGTAAAGTCATAGCAACAGGAATATTAGGAAGTGCATAATCCTCATTCATTGTTTTTTAGTTAATGGTGGCAGAGCTCAGACTTTATCCCCTTCCAAGCCGATTGTTTGAACTAGGTCCCAAGTCTACCAGTGGTACTATGACGTTTTTTTGGTTGATGTGTACTATGAGGTTGTGCCTCAATCCTATGCGCGCGATAGGCGAAAATGAAGCTACAGTGGATGTTTTAATTATTATGAATGCTTTCAAAATCGGTAGCAAAGTAAAAAAATTTCTAAATTTACTATTGCCCTGTTCGCTTGATCGTTTTTGGCTGGCTGGTTCTGGCTGCTGCTGATTTTTTGTGAGAGAAAAATACTATTGAATGGCTGGCTGGTTTAGCTGATAAGTTCAAACGAACACGCTGTACGTATGAATCCTGCAAACCAAATGGTTGTACGGTATTTGTTCGTACGGATTTGTTGGATTAGGAGCAGGCTTCGTGAGCATAATCATAGTGGTAGCAATACACGGGAAAAATTGTCTCGTCTCCAGAAGTTAACTTTCTCTTGATTTCACTTTTACTTACCGTGCTTTTGACCTTTCTTAGTTAGATGATATGGTTCGCTCTAGATCAGAGAACTCTTTGTAGGTTACGTATGTAGAAAAACCAAAGAGTTCACTGTAGCATGCTAGTTCTCTTGATTTCACTTTTACTCACTGTAGCATGCTAGTTAGTTTATGGCTCTTCTGGCGTACATAAGTTGAGAGCCCATCTGTCCTTGGAGCAACCATACCAAGAACCCTTTAGATCACAGTATCTACCTTTGATTTGAGGGTTCTTTCTATTTTGTTAATTATAATTTTTTGCATATACTCCAATAGTAGCTCTCAAATTTATTCTAGTATAAAGACTGACAAATGAGATTAACTCGTCATTCTCATCGGTCCAAACAATTGTGCTATGAAGAACGCAGAGAGGAGCCTGACGGTCGTCTTGAGTGGTGTCAACACGAAGAGAAGCCTGGTGAGAATCTCGTTTACCGGCTGGATCTGAAATTTTTCCTCATTTGTTTGCAATTATTATAGACGTCAAAGCCCACCCAATACACTAACCTCAATCCATGTTTCATTCTTTCCCCTTCTCTTCTAAGTTCAAGTTACCACCGAAGCAACTTACTCAACACCATCCTGGCCACGTTTAATAAACAATTAATAATATGTTTTATTTACGCTTTAGTTAGATTGTTTGGAAATAATCTATGTGCTTTTTTGAACAAAATGAGTTATTCTATCATCAATAAATTTTTGATATATCCGTTATTCCCACCGAGATTTTTAGAATACCGGTAGGGAAAACCTTGACGCGCCCAACCGCCGAGTTGGTGCTTGGTGGAGAGTTGAGGGTTGAAATCAAGAATTTAGGGTCTCCCAAAATTAAGGGCATAAGTGGATACTTTGTTCAAGATGTGTTTTTTTTATAAAAGCTTTTATAAATTTAAACCCTCAAACACCGACTACACCAACAGAGTGTTTTTATTACCCTAGCTTTAAATTCGCTCTCACACAGATTCGAACATCGACATGCAGCCCATCTAACTGATTGATTGAGAATCAGGGTACGACTGGGCCACAATGGTTGGCGTTTTCATAATATGGGCGCGGTGTGGCGTGCTTGTAAATGGTCCCATTCCCATCTATGCATCTGCGGACTGCGGCATGTGCGCACAAAGAAATAAAAAACAACAACGACAAGATACAACGCAACACACAGAGATCGTACTGGCTATAGCTAGTGTAGGAATTTGGCTGATTAGGTGTAGAGCAGCAATCGCTGACGGATACAGGTACACTGCTACATTGCCTCAGAGATAAGATATTTCTCGCTCATGCATCGCATCGCATCAAATCGCTGATAAGTATATATTAGCGTGTGGTACACTAGCTAGCTGGCTATAATCCAGAACCTCGCTTCAGAGACTACTCCAACGAACCAGCTACACTCTCCAATCAAACCCATCGTCACCATGGACATGGAGACGAAGCGAGTGGCCATCATGGGCGCCGGCGTGAGCGGCCTGGCGGCGTGCAAGCACCTGCTGGAGCGCGGCTGCAACCCTGTCGTCTTCGAGGCCGACGACGCCGGCGTCGTGGGCGGCGTGTGGGCGCGCGTGCCGGCGGACAGCACGGCGCTGTAGACGCCGCGGCCGATGTACCAGTACTCGGACTTCCCGTGGCCGGACACCGTCACCGAGGTGTTTCCCGGCCACCGCCAGGTCGTGGCCTACGTGGACGCCTACGCGCGACGCTTCGGCGTCATGGACTGCGTCCGCTTCGGCCGCCGTGTGCTCGGGATGGAGTACCACGGCGTCGCCGAGGACGACGTCGCCGCGTGGGAGGAGTGGAGCGGGAACGGCGAGGCGTTTGGGTTCGGGTCCGCCGGCGGCGCTGGCGAGTGGCGCCTCAAGGTGGCCGACGCTGAGGGGCGCGTTGAGGTAAGCAAGCATGCGTCGTCTTCTTCATTTTCCTGAAAGTTGATTTTTAGTCGCTCATGAATACTGCTTCTTTGTTGTATATGGAGCCAACTAGTTACTCAGGTCCGTCTTAAATAAAAAAAATAAATTCTAGATTTTTATGGGGGTCATATCTCTTTAGAAATTTAACATAGTTCAAATGGATTTAGCAGGAAAATATATTTTCATTATTAATAAAAATAGAGACACTATTAACAAAGTTTGTCAATCAAGATTTATAAAGTCTGATTGCTGACATACACGAAATGCCTTATAAACTGAACCCAAGGGAGTATATTTTCCAAGGTGAAGATATATCCCTTCAAAAAATATGAGTCCACACACATTCTAGGCCAAATAGTCACGAGCCGCATCATATCCATGTCATAGCCAGGTCACATTATCTGGAACCATGCATTTTTTTTTTTTGAAAAATCAGGAGGAGCCACTGTAAATGCATTAAAAGAGAGTACAGAAATACAGTCTTTACAAAAACCGCAAATTAAGGTACAGAGAAAGAAATGAAGAAAATCAAAGAGATTACAGAGTAGAGGCAATCCATAAATCTAGTTGGTCTTGGAATCTCTCCTTTATTCTGAGCTTCAGATCGGAGGCTTCTTGAAATACATGTCTCTTGAAGTTTTGAATCGAGGCACCAATGTTTCTGAATATGGTGTCATTTCTAACCATCCAGATTCCCCAGCAACAAATAATGAAAATATCGAGGGAGAAATTCAGTTGGAGATGTTGTTTCCATTCCATGAACACTTAAATGGACAGCTGTTCATTGACTTGAGAGTGATCGTGATGCCCAACAGTCCTTAGAAAAAGGGCAATGGAAGAGCAGATGCATTGCGGTTTCTTCTTCAGAGTGTTGACAGAGTACACAGAGGTAGCTTGGCAGAAACATGTTCCTCCTTTTCAGCACGCCTCTAGTACTGAGTCTGTCCCTCGAGGTTAGCCAAAAAAAGATCTTATGCTTTCCTTGACATGTAGTTTTCCAAATCCATTTGTAGATAGGTTGGACTTCCGAATGACCTGCTATGGCTTTGTATGCTTTTGAGGAGGTGAAAATTGCAGAACCCCAGATATATGTCCAAATGTCTCTGAGTTCATTTAGCTCGAGCATAGTCAGTTCTATTTCCAGTTCTTGATATTGCAAAAAGGCTTCTGTAGACATGGGTAGGCTAAAGAGATCCAGCCTGTTTTCTGTTCCCCAAACTTGTTTCAGACTTATTGACTTGTTTTTAGCAAAGGAGTACAACTCTAGGTAAGACCATTTTCTAACTTTATCATTCCAGAGATCATCCCAGAGCAAACAGGTTTCACCACTGAACACTGTAATGGTGGCAATGCCTTTGAAGCTGTTCCCAAGCCCCCAACAGTGCTGCTAGACGATGGCGGGCCAATAAACTTCTAGCATCTTGCTAGTACAGCTATAGGAACACACATCCTTTTTTCTGACACATCTTGCTAGTACAGCTAGAGGAACTACACTTACGGGTCTGGTTTATATCCAAATTAAGGTTGATCATTCATCATTTATTCTATATATATTTTTTATGATTGCAAGATTATGATAATTGGATTGTATATTTGATGATCACGAATTCTTTTTGCCAAATGATGGTCACCAATTTAACGGTATCAAGTTTGTATCATGCTAGTTAATTGTGAAGTTTGAATCTTGTTTTGCGTATTCGCTTTATAAACTGGATATGAGAGAGTGTACTTTCTCCGTCATAAAATCTAAGGAACCTGGGGTTGAAAATTCATAACAATATACAGGATATTCGGAGTCTTCATCAACACCCTCTCTCCTTTTTTTTCTAGACTAGAAAATTCTAAGATTCACTTTAAGTTTGGCGCATACAAAACAAACAAATGTACTTTCTCCATCCTGGTTATTGTTTGATACTTCTTATTTTAACTGAAAATAGTTTAGATACCTTGTATTTTAGGACAGCGGGACAAGGACAACTGTATGTACTAACACTATATATACGGTGATCGATGCGCTGTGTATACTCCTACGTAGTATAATTTAGCAATTTATAACACCGTATCTATTCCAAATAGAGAACCGTAGAAAGACGCAAATTTTCTACAGTACAGGATTTACCGAGCAACTAATGAATTGATACAATGGTGTCATATATATATATACTACTCATTATATTCCAAATTATAAGTGTCTTGGTTTTCTAGATACATTAATTTTAATATGTGTGAAGATATATATAATATTCATATAAGCACATAGTAAAAACTATTAAAAACGCCCAAATATCTTATATAGTTTAAAATGGAGGGGGCACATATACGAAATGAGGCACAAAACAGTGCTATCTACCAAAATCATGGATGTACTCTCTCCATCTCAAAATAGAAGATGTTTTGGGGGTAATTAAAAAGATATGAAAAGATGTTGTGACAGAAAACAAGATGGAGAGACATAGAGGAATAAAGATAGAGAACATGTATTGGGAAAAAAGGAAAGTTGTATTGGGGGAAAAGAAAGGTATGTTGGGAAGTGAGAGTGTAAAGTATTTTAGGATAAAATGAATCCTATAACTTCTTCTAATTTTGAACGGAGGGAGTAGTTATGCATATGCACCAAAACATTACAAGAAATTATAAACATTCATATTATCCATTATTAGTATGTCAAGATTTCAATTTTAGACGAGCATGTATTATGTATATATATTGGCATTGCTCATAGTCTATCCTTTGTCAAATCAAAGAAAAATAAAGAAGCTCTGGTGCCAGCTCCTTCATTTGCAACTGGAAATGACATAGATTTCGGTAGAGGTTGGACAAGGATTGACCGATCTGGATTCATATTCGTAGAAAACTATAGTTTTTGTTTTAAATGAAAGAGAGCATATAGCACAAACGGCCAGGGATGGCGGATTTGCCCATATATATACCTAGCTTATTGCTGGCGCGTTCAGTCCCTATTCCTTAGGCATCTTTTTTTTGAGGGCTCGGTGGGGGAAACCCCCCCCCTATTTTTTTGTATAAATAATTGAAAGAGTGTTTACAGGCGCACGAGCGGTGCTAAGGAGGAGCTCTCAGAGCTCAAAAGAAAAATATAAAAGAATCTAAGCTATATTCTCTAACCAATGGTTCAGAGCGCCCGCACAGCTATGTTTGGCCTTGATTCAAATCAAGCCAATCTGTTCTTTGAAGTGCTCTTTCCACAAATATAAGTTGCAAGCTTTTCCATCGAAAATTAAGCCATTTCTTGAGCACCATATAGACCAACATGCAGTGATGAAGATTTCTCTGAATATTGGACTTGCAAAACTTGTCCTAGCATCGATCGCCATGTCCAAAGGTGGAAGATATAAATTTCAGCTTATGCCAATTAGATTCCAGCAGGACTGACTGAAAGGACATTCAAAGAACAAGTGCGTTACTGTTTTTTCAGAGCTAGTGCTGCAGATGGCACACGAGTAGCTGGGTAGGAACATGTTTTCCTTCTCAATGCATTTCTGGTGTTAAGTCTGTCTTTGAGCAACAGCCAGAAAAAGAATTTATGTTTACCTAAATTGTCTCTAGCCTAGAGCCAAGGAAAAAGAGGAGAAGCTAGTTCTGTGCCTTGTAAGATTTTGTAAGCCTTTTTAGAACTAAAGATGGAGTTCCAAATGTAGCTTCATCTATCCTCTGTGTCAGGGTCCCAATTTGTTGAGTTTATGATGACTTGGAGCTCGGCCAATTCATCTGCAGCTTGAGGGGACAGTGGGAGATAGAAGTTTAAGTGATCCTCCTTTTCCAGATAGTACCAAATAGAGCAGCTTTTCTTCTTTGCAAAAGAGAATAATATAGGGAATTTTTCTTGTAAGCATTGGTCTGTCCATTGATCTAACCAAAAAAGAGCAGAGTTGCCTTTTCCTGGGTTGCATATAGCTATTCTCCTGAAATCGGAGTGAAGCTTCATAACCTGTTTCCACCAGAAGGATCCCACTGGATGTCTAGCATGTGGAGGACAATTTTGATTTGTATAGAGCTTTTCCCATGTGAGCTTTACCCAGGGAATATCCCATGATTATAAAACTTATCCATGAATTTTAACAACAGGGCTTTGTTTTGATTCTGAATGTTGATGATCCCAAGACCACCCTCTTCCTTTGATCTACATGCTGGTTCCCAAGCTGCCAGACAAGTTCCCTTTCTAGTAATATCTCTCCCACTCCATAGGCAGTGCTTTCTGTACTTGTCAATCTGTTCAATTACTTGTGG
Organism: Bothriochloa decipiens; assembly: GCA_023333625.1. Taxonomy (NCBI): domain Eukaryota; kingdom Viridiplantae; phylum Streptophyta; class Magnoliopsida; order Poales; family Poaceae; genus Bothriochloa; species Bothriochloa decipiens. Next base: position 40,992,651 of record CM041642.1, on the reverse strand, counting down.
TGGAATCAAAAGAGTACACATATAGTAAGTAGGCATTGCAGACAAAATAGAGTTAACCAGGAGTTTTCCATGATAAGATAGCATTTTGTTGATTCCAATTAACCTAGCTTCAATTCTCTGCATCAAAGGAGCAAAATCCTGAACTGAGGGTTTCATGGTTTCCTAGAGGTAAACCAAGATAGGTGAATGGCATTGTACTAGTAGAGCAACCAAAGTTATTGGCCAAATGGCTTAATTTATCATCATTGATGTTAATTGGCACCATGAAAGACTTGTGAAAGTTCACATGAAGCCCTGTGCTATCTGAGAAGGACCTTAAGAGACATTTCAGATTGAATAAAACTCTTTCATCAGCAGGCATAATGATAAGAGTATCATCTGCATATTGAACTATTGAAAATTCCCCACCAAACTGATTGCTGATGGGATGATTCAGGACACCTTGACCCCAGGCTTTGTTGATGATGGATTGTAGAAGGTCAAGTTAGAGCAAACAGAAGGCGTGAGAGAGGATCACCTTGCCTGACACCTCTTAAGCATTTGAAAATTTTTCCAGGGACACTGTTCAGCAAGATACTTGAGGTTCTAGAGCCTAAAACCATTTTTGTCCATCTAATCCATTTATCTGGGAACCCTTTGTGCTTAAGGACTTCAAATATGATAGGGTGTTCAATCTTGTCAAAGGCCTTTTCAAAGTCTAGTTTAAGAATTACAATCTCCTTCTTTGAGTGATGATAGATGTGTAAAAACTGGAAAGCCCAAGCTAAGCAATCCTGAATTGTTCTACCCTTGATGAAGCCATATTGGTTGGCATGAACAAGCTGGGGCATCAATGATTGCAGTCTTGTTGACATCAATTTAGTGAGGCACTTCAGGGAGTAATTCAAAAGAGAGATTGGCCTGTAGTCATCAACAGTGCAAGGGTTTTGTTTCTTTGGAATTAGGGCAATGTGGGAGGAGTTGAGACAACTGATGTCTATTACCTGTGTGTTAAAATAATTGAGGAATCTGATGAAATCATCCTTGATAATGTGCCAGCATTTCTTAATGAAGGTACCATTGAAACCATCTGGGCCTGGAGCATGACTGTTGGGCAAAGTTTTTATAACCATCTGAATCTCATCTGTACAAAAACCTGTTGCCAAATGGTCTAATTGCTGGCAGTGCAAGAGAGATGATAGGTCATAGGAAATTCCAGTAAAATCACTAGAACTCCGTCTGTTCTTAAATGAATTCCAAAGGATGGCAGCCTTTTGATCATGGTCAGTTACTAGAATATCATCTGATGTGGTAATGCTGCCAATGGATTTTTTGGATCTGCTGTGAGTGGCCATGGATTGAAAATATGCACTGTTTTCTTCCCCAAGAGTAACCCATCTGATGGTGCTTCTCTGTTTCCAATATTTTCTCTTAGATTCCAGAAGAGATGCAAGATGCTGCTTTACTAGATCTCTGAAGCATACTTCTAGAGAATTAAGGGGCCTCTGATCCTCAAGGCCATCTAGAAGGAGAAGAACCCAATTGGAATTGGGAATCAGCTTATTCAGGTTTGAAAGCCTTTTTCTCCAATTTCTTAATCCAGCTCTTAGCTGCTTGAATTTTGCAGCCAGAGTTTTAGCTACATTGTCATAAAAAGGACTAGAATTCCAGTAAAGTTCCACAGTTTGTAGGAAGTCAGGTTGATCCACCCAGAAATTCTCAAACTTAAAACCTGATCCCTTTGGAACCTTGTTTCCAACATTAATACAGAAAGGGATATGATCACAGATAGGTTTAGAGAGGGGTTGGATTGTGGTTGCTGGAAAAGATAGTCCCCATGAAGAACTAACAAGAACCCAATCAAGCTTAACTAACAAGGGGTTTTCCTGCATATTGCTCCATATAAATTTTCTTCCATTGAAAGGGATGTCAATCAGGTCCAGATCAGAGATCAGGTCATTGAATAATTGCATATCTGAATAATCCCCTCCAGGTCTATTTCTATCCTCAGGTCCTCTATAGAGATTAAAATCTCTAGTGAGGATCCAATCTTCAAAGTCAGAAGTGTCTAGATTGAGTGACCAGGTAGAAAAAGCCATTTTCTCAGATGCATTTGCAGGGCCATAAACATTAGTCAAGTGGAAGGTACTCTGATTGTTATAAGTAACTTTAACTGTGAGACCATAATTGTGGGCCTGAACTGTGGAACATTGGTATAGATTGTTGTTCCATACAGTGATGATGCCTCCTGAAGCTCCAACAGAAGGAGTGTATGCAAAACTGTCTAAGTGTCTAGGGCAAAATTTCTTTAGATAATTTACATCAAAAACTTCTATCTTAGTTTCTTGCAGGCAAAGGATGTTACATGAGCTTTCTGTGATTTTTTCCCTGATTGCATCCCATTTTCCTTGGGAATTGATACCTCTGATGTTCCAACACAAAATTTTATGGTTTCTACTATTATCCATAAATAAACCAGTAGGGGAGGTGGGGCAGGGATGATTCACATAGTGACCATCCTAAAGCACTGAGGGAGACCATGGTATGGTGGCAGCATGACAGAAATTGGTATAGCTCAAAAAGCATAGGCATGTCTGGCCCAAACAAGAGGAATAAATCAGAATGATAACAGGAAAGGATCCACACATTCCAGAGATAAGCAAACCATCCTCAGATTAAAACTTTAAGGCAACAAATCTCACACCAAGGTACCAACTGACACAATCTTATTACATGTTCTGAAAAGATAGGTCTGCACGCAGGCAGTTGACAAACTAAGGAAGACATAAGCCAAAAGCTAAAACTAACTTGAAGCATGAAGCAGTGACTCCACCCTGACCCACTTACATCTTCAGTTCTTCTTATCATTGATGTCTGCTTTCAGGATTGCTCTAGACACAGTCACAGGTTGTATCTACAGGAAGCCAGTCCCAATGCCATACACTGCATCCTTGTTGAGATGAGGAGCAGGGGTGGTCCTAGCTGGGGGAGGGATAATAGCTAAAGGGATAGGGCATGGAATCTCCTTTTCCTTCCTTTTGAGCTTCTTGACTCCTGGAGAGCTTGCCTTGAATCCTTCATTCTTGGTAGCATTCCTCCTGCTCCTCCTGAGGGTCCTTTCATCTGCCACTGGTTCATTCTGCATTCTCTTGCGGTTGTTTGGGATGAACTTGTCACCAGATATTTCTTTAAGCTCATCATCTGAGAGGATGGAGTTGGATCCACCAATTGGCTCCTTTATCTGAGGAGGAAGCAGGCAAACCAGGCAAGCCAAAAGGAGATAGTCAGCAAAATAAAATGGTACTGTGATAGATTGGTCAATGTCTAAAAGACTAAGGAATTGAAAAGGACATGCTGAAGGAGACTTAGAAATGAAATTCAGTACCTCTGCAATGATTGGGACAGGGAACTTTCCAAATTCCTCCCTAGTGGGGGGAGGAGGAGGTGGAGGGAACATTCCTCGAGCCACAGCTGACATAGAAGGGTTGCAGACAATGACTGGCTTTACCTTGGCCTTCTTTGTGACTGGTGCAGGTGGATCAGAGACAGCAACTTCAGGCTGGTTATTCCCATCAACTGGTTGGGTTGCATCCTTGGGATAGGGGCTTCTCTCTGGGCTACTGCATGTAGAGATCCAGTTTCAGCTTGGACAGGATCCTTGTTGGGGTTGATTACATCTTCACCATTGGCCATGACAGGATCAAGATTGATTTCTGCAGCTTGAACTTCTTCTGGACCAAGGTTTGCTAGGTGTATCCCATGATATTCATGATGGTCAACCCCTGCACCTTGGATATCCACATTCATGTTGTTGGAGCCAGCAGGACTGAGATTATGATTGCCTGGGTGCATTGGTCCCATCCAACGAGGAGGCTCTGGGAGCATGGGGTGCAGGGGACCAGCAAGCACAAAGGCTTCCTCATCAGGCAACTCAACATAGTTATTCCTCTTCAGGACAAAACTAGCAGAAGTCCAGGATCTACCTCTAGGTGGCAGTCTAGCATTCACTTTGACAGAGTCTGGAATTTTAGCCGTATCATTCAGATAAATTTTCACTATGATACGAGCTAAGGTGCTAGATGGGTGCATATGAACCATGATTCCAAAACCAGAAACTGCTTTAGCAATAAGACTTGTATCTCTAAGGTCCTCTGGATAACCAACAGCATGATCCAAACTTCACGATCTAAATCAAAGGACCTAGCATTCTCTACTTCATCATGCTTTACAAAATGCAACTGTTATTCCTCATCAATCTGAAAGATAGGCCCCAGGAACCTTTCTCTCTCTAAGAAGGTGTTGAATCTAACATATGCATCGCCAAGAGCACACGGCTGGATATTGGGAAAGAGTACCTCATGGATTTGGAAGAAGGCCTAGAGCGCCGATTTGACCCGATCGAAGTCCAGCTTGCTGACCGGCGGGGTGAACCTAGCGATGGCAAGGTATTCATTGCGGAGAGAGTAGCATCCCGTCACAAACACTTCCTGCCTAAGAGGAGGACGCATTGGAGGGTCCTGAAGGGCGAAGCCCGGAGGGACATGGCGGGTGGGATCAACGGCGAAGTTCGCCATTGAATCCGACGAAGCGAGGTTTTTTGGTGGTGCAATTGTAGCAGGAGGCGAGACGGACGAGGTGGAGGAAGGAGTAGATTGATCTGCTGGAAGAGTATTTATGTCAACAACTCCCGACGTTACGCCTTATCTCCTAGATATGGGCCGAAAAACGCGGCACAGATCGGCCTTTCCAAGGCAACTGATCGAGGTATGCCCGTAATTGTAGCAGATATGGCACCGGACCTGGGATTTGCAGCTTACTTTATCATGTCCATGGGCCAGGCACTTCCCGCATCTTCTCGGCCCGTTAGGATTGGCTGGGCTTTGACTGATTCCAGATTTGAAATTTGAAATCGGGATGGCGTTTGAACCTGTCAATGGTCCGAAGAACCCGCCATTGATTTCTCCTGTGATCTGGACTTGCGCATCTGAGATTTGGCGATCCATGTGACTAATCTCACACGATTACCCTTAACCGGAGGAAAGATTATGGGCTTAGTGAAATGATCATAGTAATCATCTGGATATTGAATCCTGACAAAGACTGGTTTTTTTCACTGGTCCATTACGAACTGCATCGGCAAAGCTCCGAGGTGGATTTGGGGGAGAAGGAGAGGAGGCCGGGATTTTCTTACGTCTAATGGTGGTCCAGGAATCCTCTTCCTCCTGACACCACTTATCATAATGTCTAATCCAATTCGAGCCTCCATTGCCCCATAGATAAAAGTACACAGCAAAATGTTTGCACGCATAACTTCTTAGTTTATAAATCATAATTCCAACCTTTTTGCATGAAACAGTGAAACTAAACATCCAGCTAGACAGATAATTAACATTGAAATCTTTTGCAATGCCTCCAAGGCAGGATTGAATCATGAGACTCACAGAGTCATCATTGAGGCGTAGGGCTGATCTCCCAAAACTAGCAACCAGACGAAAGGATCCATTGGGGGGAGAGGGAATTGAACTGACCAGGGGGGAGGATTAGGAGAAACCGGCGCCTTGAAGCGGTTCCAAACCACCCTCTCAAACTCCAGTCCCGGATCAAAAACTAGATCCGAGAGTCCTGTCATCGTGATGGGCACGATCAGGCGGATCCATGGCCAGAGGAAGCTGGAGCAGATTTGCAGGTGACAGAGTGTGGCAGCGGAGGCAAGGTGGAGGTGGTGAGGAGCCATTCTAGCTTCCACTCTTTTGTTTCCTAGACTAGATTTATATTTGATTGAGACGGCTGTAGTGAAAGCTTACGACCTGTTCTGATGCTCCAAGGATAGATGATGAAGTCACCAAATTGGATTTTATATAAAAGCCTATCTCGGTTGTCCCCACTTTATGGGTATTCTGATGTGGATGCTTATGTTTACAGGGATGGGTAAATAAGTTGACAAGTCTGTTGCTGATTACTATATATAGATATATTTCACTTCTGCTTTATCATGTTTATCAAATGGAGGCTTTCTTTATAATATGAAAATGGGAAAAATGGGAAATTGGACATTTCAAATATATGAAACAGTTGTATAATTCTTTTCTTGTCTATTGAACTTGGTTTGCGGCTGCTGCTGCTTGTAATCTGTTGTTTTTCTCTGTGAATAAATTTAAATTTCCTGTAGGGCCAAAAAAAATGTACAATTAAAAAATGTTCTAGAAGTGTTTTGTTCAAAGAAAAAAGACCATCACTGCAGTTCAGAATGAAACCAGAATTTCTTCCATTATCTAAAAGACATCATTGATTTTTCATTCTTGAAATTTCATATAAGAATGCTAGCTGGTAGATATGACGTTACAAGTAAATGCGATGGAGATCTTTTTTAAAAGGGTTCGGCAAAGATAATTTGCACTGTGCTATAGTTAGAAATATATATTTTTATAGACAATTTGTACCGTGTTTGTTCTGCAATAAAAAAATTGAACTGATGAAATAGCACAAAATCAGAAATTGAACATTGCAAATAAATGAAACAGAGTTACATAAACAAAAAATATTCCACAAGTTCTTTTTATTAAAAGAAAAAAGATCACTACTTCAGTTTAGAAATTTTTTTCTCCTGCTCCAGACACACAAGGCAGACTTTGTAATTCTCTGTATTGGGAGGTTCAGTGGTGTACCCAACACACCTACATTTCCTCCAGGAAAAGGTCAAGAAGCATTCGACGGGCAGGTGATTCACTCGATGGACTACGCTAACATGGGCACCAAGAAAGCCAAAGAGATGATCAAGGGCAAGCGTGTGACTGTTGTCGGCTACCTGAAATCAGCAATTGACATTGCTGCTGAATGCACTGAAGTAAATGGTATGGAAAAGGTGCTTTTCACTTTGGTCTAGAAATCATACATATTCGACTATGCAATGAATATTGAATCCTTTCACTTTTATCTTATAAGAATTGTGAAGCCTTTTTTCCTTGTAGCTAAAGCGGTAGAGCTTTACCGCCTGTGACCAAGAGGTCCAGGGTTTAAGCCCCAGCCTCTGCACATTTGTGCAGGGATGGCTGCTGGCTATTTTTCCTTCCCCAGACCCCGCAGTGCGAGAGCCTACGGCACTAGGTACGTCCTTTTTTTTAGCAATTGTATAATTGTATATTCTAAACAGAAAAATATAGTTATGTTGTTTGACATTTTGTTTTCTGTAGGCATTGATTACCCTTGTACAATGATAGTCCGAACAAAACATTGGATCATACAAGACTACTTTGCTTGGGGAGTCCACATATCGCTGCTATACCTAAATCGCTTTGCAGAACTACTGATTCACAAGCCGGGTGAAGGCTTTCTCCTTTTGGCTCTTGGCCACCCTGTTGGGTCCATTGGTAATTCATACTGTTATTCTTCTTAGAACTTGCACATTTGTGTTAACAAGAGGCTAGATTGGCATAATTACGCATCACGTATTCATGCTCTTTTCTTTCAGAGATGGCTGTTTTCAAAGTTTGCCGAGAGCTATTACTCGATCCCCATGAAGAAGTATGACATGGTGCCTGACCACAGCCTATTTCAAGCACTAGCTACATGTTTGGTTGCGATCGAACCAAAGGGATTTTATAAGAGGTTGGAAGAAGGCAGCATAATTCTGAAGAAATCAAAGACATTTACTTTTTGCAAGGAAGGTGTTGTGGAAGGTGAAGAATTATCGCCAATAAAGAGCAATATAGTGATCTACGGAACAGGGTTCAGAGGCGATCAGAAGATCAAGGAGATGTTCACCTCAGAATACTTTAGCAGCATTGTAGTTGGATCAACATGCACAACTGTGCCTCTCTACAGGCAAGTTATATACTTATGTGTGTAAATAATTTCAATTATTCTGTGCTTAGTTGAATTCTCGATATTATTAACCACTTCATTGATCTACTGCACCCCATGCAATGTAATTCACAGGGAGTGCATACACCCAAAGATACCGCAGCTTGTGGTTCTCGGTTATTCAGAGAGCATTGCAAACCTGTACACCTCAGAACTCAGAGCCAAATGGCTGGCCCATTTCATGGATGGTGGCTTCAGGTTACCAAAAGTTACTTCAATGGAGAAGGATATTCTTGAATGGGAGAAGTGCATGAAAAGATATGCTGGTAGGTACTTTCGCAGGTCCTGTATCGGACTCCTTCACATCTGGTACAATGATCAGCTGTGCCGGGATATGGGATGTGATCCAAGAAGAAAGAAGGGCTTTCTTGAGGAATTATTCGGAATCTACAGCCCTGGTGATTATGCTGATCTTCATCCCAAGAAAGACTAGACGTTTGGCGGCTTGATTTGCTGAGGCAGTCGTTACCTAGAACTAGAAGTTTTTTCCTGATTTGCTTATTAGATCGACATGCTGAATAAAGTTCTTTTCTTGCTTTTTTTTTTTGAGTAAAGCATTGCTTCGTCCTGAAGCTAGCCTGGTTCATGTTATGGGCCGGATTATTAGAGCCCAACGCCATGCTAGAGTTTCCAGCTCTGGCCGGCCCATACAAATCTTTCGCTCTACCTTTGTTATCCCAAACTACCGAACGCTCCATAAAGTTGCTATTGAAATGGCTAATAAAAAAGTTTTGAATTTTCAAGGCGCGATGTCAGGTTGTAGAATTTAACGAGGAAATTCAGATTACGGCAAGTAAAATATACTTCTGCTTTCCAGAAACCCATAAATCCTTATAAAAATGTTGGCCATGTCCTCCATTCAAACTGGTACCATATTATATATTTGAAAATTGCTTGGGAAAACGAAAAAAGCCTGCGTCGAAATTTTTATAGTGAAACTTGCAACATGCATGTTACGGGTGACATTTCGTGATGTCGGAACTTTCATGCCATTAGAGAACCCTCTAGTAATTTCTATCCTCTAAATAATCAATTGCATTCTGTAGGTGATCCGATTTTACATCTGATGACATGACAAAGATGGGTCAAATCAGAAGAGACGAAGGTGGTAGAAAGCTCGGCAGCCTTGAGAGTTGAGTAAAATTCAAAAAAAATAAAATCAATTGAATCCACTTGAGCATAAATCCCATCCTCCAGAAACACGTTGCTCTCGTCGAGAGACATCCCTTACTTTCTCCACGTCTCCACTTCATTCGATTCCTCCCTCCTTTTCCTACAAAACCAGACCTCCCCGCCTCCAACCAGAGTCCAAAACAAACCAGAGCTACTGCTGCTGCCCTGTTTCTTGTCCAACCGCTTCTGCTGCTGCTTCACTTCCTCTGCTTCCACAGAGCAACCAGTTCTCGGCAGCAATGTCTGCACCCGTGGTGGACGCCGAGTACATGGCCGAGATCGAGAGGGCACGGCGCGACCTCCGCGCCCTCATCTCCAGCAAAAACTGCGCGCCCATCATGCTCCGCCTCGCGTACGTCCTCATCATGCCAAAGAAGTGTAGTGTGGTGTAGTCTGATTTGCTTGTAACATCTTCTTGCAGAACATCCAATGGTTCCTTTTCGATGTTGCAGATGGCATGACGCTGGAACTTATGACGCCAAGACCAACACTGGAGGCCCCAGCGGCTCCATAAGGTTCCCACAGGAGTACAGCCACTCTTCAAATGCAGGGCTCAAGATTGCCATTGACCTCTTAGGTCAGTGTTTCTACTCCCCTAGTAGTGAATATGTTTGGAGTCGGATACATCAGCAAGTTTTTCCTCCTCCGCAGAGCCAATAAGACAGAAGCACCCCAAGATCACATATGCAGACCTGTATCAGGTAGTACTACTATTTACTCAATTCATACATACTGTACCATGGCTAATTGTATTATCTTTCATCAACCAGCTCGCCGGAGTTGTCGCCGTTGAAGTTACTGGTGGACCGACCATTGATTTCGTTCCTGGCAGAAAGGTGAGTTAGTACTGTACAAGTGGCAACCTCAGATTCTATCATTACTATATATCGTCTTGTCAGATCTTCAATTTCTATCTTTTAATTTTTCTATTTGTAACCAGGATTCTTCGAATTGTCCAGAAGAAGGACGCTTGCCGAATGCTACAAAAGGTTGCTTCCTAACCTCTTCTTTAGAAAGTTCTCTTTTATAGAAAAAAAAGGAAACACACACACATACAATTGGTACACGCCAAGCGAGTTTTCTTTTTTAATGAAAATACACGCAAAGAGTATTTTCAGCGTTGCAACGGACCTTTGATGTTTATGGACGGATGTTCAAAATTTAGCTCTTCTGCATTACTGAAGAACTTTCAATTCTTCTTGCTCTTGTTACCTGCCACAAGGTGCCTCACATCTTAGAGAAGTCTTCTACCGGATGGGTTTATCAGACAAGGACATTGTGGCACTCTCCGGTGGCCATACTCTGGTTGGTACACAAGAACATCTTTTCTTGTTCATGCATTATTTTGTTACACAGAAGGGTTAACAAATATGAACATGGTCTCAATTAGATTAACGTGGTTTGATTCTTTTTGATCTAAATTTGCGCCACATAATACAAATTTCAGGGAAGAGCACATCCAGAGAGGACAGGATTTGATGGCCCATGGACTAAGGAACCTCTGAAATTTGACAACTCTTATTTCGTGTAAGCCTTAAGCTGACTAGTTCAGAAACCTGACACAATTATTGCATTTATTTGTCTCAGATTATTATGGTTAGTATGTCACACCTATCTGTGTCTATCACTATGATGCAGTGAGCTTCTGAAAGGCGACTCTGAAGGGCTCTTGAAACTCCCTACTGACAAGGTTCTTGTGGAAGATCCTGAATTCCGTCAGTACGTCGAACTATATGCCAAGGTACACAACTATTCAGTTACCTTCTCCATTCATGCTTGAATGGCTCCTGAAACCTTATAGAAAAGAAAACTTATCAGAAAAAAAATGGTTCTAGAACAGAATTCATTGTTTTCACCTGATCTTGAATTTTCAGTAAAACCAAAATCAGGTAGGCACTGACATTCTGCATTTTATTTTTCTCATTTCCTCTTCTGAATAATTGAATTGTAATAATTGAAATAACAGAACTTGTAGTGCGAAAATAAAACTTTAAAATCCAACTACAGAATGAAGCTTCAATGTTTGAATTAAGGCCAGCAGAAATCGAGGGGCTGATTCTCTACCCAGCCTTGCCAATGCTTGCCTTACAAACTTTAGTTGCATCAACACAATTTTCAAGCATTTAGTTTGTTAACAAACTCAGTCAAGATTCATTATGTTTAGTTCGTTTCTATTTAATATCTGGCCAAATCATTTGAGGACAAATTGGTGGCCAATATAAGGTAATGCGGAGGAAGGGACGACTACCGCCATGATTTTTAGCCTTTTCCCCCTTCTATTTCGCTGTTGCGATATCGTGCTCGGTTACTTCGGTTCTAACCGAAACCAAATCGAACTAACCGAGACCGAAGTTCCTCGGTTCCTAGTTTTGTAGCTAACCGAT
>CM041642.1:40871968-40923942 GCA_023333625.1 Bothriochloa decipiens | reverse complement strand
CAGTATCAATTAATACAAGGGTAAGAACATGATTAATTAATTCATATTACAAGATGGCGGTTAACCAAGTTGAGCGGATTTCAACCCTATTGCCACTTTATGCCATTTGCATCACCACAAATTGTGTTGTAATAGGGGTGTATTTCGCAATATTTATTTAAAACCGTGGCAATATAGGGACTATATTGCCACAAAATAGTACTTTACATTTTTTATGTTCGGCGTTGTAAGAGATGAGACCTATAGCAACCCTTTTTTGAAAAGTGTTGCTATTGGTTAATAATATTGCCATGATGACATTTAGTTGCATTAGTATTGAATTGTCATTGCAACTATCTAGTGCACTCGCAACCAAATAGAACATTGTTGCTATTGCTTGAAATTATTACCACATACCTTATTGTGTTGTAATATTTCTCACGACCATTGCAATAGGTAGACTGTGTATTGCAACTAAAATTTCTGAAGCGATGTAATAGTTCTTGCTATTGCTAGAGTATTTGTTGGTTGTAGTATTTGTCATGACCATTGCAATAGGTAGTTGTTTATTGCAACTAAATTTCTAGGACAATGAAATAGTTGAGGTGCAAGGCCACAAGGTCACGGGCGCAGGAGCCACGAGGCTTGGGGGGGGGGGGGGAGGAAGAGCATCATCGGCGCGGTGTCCACTAGGGTAGAGGAAGAGCTTTGGGTGGATCCCGCGAAATGAGCGGGTGCTTCTCGCAAGTCGTCTTGGACAGATAAGAAATAGGTAGGAAAAATAAATGAAGAAAAATAAAAAAGATATCATGGACATTTTATCTTTTTATGTAGCATTATTAGGGGCTACTTTATCAAACATCTTAACAAAATAGCTTCCACTCTATCAGTGAATCCGCTAATGAAGTTAAAGCTGAAAAAAATTAGTCCATAAGTGACTAGTGAGTTGCATCAAACTTCCCTCCACATCCTCCACTTCATTCTCTGCTCATGTGGGCACGAGCCTACGACGACGGCAGTATGTGCCCGAACCAGCGGTTTTGGCACGGGTAGGTAGAGCAGAAGGTCTCCAGCGCCGTCATGAGCAGCATCAAGACCGAGGCGAGCAGCGTGAGCACCTTCCACGACCTGAAGATGTACTTCTTGAGCAGTTTCTGCACCCGCGCCGACGCCGTCTTGTTCCGGTGCTTGTTCGCGGCCTGTATGACGGCGTCCAGCCGCGGCACCCTGGTGAGCCTTGTGGCCCGGCACATCCCGTTCCACATGCTCGCCGCCTCCGCCGTGTTCTTCATGCGGTTCACCACCACGCCGCTCTGCTGCAGGATCTTGACGTCCTTGGCCGTGTCGACGATGCCGTTCATGAGCTCCGTGTAGCGCGCGAGCACCAGCGGCCCGCGCACGGCCACCGCCTCGTAGGCCATCAGGTTGCGCAGGACCACCTCCGTGTTGCTGTCCAGCACGATGACGGGGAGGCTTAGCGTCGCCCTCTTCTCATCGAAGGCGACCCCGGCGATGCCGTCTGGCGTCGGCACGAACCGGACGCCGCACCTGGCCAGCTGCGTCACCGACGGGATCTTGATCTCCTGCGCCAGCGGCGAGTCCACGATGTTGGTCCCCATGTTCACGTCCTTGAGTCGCGCCTTCACGTCCATGGACGCTATCATCTTGCCGACGACCGGCAGCAGCCCAGAGATCGCCGGCGGCATCTTTTGGATGAGCTGTCCGGAGAGGTTCTTGGGGCGGGAGATGAGGTTCTCCTTGACGACCCGCATCTTGGACACCTGCAGGCACGCCCGCTTCACCTTGTCGTACTCCCTTGGGAGCTGCTTCTCCAGGTCTCCGCCGTCGTCGTCGGCCTGGCCGTGCTCCAGGGTTGGTGGTGGAATATCTTGGCCGCTGTTGTCGTCGAAGACGGCCGTGTTTGGGACGAGGAAGTGGTAAAGGAGCTCGAGCAGGTGCGCTTGCTTGGTGAAGTCGGGGATGGCCGTGGAGCCATAGGTCTTGATGGGGGACACGTCCTAGATGAAGCGGTCTAGGACGGCGCGCAGCACGTCGGCGGCGGCCTGCTCCGAGCCGTAGCGGAGCTCCAGGTTCCTCGCGAAGAGCGCGAGCGGGAGCTGGTTCTCGAGCATCATGGCGTCGCGCAGCGTGGCGTTGATCCAGTTGGTCGCCGACGACACCACCACGTCCGTGGCCGCCGCCGCCTCGTCCTGCTGGTTGTAACGACCGAGAAGGAAGTCGAGTAGGAAGCAGGTGTCGACGACCATCATCCATGCCAGCGTCTCATTGCTCAGCTCCAGGAACCTGTGGTATGGCCCTCGAATCTCGCCCTGGTGTTTGAGGAATGTGCAAACGAGGTCGGGGATCTTGTGGTCGCCGGCGAAGAGCCGCTCGGCGCGCTTGGCGGCGGCGAGCTTGTAGCGCTCCATGTGCTTGAGGTCGAGGCGGGACTTGTGGTAGGGGCCCAGGGCGAAATGCTGCGGCGCGTACGCGTCGGGCTTGGTGTCGCGCAGGGCTTTTGGGACGTCGAACACCTTGGGGAACGCGCTCAGCGACTCGGCCGACACGTGCTCCAGGGCCTCCCGCACCCGGCAGAGCCACCGCATCTCTTCATCGAACTGCACGCCGGCGCTCGCCGCCGCCGCCTGCACGTACCTCGCCCGCGCCTGCGGCACCTCCGACGACGATGACGACGACTGCGCCATCTCTAGCTCCTCGACTAGTCTACACCACTGTTGTATCTACCACGTACGTGCTTAGTGTGGCTGCGCAGCACTTGCATTGTCCGGTCATTTATATCCTGGACATAAAATGGAGCCACGCTCGTGAATCACGGTGTCACATACATACAACACGCACGTCTCCATTCACCCTTCATTTTCGCACATTTTTTAGAATAGAATAATAATATGTGGATGGAGTAGTCTCGTCCACCCTAATTTGGTTACCTTTAGAAAAAGACCAAACAGAAGATGCTCCTATAGATAGCTAGATGTCATGTCCAATAACACTTGCCAAAGATTGTCGATTGCAAGATTCCCAACCACGCAAACACCTTGCTCTGCTTATATGGTCATGCCTGTTCAGACTGCAGCCATGGCTGCGTACTTATAATACAAACTCGCTTCTCGACCTTTCTTGTTTGCCCATGCAACACGACAGGCACGTTCAATATGCTAGAGTTTCTTAAGGCAAAAACACTGACTAATCCTCACATCCCTAAGAGTTTGCGCTCATCTGAAAACAATTTCGCCTTTTCTGGATGTTTTCCATAAGAGCTTGACCTATAGTGTAGTAACAGAAAGTTGGATTGTCCATTCCTCTTGATTTTTTTTTTGTGCACTACAGATTATTTTTGCGAATGAGTACAACACACTTTTGTGGACATTAATAAATGTAGATGCACTTACTACTATGAACAAATAGTTTAGGGCACTCACAATGCATAATCTATTATAGAGTCTAAATTTATTTATTACCTCGAACATTGTAGATTTAAAGTCTTATTTTTTCACTCTCTGTCTCTTTAATAAATATACTGTCATATTAGCAAAACACCATAAATAAGGGGTAATAAGTAGTCTTGGATTTTGTGACAGAGTCTTGCATTGTGAGTGCCCTTATACAGTACCAAAGCATCTCTGAATTAATTGTCAAGACTGAATTAGTAGATTTCGAAATTGACTAAGTTACCATAGTCACTTTCATAATTAACGGGAACAAAGGCGTCGAATTTTAGAATAAATTCAATCACATAGACATATATAAAAATATTTAATTAATCTGTTGGTTTCATATATACGTTTAAATAAACATGAGCAATGGGAATTTATTGTGATATAGTTGGCAGGGGAAAACCCCTCAAAAAATATGTTCTTTTGGAAAACTGATAGACAGTTATATTTTCTGTGTCATTATCACTCATAGTGTTTGTCTATGAATACGACAGAAACCACAAAAAAAAAGATGTAGACATCAGTGGCACCAAAACAAAACAAGAAGCATCACGTAGACATCAGTGGCACCAAAACAAGAAGCATCACAGATGAAATATTAGAGTTAGGGACATGTCTATATACCATGAGTCTGTGTATCATCATTTGCCTCCACATGGCAATGGTAATACGCACTCTAATGTTCACATATGAGAGGATAGTTTATTATTGCAGTAAAGCAAGGAAGGTTATATTTATGTGCTTTGAGAAGATAGTCCAGAGATGGAGTATATGTAGGTGCGTTTGTTGATTTTTTTACAAAGCAAGATCTCATTAAACCACGTTGTTCGCTACATCTATCAACGCTTATCAGCCAGCCATTGACAGTGTTTTTCTCATCAGCTAGAATCAGCTAGCCAGACCCATGTGCCTAGGATAACATATGCAAAGTACTGTGAAGCTATCACAACCAAATCCTATGTATTCAGCTTCTGGAGGATAGCCCACGTATGGAGCTAATGAATGACCAAGACATAACATGCAAAGAAAATGAATAATTTTTCTTTCCAAAACCCATATCATTCCTACATAACCAAATCAACAAATAGGTAGGGGCAGCTCCTAGTAGAACAAAGGCTTCAAATCTTTATTAATCCCTTCTATCCAATTGCCAAATTTTTACTAATCCCTTCTATCCAATTCCAAACATATATTTGACACTCCAAGGTTTAGCTACACCATAGGCCACCTAAATTATTGACCAGACTACCCGAGCGAAATGGCAATCAAAGAACAAGTGTCTAATTATCTCTTCTTTGTGATACAAATAACAAATTTTGGTACATGCAAGTTATGTTTCACTAAATGATCTTTTGTAAGCACTACTTCTCTACATATAGATACCCTAAGAAATCTTGACCTCCAAATGGATTAGGGCATGATAATGTGATTTCATCAAGAATTGTCCATTTAGAGCTAGGATCCAGTATAATACATCAGTCCCATGTCCTAAAGTGATGTTAGCAATGAGTCATAACAAATTGTTCCATACTACTAACATGGGCCTCATTAGATCCCTACATCAAGAAAGATTAGGTGGAGATGTGTCAAGGACTTATGCTATGGTAAGATGTTTAGGTCTAGTTATGTTGTCGAGGCGAGGATACTGATCTCGTAAAGTTTGTGTTGCCCAAACATTTGTACTCTCAAAATGGAACATACGATCCATCTTTCACAATGAACGACCTAAAGCGAAGGAAGCCATGCATGCTTAACTTTTCATGAGACTGGACCTGAAATGTAAGTCTCCTACTTTTGTAATCAGCTTGTGCTAAAGGATTAGAACAAAGGTACTTATTTCAAAGCAATTGTTGCCACGTGTCATCCGATGTGAGAAGCTTGAACAACAATTTGCTAAGCATTGTCGTCTTTTTTATATCTAGGTTGTGTATACCAAGACCGCCTTGGTCTTTTGGTTGGTATAAAACTCCCGTTTAGTGAGACAATATTTCTTTCTTTATTAACACAATATTTGATGGCAAAGTGAACTTATTCACTTCGAGGGCACTATTGTCTTCACAATTCTCTTGAGCGTAAATCCTAGTGAAGAACCAAACAGATAATCAGAGGGAGGCGTGAATGAGAGCTATTTAAAAAAATTAACCCAAGATCTCCTTTAATTGTCAGGGTCACACGTACCAACTTGTGAATTATGTTGTGCCTATATTGCGTAAGCAAAGATATATACAAGCACTCAAAAAAATATGCAGCTCAAAATCCAACAAGTAGAATAAACCAAGCTTTGAAATAGATTGCTGCGCAAAAAGGACATGTCAATAACCTCCCAACCGTTATTACTACTTTAAGCAAAATGAAGTAATTTAATGCTTTAATGATGAGCTAATGATTACTTGAAGTAGTAATTCACTGTTGCAGAATAAAGACATTCGAACATGAGAACAAAAGAGATCGGACTTGCAACTCGTGGCACGGTAGCAGCGGCACGTGAACTGAAAATCAAAAGAGCCACTGCTCTCAAGTCTCAACAGAGCGCAACGACCAAGCTACTGTTGTGACTGTTTACTATGGCACAGCTGTAAAACCAGGAAACGACTTGATTGTCACCGTCCTAATCCTCGACTCGACAACTGGGAACACAGAACAAGCATACGAACTGGCATACAAGTTACTGGAATATTCTAGAAGGTTCTGGGTACATGAATCAGAGGAAGGGGAAGGAGAAGGGGAAGGGTAAAAGGAAATCTAGCCGTAGCTAGCCTCGAGCTTGCGCTCGCAGGTTCTGGTCCTGGTCCTTCGACACCTTTTCTGCTCCTCTTGCTTGTGTATATGTATGCTACTGCATTTCCTATACTTCTTTGATGGGCCAAGACAGGTCCAGAACTGCAGCCCATTAGCTGATACGTAGCCCACCGAGGTCCAAGTCCGTGACATTGATGCTGCAAAACGCAGAAAAGGGAAAGTATCACACAGAAACGCAGGTCGCGTCGGACCAGATGAACTATAAAGCCTGATGGTCAGCATCGGACTCAGAGCACCAGGAACAAATCAAAAATACGAACGTTGGACAAAGTTTGTGCAGAAGAGATAAACAGCAGACGCAGCTTCCAGCAAGGGATCCCCGAGAAAAACCAGAAACTTGATTAAATCAAATTCAACCAAGCCGAGATCTTGGACATGGCTTCACTTGGTCATCCAGCATCCATCTCAACAAGATACCCAATGATCAAGATTTTGAGATTAGTTTTATATAAAACAAGACACCCTAGAAAGGGGAATTTTTGGAAAGAATCATTGAATTGGTGGATTGGGATACCTCCTCAAATGTCAAGCATCGATTTCTCCTAAAAAATCTAGACCAAAATCACAGCCACAAGGTAAGCATGAAGTTTCCCAAGAAAATCCTCTGAATCAAGAAAAAATGAAAGCAAGAAGAAAACTAGATCTATTTTCTGAAAGGAGAGTTTTATTGATTTCAAGATTGTTACATCATGGTGACACATCAACTTGAAATCCTTCCGACCTCTACTTGGACGGCCCACAGCCTTACACAAGAACAAAAATAGAAGAGATAAGTATATTAATGGCTATCAATCCGAAGACTAGACCACCACCCATGTGCCTGGGTTAAACACTCATTGGCCACCTTCTCCATGCAATGTGAGGCCACTACAACCATATCCTACGAAGCGGTCTTCTAGATAAAAGCCCATGTACAGAGCTAATGTGATAAACTCAAAATTCAAATGAATGATTGCTTCATTCCACCTCTCACACCTTTTGTTTATTGCAAACCACAACTAAACTTGAGATTAGCTGGAAAACTAAACTTGAAGCGATTAGCTGGTTGGGGGCAGTTTATTTATAGAGATATTACACATTCACACACTCACTTAGATATTTTAGCTGAATCACTTAACATCAGGGGCATATGGTCCAACTTGAGATCAAGCATCTGATGGTAATGGGCTCTTCATGAGTTTGCTTCACGTCAACTCAAGCTTTCTATTGACACTAGATGCCTCTTTCATTTCCGCCAGAACTCCAAGAAGGTTTTGAGGCCCAAACCCCAAAACCATCTAGCAGGTGGTTTTGGAGGCTCAAAACCACCGCCAATCCACTTGGAGAAGCGTATCTGCTACATATTCTCCATAATGTAGACATGTGTCACCATGTTGATCTCTTTGTCAGCTTCATCTTGGCAAAGCTCCTAGTCTCATTTGGAAGGCTTGCACGGTCAGCCTTCCTAGGGCCTTGAGTTGAAGCTCTGAGCGTCACCTGAAAGGCAAGACAAAAGCACAAAGACAAGGAGCCACGGCACCTAATTCGCAAAGAGGACCCAACATAACCTATCGAACGATAAATATCACATTGGCTAAAACATTAACTAAATATCATAGAAAGTATCCAAATTTGTTTTTCAAACTATTACAACTTGCGGATTTCTCACTCCAGCAAAGCATAAGTAGAATAACTTATAATAAGCCATCAAATTCGAATAGTCCACAAGAAAATATTTTGTTGTTGCTTCAAGCTAACGCTAGTCTCTGATGTTTTTCTTGCTCATGAACACCTCGATGATAGACTCGAGAGTCCTAAGCTTCACTGGTTTGGGGACAAACTCATCTGCACCAGCTTGCATGAAAGCCTCCTGGCCATTGAAATCTGCTAAGACCCCAACGATCGTCACCCGGGTAGTTTCCATGGCACGGATCTTGGCTACAGCCTGCAAAATGACCCACCAAGAAATTAGCTTTTATCACGTATGAGTCTTACTTCTGTTGATGCTTAAGTTTAGATTATATTACTAGGGCAATCAAAGCTCAATCGTAAAAAGTAACTAAATTGGTTCATTAGCTTTATATATGCTACAAGTTTTTTTATACGGTAACGAAATACAACAAGTGAAACAGTTGATAAGTAATACAAGTAAGTAGAAATGCTATAAGATTTATTTTCTATGATGCCTGGAGAAATGTGTGAATGTGCATAAAAAAATTACCAGGAAATAAATATAGATCTAATATTATTATCCAGTTGAAATATATACCTCGAGACCTGACATTATGGGCATATCCTTATCTGAGAAAACAATGTCAAATGTTTTCCCTTCAAGGAAAAGGTCAACAGCTTCTTTCCCATTCTCAACAGCAGTAGCCTCCCAGTTAAGTTTGTGCAACATGTGCATGAGGATCGCACGATCAACTTTGTTATCCTCCACAACCAATGCCCTTGGGGCTGACCCTTGGTTCCTGGATGCCATGATACTGCAAAAAAATAACGAAATCAATTCCAATAGTATTCTTCATTTCTCCATACTATGAATAAGATTAAGCAAACTCATAACATTCTCTACTTGATTACAAAATTATACAATACATATTATTTCCAAACATGTTTTAAACTTGTGAGCAAGTTGTGACCCAGACATCACAAGGATCACATGTTTTAAACATCCGACGTCACAACTTGCTCGAAACATTTTTAATTTTTTACCACAGCCTCTACATGCGATGACATGACACCTCGACAAGTTTCATGATTTTTGGACTACGTTTGCCTTTTATATAATTAAAAAACCCTTCTCCCGCAACTGGATGGTCATGTTTGGTGAACAAGGCGATCAAAATTTTGGGGGAGTTCCTGGATACGGCCACAAAATACACTCTCCACCATGAATATCATTTTTTGAATGGCTATATTTCATAATTTCATGCACCTGCAGTTCAAAATTACTTTTTAAGAAAAATTTAAGTAGACAAAATTAATTCAAAAAATATAGCAAAAAGTTATAAAAAAGTTTTAAATTGAAACATGTGCCTGTAAACAATATAATAGGACTATAGAAAAAGTTTGAAATCAAAATTCAAAAAAAAACTTTGTCGAGTGCCAAACCTGACACTCGACAAAGAGGGCCTTTGCCGAGGGCCAGGCAGAGGCACTCGGAAAGAGCCTGCTTTGCCGAGTGCAACCGCCTGGCACTCGACAAAGCCTTATTTCCCGATTGTCAGACTCGGCACTCGTCAATTTTTTTATTGTAACGGCGTGCATGGACTGGGTCGTCAAGTGCGACGATTTTTTTTGCCTAGTGCCCTCTTTGCCGAGTATTGCACTCGACAAAGAGGGTCTTTACCGAGTGTCGCCGTTTGCCGAGTTCCGTGCAACCTTCGGCACTCGGCAAAGAGGGTCTTTACCGAGTGTCGCCGTTTGCCGAGTGCCGTGCAACCTTCGGCACTCAGCAAAGTCCTGATTTGCCGAGTGCAAATCTTTGCCGAGTGCAACACTCGGCAAAGATTTTGTTTGCCGAGTGCCCACGTTTTGACACTCGGCAAAGTCTGTGGCACTAGGCAAAGTTTGAATTTCCCATAGTGTTTCCTTTTGAGTCAGCATAAGCACCATGTTGCCGTATATTGTACAGTGCATCCATGTATCTGGTGAGGAAAGTGACAGAGCTGGTAATGACCGGAGAGGCACCTTCATGAATCATCTTATATCTCCAAATATGCCATAATAGCATGAAGACATATGCCAGGACCTCCAGCGAGTTGTTATGCACTAATAATAGCTGCCAATCCGGGCCAGCCATGGCAAACTCCTCCTCTGTTGGCAAGACCCAATGCTCCCTCATAGCCTGCCGGAGGGCCAAGGCATGCGGACACTCCAATAATGCATGGTGTGCATCCTCTGAACATTGACCACATATCCGACAGACGTCTTGCTCCTCAAGATGGCGGTATTTCTTATTAACTCGGGTTGGCAACCCATTATTAGCAACCTTCATAGCAAAAACACTCACCTTGGAAGGCACCTTAACTTGCCACAACTTTTTATAGCCTATGCGACCTTGTTCAGAACTTGAGCTGCTCCCAGTAGTACCAACTCCATAGAAGTTTCTGACAGCAAGTCTATATGCACTCTGAACACTAAAAATATCATTTTTCTCATAATGCCAAGCCACAAAATCTGAAGATCCCTTCATAGGAAATTTAATTTTAAAAATTTCAGCTGCATCACAGGAGAAAAAAATTACCTTCGGATAGCTGTTTCATCCCAATCTCCATGATCATCAATGAGGTGGTGAACCCACCTAAGTCGACAAGAGCGTTGGGGGCCAATCGCCTTCAAACCATGCCCTCTGGGTAACCAGTTATCTCTCCATATCTGGGTGGATTTACCATCACCTATACGTTGGATAACACCTTGCTTCAACAGCTCCAAACCATATTCAATAGCCCTCCATGTCGGCGATGCCTCACCAGCCGGGACTCTATCCAGCAGGTTACTATTAGAATAGTATTTTGCTTTCAGAACCCTCGCATAGAAACTATCAGGAAAGGCCACCAGTCTCCATGCTTGTCGAGCCAGGATAGCTTGGTTCATCAACCTTAGATCCTTGAAACCCATACCACCAAAGTTCTTTGGCATCACCAACTTCTCCCATGGTATCTATTATACCTTTCTTCTACCCTTCTCAGCACCCCACCAGAAGGCTCGCACTTGTTTCATGAGTTCATCACACAGGGACAGAAGAATCTTGAAAACGCTCATAATATAAATGGGTAAAGCCTGGGCTACTGATTTGATTAGTACCTCCTTCCTCCTGCCGATAAATATTTTTCCTTCCACCCAATCATCCTTTTGTGGAAGCGTTCCTCAAGTGGCTGGAACATACCACGATGAACCCGACCACTTGGGGTCGGCAGACCCAAGAATTTTGCCTCAAAATCAACTCTTTCAACTCCCAGAATAGCACGGACTAATTGTAAGATGCCCTGATCCAGGTTTTCATTCATTAGTAATGGACACTTGCTTGGACTCAGCAGCTGACCTGAGCAGTACTCGAAAGTGTTAATTATAGATTTGATAACCTGGTCTTGTTCCACATTAGCTTTAAAGAATAAAAGGCTGTCATCCGCAAATAAAAGGTGAGATATACTTGGAGCCCTTCGGCACATTTTCAAGCCTTGGAGATAGCCAACATCCTCATTATGCTTCAGTAAAGTAGAAAGACCATCGGCCACTAGCAAAACAAATATGGTGAAAGCGAATCACCTTGTCGCAAACCGCGTGACGGGGAAAAGGAGTGCGAAGGCACCCCATTGAAACGTACTGAGTAGCGTACAATTGATACACATGACATGATCCACTGCACCCACTGACTCTAAAAGCCCAGCTTCTCCAATAACCTTTTTAAGAATCCCCAATCCACCTGATCATACGCCTTCAATAAATCCAACTTATACGCACAAAAATTCTTGCCAGTGTCTTTCTGTATAGCATGAATACATTCAAAAGCAATTAGAGCATTATCTGTAATTAACCTTCCTGGGACAAAAGCACTCTGTTGTACTGAAATAACACTGTCCAGAGTGGGTCTTAGCCAATTCACCAAACACTTCGAGATCACCTTATAAATCACGTTGCATAAGCTAATCGGTCTAAAGTCTTTGAGCTCCATTGGATCAGTTCCTTTTGGAATAAGCACGATGGCAGTATCATTGACTTCAGGAGGAAAATATCCACCATGAAAGAATCCTTGAACTGCAGCGACAACATCCTCTCTAACCACCTCCCAATGCCTCTGAAAGAAACGTGCTAGAAAACCATCAGACCCTGGAGCTTTGAGCGGTCCCATTTGAAACAAGGCATCTGAGATCTCTTCCGATGTAAAAGTTCGGCACAGGTCCTGATTCATTGCATCTGAAATTTTAGGTTCAATAAGGTGTATGAGCTCATCAGGGACCACACTTGGATCGGCTGTGTATATTTCCGAGAAAAAATCAGACGCCATCTTCTGCATTTTCTTTGGATCATCACACCAATCACCATTTGCATCCTTGAGCTTCTTAATTTTATTTTTGCGGGCACGCCAGATAGCCTGCCTATGAAAGCAACTTGTGTTTTGATCACCCTCCTTCAGCCAAGCTATCCGAGATCACTGCAACCACATCATTTCTTCTCTGTATAAAAGCTCATCCATACGGTCTGAGATTTGGTGAATAGCAGCTTTGCTGCAAAGCGGATCCGCTCTAGCTTCTTCCAGCTTTGTCCGAAGCTCCTCCAATTCTAAAGTGACCCGGACAAGATTGTTCTTACTCCATGATCGCAGCGCAACCTGCACATGTTTTAGAGCTGCCACCACACCTCCTAAGCCTTCTCTGCTAGGATCAGTACACCATGCTGTCTTAACTTCTGCATCTAGAGACTCAAGGCGTTCCCACATAATCTCATATCTAAAAATCCTAGTTTTATGGCATTCTCAAATTTCTTTCTATATCTCCAAAAAGAGTGGACAATGATCCGACCGTGACGACACTAAGTGATGAAGAACAGTCTCCCCAAACAAATCCCGCCATTCCGAGCAAGCCACTGCTCTATCCTACCTGACCTTCACATTGTCATTACCATCACAGCCATTGTCATAAGTATAGGGTAGCCCCGAAAAACCCAGGTCTGTGAGCCCACAATCGGCCAACACATCTCGAAAAGTGGCCATCTGCCGCTCAGGAAACTCGCAAGCTGAGAAATGCTCATACCCCCACATGACCTCGTTGAAATCACCCATGAGGAGCCACGGCTCCATCGAGGCCCCCTTTAGCCGCCGGATCAACTCCCACATCAAGTGTCTATTCTCTGTACGTGGTTAGTTGCAAGTCCATTTTATAGGCGAAACAATGGGTAAATCTTTGGTCGCCCAAATCTGAAAGATTTTCCATATAACTTCATGAAAATGAATATGAATGAGAAATCTGATATGCCCAATTAATTCTCTCCTTGTTCCATATCAAAATGCAAGATCTCACACCCCTTGTGTTGTGACACGTGTATATATGGCATGTAGCTATGGATGAATTTTCCTAACCATTGGATGTGGAATCCACCATGGCGATGATCAGCTGTTGCTAAATGTTGAGAGGGTGAAGGAGTTCTCCAAACAAAAAAAAAGGTATGGTAATTATATATTTGTGTCATTCAATCCTTTACTAACTTTTGTTCCAATTTTTCAGTTGTGGTGATTAGATGGTTGTTAACCACTATATTTGCCTTTTCTATAGGACAGGTTTGTGAAAACAAGGAGAGTTGTGGAAAGGTTATATTGATTGATGATGAACGAATGAACATTTTAGTATATGACATGTGAGCTTGTTATTTATTCATGACTGGAATATATTTACTTTGGTCCATACATGTGTAATCTGATTTGTTTCTATCCTCATTGGGCTATCCATATTTGTTCTTCATTTGTGCTGAAGGATTTTCAGCATTACTGAATTCACCAGAAGAGGGATGCCTGAAGGGGGTGACTATCTGTGAGAGTGCAAATCATCTCCAAAATGTGCTACAATTTTATGATGAATGATCGGGGCATTACAAGGAAAACTCATCTTTGCATTTTAGTAAGATATGTGGTGATAATGCCAAAGATGTGTTCCTTCACTTTGGGAGTGTCACATGAGGCAAGAAGTGATAAGTACCTGGTTTTTCCCGTGTATATGTCCAACTTTGGCTCGACTCTTTGTAATACTAGTGGACAAGCACGTGTGACACGCACGTGTGTACCATACAGCTTTGTTGACGGAATCATGACAACATGGTAACAATCCTGTTCTGATTCGGCATGGTTTCACTGTTCAGGGTTATCATATATATTTCCATAATGCGGGTTCTCCATCTTTTCATTTATTTACAAGTTTTTGATCTTTCTGCACTCAAGTTGGTACGATAATGTTAGAAAGTTCATAGTGTTCTGTGAAAACACAAAGTACCACATTTATCTAGTATCTCTTAGTTTTTCATTCTCATGTTCATATGTGCAACAGTAACAGCTGGGTTGCACCCCGAAAAGCAACAGATGACAAGTAAGAAATCTAAGAAACTCTAGGAAGAATTGTTATAGTTTTTTTTTTCCCTTTGCCAAGCCACATCATGCCAGCAATACATAATGAATTCAAATACTTGCTACACACTTACTTGCAATTCCTTCAGTTTCCTCAGCCTTAACAATATGGACACCATCTTTCACCCCACTTTTGAAAGTACCCTGTTTCTGCATAACACTTCTATTCCCTCGCACAGTCACGTCATCGTTTAATATCTGTCCTTCGATCTTTAAATCTGAAGGTTGCAATTGCATGGATCCGATTTCGACCCATGCACCTTTTCCCGGCACCTTCTGGCTCTTAAGTTCTTGCGATTCTGCCTGAAAGCCAACTCCAAATCATCGATCTTCTTCTGTCCCGTCTCCTAGACCCAACGCTTCAAGGCGGTTATGTCAACAACTTCTCTTTTTACAAATCAATTCGTACTGAAAGCTTAATCTCATATACATGTTAGAGAAAAACTAAATTACGGATTAAAAGACATGTATCAACCTGACATATACATGAGGCAATCCAAGGCCACGATCCTCTCCTTAAGATATAGATACATGCATAAAAATGTCATAAGAACTCAAATAGATGCCAAAAGAATGATTGAGCTGGGATGATTAAAAGTAAATCACACGTACTGAGACTCTCGAAGGCATGACTTTGCCATTGGCGGTGTGTCAAACAGACTTGCAACATCTTATCCCTAGCGACCTCATGTTCTGATGGACGCTTTTGATCACATGAATACAACTGCTGCAAGGCAAACATATGAGACGATCAGTTAAATTGGATGCTGCAATTCAGCATTTTTGAAGGGTTAAATTCGAATAAAATCAAATCTGCACTCGAAGGATATGTAGGATTTGCAAACCTTCCAATAAAATAGTTTACTATGTAATACTCATGTTGGGCACTAATTAAGAAGCTACTACTTTTTCCATGAATGCCACATGACTGACTTCTGAAAAAATCAATCGAATACGAAAGAATCAATGGCAGGAACAATATATAGAGCTAGCTACAGAGTCCTGGTCAGTACCCCTGTACAAATATTGGAATTTCCAAATTAATTGCTGGTAATTTTTGGCATATTACAGGCTTCAAAATGGCATGGACAACCAAACCAGAGTACACTATATATCACTTTAAAAAACGTCATATAAGCAAGAGATTTCCATGGCCAGCATATAGCTTACAGAACTCTGTCACATGGATAAGGATTCAAGAAAAGTATGCATCTTTTCAAATGACTTTAAAAATTTATGTGCGGCTATCAACATGTGCACCAATATAATGGACTGTTGCATACGAATTCAGATTCTTATAATCTATAAAATCTGCTGACAGAAAAAAATCGGGCATGCTTTCCTCAATAATGTAGGCACAGTTAGCAGT
The DNA here is from genome assembly GCA_023333625.1 of Bothriochloa decipiens. Classification (NCBI taxonomy): domain Eukaryota; kingdom Viridiplantae; phylum Streptophyta; class Magnoliopsida; order Poales; family Poaceae; genus Bothriochloa; species Bothriochloa decipiens. Next base: position 40,908,245 of record CM041642.1, on the reverse strand, counting down.
ACCAAATCCTCATGCAAGCATGCCAACAGGAGGATATTCTCCGCACAAATATTTTCCTTATAACATCTAGCATGTAACCTAAACTATTAAATACTTCACTAAAGCATCTGGGGAAAAAGAAACAAAGCATGGGCAGCCCCTTCAAGTATTTTATCTTTCTGACGAAGGGGCAGAGAATGTAAAACTTATCAGTAGTACTCTTTGGCATTTTAATTCTAAAAATTAACTGCAGGCAAGCAAGAGACACAATTGTATATCTCATACCTCAAGATGCAGAAAGGAATGAACCATGCCTGAAATACCATCAAACACCTACACTGCATCAAAAAAGGCTCGAATTCGGTGTCCAGAAGGATGTTGGATGCTTTGAAATCCTTGTAGATCACCTACCTGTCAGCACCTCACCCGTGCCTGTGGCTGTGTCGTCAACAAGCGTAGCAAGAGAAGCCCAACAGCCCAAGGAGGAGGCCCAGGAAGGCGAACCCACGTTTCTTCGATGGCCCATGGAGTGGCTGAAAACGCCTGCGTGCGTTGCGCGGGGTACGCCCCTGTAATCGTTAAAAGGAGAGAGCCCCGGTGGGGGAAGCAACTTTTGAACACAACTCTGTAAACTCGCTACACCAAGATTCATCTGCCGTTCTCGATTCACCATTTTCCCTTGCTTCTTCTCCAATCCTTCCCCCGCTTACCCTTCTCCTCGGATCCTTCCCTGGAACTGATACTGGTACCTCACATCTGGTATCAGCCGATCCTCGGTTCCGATTTCGATTTGCGGTACACAATACTCCATCGGTCGCTAGAACTCAAACGAGCTTGGTTGGTCTAACCCCAATCCAGGTTTGTGAGCTGCAGCCTGCTTGGGGATTTCGTAATTCCAGTTCACGAGTCGCGATTTGTGGCGTGCACCCGATCTGGATCGTGACACTCGCCTAGTAGTCAATATGTTTGGAGTCGGTTATATCATCAAGTGGATCAAGTCTTAAAACCATACTTCTGCTTCCTCCTGCGCAAAGCCAATAAAACAGAAGCACCCCAAGATCACATATGCAGACCTGTATCAGGTAGTACAATGATTTACTCAATTCATACATACTGTACCATGGTTAATTTTATTGTCTTCCATCAACCAGCTCGCCGGAGTTGTCGCAGTTGAAGTTACTGGCGGACCAACCATTGATTTCGTTCCTGGCAGAAAGGTGAGTTAGTACTGTACAAGTGGCAACCTCAGATTCTATCATTACTATATATCGTCTTGTCAGATCCTCAATTTCTATCTTTTTTTTTCTATTTGTAACCAGGATTCTTCGAATTGTCCAGAAGAAGGACGCTTGCCGGATGCTACAAAAGGTTGCTTTCTAACTCATCTTTAGAAGGTTCTTTTTCATAGAAAAAAAGAAACACACACACACACACACAATTGGTACACGCAAAGAGAGTTTTTTTATGAAAATACACGAAAAGATAGTTTTCAGCGTTGCAACGCACCTTTGATGTTTATGGACGGATGTTCCAAATTTAGCTCTTCTTCATTACTGAAGAACTTTCAATTCTTCTTGCTCTTGTTACCTGCCACAAGGTGCCTCACATCTTAGAGAAGTCTTCTACCGGATGGGTTTATCAGACAAGGACATTGTGGCACTCTCCGGTGGTCATACTCTGGTTCGTACACACGAACATCTTTTTTTGTTCATGCATTATTTTTTTATACAGAAGGGTTAACAAATATGAACATGGTCTCAATTAGATTAACGTGGTTTGATTCCTTTTGATCTAAATTTGCCACATAATACAAGGACCCCTCTCCACTCCACCTATAAAAGAACCCCCCTCCACTCCACCTATAAAAAGAGGGCCATTCCCCCTCTCATATCATCAACACATCAAGAAAGAAGAGCCACACAAGCTTAGAGCTAGAGCACCACTCTAAAGGGCTATGCCCTAAGAGCTATCTAGAGCTAGAGAGCAAGATGTGAGGGTGAGCGGGGAGTCGCCGGGCTTATCGACGCCTCTCTAACCTTGTACCTCTGCGGATATTCTACTTGGCTCCTTCACGGGATCTTGGCTAAGTAAGTATTCGTGTTTCCTACATACTCATAAAGGTCTTTTGTTTAGCTTAGCATGACCTTCTCTTGTTTACGGATTCAAATGCCCGCAAGGATGCTCTAGTAGAGGGTCCTGATAAAGACGGATAACCCTGCGCAACGCTAGAGTAGTAGTCGCTAACGTAGACGTGGTGTCTAAGTTAGAGGCTACCTTCGTTTGCCTCGCATCCCACAGTTGAGGGGTAGGCTGCGGGGAGTGACCTAGTCCCGTCCATCCTTCGTAATCCCCCACGTCCGGGTGCGGCGTAGAGCTACAGGCCGGTATCGCCTGGCAGACCAGGTGCGCTTCGGTGCCCGAAGTAAGCAAGTTGGAGTATTGCGACGCTATCCCGAGGACCCTAAAGCTACGGGAATCCATCTTTACCCCTTTCTATCTCTACCCTTATGTAGTTACTTGGGCGAACTAGCTAGGAGAAATACCACCGTTCCCTGTGGAAAATACGATACCCTGAATACTTTCGGGTGAAGGCTACAACGGTACTTCCGTACGCTTGCGAATTCTCTGCATACCTTAGGAAATACCAACAACGACCGTAGAAATCTCTGATCCAAGCTTGAAGAACTTGAATATGCAGGTACAAGGCGTAGAGGAGCACCGACAGGCCCAGGGCTTCCTTCAGATCTTCTACCTCTCTCTTTGTCTTCTAGTTCTAGTTTAAGACTAGATCTAAACCTAACTAGAGGTGTACTAGTCTTCTTCTTAATTGCTAATCTCTAGAGAGGTTGTCCATTCAAGGGACCCTTCTCCTGAGATCTACTCTGTAGATAATGAATTATTGGAACTCAGTTCCAGCAGGTTTAAGAATAGTGGGACAAAGGGTTGGATCTCTGTTAGGATAGTGAGTAAGATTTATAAAGCGGGCCCTCGAGCGGATGAGATCTCAACTACCAAAGGACAGTCCCCATTACAACAGCTGGGGGTCGCCACCTTTTATAGTGACCCGATGACCCCAAACTCTAAAGTATAGAAATGCCCCTGTGGCATACTTTTAGAACAGACTAAGCAGCTACATGTCGTCCCGTGGGCACCGAAGTCTTTTCTCTTTTCTCAAATGGGCCTCTGGTGACATGGTCATTGCGGCCCAGTATTAGCCCAGCGACTTGCCCTCAAACTGATCAGCTTCTCATCTTGCCCCCCGGAGTTTCGCAACCTTTGCATGACTTCTACCTGGGGAGCAGGTTCCATATCTTCACATCCTTTGCGTGCCCTTCATCAGGCACTAGCTTTGGGGGCTTTGCCGCCTTTGCACTTCACTGTTGGTGTTCTGACTTCCATAACTTCGCTGCCTCTTCCCTAGTTCCCTTTGGGGCCTTTGCAGCTCTTCTTCGGACTTGGTGCTAAGTCAGCTTCTTCATCACGTCCCTAAACATATCTCCACCTACAATGAGCACAAAAGCCTTTGCGACTGTTAGTTTCGTCAGTGAGACCTTCGAGTGCGAGGCCACACCCTCAACAGTTCCCCCTTCGAGGGTCAGGTTTGAGTGTTTGACGCAGGCGAGCCTGAACCTCGAGCTCGGCGGTGCCCTTGTAGCTCGAAGGGATCATGTCCCCCCTCGGGTTCGGCTGTGTCAGACCGTTTCGAAATTTGGTCTCTTCCGTAGATGCAAATATCTCATCCTTCTCTCTCCTTAATTTTTATCTTTTAGTTACTTATTTATTTATATGTATGTATGTATATTAGCAATAATATTGTTTTTATCTCTTGTGCAAAGACAAAAAAGCATCACGTTTTTTTTCGGGAGCCTATGTGCAGTTGTGCGAGTGAATTTGGCCCCCCTTTTTTTATGTTGCTATTATTTTTGTAAGCCGATGATTATCACTTGGCTTGGACTCACGTGTACTATACGTATGTGCCTATATACGCTGCACAGTATATGCAACATTAATGAGTGGCCGATTCCCCACTTACCAGCAACTTCTGCGTCCTTTTTATTTCTGGCCGGCCCACCAGGCCCGATAGCGTTGCGAGCAGCCAAACACTTCACCTCCTTCCTGTTCAACCCTAGCACTCGGTACTGCTGGAGGCCGCCGTCGCCAGTTCTTGAACTCGAGATTCCGGTCCGGTGTGAGTGGTGAGGTTTGGCGGGAGTTGGTCAGCGACCGATGGTCTGCGTGCCCGGGCGCCTGGCGTGTCCGGCAGGAGGCGAGTTGGTGCTGCTGCTCTCATCGGGATCTGGCGGTCAGTGTTCTCGGCGGGTGCTGCCAGCGGCGCTGTGAACTTGGCGTGAGCGCAGGCCGCCGGCTAGGTATCCGATGCTGCTGGCTGGAGCATTGGATGCGCCACGATGAGTCATTGCTTGCTGCACTGGTTTCTAAAGGTTAAATTTTGTTTTTTCTTTTTAGTTCGTGTGAGGCACTTTCATGGCAGTGGTTTTTGTTCTTATTTTTTATTTTTTGTTTTTCCCTAGCATCTTTTGTTTTGTGTCTTGCCGAGATGCGAGAACTAGTTCAAAGAATATGTTTTTGCTGAAATTTTAAATTTGGTTTGCTTTGTGACATATGTGTTGGGGAAAAATTTAAAATTTGGAAACCTGAACGCTCATAGAAAAGTGCCTGTGCTAGGTTTGCATGTATATTTGCCTTTTTGTATCAGTGCTAGAGATGTGGTGAACGATTTGTGCTTGACTTCATCGAAGTATTTAGTTTAGTGTTTTATGTTGAGATTGCTTTTTAGAAAGACCCTCACTAAAGAGGGCTGTTACATCGTTGAGCCTCCCTTCTTATTATTAATATTACTATTATTTTTTAGGTGGCTTATTGATTTCCTGTACATTGTTTGAGCTATAAAAAGAAGGAGAGGCCCCCGGAGGTCTGACAGGTAGGAGGTGCTGCTGGGAAGCCGACAAGTTTGCGCGTGCTGCTTGCTCAAAGGCTGTGAGCTACCTTTGCTGGTGCAACTCGCAAAGGCATCTGTCACTCTCGTAACTTATTTCTTCTTCCTTTGCTTTGATCGAGCTATGGTGTCTTACGCTTTCTACTTTTCTGTTTGCTATTATTATTAATATTGTTGTTTTGACTATTTATTTATGTTTGTATGTCTCCCCTCTTTTTTTAGCTTTCTGGCCGTGGCTCCTTACTATTGTTACGGACCTTGGGAAGCTATGGTTGACATTCCAAAGGAAGGTTACTTGGATGCTATTTTTGAGTCATTGATGGCAAGTGCAAGGGCTCAGGACACTCTTGACTCAGAGGGTGAGGATATGGATGAGGTTCCTGTTGATGCTGGTGGTTTGGTTGGTGTCGATGGGCATGGCATCAGTATATCTTCGCTGCCTCCCACATATGATTTTGGGCGCTCTCTGACGACGCCCGCTTTGCTTGAAGAGTATGCCACTAAGGGGTGGCTTGATCTTGAAAAGGTTCGTTGTCCGGGGGCAGAGATTGTTCTAGATCCGAAACCTCATGAGGCTGTTGTCTTTCGAGATTTCTATATTTGCGGTCTTCGGCTTCCATGCATTTCTTTTGATCGGCTTGTTTTGTTGGCTTTTGGTATTCAGTTGCATCATCTGACGCCTAATGGTGTTTGCGCCCTTTCCAAGTATGTTTGGGCCTGCCTTAGGTACAAATCAAAACCAAATGTGGACTGCTTCTTCAGGCACTATGATTTGGCATACCAGCCAAAGGCTGTTATGGTTGGTGGTGAGCCAAGGCATGCTCAGTTTGGCAGTTGTATTTTCATTTCGAAGCTTCATTCCAAAGGCCAAGAGACTTTGAAGATCTCTTATGCTCAGAAGTTTCGTTAGACAAATCAATGGACCCGTCACTGGTTTTACGCAACGGTGCCTGGGTCGCCTGTTACCAGGGGTGGGAAAGAAATTATTGTTTATCCTCTTGCTTCTGAGATGAGTCTGCTTGCTTATGAGAGGTCTGTGCGTTCTAAGATGACTGATAATCGAAAGGTTTACGAGAGGGCTTTCGAGCAAGCTTGTCATTTTAGCAGCGGTCGAGACTTAGTGGAGGAATTCTTGGCGGCTAACATTTGGCCTCTTGGTAAGGGCAGCTGGAAGGATTGTAGGTTCAAGAAAGTCACTCTTCCTTTGTTTAAGCCTGATGAGCTTGTGTATTTTCCTAAATTTGGGTTAAAAAGACCCAAGGGCAAGGGAAGTAAGAAATTTGTTGTAGAGCTTGAAGCTAGGGCAAGGGATATTCTTGATCCTATGAGGGCAATAGAATACAATTCTAGGTTGGCTATCGCTGGCAAAGTGCCTCTCCTGAACCGTGTTTTTGATGAGCTTAAAGTTCACTATGATGAAAGGACTCCTCCAGAGTTGTGCAAAGAGGCTGAGGTATCTGGGGTGGCCGAAGCAAGCACTACAAAGGCTAAGGGTTTGAAGGCAATTGCATGGGCTAGTTCAAAGGCTGAGGCTTCAAAGCAGAAGAACATTTCCAAAACTGAGTTGCCACATAAGAAGGCTAAGGTTTCTGTGGATGGGCACTCTTGCGGTGATACTTCGGAGCAAGATCTGGATGACGAGGTCGAAGTTGATGCTGCTATCGTTGATGAGGACTTAGGAGGTCACACAGTAGAGTCTTTGCTTGGCGAGGCAGATTCTATGAGTGCTGGTGCTGCTCGAGCTCAACTTTCGGGTGTTGCTAGCGAAGCCACTGAGGGGGTTGAGGAAGTTATGGCAAATCTTCCTCCTCTCTTTGATGATGATTTGGAATTTAACTTTACCGATGATGTGGGATCAAGAGATGAGGAGAATGTTGAAGCGCCAGGCTATGTGACAGATATTGCTACTGATGGTCTCAAGACTATGAAAGAAACAACTTCTATTTCTAAGAGTCTTTGCGTGGGGCTGAATTCGTTTGCAGCAGGTATTGGACTTGTCTCTTCGTCTTTCTTCTCTTTTTTTGTGACTTTTTTTGGTTTAATTATTATTATTATTTTTTTTGAAGGAGTTATAGATACTGCTGGGTGCCAAGATGGACCTGGGGAGGCAAAGACTACAGAGGCCCAAGGTGTGAATGGTTCTAAGGAGCCGTTGCGTACGTTTTCTCTTGCTTCGACTGCTGCATCTACTATTCACCCCTTGCCAAACGGTGAGTATTCCTGCTATGGCTTCTTTTGTTGATTTTTCTCTCTATTTATTTATTTATCATTATTAATAATTTATATATATGTGTATATTGAAAAGTTGGTGCTGAGGATGCAGAGGGTGGCAGCGAAGAGGGTGTAAGCAAGGGGGTGTGTGGCCTGATCTCATTGCTAGGTTGTTCCGACCCCTAGTTTGCTTCCTCTCCCTCTCTCTTTTGAGAATTCACTCATCTTAGACTTGTTTTCCGCTACAGAGGCGTATTTGGAGGACTTTGCCAAGCTTGATGCTGATGAGTGCATGGACGTGGTTTTTCACAGGTCCAATGAGGTTAGTGTGCTTTTTTTGGGTCTTCAACGAACCCTTTATTGGTTACTGATATTTTTGTAATAATATTTTTTTAGCAATTTCGTTGTTTAGAGGTGATTCGGGACAAGGTTCGCGAGTCCCGAACTGTCAAGGGTCATGCAGATGGGCTGAAGGACCAAGTTGTTGAACTTGGTAAAGAGAAGGAGGCTTTGTTAAAGGAAGTTAATGATCTTCGAGCAATGAATGCTGATCTGGTTGCTGAAGGTATTGAAGCCCATGCAAAGGTTACTGAGCTTGCTAGTGCAAAGGCTGATGCTGATCGAAGGATTGTGGAGCTTGAGGGTTTATTGAAATCTTCTAAAACTTCTAAGGATTCAGTCGAGTGGTGGCTTGGGGAACAACATAGTGTTGTGGAGGGTCTTCGCCTGGAGGTTGAGAAGGGTTGTCTATTAAATGATGAGCTTCAGAGTGCTGTGAAAACTCTAGAGGATCGAGTGGCCACAGCAAGCCATTTGGGATTGTTCGCGGCGCAGCAGTATGTGAGTATCGTGAAAGCCTTTGGTGGGGTCGCCCGGGAGCTTCCTGGGTCTGAGGTCTCTGATGTCATGAAGTAGTTTTCCACTAGCTTTTCGACCCTCCAAGACTTTATTACGAAAGTTGGTGATTTTGCGGCTCTTTCTAGGGTTATGACTTTGTTGTCGCTCATGGAGAAAAAGGGGTGCAAGCCTTTAGAAGACTTTCATTTGAGGGGCTTTAGTTTTCCATCACTCTCTAAATTAGGAGAACCCTCGAAGAATGTTCATCTTGCTAGCTATCGCTTTATGAAAGGTTTTTAGGGGGCTACATGGGCGTGCACATGCCCGTCAACTTGCAGAGGCTAGACGTGCGTAGGTTTATTGCTTGACCCTGACTATCTTTCTTTCATGGGCGTGCTTTTATTTTCATTCCATATTCTGTTGATTTGATTATTGTATTGTTGTCAATAATAGTTGGCCTTGTATACTTGATAGGTACCAAAGAAAATAAGTGTGAAGGTTGTGGAAGGTGGAAGTGCTTCTACTGGCTCCTTGTCGCACCAAGGTTCGGCTGCAGAGGCTTCGAGTGGGCCTGGTCCTTTGGTTGGTGCAGAGGGCTCCGGAGGGTGTTTGCCCTTCATCGGCACAGATTGAGGTGGTGCCTGTTCTGATGCTTCCTGCTGAGGTGATGCCGGCTCCGGAGGGTGCTCGCTCTTCTTAGTTCAAGATGAAGCTGCTATGTAGGTTCTAATGTTGGTTGACATTGTAATGGGTTGCATCTAAGGGTGCAGATTGATCTTTAGGCAAAGCCCATGACTATCTACCTTTTAAGTTCTGGCCTTTGCTACTTGGATCATTTGCACTAGACAATGCTTTTGTATTGCTTTCTATGTCCTTAGTGTGGTACTGTGTCAATCTTGCTTCCTTCAAGTGTTCTGGTTAACTGAGGATTTGATTGACTCTACTTTGATGGCTAAACTTATTAAGTCAGCTTGGGCTGCATTTTTTATGATTTTGGGATTTTGGATGGCGAGAGCTCTCGGCATCGCGAGAGCTGTAGCAGTGATTATATGTGTCTGTTTGTTTCCTGTGGACCATTTCAATTTGATGATACGATGTCTTGGTACCTTGAAAGTAGGTTTATTTGTCCCTTTTCCTTTTTTTCAAAGGTAGAAGGTCGGCCCCGATGCCTAGAGGATGACAGGACTTTGTCGGGGTCTTGTGCCTGAGTATGATAGGGCTTTGTCATGTGCTTTCGCTTCAAAGATAGAGAATCGACCCCGATGCCTAGAAGAGGACAGGACCTTCTCGGGGTCTGGGCTTCTTTCGAGCCAAAACACCTTGACGCCTGAAAGTTTCCTTTCAGGTCTTTTTTCAAGGTGAGGCGTTATTCACCAGTGAGGTCGTTCCATGTCCTTAAGCTTTTAGCTTTGGACGACGGAGGGTCCTCTTGTTTTTTTATGTATGTCGGTTTGTCGAATATGGTGGCTTCGATGTGAGCCACTTTCGACATCTTCAATTTTTCAAGGGGTAATTCCTCTTTATAGATCTAGAGGGTTTTTACATGGGTTCTGCTCGTTAAAAACCTCACCTCCATTAGGAGTTCCCCTTGTGAGGAAAAGAGTGCCGGCCCTTGAAAGCTGTAAAATAAAGAGAATTTGTAAAGGAAAAGGATAACTAGGATCCTTCACTTTATCTCAGTGTAGGTCACCCTTACATTCATATGTGGAATTTTTTGAGGCTATCAACATTACATGTGTGGGTTGTTGTCTTGCCTGCCTCATCTTGTAGACGAAAGGACCCCTGTCTTTTTGTTGCTTTTGCTATGTATGGGCCTTCCCATTTTGGCTGCAATTTCCCTGCATTTGCGGCGTCTAGCTTCCTTCGGAGTACTAGGTCTCTATCTTTGATGTCCTTTGTGATGACCTTTGCATTCCTCCATTTCCTTGTCTAATTTTGGTACTTTGTGATGTTTTCAACCGCTTCTAGCCTGTATACTTCAGTCATCTCTTTGTTATATTCTTTGACTTTTGCGAGTGCTTATTTAATCACACGCAGGCTTTGGTATTTGATTTCCTCCGGCATCATTGCTTCCTCACTGTAGAGTAGTTTGAATGGGGTGAAGCCGGTTACCCTAGATATGTCTGTGTTATGGGACCAGATTACCTTCGGTAGCTCTTCGACCCATTTCCCTTTTTTGTGGTTAAGGAGTGTCTTCGATATTGCAGAGAATATGATTCTATTTGATCTCTTGACTGCCCCGTTACTTTCTTGGTGATAGACAGAGGCAAAGGCTAGTTGGGTGCTGATGCTCTTGCAAAATTCTTTGAATTTCTCAGAGTCAAACTATTTTCTATTATCTACTATGAGTGTTCTTGGTACTCCAAATCTGCAAATTATATTCTGCCAGAAAAACTTCATTACTGTCTCAGAGGTGATTGACGCCAGTGGCTTCGCTTCTATCCACCTTGTGAAGTATTCTACCGCGACCACTGCGTACTTGTTTCCCCCTTGGGCTGGTGGTAGTGGGCCGACAAGGTCCATTCCCCATCTTTGTAGCAGCCAGGTCGGTGGTATGAGTTGTGCTATCCCCCTGGCCTATTTTGATGTGGTGTGAAGGTTTGGCAAGCTTTGCAAGTTTTGACTATCTGAAGTGCATCTTTGATGTGGGTAGGCCAATAGAATCCCTATCTGATTTCCTTAGCTGACAATGCCCTTGGTTCGATGTGCGATCCACATACCCCTAAATGAATTTCTTGTAGGAGGTCTTGGCCTTCGGACTCTGCTATGAATTTGAGCAATGGCTGGACAACACCCCTTTTGTACAAGATTCCATCAATTATGGTGTAATTTCTTGCTCGCGCTGCTAATCTTGTTGCGCTTGTTTCATCTGATGTTACATGAACTCCATTGATCTGATCTGTTATGGCTTGTCTCTAATCTTCTGCCTGTACTAAGAGTACCTCTGTAAGGCTTTGTCTATTCTTGCGGTTGCTGGCTGGGTCTGTTTGTGGTAAAAGGTACCACAGGGCATCTCCATTTGGTTTGCTGCTGCCTTTGCTAGCTCATTGGCTTCTGCATTTTCTCCCTTGGGATGTGTTTTAGGGTGAACCCTTGGAACCTTTTCTCTAGGCCCCTGACTACTTCCAGGTATCTAGCTAATTTTGGCTCTCTGGCTATGTAATCTTTCTCGACTTGGCCGGCTACCACTTGAGAGTCTGTCTTGATGAGTATGTGTTTTGCTCCTAGCGACTTTGCTTTGTTCAATCCTAGGATTATGCCTTCGTACTCTGCTATGTTATTTGTTCCTTTGAAGCATAGCCTTGCTGCATATTTTGACTTTGTGCCTGAGGGTGAAATAAGCACAACGGAGGCTCCTGCTCCATGTAGACCCCAGGCTCCGTCTGTGTACAGGGTCCATATGAGAGCTTCTGGTTTTGGTTCCACGAATGGCGGGGATACCCAATCTACCAAGAAATCTGCGAGCGCTTGAGACTTGATCAATGTTCTTGTGACAAACTTGATGCTGAAATGGGAGAGCTCAGTTGCCCACTTGCCTATTCTGCCTGAGGCTTCTTTGTTGTTGAGAATGTCTGTCAGTGGTTGTGTGGTGGGTACTAGGATTTCTGGTCTTGGAAGTAATGTTTCAACTTCCTTGAAGTCGTAACAACTGCATATACTATCTTCTCAATTTTTGTGTAGTTTAGCTTTGTGCCTTGCAATGCCTTAGACACATTCTCAATTTCTTGCAATTTCTCAATGATGTTTCTTTGCAATTGAGACTTGAGAACAATTTGTATCATTCTCGCAAAGGTCGAGCCCGCATTTTTGAGGCCCTCTAGCATTCGCACGAAGTAGTATATACCGAAGGGTGTTGTGAAACTAGTTCTCTCTTCGTCCTCTTTTCTGAGCCATATTTGGTGGTATCCGGAGAAGCAATCTAACAGGGAGAAGCATTTGCAGCCTACTGCTTTGTCGACTGATGCATTGATTCTTGGCAAGGGGAAAGGGTCCTTTTTGTAGGCCTTGTTCAGATCTGTAAAATCTATACACATTCTCATTTTCCCATTATTTTAGGGACAAGGACGACATTTGCTAGCCATTATGAGTACTTGACTTCTCTGATGACTTTGGCATCCAATACCTCTGAACCTCCGCCTTGGCCACGAGGGTACATTCCTCGAACATTTTCCTCTGCCTCTGCTTCTTTGCTTTATCGTTTGGGTTCAGGTTTAAGATGTGCTCAATGATATCGCGGCTAATGCCCTGCAAATCAACGACAGACCATGCAAATACATCCTTGTTTTTTGCTAGTAACTTTAGTAGTTCTTTTTATTCCTCCTTTGTTAGGTTTGCACCTATGATCACCTTCCTGTTTGGGACCTCTTCTTCTAGGGGGACTATTATTGTGTCCTCTTGATCTGCCATGTTTGTTTTGTCGGTTGGTATGTCTGGTGGTTCTTCTGTAGCCACTGTATTTATGTTCCTGTGCGACTTGTAGATTGCCCTCTCAATGTTTCTGGCTTCTTTTTGACTACCATGGACCGTTATGACTCCATGGAGGGCTGGCATCTTCATGCAGAGATATCCCATGTGTATAGCCAAGTTGAACTTGTTTGTAAATCCTCTTCCTAGGATTGCATTTTATGGGTAGTAAAGATCCACTATGTCAAAGGTTATGTATTCTGTCCTGGCGCTTTCTCCATCTTTAAAGGATATTTGCAATGAAATCTTTCCTAGTGCATCTATTTTTCTTCCTCCAAAACCGATCAACGGTGTGTCTGGTGGTTGCAATTGACTTCTGCTTAGTTTCATCTAATTGAAGACGTTGGCGAAAATGATGTCTGCTGAGCTTCCAGAGTCTACGAGTATTCTGTTTATCTCCCATCCTGCTATATTTGCCTTGATTACCATTGCATCTGCATGGGGATAACTTTCTACTTGTAGGTCTTGCTCTGTGAAGCTGAGTGGCATCTTAGACCATTCTGTTGATCTGAAAGCTCCCTGTACTGCTACATTGTTGACCAAGCAGAGGTGATCTCTTTTCTGTTTTTTGGTCTCAAATTCCAGGGCAGATCCTCCAGCGATTGGCAGTATCATGCCAATGGTTGGCAGGGGCGAGCGTGGATTCATCTGGTTCTTGATTGAAGGTTCAGTCTTTGTGATGGCGACCGAGGCTTGGGTTTGCTGCGGAGGTGGTGGCAAGGCCTCGTATTGCCTTTATTGGTTCAGCGGAGGTACTTAGGCTTGTGTTGTCTCAATGAATGTGATATGCGGAGGTCTTGGGTTGATATAGGTCAAACTGCTCTCTGTTCTATTAGCAGGGTGGTTCAGGAATTGTGCTGCCTGTTGTTGGACTGGTCTCCACGCGGGCAGAGATGTGGGGTAGTATTGACTTGCTAGGCTTGCTGTAGAAATGGTCCAGCGTTGTATCCTAGAAAACTTGGGTTACATTGCTGGTGCCACTGCAGTGCGTAGGTGTGATTGACTTCTCTGTTGGGTTGTTGTTGGAGCTGCTGCTGTGGCTGTTTATTCTTCATTCTCTCTATGGTCTCAAGGGCTTCCGGGCACTCTTTTGTGAAGTTCCCTTTGTCTTCTCTATGAAAAAGGCAGTAGGGTTTCCTTGGTTTATGGTTCTTGTTCTAGGTTTTTTATCTGGTCCCTTTGTTGTAGCCTTGATTGTTATGTTGCCTTGGGTCTTGATGGGCTTATTCTTTCTTGTTAGTCTTCTGCTGAGGCTGACTGTTCTGTACTTATGCTGATAGCTTTGCTTTTCTTGCGATCTGTTGTCTCTCCTATTGTTATTGCTCAAGAACTGCTTGTTCTGATTGTCTGCTTCCTCTATTCTTTTTCGGAGGTCATTGTCAGATCTGCAATACTTCTCGAACTCTTCATGCAATTGAGTCATTATGGTTGGCTTTTTCTCGCTAGGTGACTTGCAAAGGGCCCAATCCAAAGTCCTTTGATTGCTGCTTCTATGGCTACCCCGTCTGGGACATCAGGTGCTTTTGCTAGGAGGTGTAGGAATCTCTCGTAGTAATCTCTTAGGGGTTCTCCTTTGAGGTGCTTGTTGCTGAACAAGTCTGATGATGTCAAGGACTCGCTTGTGTATCCCTTGAAATTTGCCAGTATCTGGTCCCGTAGGTTCTCCCAGGAGTAAACTGTGCTTGGTTTTAGCATTGAATACCACGCAAGGGCATCACGCTCTACTGCAATCATGAACGACTTAGCCATGACGTGGCCATTGCCACCTGCTGAGGCTACTGTCGCTTCAAAACTCATGATGAACTTCGTTGGGTCCATCTTGCCGTTGAACTTTGGCAACAATACGGGCTTGTAGACCGTAGGCCATGGTGCACTTTGTAGTCCCTTGGATAACGATGACTTGGGATCAAAAATTATTAATGATGTAGGTTGGGGTAGCATGGTGCTTTGTATTGGTGTTATGCCTGCAGCGGGATGCTGGTTGGCTAATTGTGGTTGGGTAACATTTGCGAGGTTGTTTGTCGAAGGTTGCATGCTCTAGATCTCTGCTTGCAAGATGGCCATTTGCTGCCTGATCTCTTCTGCTTAACGCGATGATTGCATTGTTCTTTGAGCGGCGTCTTGCTCTGCCCTCAACCTGTTTCTTTCAGCTTCCATGCGCTGCATCTCAGCTCTCAGCCTGGTCAGCTCATCTTCTTGATTTTGGACAGGCTGAGGTTGTTCTGGGCCCCCTTGCTCATTGTTGTTGTTCTCAATGTCACCTTCGTCTGTCGGTGTAGAGGCATAGGTGCTTCGAGTGTTTCTTCTTGGCCTCCCGCGAGCGGAGGGTTCTGGTACCTCCGCCTCAGTGGCGGTACGCCTCCTCACGGAGGTCTTCTTTTTTGGTGGCATCTGCAGGTGTTATCTTCGGCCAGACACAAACGGTGGCGCCAACTGTTGGAACTCGGTTTTAGTAGGTTTAAGAATAGTGGAACAAAGGGTTGGATCTCTATCAGGATAGTGAGTAAGATTTACAAAGCGGGCCCTCGAGCGGATGAGATCTCAACTACCAAAGGACAGTCCCCATTACAACAGCTGGGGGTCACCACCTTTTATAGTGACCCGATGACCCCAAAGTCTAAAGTACAGAAATGCCCCTGTGGCATACTTCTAGAACAGACTAAGCAGCTACATGTCATCCAATGGGCACCGAAGTCTTTTCTCTTTTCTCAAATGGGCCTCTGGTGACATGGTCATTATGGCCCAGTATTAGCCTAGCAACTTGCCCTCAAACTGATCAGCTTCTCATCTTGCCCCTCGGATCTTTGTAGCCTTTGCATGACTTCTACCAGGGGAGCAGGTTTCTATCTTCACATCCTTTGCACGCCCTTCATCAGGCACTACCTTTGGGGGCTTTGCCGCCTTTGCACTTCACTGTTGGTGTTCTGACTTCTGTGACTTTTCTGCCTCTTCCCTAGTTCCCTTTGGGGCCTTTGTAGCTCTTCTTTGGACTTGGTGCTAAGTCAGCTTCTTCACCACGTCCCTAAGCATATCTCCACCTGCAATGAGCACAAAAGCCATTACAACTGTTAGTTTCGTCAGTGAGACCTTTGAGTGCGAGGCCACGCCCCCAACATGAATTGAATAATGGAGAGATAGATGTCTTTGGGGAGGTCTACCCATGCTTATATAGCCTAGTGGGATGTACCACAACCCGTGGATCAAACTGACTTGAAACAGTGTCCAAATGAGTCATGGTGGTCGGCTGGAGATCGAACTCTAAAGAAGACCACTTAGTGGGACCCACCTGGGTCGGACGACCTGGCAAGTGGGGCCGGTCGGCCTGGCCCAGTGCCAATGGACTTCTCCTTTGCTCTGCTGTCCTCTGGTGTCCTCTAGAACCTTTCCATCAAATCTTGTAAGAATCTGACTTGATTTGGTTCAGTTCCTTGACTCCTACTCTTCCTTGGCTCTTTCTGTTTTAATCCCCGGAAAATCACAATTCACCAAAGTTGTGGAAATTGTTATGTAAGTCTAGAAAACTTTTGCTTGGTGATGATTCCAGTGTCTTCTAGAAGGTTCAAAGCATATTCAAAGTGGACTCTCTCATCGGGACTCCAAATATAGCAAGTGATATGTCCGTTTCGATCGTCTCGATGAGCTCTTCACAATGGTATGCTTTAATTCTTCATCTGAGACACTTTTCTATAATCAAATAAGAATTATCCTGCAAGCAAGTGGAAACAACACAACTTGTGAAACTTGTTAGTTTCAACACCCTACAACTATGCCTTATGATCTATTTTAGATGTTATTAAGCAATAATTAATAGGTATATTTAGGCATTAGTGAGTATCAACAACCGCGCTTATACTAATCCGCACTACTCTAGCTGAGTATACAACCCAACTAGTGCCCATTGTTATAGGCGTTGATAACAACCAAGGAGTTGTACGAGACTAACAATCTAATGTGCTACTACTATAAATCTAAGTAGAGCACTATAATACTATTGCAGGAATAATATTACACAAATTAAATACTTAGAAAAGTAAAGGAAGAATAATATATTAAATAACAAAATCTTAAGGAAAGATACAAGAGCAATACCAGACTATCCTGAAGAAGACTCCGAAGACTAACACTAAAACTAGAAGGCTATCACTTGTATGAGTGAAGTATCTAAATCAACATGTCTTGGGAGTGTGGATGCAGCCTCATATTTATAGGGGAGGTGGAGTAGGGGCTACCCCAGCGTCACGTCAGTGATCCATGTGCTCCTCCTTCTTGGCCCTTGGATGAAACCGACCTTGGGAACCGACTTGGATGAATGGCATCCGCAAAGTGTCACATGGATCACCTCCTAGAGTCGGTGGGGGAGCCAACCACCTTGGCTGGCCACCAAGGGGGGATCGGCCGATCCCCCTATGGCAGGTGGGCCTAGCCAAGGTCGGTTGGGTGATGTCCCCACCTATCACAGGGAGTGGCTCCACCATTTGGTCATGTCTTGCTGTATTGTTTGCTCACTTGTGGGCCCATGAATTCGTGTGCAATGATCTTTCACCGTTGATTGGAAACACAGTTGGGATCTAAGGGTGGAAATTGACTTGATGAGGCTTCACTTGGATTGTGCCATGTCATCGAGCCCTGGACCTCCCCAGGGTGGGATCGGTCGATCCCACCTATGGGCATCATGGGCTGGATTGGATGGGGTTATGGAGATAGTGGATTGGGCTGTTGGAGAGTTTCCAACCCATGGATGTTGTGGTTTCTACTGAATGGTTGGCCTCTAGCCCTCTACGTCTAGAAGCTCGTGATGGCGAGTCTATGACTACCAGGCGCCACCGCTTCGCACACGCCCTAGTGCCGTCACCGCTGCCACGCCGTTGATACTGCCACCGCTTTGCACACACACGGACGTCGCTCCCCAAGATGTCCACCCAATGGTATGAACACTAGTATACCCTGAAGGACGATGATGACGTGTAGCTCTCATGATGACAGGCAACTCTCATGACATGGAAGTAATGTGTTTCAGCTATCTATTTATTCATGGCCTTGGTATAGGTCTATAATTTGAAAATCAAGGTTTTGATGTGAATTTTATTGAATTTTAAGACTTAGCGAATTTGTGGAATTTTTCAAGGCTAAGTGATGGTCATTAGGCACTTTGTATGCATGTAAATGTAGCTCACATAGTGATACATGTAAACTTGAAATCGATTAGGGGAGCCGGGAGCTGCTGACCAAAGGACGAAATTGATGTGCGTACGCAAAAGCAAACCGTGGGTTTGCAAAATTAGTATATATTGGATTGGACCCCATGGATTGCCATATAATTTGGGTTTGTTTGACTACACATGAACCACGAAGTGGAGTGGGTTGGCTCCCGCACTGTTTGGGTTAGTTTAGTGTGGTTAATAAAAGCTGCATGCATTGATTTGGTTTGGTGTCACTAGTAGAGAAATGACTTTTGATTCACATCTTTAATCCTAGCCATTTTTTGGCCCGGGACTAAAAATGTGATTAATCCTGGTTGGTGAAACCAAACAGGACTAAAGGCCCTCCCAACGGCTCTGGCAGCAATTTTTGCAGGCCGGTGGCAGGTGAGGTTTCTTTAGTCCCGGTTGGAGCTACCAGCTGGGACTAAAAATCAATCTCTAGTCCCGGTTGCAGCTGCCACCCGAGACTAAAGCTTTAGTCCCGGTTTGTGGCACAAACCATGACTAGATGTTGACCTTTAGATTGGGTTCTAAATACAAACCAGGATTAAAAGTTTTGGCATAAATACCCCCGTTCTTCCTCTCCTAGCCCGAGCCATTTGTAGCTCCCGGTTCTTGCTCGTCGCCGGCGCATCTTCTTCATCCTCTTTGGCCATCTTCGATTTTCATCGACCCCCTACCTTTTCTCTGTTGTAAAGGTTAGAAACTTCGTGCTCTTATGATTCATTCATGTCATTTCTCATTTCGTGGTCTAGAAAAGGAGGATTTGTGGTTTTTTTAGAATGAAAGGCAAATAGTGATGTTTCTTGATTTGTATGCCATTTGAGCTCAAAATTGCTTCCTAGTTGCATAGTTGGATGAAGAAAGCTATTGCAGTCATGAAAACTAGCTTTAATGCACCTTTGATTGCTAGTGTCAAAAATGCATGGTGGCATACATTAGGAATTTCATGGTGGCTTTATTAATTTACATATTCATAAATTAGATATTTATAATAGTTGGTGAAAATGAGTATAGTGAGTAGATGGCAACCGCTTTCGGTTCCTCAGGCTCATGTCAACCTAGGCGATTGAGGCCGGACCTCCCCCTCGTTCAGTGTGGCAAGTGTAAGAAGAAGACTATGTAGGAGTATCGAGTGAGGAAGGAGGGTGCCAACAATGGTCGTATCTTCTACATGTGTCCAAATCGCAATGTGAGTTTTTATTTTGTCATGTTACTTATTTTATGGTTTGAAGCCATTTATCATGATGATTTTGGTTAATTAATTGTCTTCTCATTTATGTTGGTGTAATTGTAGTGGGATGGCACAGGATCATGCAAGGGATGGTACTGGGAGGAAGCGTATGAGACTCGTGTTAAAGAATATCTTGTAGAACAGGAGGCATTAGCGGCAGATGAGAGTGCAGGTGTGGATGATGATGTGGTAGGGAGCCAGCATAAGAAGGAGGCGACTATTTTGCCGTACGTGGAGGCTGGCAGTGTGGATAATGAGTGGATAATGAGGTAGTGAGCAAGGAGGAGAAGCCCATTGATGATCTGCCTGTTTTAGTTGGAATTGGTCATGAAATCCTTTTTGTGTTGAAGTGCATTGTGGTTTATTACTTTGTTGAGTGATACTTGGGGTTGTGCACATTTGTATGTAGGATGGAATAAGATCATGTTTTTAGTGTAATCATATATGGTGTATGATGGAGACTAATTTGGGATCTCTTTTGATGTGGTGTACGTGTCATGTAATGCAGATGAATCAACAATGGATATACAACTCTGACCGCCACTCCTTAGAGTTCATGATGGGCGTGCATGGTTTCCTAAATGTGGCCAGGGCAAACATGCAGAATGGTTTTATGTCATGCCCATGTATCATATGCAGGAACAAGAGGGATTATTCTTGCTCGAAGGTCCTTCATGAACACCTGATTAGGTCAGGTTTCATGCCAAAATAAATTTGTTGGACTAAGCACGGAGAGCGCAGTGTTATAATGGAAGAAGACGAAGAGGAACAAGGAGATGACAACAATATTATTCATGGCTTTGCTGAATACACTGATGCCTTTGATGACACTGCAATGGGAGAAGATGACGAAGAAGAGGTAGTACCAGAAGATGAGACACCTGACGATCTTGGTCAGGCCACCATGACGCACAGAGAGATTATGAACTTGAAATGGAGAAGAAAAAGTTTGATTGCATGCTTGAGGATCACAAGAAAGTGTTATACCCAACATGTGAAGAGGGGCAGAAAAAGTTAGGTACCACACTAGAATTGCTTAAATGAAAGGCAAAGAATGGTGTCTCAGACAAGGGGTTTGGGGAGTTACTGAGTATCCAAAAGAATATGCTTTCGAAAGATAATGAGTTGCCTGCCATGACATATGAAGCAAAGCAGATCATTTGCCCTCTGGGATTAGAAATCAAGAAGATAAATGCGTGCCCTAATGACTACATCCTCTATCATGGCGAGGCATTAGAGACAATGGATGAATGTCCAGTATGCCATGCATCGTGGTATAAGATTAGGCGAGATGATCCTGGTGATGTTGAGGGGGAGGCCAACAAACAACATCCCAAAAAGAGAATCCCTACCAAGGTGATGTGGTATGCTCCTATAATACCATGCTTGAAATGTTTTTTTAGAAACAAAGATCAAGCAAAGTTGATGCATTAGCACAAAGAAGACCGTAAGGTAGACAATATGATAAGACACCCCGCTGATGGGTCCCAGTGGAGAGCAATCGACAGAGTTTTCCCCAAGTTTGTAGAAGACGCAAGAAACCTATGGTTTGCATTGAGTACGGATGGCATGAATCCTTTCGGGGAGCAGAGCAGTGATCACAGCACTTGGCCTGTAACTCTATGTATCTAAAACCTTCCACCATGGCTGTGCATGAAATGAAAGTTCATTATGATGATTGTGCTCATCCAAGGACCAAAGCAACCTGGCAACGACATTGATGTGTACCTTAGGCCATTATTTGATGAACTTCTGGAGTTATGGAATATCGAAGGTCT
Organism: Bothriochloa decipiens; assembly: GCA_023333625.1. NCBI lineage: Eukaryota > Viridiplantae > Streptophyta > Magnoliopsida > Poales > Poaceae > Bothriochloa > Bothriochloa decipiens. The sequence goes on along the minus strand of CM041642.1, from coordinate 40,887,584 downwards.
ACATGTGTGGGATGAGTACAAACAGGAACACTTCAACCTGCGAGCCTTGTTGTTCATTACAATCAATGACTGGCAGGCTCTTAGTAATCTTTTAGGATAGTCAAACAAGGGATATAATGCATGAACACATTGTTTTGATGACATTAGAGGTATATTCTTGAAAAAATGTTGAAAGGTCATGTACTTGGGCTATCGTCATTTTCTTCCAACTACTCAAGCAGTAAGAAAGAAAGGAAAACATTACAAAGGTAAGGCAGATCATCGTCCGAAGCCTGGTAATCATAGTGGCAAGGTTGTATTTGATATGGTGAAGGATGTACATGTAGTATTTAGGAAGGGACCTGGCAGCGAGCCTATTCCAAATGATGCTAACGAACACGCACCCATGTGGAAGAAGAAGTCCATATTTTGGGAGCTACCATACTGGGAAGTCCTAGAGGTACAGATTGCGATTGATGTGATGCACCTAACGAAGAATATTTGTGTGAACCTGGTTCTTCATTGCATCAGTTTGGAGGAATAGAATTTGGACAAATCACTAATGGAAGCTTCCAAAAGTTAATGGTTCTTAAGCTTGCTGATATGCCACAACTTGAAAAATGGGTTGGAGCAGGTGGTCAGCATTTGTTTCATCAGCTTAAAAAACTTGCTATTTCAAATTGCCCAAAGCTTAGTGAACTGCCATTCTCACATTACATTAGCTCCTCCACAGAAGATTCTAACATGACTTGGTTTCCCAATTTGTGTGAGCTTGTGGTAGAGGCCTGCCCACAGTTGTCTCTAACTCCCCTTACGCATACTTCTACAATAGATTTTGTTAGAGTCAAAACTACAAATGGCTACTTCTCCTATAATAGGAATGAGTTGGTGATTGATGCATACAATGGAGCTCTGGCATTCCATAGTATGCATAAACTAGAAGAGCTATATGTTTGCAAGACCTCACTTTCATTGGCAGGTCTCCAAAATCTAACTTCCTTGAGGAAATTGGATATAAAGTATTGTGGCAGTGTGCAATATGATTCTAATTTGGGGGGAACTATTTCCTTTCCTATTAAATCACTCATAATTTTCCTACTTGGAGATATCTGATTGTCCAAATATAACAAGATTGTGCAACACAAATGATATAGACAAGGAGGATGGGAATGAAGAAGGATTTGTCTTATTCTCTGCGCAAGTTAGAGATCTGCAACTGCAGGAAATTGTTTCTGGATCCAAAGGATGGAGGACTAAGGCATCTCACATGCCTTGAATCATTACTGATGTAGGGATGTGATAGCTTATTGTCATGGTGGTTCATGGAAGAAGCAACTTTGCAGTGTCCTTTTCCTATATTCCTCAAAGACCTTGCTCTTAGAAATGTACAGAGCTTGAAGACAATGGGTATGCTCTCAAATCTCAGATGCCTTACCCATCTAGAAATAGTTGACTGTGATAATTTGAATGCCAACGGGTTTGATACTTTCATCACTCAATGCCTCTCCAAACTAGTTGTTGTCAACCGTCATGATGAGTATTCTAAAGTAACAGCTGAGCTGATCTCAGGAGTAGCAAGGACAGAGTTGAATCGTCCATTCAAATTGGAAGACCTGAGAATTGACAGCATTTCTGAACTTCTTGTCTATCCCATCTATGACCGCCTCTCTATCAACCTCCACACATTATGTTTTCAATATGATAACCGGATGCAGAGGTTCACAGAAGAGCAAGAGCAAGCACTTCAGCTACATACCAACATCCAAAATCACTATTTTAAGAGCTGCTGGAGTCTGCAATCCCTGCCTGCAGGCTTATATCGCCTTTATTCCCTTAAGGTATTACTGATTGACACATGCCCTGGCATACGGTCATTGCCCAAGGAGGGTCTCACTGCTTCACTTGAACAACTAGAAGTCTACATTTGCAATAAGGAATTGAAGGATCATTGCAGAAAATTGAAAGTTCATAAACTCAAACTGTATTAATCTAAGGTAGAAACATTCTCTTCTTCCTGCTTATATGCTCCAAAAAGTAACACTTTTAGCAGAAACCCCCAAAGTATTTGATATATACATTTTACTTATGTGTGTTATTTGCACTTTGCAGTGTCTAATATCTAGGAAGTTATTGGTGGTATTTGGGTTGCAAGCGAGATATAGTGCGGTGGAATTGGTATGTTACCTACTTCATTACTATTTGTTTCTGCTAATCCTTATTTCTGATAGTTCACATTCAGCATCGGCCTTGTTTCATTGATCTCATTGCATATAACAGGGTGATTGTAATAAGTTGCGAAAAGGATACATACTATGAATGTCTGTTTGGAGAATGGAGATTCATGATGCAACAAGAGGTCACCTCCACTTGCATGTCATTGAGTAGGAGAGGGTGTGCAGTTATTTTCTAATTTGAGCATGGCTACACCCCTTGAATTTTTTCTCTAGATACTAGGTCTGCTTGGATCTTTTGCGAGGCTAGCCTAACCTCGTCTGTGTCGCCTCACTCAGCAAAGATAGTCACATCAAGAAAGATGACATCATTTGGTTCTCTTGTATAGTGACCTTGATAGCCTCTTCTCTCCATTGGAGCTGAATACGTTGGCAGGATGAGCAAATCTTGCCCAAGCGAGAGAGCCAAATCGGCTCTCCTAGATGGGCAAGGATATTCTTGCTAGGGTGGGTAAGATTGATTGGCAAAGCAATGATAAAACCAAACAACAATTATTGCTAGGTGAGGTGAGGCAAGAGGCTTGTCAGGAAACCAAGTGGCCCCTCATATCTATATATCTTATATTTGCAAACCTTACTGGCATGTCTATCTCTCCATGCAATCTATCCACATCAGTAGCCCACTACATGTAAATGTGATGGTTATCTCTTCATTCAAGCAATCTACATTAGTGAGCCACATCATCCACTAAAATGCATTCGGTTGCCCATGTTAGTGTACCGCACCATTCACTAACATTCATTTATGATAGTTTATCCTTCTATGTAAGTAAATATAAGTACTCTAATTTCATTCTAAATTATCCATAATGCCTGCAGTAATGCGCAGGGTATATTTGTGATTCTGGGATTTGATACAGCTTGTATTTTTCAGGTGATAGCCAAGGAAGTGAAGAGAATTGGAAGGTGAACAATCCAAACATTGAGAAATTTATGAGACAGCCACACAGTTCCTTGCAATTCAGTTCATGGTAAATCTTTATTTTACATGGTCACAAGTTATATTGTTTGGATTTCCCTTTAGGTATAGTGTCACGGCTGTGTCTAGAGCAGGAGTGATCATGTACCTTTTATCCAAAATTTTGGGTTGAGGTGTAGAGAAAACCTATCATTTTTAGGTTTGATATGTAATGGTTGTAAAGGGAGAATCTCCATGAACACAGTATGGAATACTAGTTATGACTTTTCTGATCCTTTAGATACTTGGTAATTTAAAACTAGGTTGTTAAGGAAGAAAACTAAGAATTGAACCTTGAATACGAATCTGAAATCAGGAAGTCTAAGCAGAACCTCCTTAAAAGAGTTCCAGATTCTTGATGTTTTTTCAAGAAAACTACTGGTGGAGTGAGGGTGAGAGGAAGAGAATGCTGGATATTATTGTACTGCTTAAATCATACGGCAGTTAGGAGATCATGGCTAAGCAGAGATCTAAGGATAAAAGTATGGGTAGCTCTGCCTTAAGTTCCTTTTTCTGCTTTCCCTAATCATGCTTCATGTGGTCTCAAGACTCAATGTCTTAATAATTAACAAATTGAATTTCTTGTTTACAAATACCTTATCTTTACTGGTTAATTTAAACTTAATTTGTTTATGGTTCCGGCCACATTTAACTAGTCAAGATCAACTTTAGATGCAAAGACAACTTAAACAAGCAAGTCAAACAAGTAAACTGGGGCACCAAGTCAGTTAGAAGAAACAATCAAACTATTTTTTATTTCTTGCTCTTATTTTAGGATCTATCTTTATTTCATTCTTTGACCTATTCACAACACCTAACATGCTTGGTATTATCAACAATGTAGCAACTGAGATGCAAATACAAGTGCACAATAACACCCTAGATTTTTCACCGCCGGCGATGGCAGCCGCCGCGTCGGGCGTCTTCTCTGGCGAGGCCGACAGGCCAGACTAATCTGGACTGTCCATCTTGAAACGAATGGCCAGAAACAGCCCGTACCCTTTGCGTGGTAGATTTGCAAATAACCCCCTGCCTTCCTACGTAATCTGTTAAGAATCCTTGACGGTTTCAACAGGATACGTTTTTCCCACTGGGAAGCGTATTTTATGTTTAACAAATCCATAATACGCTTTGTCCACTGACAAGCGTATTTTCCTTATAACAGCTTACAGAATACATTTTCTTCTCTGAAAAACGTATTTTCGCTTTTCAGTTTTAGAATACGCTTTTATCTATTTAGAGTTTTGCCATTATATTTAAAAGCTCATATCTTTCACGTTTTAACTCCGATTTGGTCCGTTCAAATTTCGTTAGATTCATAATTTTATAATCTATGCAGTGGTGCTAATGTTGAAGTATTTTGGAAACTTTATATTTTTAGTTTATATTTAAAGTATTTATTTATCTATAGGAAATCTTTGAAAATTCATAACTTCGCCGTTATAACTCCATTTACGGTGAACTTGATGTCTGTGTGATTGTAGAAGCGAGTAGAATAGTTTTATAAACTTTTTATTCTATTTTGATGAGATTGATGTACTATTCCTCTAATAACTCTTTGTTTACTTCACGTATGTATGCCCGATTAGATTGTCTGGTGTTGATTGTTAATGTCGAGTTCAGACGGTGAGGTTTTTGTTGAGCAAGGCTACTTTGAGGATCAGCAGGACTTTGTAAATCAAGGCAAGTATAGCATGGATCATCCTTGTTACCTATTCACTATAAATAATAATTCATATGCATGTGTCTGTTTGATGACCTAGAGATTATAACTAGCTTTGATATCCTGATTTCGTGAACCTTTTGGGTTGCATTAGGTAGTTATGATGCTAGTGCTTTAATGGTCATGATCTTATAACTTGATGTGTGCTATGCTATTAATGAAAATGATGACTTTTAACAAACACGAACTCTTGTCTCTAAGTGATTTATCATGGAGAATCCGTACAACTGCGAGGGCTATATGGCTCTGGCTCTAGTCACTTGTAGGCCCTTTTCTAGCTAGTTAGTGGTCTGGAAGTTTGGGTATAGGACTGCCTCTATCCTTATGAGTATAGCCGGGAAGGATCATGCCATATTGGAAGGGGGTTTCTACACACAACGTATTTCCGCATCTCTGATTGGTTGGGAGAACCTATAGGAGGCTTTATATGTTTTGTAGTGGTTTGGAAGTTATAAATCCACTCGATTGCAAAACATGACTCACAGTGAAAGTGTACACCTCTGATCAGAGTTTAAATCAATATATTGTCTGTGCCCTTCGGTTAGGACGGCCTTGACACATTTACAAAAGATAATGGTTCTCAAATTGTTAATGTGTTCATCTTAATGTCGTTATTGCTATACACCGGTTAATGTTATTTTGATCATGAGTATATGGGAATTTTCACTACCTTGATGCTATGCCTCAATATGATTAATGTATAAAAGCTAAATACAGTCAAACAGTGTCAGCTTATTTGAACCTTATTAACCCATGTTATGCTTGTTGAGTACGGTTGTGTACTTACGCTTGCTTTACTTTCATTTTTAGAAAATCCCGGATGGGTATCAGATGAAGGTTGGAATGAGAGCTATCGTGATGAGTACTAGGCTTGGTGTTCACTAGTTGACGTGTCCACATCTTAGTTATTTATTGTTTATGCACAATACTCTGTAATAAATATTGGTTCGCTATGTAATAAATAGTGTGATGATACTTTTTGTAATTTGTCATATTATATATGCGACTGTTCCTAGGGCGCATATAAGGCTATTTATACATTCTATTTTTATCCTTAAAAATAGAGTGTGACAAGTTGGTATCAGAGCCAGGTTGACTGTAGGAGGCAAGCCTAGATAGAATGGTTGTTCTTAGTCTCCTTTGCTTCACTAGTTTCATGCTTCTTAACTTAAGCCTTGTTATTTACTTAATTTTTATGCTCTTATACTTACTCTATTGTGAAAATCTTGACTCCACTCTAACTCATGTCTAAATCCTGTAGATGCCTCCTTATACCCGCCACATGACTGCTGCTGCGTATCGTGATCTGTTCAACCACCTGAAGACTAGGGAAGTTGTTCTGCCATCACCAACCCTGGTGCCTACATCACCTCAAGCTGAAGAGGAAGAACCAATGGAAGCTTCTGAAGAAGAAGAGGAGGAAGTAGCTCAAGATGGTGGTCAATCCCCACCACCGTCTGCTGGTGGTTCTGCTGGAGGAGGTGGACCGCACACTTCTATGGGATGAACTGTGAAGATCTCTCGCGTACCGGGGTGTCACACCAGATCGCATATATGACTCATGAAGCTTCTTCGTGACTACTATGCTAATTGGGACCCCACTGTGCAGTACACTTGTTTTCAACACACCCATCCGTTGGAAGGTATTTACTGGGAGACAAATATGGCTATATGTAGGAGAGATGCAGAATTCCTACAACATAGAGATGATTTATGAGCATCTTGGTCCTAGCCCAACTCAAGAGGATGGCATAGAGGGTGCTGCTTTTACACCCTGAATTGCTCTTCGTGGCCATCGCTTTCAGAATATGCAAGATGATGAGTTTCGCTATTTGCCTCGCGCTGACCACAGAATGGAGGATGGATGGGCTATGATGAATCCTCAAGATTTGTCACCTGAGTCATGGGAATTGGCACACTTTGCTTGTGACATGATGAATTTGGGTTAAAGTTCCTTAGTTAAGAATATTAAGGTTAAAGTTTGAATAAAATGAATTTGGGTTGGTTTATCCTGTCTTCATCTTTGCTGTCTTCTGAGCAGCCTGTGATATTTTTGTTATATCTTGAAATTGGTTTATCTAATGCTTATGAGATTTTTCTGGGTACAACTAGACTTCTTTATCTAACAATTCCCACAAGAATCATGTCAATATCAGTTCTGAGTTGAGAGTTATGTCTATCGCTATCTGATATTCAGTGCTGTCTGGAATTTCCAAATAGTTTCTGTTGTTTAATTAATTTGATTGCCTAGATGATAGAATCTATTGTTTAATTAATTCGATTGCCTAGATGATAGAATCTGGTAATATGGTCTGAACAGAAGTTGTAGAGAATTTCTTAACCTTTCCAACCATATATAGAACGTCTCCTTTTGATACCCAGATCTCGAGATATGATAGTTTCTCTATACTGCTAAAATTGAAACTCTTCCAAAAATTTTTAGGTTTGCAATCCTTATTTTTATATAAGTGATTTGTATCCTGAATCTCTCTAAGCTTTGATTTTTGGTTGGAGTACAGATGGCTGCTTGGGGTGGAAGAGGTAACCGTGCTAGAGGCCATGGTGATGGACATGTTACCAATAAGGAAATGAGGGAGGCACAAATGCAGCTGATGCAGATTATGACCCAGTTTGTGCAGACCATGCAAGCTGGAGGGCTATCACATGCTCAACCACCAAGGGATAAATGCAGGGACTATGCAAGGCCACCCCCTGTGTTTACTCATACTACTAATCCCCTGGATGCTGAAGATTGGTTACGTACTGTGGAGAAGCAGTTGAATCTTACACAGTGCAATGATGCTGAGTAAGTGTCGTATGCTTTCGGGCAACTTCAGGGTGCTGCTCAAACCTAGTGGGAGTCATACCAAGCGGCACGTCCTAACAATGCTCCTGCTATTACCTGAGAGTGGTTCAAAGATGATTTTTTGACTTGCCACATTCCTGAAGGGTTAAAGGAACAGAAGGCAGAGGAGTTCAGGAATCTTAAGATGGGCTCGATGACTATGAGTATGTATCATGCTAAGTTTGAGGAGTTGACTCGCTATGCTCTCCATGAAGTTATAAGGGACATTGATAAGCAGCATCATTTCCTGAACGACATATACTTTGAGCTCAGGTTGCAACTAAAGGGCAACAAGTACGACACCTTTGAAGAGGAAGATGAATGGACAGGGCTTTGGAAACAATTCTCGTTTCTGCTCTAACTTTCATCAAGGCTTCCAGCAGAGGTTCCAGGGACCAGTCAGCCAGAGATACCAGGGTCAGCATGCTCAGCGCAAGAATGGGAATCACCAGCAGCAAGGGAATCAACAGCCATCACAGCAATCTGGAAATCAAACTCCATGCCTTACTACGCCCAACAACATGCCTCTTAAGAGTAGTCCTAACACTCCTCAGTTGTGTTATCATTGTGGTGAGCTTGGGCACTATGCTAATCGCTGTCCCCGGAAATCAAACCAACACACACCTCAGCAGCAGAATGGTAATCAGAAGTCCTATGCTAATCATGGAAGGGTGAATCATGTGTCCACTAAGATGGCTTAGGAAGCATCAGAAGTTATGTTGGGTACGTTCAACATCAATTCTATCTCTGCTACTGTACTTTTTGATTCTGGAGCTTCGCATTCCTTTATCTCGCAAGCATTTGTTAGAAATCATAGCATACCAGTTGTAGCCATGAAGAACCAAATGGTAGTAAATTCGCCGAGGGGTGCTATACTAGCTTCTTACTACTGCCCCTTAGCTAAACTCCTCTTAAGAGGGGTAGATTTTTTCAGCTAACCCTGTAGTGCTGAATGCATCTGGTATTGATTTAATTCTAGGTTTGGATTAGATGGAAGCTCACCAAGCTGTGATAAAGTGTAAAGAGAGGGCTGTGGACCTGACTACACCAAAAGGAGATAGAATTAGTGTAGATGTTAGAATGCAAGCGCCACCTACAGCTACCCTAAACCAGCTTGATGACATTGCAGATCCTCAGAATCAGGTGGTGGAGGAATTCCCAGATGTGTTCCCCGATGATTGCCAGGTATGCCACCTGAGAACCAGCTTGATGACATTGAATTTATTGTTGAGTTATTACCTAACACTGCACCTATAGCTAAGTGTCCATATAGAATGGGGGTTAATGAACTAGAAGAACTTAAGAAACAGTTAAAGGAATTAGAAGAGAAAGGTTTCATTCATCCTAGTGTGTCACCTTGGGGTTCTCCTGTGATTTTTGTTGATAAAAAAGATGGAACTCTAACGGATATGCGTTGATTATCGTTCTCTCAATGAGGTTACCATCAAGAACAAGTACCCTTTACCCAGGATTGATGACTTGTTTGATCAGTTGAGAGGTGCCTGTGTGTTCTCCAAGATTGATTTGCGCTCTGGTTATCATCAGTTGAAGATTCAGAGTTTAGATATACCGAAGACAACATTCACTACCAGATATCGAAGACAACATCTCGTTTGGGATTGGGGTGTGTTCTTATGCAAGAAGGTAGAGTTGTTGCTTATGCTTCAAGGCAGTTGAGGAAACATGAGCTTAATTATCCTACTCATGATCTAGAACTAGCAGCTGTGGTTCATGCTTTGAAGATTTGGTGACACTATTTGATTGGGCACAAGACTGATATTTTCACTGATCACAAGAGTTTGAAGTACATCTTTACCCAGTCTGACTTGAACATGAGACAACGTCGTTGGTTGGAACTGTTGAATGATTATGATTTTGATATGTATTACCATCCTGGGAAGGAAAATGTCATGGCCGATGCACTTAGCAGAAAGAAGCATGTTAATGAGCTTCGGGCGACACCTGAATCTGATCTGTTGTGTGCAGAGTTTGCTCATTTGAACCTTACTCTTGTTACTAATGCCATGGAGATAGAGGTGACACCAACCTTAGAAGAAGAGATTCGCAAGGGTCAGTTGGAAGACGAGGATCTAAAGTATATAGTGAAGAAGTTAGCAGAAGGGAAAGCACTTGATTTTCGCATTGATGAAGGGGGTACCTTGTGGTATGGGAACAGGATATGTGTTCCAGAGGTCAAAGCTCTTCGTCAGACAATTCTACGAGAGGCACATGAGTCAGCTTACTCTATCCATCCTGGTGAAGGGTTATGAGGGTGCTATGCTAGCCAGAAAACAAAAACTTTTCTGCCTCATAAACCAGGATCTACTGCTAGTTACAGGTCATGGGATTACCATTTGACGCGCGGATGCAGCGGAAGATGACTCAATGTAGTCGTACGCGTCGCAGTAGGTAGTGTAGTTGCGTGGTCATTCATCATGTCAATCCCCTCGCGCGGTTCATCCCAGTGCTCCAGATGCATCACCTCCGAGGTATCCCACACGTACAGGGAAGAAACGATGCGCCTTCGGACTCCTAGGTCCACGAGGAGCAGAAGGCGCGAGCGTGGGGAGGGCGACGGTGGCTGTTCAAGGCATGTAACCCTCACCATGCGCCCTACCCCTTGCTTATATAGGCGTCCCCAATGAGCTCACGAGTTGGAGGCCCATTAGTAACCCTACGCCTTGTCTAATTCGGGTCCAACCCGGATTAGGCTTCCAGCCCCTTAAGCGTGCGACCCTATGGGTTCATGCACACATTGACATGGGCCAAGTACTCCTACTCACCTAATAGTTGACAGCGGCCTCTAGCAAGGCGTGACAACTCCTACGTGCACGTAAAGATCATATCAGATGAACCACTACGACCATGTATAAGTTATTTCCTTTGCCACTCGATATATGATTTAACTCGTGGGTTAACACTTAACCCAAGCACGGCCATGCATTTGTTGATCCAATCACTTGAGTGATCCAGTGATATATCTCGAGTAGAGAGAGGCAAATTCCTTCTTGATTGTCTATGTCTCATAGCATGTTTCCCAACCACCCGAAGACCAACTTTATAACTATCCAGTTACGGAGTAGCGTTTGACAGTCCCTAAGTAGGCCATTTCACATCTTAGTACATACCACAATCTCAGGTCTAAGGACATAACGTATATGACATGAATAGAGACTTTCTCATGTCAGGTCAGTCCAGCCTACATGTCTCACATGTGCCCACATTATTAGTTTTATATCTCCATGTCCATGACTTGTGAAACATAGCCATCAACTAATACATGTGCTGGTCTAATATTCAAGTGTGTTCTCATAAGAACGCTGACCAGGGACAACTTTAGAATAACCATTCAAGTAATTGAGTTCCACAAATAATTCACATAATTACCAATCAATACAAGTTGTCTATAATGGATATTCAATGAACACTTTATTAATCATGGATACAATCGAAATATCATCATCTCATGATTAGCTCTAGGACACATTCCCAACAGTCTCCCACTTGCACTAGAGTTAATCTCTTAGATGTCTAATCCCCATAGACCTCATGTGCACCTCATGCTTAGGCTGTGGAAGAGCCTTTGTCAAAGGATCTGCTATATTCAAATCCGTATGTATTTTGCACAGTTTGATCTCTTCTTGTTTCACAAACTCTTGAATGAGATGAAACTTCTAGAGTACATGTTTGTTCTTCTGGTGATCCCTATGCTGCTTAGCCTGTGCAATTGCCCCATTGTTATCACAATGTAAATTTAATGGGCCCAACGCATTCGAAAACACACCAAGATCAATGAGGAACCTCCTCAACTAGACACCTTCCTTTGCAGCGCCAGAAGCTACAATATACTCAGCTTCTATTGTAGAATCAGACACCGTCTCCTACTTGGAACTTTTCTAGCTAACTGCACCACCATTTATTGTGAACACAAAACCTGATTGAGATAGTGAATCATCCCTGTCGATTTGGAAGCTAGCATTGGTGTAACCATTTACAACGAGCTCCTCCTCACCTCCATAGATTAGGAACACATCCTTAGTCCTTTGCAAGTACTTAAGAATGTTTTTAACCAACATCCAGTGAATCTCACCAGGATTGGCTTGATCTTGCTCACAACACTTAGAGCATAGGCTACATCTAGATGAGTACATATCATGGCATACATGATGGAACCAACTGCCGAAGCATATGGAACCTTACTCATGCGGTTGCGCTCAGCATCAGTGGAAGGACACTGCTTATCACTGTAGCGCACACCATGTGACACAAGCAAGAACCCTTTCTTGGACTATTCCATGTTGAACCTCTTCAACATCTTGTCAATGTAAGTACTCTGGCTTAATCCTGTCAGCCTTCTCGACCTATCTTTATAGATCTTAATGCCCAAGATGTATGTTGCTTCTCCTAAATCCTTCATAGAAAACTATTATTCAGTGAAGTCTTTACAGATTGCAACATAGGAATATCATTCCCAATCAATAGTATGTCATCCACATACAAGATCAGAAACACAACAGCGCTCCCACTTTCCTTCTTGTAAACACAAGGTTCTTCTCATTCTAACGGAAGCCAAACCCTTTGACGACCTCATCAAAACGAAGATTCCAACTCTGAGATGCTTACTTTAACCCATAAATAGATTTCTTAAGCTTGCATATCTTTCCAGCATTATTAGGATCAACAAAACCTTCGGGCTATATCATATACATGTCCTCTTCTAAATACCCATTTAGAAAGGCTGTTTTAACATCCATCTGCCATATCTCATAATCAAAATATGCAGCAATTGCTAGAATGATCTGAATAGATTTAAGCATCGCTACCGGCGAGAATTTCTCATCGTAGTCAACCCCTTGAATTTGCTAAAAACCCTTTGCGACAAGCCGAGCTTTATAGACGTGATCGGATCTCATGGCACTTTTCCATTTCTTGGAATCTGGATCCATCATAGCTTTTGCATAATTCGTGGGTTCGTCATCGTCTAACAATAACAAATCCCCATGCAATGCGTGAAGTCTTGCTGATCTTCATGGTTGTGGCGGTGTCTCCACTGCCACGGGTGTCTCAACTTGCTCTGCTACAATAGAATCACTCGTAAATTCAGTCCCTACTGGCTCATCTTGAACTTCTTCAAGATACACCTTTTGTCCATTCTTTTCTGTTTTGAGAAACTCTCTCTAAGAAAACACTGTTTTGAGTAACAAACACTTTGCCCTCTGTCCGATTATAGACATAATACCCTAAAGTTTCTTTTGGATATCCCACAAAAAAGCACTTGTCCAATTTGGGTGTTAGTTTATCTGATATAAGTCATTTGACATAAACTTCACAACCCCAAATTTTCAGAAAAGACAAACTGGGACTCTTACCAGTCCACATCTCATGGTGTCTTAACTACAGACTTAAATGGTACCCTATTCAATGTGAAAGCGGCTGTTTCTAGAGCGTATCCCCAAAACGATAAAGGTAGGCCGACTAGCTCATCATAGACCGAACCATGTCCAACAAGGTCCGACTACGTCGCTCAGACACGCCGTTTCTCTGAGGCGTTCCGGGTGGCGTAAGCTGTGGAACAATTTCATAACTCTTAAGATGATTGCTAAACTCATGACTTAGATATTTGCCTCCACGATCAGATCGCAAGGCCTTGATCTTCTTGCCACATTGATTCTCTACTTCATTCTAAAATTCTTTGAACTTTTCATATGTTTTAGACATGCTTCATTAGGTAGATATATCCATATCTACTAAAGTCATCAGTAAAAGTTATGAGGTATTGAAATCCTCCTCTAGCTGTCGTGCTCATTGGTCCACATACATCAGTATGTACAAGTTCCAACAAGTCAGACGCCCTCTCAGGAAATCCTTTGAATAGCGCTTTGGTCATCTTGCCTAGCAGGCAAGCCTCACATGTCTCGTATGATTCAAAATCAAACAAAGTTAGAATACCATCAACATGGAGCCTCTTCATGCGATTCTCACTTATATGACCCAAGCGAAAATACCACATATAGGTAGGACTTAACTCATTAAGCCGAGGCTATTTAGCAGTAACATTACAGACAGGTGCATCATCAAGATTTAAAATAAATAATCCATTCACAATGGATACAAAAGCCACAAACATGTCATTCTTGGAGATCACATAACCATTGTCTTTACTCGCAAAAGAATAACCATCCTTCATCAAACATGAAGGTGATATAATGTTTTGACTTAAGCTAGGAACAAAATAACAATTATTCAATTCCATGATAAATCCTGATGGCAGGTGAAGTTGCATCGTCTCGATGGTCAACGCAGCAACTCTTGCATTGTTGCCCACACGGAAGTCAACCTCTCCCTTTTCCACGCTTCTACTTCTTATCATTCCCTGCATCGTATTGCAAATATGAGCAACCGATCTGGTATCAAATACCCAGGAATTGATATATGAATTAGCGAGAAAAATGTCCGTAACATGAATGACAAGGGTACAAGTAGCAGTAATACCTTTACCGCCACCATCCTTCTCTAAGGACGCCAAGTACTCCTTGTAATTCCTTTTCCAGTGACTTTCCCCTTGCAATAAAAGCAGTCTGAATTTATAGATGGTCCATCCTTAGCGGTAGATGGGTTTGGCTTAGAGATCTCATCTCTAGCCTTGCCCTTCTTCTTGCCCCACCTCTTAAACCGAGGTCTGTTCTGGACTGCCAACACTTGACTACTGCTGGCACCTTTCTTGATGTCAGCTTCTGCTATTTTCAGCATACCACACAATTTACTCAAGCCTCTCTCCGCTCCATGCATATGGTAGTTCGAGATGAAGTTTCCATAGCTGGGCGGAAGAGACGAGAGAATAAAATCAGTGGCCAACTCTTGGCTGATTGGGAAGCCTAGCTTCTCCAACCTTTGAGTGTAACCAACCATCTTGATTACGTGTGGTCCTACTGCTGCGCCCACTGCAAGCTTGGTTTCCACAAGCGCCTTAGAGACATTGAACCTTTCAGTCCTGGCCTACGTGCGGAACATCTCCTCAAGCGCCATGATCATATCGTTCACTGAGTGATTGTTATCGAAATGCATCTGCAAATCAGGTTCCATACAAGCAAGCATAAGGCAACTCACTTCAAGATCAGCATCGCATGCTTTCTTGTAAGCGACTCTTTCAGCAGCAGGTGCATTTTTCACCAGGCTCATCTGGTAATGGGGTGTCTAGAATATCTTCCTTTTTCTCAGCCCTGAGAACAATTCTCAGGTTGCGAATCCAATCCGCGTGATTTGTTCCATTCAACTTATCTTTCTCAAGAATTGTACGCAAAGAAAACGGTTGATTGCGAACGACCATCTACAACAAAAGTAATGCAAAATACTAAGACAATGTATCCATGAAGGAGTAAATTATATCAAATAGAATATACTCCCACTAAAATCAATATCCCTCAACTGATA
This sequence comes from Bothriochloa decipiens, assembly GCA_023333625.1. Lineage (NCBI taxonomy): Eukaryota > Viridiplantae > Streptophyta > Magnoliopsida > Poales > Poaceae > Bothriochloa > Bothriochloa decipiens. Next base: position 40,872,417 of record CM041642.1, on the reverse strand, counting down.
CTTAGTGATTCAAGACCCACAACTAACGTCCCGACCAGTGAGCTTTAGCATCACCGCTGGTCGGTATGGTAGATCGGTAAGCAACACCTTGCTAACCATATCTCATATGACTCTTGTTGTTGGGCTAGCATCCCTATGCCAAGCACTCAACCTTTCCATGCTTCAAGATCCCTAACCGTTAGGATGACCTTGTTCAAGTAACCAAACCTTCGTGCAGTAAGTATCCGATACGAACCTGCCTAGTCGAGGAAAACTAGTGGCACCCTAATTTCATAGACCCACCACCGATTGTACAATACTTATGACAGTGCAAGGTTTGGGGAAGAATTTAACTTAAACATTGCTAAGGGATCGTTCTACTTCACTACCGCACTCATGTAGACAAAACATAATAGCATGTGAAAGTAGAACAAATAATGAGAATCACATTCACACAGAGTGATATGGTA
>CM041642.1:40787926-40871958 GCA_023333625.1 Bothriochloa decipiens | reverse complement strand
ACACACAGGCCATGAAAGAATTACACACATACACATGGGCCATACCAATTCACAACATACCCTACAAAAACAAGTTAGGCGTAGAATGATTCTATGCGCTACGACAGATAGCAACGGCAGTCCCCAATGAAATCGCTATGAAAATCTCATCTATGAAAACCAAACCGGATTACATAGATCACATCTATGAAATCGCTATGAAAATCTCATCAGATTGATCTCATCAACCTAAATCCAAACCATTCGAAGTTCCTCTATTTTCACTAGATCAATCTCATTGATCTATGCCCAACACGTATGGTCTTACGTATATCACTTAACTCAGATGGCAGATTAAACCGACCGGTATGAGTAGATCGTTACACGGCCATGCATCAAGAGCATGAAAATAGATTGAGTTTTCATCTACCACCATTTCACAATTGATCTAATTAAACTGTGCAACCAAGACTAGCAGATCACATCTACTATCTCTGCATATCATCTATATGCCATTAACCGAACCTATAACAAGCAGCTACGGCTTCGATACCACTGAAGGGTTATGAGGGTGCTACGCTAGCCAGAAAACAAAAACTTTTTTGCCTCATAAACCAGGATCTACTGCTAGTTACAGGTCATGGGATTACCACTTGATGTGCGGATGCAGCGGAAGACGACTCGATGTAGTCGTACGTGTCACAGCAGGCAGTGCAGTTGTGTGGTCGTTCGTCGCGTCAATCCCCTACACGATTCGTCCTAGTGCTTCAGATGCAGCACCTCCGAGGTATCCCACACGTACAGGGAAGAAGCGATGCCCCTTCGGATTGCTAAATCCACGAGGAGCAGAAGGCGCGAGCATAGGGAGGGCAACGGCGGCTGTTCAAGGCGTGTAACCCTCACCATGCGCCCTACCCCTTGCTTATATAGGCGTCCCCAATGAGCTCACGAGTTGGAGGCCCATTAGTAACCTTAAGCCTTGTCTAATTCGGGTCTAACCTGGATTAGGCATCTAGCCCCTTAAGCGTGCGACCCTATGGGTTCACGCACACATTGACATGGGCCAAGTACTCCTACTCGCCAATAGTTGACAGCGGCCTCTAGCAAGGCGTGACAACTCCTATGTGCACGCAAAGATCATATCAGACGAACCACTATGACCATATACAAGTTATTCCCTTTGCTACTCGATATATGGTTCAACTCATGGGTTAACACTTAACCCAAGCACGGCCATGCATTTGTTGATCTAATCACTTGAGTGATCCAATGATATCTCTCTTGAGTAGAGAGGGACAAATTCCATCTTGATTGTCTATGTCTCATAGCATGCTTCCCGACCACCCGAAGACCAACTTTATAACTACCCAGTTACGGAGTAGCGTTTGACAGTCCCTAAGTAGGCCGTTTCACATCTTGAGTACATACCACAATATCAGTTCTAAGGACATAACATATATGATGTGAATAGAGCCTTTCTCATGTCGGGTCAGTCCAGCCTATATGTCTCACATGTGCCCACATTATTAGTTTGACATCTCCATGTCCATGACTTATGAAACATAGCCATCAACTAATACATGTGTTGGTCTAATATTCAAGTGTGTTCTCACAAGAACGCCAACCAGGGACAACTTTAGAATAACCATTCAAGTAATTGAGTTCCACAAACAATTCACATAATTGCCAATCAATACAAGTTGTCTATAATGGATATTCAATGAACACTTTATTAATCATGGATACAATCAGAATATCATCATCTCATGATTAGCTCTAGGGCATATTCCCAACACCTGGAAGTACCAAGATGTACATGGATCTCAAGGAAAAGTATTGGTGGATTGGTCTTAAGAAGGATGTGGCAGAGTACGTTGCTGTATGTGACACTTGTCAACAAGTGAAAGCTGAACATCAAAGGCTAGCTTGATTATTGCAGCCAATGAAGATACCTGAATGGAAGTGGGACGAGGTCGGTATGGACTTTATAACAGGTTTACGTCATACTAAGAGAGGTTATGATTCTATCTAGGTAATAATTGATCGACTGACTAAGGTAGCTCACTTTTTGCCTGTGAAGACCACCTATACTGGACCTCAGTTGGCTATGCTGTACTTGGAAAGGATCGTGTGTTTGCATGGTGTTCCAAAGAAGATCATGTCTGATAGAGGTACTCAATTCACATCTCATTTTTGGGAAGCATTGCATAGTTCTTTGGGAACAAAGTTGAACTTTAGTACAGCATATCATCCACAACCTGATGGACAAACTGAGAGGATTAATCAGATTTTGGAGGACATGTTGAGAGCTTGTGCATTATAGTATGGTACAAGTTGGGATAAGAATTTGTGTTATGCAGAGTTCTCATACAACAATAGTTATCAACAGAGTCTCAAAATGACACCATTTGAAGCTTTGTATGGGCGTAAGTGCAGAACGCCATTGTTTTGGAATCAGACTAGGGAAAGTCAATTGTTTGGGACAGATGTTCTGAGAACCATAGAAGAACAGGTATGAGTAATTAGGGAAAACCTGAGGGTAGCCCAATCTCATCAGAAGAGTTATGTAGATACATGGAGAAGGGAATTGACATTCAAGGAAGGTGATTATGTGTACTTGGAGGTGTCTCCTATGAGGAGTGTGAAGAGGTTTAACCAAAAAGGGAAACTTGCACCAAGGTATGTTGGTCCTTTTAAAGTTTTAAAGAGACGTGGTGAAGTGGCTTATCAGTTGGAGTTGCCAGAGAGCTTAGCTGGTGTGCATGATGTGTTCCACGTGTCTCAACTTAAGAAGTGTTTGCGTGTACCTGAGAAGGAGCACTTGCCTTTGGAGGAACTTACTGTTAAGGATGATCTCACGTATGAAGAGTTTCCAGTAAGGATTTTGGATACAGTTGAAAAGGTTATCCGAAGCCGGGTTATCAAGATATGCAAGGTGCAGTGGAATCGTTACTCTAAGGCTGAGGCAACTTGGGAAACAGATGATGCATTAAAGGCAGCTTATCCATAGTTGTTTGAGTAAGAAAAAATCCAATCTCGAGGACGGGATTCTCTTAAGGGGGTAGAATTGTAACACACTAGACTTTTCAAATTTTCAAAAATAGGCAAAATTAATTTTTGGTGAATAAATAATTAGGCAAAATAACTGTTTTTATGAAAATGAGGTTGAATCATGGTAGAAACATGCTTGAGCATTTATGCTGGTGCATATTTTTCTTATGTGGTGTTTGAATTTGAATTGAAATTCAAAATTTATTTGAAATTGCTTTTGGAAAAGTTTCAAATAAAATAAAAATCATTTTTCCTTCCCTCTTACTCCCTTCCTGGCTTTTAGCCTGACCAAACCAACCAGCCCAGGTCGGCCCGTTCCTTCCTGCCTCCGCTCTGGCTTGGTGGCCACCTTCACCTGCGCTGGCGAAGCCGGCAGCAACGCGCGCTCGCCCTCTCCTTCTTGGGCCGAGGCCGTGGCCCAACTCGCGACCGCATCCACGTCTGCGCTCCCTCTGTCTGGCTGACAGGTGGAGCCCACGTCGCCTTCGTCCTCCTCTGACTCGGCCCTGACTCGGACACCGAACCCGACCGCACCACCCGTCTGCGCCGTCGCTCGGTCGCTCGCGCCCTTGACCCCGGGCTATTTAAGCAATTAAATAGCGTCCGCAGACTCCACCCGAAACCCTAAGCCAGCCGCCTTCGCCTCGAACAAGCAGAGCAACGCGGAACCCTAGCCGCCATTACCGCCGGCCGCCAAATTTCCACCGGAGTTCGCAATTCGCCGTCACCGTCGTTGCTCCGTCGTCATAAGCAGAAGGGCAAGCTTTCTCTTGACCTCGTGAGCATGCTAGAGCTCCAAATCTCGATCTTTGGTGTGCTGAATTTCATGCGCAAGAAGCCACCGTCCGTCGCCGGCCGCCATTAACTCGACCCAGCTTACCCCGAGCTCCATCTTCTTCGTTGGTAAGATCACCTTGAGTCCCACTTTCAATTGATACTGGTATCAAGTCGATCCGTGGCTCGTACCTCTAGTTCTGTGTACGCCGGTGAGTTCGCCGCCGCCGTCGCTGGTCACGGGCTGCCTCCAACCCGTTCAGGTTTCCATCTTTGGGTTAGATGAGATCGCACGAAGCTCCTGTGTCGTTTGGTCCAAGTTTCGTGTTGAACCGAGGTCTGTAGCGCTAGTTCCATCTACGCCGGCGAGGTTTCTCACCGCCGGCGATGGCAGTCGCCGCGTCGGGCGTCTTCTCCGGCGAGGTTGACTAGCCAGACTAATCTGGACCGTCCATCTTGAAACGAACGGCCAGAAACAGCCCGTACCCCTTCGCGTGATAGATTTGCAAATAACCCCCTGCCTTCCTGCGTAATCTGTTAAGAATCCTTGACGGCTTCACCAGGATACGTTTTCCCTACTGGGAAGCGTATTTTATGTTTAACAGATCCATAATACGCTTTGTCCACTGAAAAACATATTTTTCTTGTAACGGCTTACAGAATACGTTTTCTTCTCTGGAAAACGTATTTCCTCTTTTCAGTTTCAGAATACGCTTTTATCTATTTACAGTTTTACCATTATCTTTAAAAGCTCATATCTTTCACGTTTTAACTATGATTTGGTCCGTTCAAATTTTGTTAGATTCATAATTTCATAATCTACGCAGTGGTGCTAATGTTGAAGTATTTTGAAAACTTTATATTTTTAGTTTATATTTAAAGTATTTATTTATCTACAGGAAATCTTTGAAAATTCATAACTTCGCCGTTATAACTCTGTTTTCGGTGAACTTGACGTCTGTGTGATCGTAGAAGTGAGTAGAATAGTTTTATAAACTTTTTATTCTATTTTGATGAGATTGATGTACTGTTCCTCTAATAACTCTTTATTTACTTCGTGTATGTATGCCCGATTGGATTATCTGGTGTTGATTGTTAATGTCGAGTTCAGACGGTGAGGTTTTTGTCGAGCAAGGCTACTTTGAGGATCAGCAGGATCGGTAGGACTTTGTGAACCAAGGCAAGTTAGCATGGATCATCCTTGTTACCTATTCACTATAAATAACAATTTATATGCATGTGTCTGTTTGATGACCTAGAGATTATAACTAGCTTTGATATCCTGATTCCTTGAACCTTTTGGGTTGCATTGGATAGTTATGATGCTAGTGCTTTAACAGTCATGATCTTATAACTTGATGTGTGCTATGCTATCAATGAAAACGATGACTTTTCACAAACATGAACTCTTGTCTGTAAGTGATTTATCATGGAGAATCCGTACAGCTGCAAGGGCTATATGGCTCTGGCTCTAGTCACTTGTAGGCCCTTTTCTAGCTGGTTAGTGGTCTGGAAGTTAGGGTATAGGACTGCCTCTGTCCTTATGAGTACAGCCGGAAAGGATTATGCCATATTAGAAGGGAGGTTTCTACACACAACGTATTTCCGCATCTCTGATTGGTTGGGAGAACCTATAGGAGCTTAAAGCCACTAGTGGATACATATTCACTTTTGGTGGTGGTGCTGTCTCTTGGAGGTCTTATAAGCAGACAATACTTATAAAGTCCATAATGGAGGCAGAGCTTACAGCTCTGGATACAGCCTCTACTGAGGCTGAATGGTTAAGAGGGATGTTGATGGACTTGCCTATGGTTGAGAAACCAATTCCTGCTATTCTCATAAACTGTGATAATCAAACGGTGATCACGAAGGTGAAGAATAGTCAAGACAACGGAAAAAAGTCTAGCAAACATATAAAGCGTACACTGAAGTCTGTCAGAAAATTAAGGAGCTCCAGAGTAATAGTTGTGGACTACATCCAGACAGCTAAGAACCTGGCAGATCCCTTTACAAAGGGACTATCACGCACCATGGTTGACAATGCATCGAAGGAGATGGGATTGAGACCCATGTGAGTTAACCTCAGTAGTAACCCAACTTATGTGATCAAAGATCCCGTGAATTAGGACCTGGGAAGAACAAGCTATTGGTTAATGGGAGAGTACAATCTTTCCTTTTGACCCACTCCGCTGAAGATGCAGTACTCTCATCTCTGTAAGGTAGGTTGACTTTGTCTTAATGTGTTCTGAGGCTTTATAGCGAGATATTGTCCTACAGAGTATCCCTGTAAGAACACACCTATGTGAGCCCAACTGTTAGTCGCAGTTTATAAGAATTGGGTATTCTTTAATAAGCTCATGAAGTGAGTTAGAAGTATGACTCATACGCTTCACTCGCGGGGTTGGCTGTGGCAGCCTAGTATCAGTCAAGACTTCAAGTGAAGCCTATTCGCACCAAACTGCCAATTCAAGGCCTAGTCCATTGTGCAGCTGTGGATGGGCCTATCTTGTTGTTCTAGGTGGATGTTCAACCTTAACTGGTCTCCACTGAATAGCTGGTATATTAACAGTACTGTGGTACAGGGAGTATGACTCGCATGCCCTTGGGATGTGGTGCGGGATTGTTAGATGTTTTGGGCCATGGGCTAAACAATTTCAAATAAATCCCAAAGGCCCACTCACACATGCATGTATATATGGAAAGGTGAGAGACTTTAGTCCCACCTTGCTACTTCAAGAGGAGTGAGGCCAACTTAAATAGTTGAGCTATCTCTATCTTGTTGGAGCTATTGTGGAGAGGAAAAGGAAGAACCACACACGCGCGCGCTCGCTCGCCTCGCCTCGCCTCGCCTCGTCGGGCCGGGCGGGGCCAATCGGCGCGCATGCACGACATGCACGTGAATGGTCTGCCGATTTCCCGCTCCGACCCTTGCGGGTGCGTGGCCTCCTTTTGCCACTCTGAATTTTTGCATGCATGGAGAAAATTGCGCTGGCCTATTTGGTAAGCAATTATTCTCGTATTATGGTAAGTGCACAAACGGCAGGTCAATTACCATAATACTGTGATTGAGCGGCTAATTACTTTCCTATTTGCTGCGACGCGTGTATAAATATGGAGCGAGACGTCGTCCTCAGTACTGAGAGATTCATCTCTTTCTCGCCACAGTGTTGTGCTGCCGCCGTCTTCCCCATCCCGTCGCCGACGTGCCATCGATGTCGGGAGAGCAGGCTCCGAAGCCTACGTCTACTCGTGTCCCTGCACGGGGTAGGGGGCGTATCAGGTTTTTGGGAAGCGCCATCGCGACTGCTCGCTGGACGTCTTCTTCCCTCTACGCCGTTGATCCGGATCTTAGTCGACGATCTGCTACGTCTTCCTTCGCCGGCAATCCCACTGTAAGAATGTCGATTCTCTCTCTGTTGTTCGTTCTCGCATTTTCTCTGTTGCTAGTATCAAATCACATACCTGTGGTACATGCTGTTGGTCTTTTCCTCATTGTCGGAATTAATTTATACATCGCTAAATTGCTCTTATTTCCAACAAATCCAACAAAATACAACCAGCCGTCAAATCGAATCAAACACAGGCCTATCCAACAAAAGCAGCAGATCAAACAAAGAAAGTTTGAATTCCTCGGGTTCGAACAGATGCACCGAGCCGAGGTGCCGCTGGCCTGCTGCCAAGGCGCCTCGTCATGGTCGCTGCCACTCCGCCGCTCTCGACTCACCAACATGGTGGGTGCCGCCCAACATCGTGCTGACACGCGCCAGGCCGCACCATCTGCCTAGACTGCCGCTTGGGAGGAGAGGTGAACCGGTGAAGCAGCACACTGTGGGGAAGGGAGAGGTGGGGGCTGGAGCGGATGGGGAGGAGGAGACGCGAGGCACGGCGTTGTTGATAGGGGCGCGGGGCTCTTGTTCAGAGAGCAGATGGGCGGCAACGGAGCAGTGCATGGGCAGCGGAAGCGGAGACGTCTGTGTGTCTTCGAGCAAGACGGCTCAAGTGGATAAGGCCGATGCTATGTGAGACCAGCTAAGAGAGAAAAAATGAACTATATTGCCTTCTCATATGAGGGAAGAAAATAAAATATTTAAGAAATACAAAAAGGTAGATAAGTTTATTTTAGATTTTTGTCAAGAAGTACTATATTTTAGATTCCAAGGGCAACCGGAAGTATTATGTTTGGAGTCCGTCCAACTATTATCAATGATTAAATTATGATATATTTTGTCTAAATATTTTTGTGCTTTGTAACCTAAAAAATTACGATTGTATTTGAATTCCATATAAACTTAGGTGTTGTTTGGTTATGCGATGACAACGTTAACATGAAAGGAAGGATTCCAAAGGGAAACATGTTTGGTTCCCACGAGGCAATTGAAATGCAATTTGGTTTCCGCAATCATGGACATAATCGTCACTCTTAACGTCCATATTTATTCCTGTGGCATCTGATGATTACATAATACATGAAACAAACAATAACTTATGTGATTCGATGACGGTGTGAATCAATGACGCTATAAATGAGTGAACCAAACGTCATTGTCATTTTTATGTATATTAAAATGACATGGTTTTCATCATCATAAAATAAATTCTATATTTCAAATTTTATCAAAAAGATCAAATATAAATAAATATGAACGATTTTCATCATTATATATCATAAATATTTTATTTTTTCTCCCGTTGCAACGCAGGGACATATTTACTAGTAATATCTAATGGTGATCAGATGCAGCAGGTATTATTGTTTCTAGGAGAGGATCTGGTGGTTGAGTGAGCATAGCAGAGCAACAGCATGGCGAATCGAAATGTACCCAGTCGGGCCAGGCTGGCCAGACATTGTAGGTAACGAAATTTATTCCCATTGAGGCTAACGAAATTCTTGGAAAGTCCGATGGATCCGCCCGTCGGGTAGTGATAATTTTTCCTTTGTTTGTCGAAAGTATGCGGCTCTTGGACATGTATATGATTGTCTGCTCGCTCAATCTTCTTCCACGTACCAACTTCCACCCAGAAACAAGCAATGGCGCCTTCAGCAAAGAATGTCTCTGGCGTTCTCCTAATCATCGTCCTCCTACTCGTCATCATGGCCACTGGTAGTGGAGGTACGTACACACGCTCACGGCTGGATCAGATAGCACATGACCTTTATTTGTTGCATAAATGTTTACATGGCTGGATCGGATCCAAGCAGAGTCGATGTTCGCTGCTTGTGAGGACCACCTGAGTGGCAATTATAAAGGGGCGTGCTGGAGAGGTATTAGTGACTACGACTGCTCGGATGTATGCAGAGACGAAAGCAACAACAACGTTGGTGGCTTCTGTCAACTTTTCCAATGCTGGTGCTGCTGTGACTCAGTGGAAAGCAGATGCCTCACCTCTGTGACTGTTGCAGCTGCTAGCGCTCCGACCCGGCAATGATCTCCGCTCGAACAACAATATGATCCGTCCCAGTAGCTTACTTGAATCGTGGCATGAAAATTGTTAACCATGCGTGTATGCAGGGAAGTTTATTAGTCGAGAAGAGAGGCTAGGAGGCAATCAAGAATAAAAACACTAATGTGAACCTGTCGTACCACAAATATTCGTCTGATTTCCGTGTCCAGTTCGTCTTGTCCTAGTCTCCTTGATTGTTATTCTTCTGACTTTGTTCTAAACCAGGGAAGGCACGCTGCGCGCTGCTTGGGAAGGCCTAGCCCAGCATAGGCGACACCAGCCAGCCCAGTCCATCCCAAGGGCACACAGGAAACCATAGCTTCCTCAGCCACCACGGCGCCTCCACCCCACGCCGCCTCCGGCTCCACGGCCAGCATGCCGCCGCTGCTCCTGCGGCGGCTCGGTGTGATGCTGCTAGCGCCCGCTTCTCCTTCGTCACGCTGTCGCCCGAACCTTTGTTGCCGCCACTCCAGCCGCCCCATTGCCTACACAACCACACCACCGCCTTGACACCACGGCCCGCTTCTTTGCCTCCATGCTCCGCCGCTCATCCACCTCCATGCCGCGGCCCAGATCGGCAGGGGCAGAGGGTGGTGGTGGAGGCGCGGCACGGGAGATGGACGGCAGCGGTGGCGCGGAGCCGGAGCGCGGGGAGAGGGGCGGCGGGATGGAGCGGAGGAGGGGGAGCAGGGGTGACCGGGAGGCGCGGGGCCGCGGGGAAGCTGGACCCTGGAGCATTTTTGCAAAAAAGAAAAGTTGATTGCGAATTCATCAATTATCAGTAAGCTGACGGGCGTTTTTCAAAAACTACCACACTTCTCCAACCACTCAGTCTAGGCAGAGCGAACCGCGAACCCCTGAGACACGTGCCGGCCACAGGAGGCCCAAAATTCCCAGGGGGGCTCTGGGTTGCACATTAAAAGTTAGACTATTAACAGCAACGGCAGCAAGTCTGAAACCCATCTCCCGTACTACAACCAGACAAGCCAGCCAAATGGATCCACAAAATACGTAGTCTGTCCTGTTCTCATATGCACATGTAGATAAAGTTATCCTGTTCCAGTATAAATGCTCGATAAATTTGTATTTTTGGGACTTAATATAATGATTACTAGGAACAGAGTGCAGAGCCAATGGGACTTAAGTTCCAATTACAAAGGAGTTGCCATCTCGCTACTACACACGTCACCTTTACTACTGCATGATATATATCAAACACACCGAGAGTAGGATCGATAACTTAAATTTGAGAAAAAGAGATTTGAAAATGCACCATCCAAAGGTGGTGGAAGAACTTTTTGAGCCAATATAGGTGCAATGAATCTGGTCATCATTCTTGGGCGTGCCTTGCACTCTCTGATGTTAGATGTGGAGACTTGAGTCATAGTTAAGAGGGATGCTTCTCCAGGTTTAAGTGGACGCCCTTGACGAATGGATAAATCAAAGCTAGCATCGTAGAATCAAAGATACCCAAATCTGAATCCCAAAACTCCTGCATCAATACAAAGGTTTTGAATCTTAAGGAGATGCTTTCCAAGTCTTCCTGTAGTATCTGTTAGAGGAGCCAAGGTTCTATCGGGTCTTAGTCCATTAGGGTTAATTAGTCAAGGGCATATTAGGCTTTAGCCCATTAGGATTAATTAGTCGTTTGCTCTCTATATAATGAGAGGAGATGTATCAATCTAGAATCAAGTAAGAGATTAGAAGAAAAACCCTTATTTCTTGTCGGCCGTGGGCAGAGCCCCGTGGCCGGCATTCCTAGCGTCCAAAACCCTAGCCTCCGCAAACCCACAGCCACCACCACCATGAACAGTAACCGCGACACTGTAGCTCCGTGGTACTGTAGCACAGCAGCCAGCAATCGCCCTCTCCTTCCTCTCAACCACGCAGCCCCAACGCCGGCATAAGGTGGCTTAAGATCTGTGTTGTAAAACTGAAAACCCAAATTGAACCCCTTTGATACGCTTTCTATAAAAAGCCAGGCAATGCCTTTTATCTAAAAAAATAATAATTTAGAATGGAGCGAGTAATACATTTGAAGGGGCGTTCTCTGGATACGTACACATGGCTGTAGAAAGCAATTATAAATTAGCTTTGAGGGGCAAGGTAATAAAGCATTAATCTTAAGGGATAACAAAAGGTATTCCTGCCAAGACCCAAGAAATGCCAACTCTTCTCCGCATGGTATGTGCGCAATCTCAGTACAAATCGACCGCATGGGACTGGCAATGCGACTCAAAATCCGTCACGTTCATCAACAAGAAAAAAATCGATCTTTCTCCAGGAAGAAAAAAAAAGGGCATAATACGTTCCAGCAACATCTACCGATCAGTTGGGGAGTAGAATTAAGCGCACAAGCCATTTTGCAATACAGATTTAAGGAATGTCTTTTTGGGGTAAAAAAGAATGATTGATTTCGTTAAGTTTCTCGGTCTAGTGTCTCAGGTCACTTTGCAACATCTACTGTGTGGAGCGAATTCCAGGTCATATTGCAAGCAATTCCATCCACAGTAGGTTGAGGGAGAAGGACAGTAGACAGAGAATAGTATTTATCGGACTGCGTTATGTCTTCTGGGAACTGAATTGGGAAAGGAAAAGCAGAAGAAGAGGACAGGACTCACTTGGAGGATGGCGAAGCTGAGGAAGAAGCCGCCGGATAGCGGAGAGTCTGTCGCCGGCGACTAGCGATGCCGACCCGGAAGGCACACGATTCGGTACCGATCTGTGTCAATTATATATACAACTATATATATGCATAATTGCATATGCATAAACAATGACGAAGGAGGTGGTATATACTCCAAATTCGAGTCGGATTGGCCCCACGTGTATATATAACAATGACGCAGGAGGTGGTATATTCCAAACTCGAGTACAGATCTGATTTGTTTTCTAGTAGTAATAAAGTCCAGTACAAGTATATTTGGTGAATTGGTTTAGGATCCGTGTGCTCACGGTTTGACTAGACAGGTACGGCCTTGTACCCTGGACGCTACACACGTATGGCCTTGTGGCAGCATGTTGTCCAACCAACGAGCAAACTTTGTAAAAATACACAACATAATAGCAAAAACAAAAAAAAATCCCACTACCCTACTAAACTTGACGAAGACTAGCATCTTGTTTGGACAGTCTCTCGCTCCACGCTACAATGCGAAGGAGCCACAGTTCGTTGTTTCTCTTGGATCCACGTTCATTTTGCGAGCAAAGGAAAAAAAATAGTTGGGTAAACCATAAACAGTGCTGCTATAGTTGCGGATGAGCAGGTGCCACAAGAAGCTATGATAAACAAGCCATACCATGAATCAAATTGAATATGTTGACGACCATCGTCGTTGCAGCGCGAAGAAGAATCCCTTCTGGCTAGGCGCCTTGCCGAGATGGTGTTCCTGGTGTCATGTTTTCCCGATCTTGACATGGACAAGGCTCTCTGTGCTCGGGCTCCAGCTGGCGCACCTTATTTGGCTTCGTGTCGCGAAGGCTTGTGTGCCTGCGGTTGCCACAAGGGCCGTCAATGATACTACGTGAGCTATGCACAACAGAGTGCTCCTTGTGGTCAACTCCCTTTGAGGGTGCTACATGCTCGCAACATGCAAGCAAAGAGAGAGAAAAAGAGTTTTACATGCTGCTTTCCCAATTGCAACCAACGAAGGTTCTAGAGATCTTGGAGCTTCATGTTCAGGCTACATTCAGCATGTCTCAGATCTTTATGAGGACATATTTGGTGTCCACAACATTTCCCCACTGCAGGGGAATGTCAAGAGCGGGGCACCCCTGGCACCGCTGACGATTTCGCACTGAACAGATTTGGCTCAAGCACGGCCAAACTTTCCGCATTGTGGTCTAGCATTACGCGTTCACGTTCAAGATCCTCTTAGCATAGCTCCGTGCTCCGTGCACCTGCTACGGCATCGCCATGATGGCGGGCGGGCTGGTATGGTTCTTAGGGCATATGAGTTTTGCCAAAGAAGGGAACTAACCACGAGCATTGGCACTCGGAATGAGCTATATTCGTCATGGCCAGCACCAATTCCCTAGGCATGCTGATGACTTTGTTCATCCCAGAGACGAGAGGGGCACGTCACTTGTGGTGTTGTCCAGGGAGGTTGTCTACAAAGAAATCGACATTGCTATGTATTATTAAAACAGTTGAGCTTATGATGAGTTAAACCTTGGTACTCTACACTAACTACTGAATTAGTTTGATAAGGAGACTACTTGATGCTTGATGTCATTAAGTAGGCCTTGCTTGGTAGGGCTCTTTGAGCTACTCTATCTTTGGCTCCTACAACTCAAGCGAAGCCTTACCAAAATGGATATCTAGTGAAGCTCATTAGATGAGTCATTTTTGAACTACAAACTAAGCCTTCACTTTATGGCTCCTCTTGCTCCTATAGTGAAATTGTAAATGTTTGTTATCAAAACAGTTTCTTAATGTTGGAATTGAATAATAGAATTGGGACCGGTGTCTCGATTGCTAGAGTAATGAGTATGCTTTTATATAATGATAAGAGTAGGATTCGATTTGCACACATGCTATCTTCTCATATGAGATATAGATTTACAGTTAGGTAGGAGTATGGGATGCGGAAATAATGAGTTGTCATAGCACTTCTAGACTATTCTCTTGGATTCTAGAAGATGTGCTATCAAATATCTAATACTTAAACTACTCAACTTTAATAAAAGAACATTAAATTGGAAAATCATTATAGGACAAGGCAAAATAATTGAATGACCTCGGAAAAAACTGTGCTATCATTATGCCCCTCAAAAACAAATTTAATTTTCTTTGGTTGAAGTATAACAAAATTTGAAACGAGAACTCTAATGCTTCTTTGAAATAATAGGTCTCATCCAACATTTACTATATGTTGACAATTGATTTCATTTGACATTGTCACTGGAAGATCAATATCAAGAAAAAAACTACTAGATCAACCATATTTGTTTACTGCATGCAATTGGAAGAGTTGAAATTCTCTTTCTTCTAAACTATTTATTGAAAAACAGATCAATTCTCTTGTCTCTTCTAAAAAACTTTGCTTTTATAGCACAAAAATATGTAGTGGACTCATATATGTCTAAAATGCTTTCATCTAAACTATAAATGAATAGAATGTTAAAATTCTTGAAAAAATATATAATTAATATCTTGCAAGGAATAAATAGGAGAAAGGAAGAATATAAACATGTAATGATTGGAGCCATTGATAGTCACTATTGAAACATGTAGTAATATAATGAACAAAACATCAATTACTAAGAAGTTTCTTGGTCTATGATTGAACATAAGAAAGGAGGGAGTGGAGGGAGAGGGAGAAAGCTAAATAAGTGAGAGACATGCCCCCTTCTAAACCACCACCTCTTCCTTTTATAAGCGAAGTCAATGGGGATGTTTTCAATATTTCTCCTAGTGGGGCATGAATTTATAAAAGAACCTCTAGGGGCTATAAGTGGGCTTTAAACATTATCTCACACGTCGCTTAGCTATATAATTAAGCCTTGAACACACTAAGGAGGTCCAAACATATAATACACCCCAAGAATAGCCCCTCAGCTATTTGGTTTTGCTCGAGGCTCGAGAGAACAACAACGATTGCTTAATACAACTAAGTCTGGCTATACCACACATGTGATGCCAGAGGCCATAGCTAATTAACAGCACCACCCCGAAGGTAGCATTTGCTTTGGAAGTGGAGATTTTAGATCCTAGACTTCATCACGGATCGCTTTGGTAAGGATAGGATCAAAAGAGGAGCAGTAACGGGGTATGCAGAGACCCAGACACATCCGCTTTTGGTCGATCTTCCGTGGGTCGAATAAGAAACCCTTGCCTAGTGAACCGATCTCAACTTCGTGCCAAGCCTAGGTGATAATGAATGCTGGCATATGTGTACATGCTAGCCAATGATCGACACTAGCTAGCTTCCCAAGGGAACTTAATTGCCTCCAGAGCACCAATTATGACACATCCTTCTAAGTCTCACTTTGAAGATTAGGAATTAATTCCACCATTGCTTGTTGAGAACTTATTTATGTAGGGAATGCATGAGCTCACTTCTTCTCACAAATGGCCTATTAGGATGATTGGATTTGGGGCAAAGTCGATCCACTACATCCTAAAGCAATGCCTCAAATGAAAACTCTACGGACCTCATGAGAGCTGTCACCTAGAGCATGAGTGCTTCATGATGTTCACCAACTGACCCATGATGGCATGTTACCTCACCTAATTTTAGAGCAATACCTTGAGGAGGTCTTAAGACTTGAGGTCTAGTGAGCTAGACTCATGGATCAACTATTGAAGCATGATTGTGAACGTGCAACGCTAGACCACAATGCGGCACGTCTTGCCATGCTCGAGCCAAATCCATTCAATGTGACAACATTAACCATGCCAGCAGCGCCCACCCTGATAATCCCTTACATTGGGGATAGCTACAGGGGAGCTTTGGCACATAGCGGGTTTTAAGAAAACTAAGAAAAATACAAGTAATTCATTCATAAAAACATATGAATCATGAAATTTTATGAACACAAATATGTTTCTAAGGCTTTTGGAGTCTAGGGAACAATATTAAATATGGTATTATAACATGATTTTTGAAACTCAATTATTCAAATTTTTAAAAGACCAATTTAGCAGGTAAATATATGTAGATAATAACTAAATTGTCACTCTAAAAGCTAAATCTGAAATGCAGCACTATTTTGAAGCTATAAATAAACAATTTAGTATTGATAAAGGGAAATAGTGGTCATAGATGACATAGCAAAAAAATAAAAATCAGGAATACCTTTGTGTAAGTTCTCTCTAAAAGCTAAAGCTGCGATATAGCCAGCTCCAGCTTTAAAGTTTAATTCCATCGATCCCCGAAACTTAAGAACAATCCCTGAACAAGAAGCTCCAAGATATCACGAACCTTTTGTGGTTCATGATCAAGAAGCTGGTCAAAAGAGCTCTCTCTCTCTCTCTCTCTCTCGATGTTGTCATGCTACAAGCATCCAACACCATCGATGCATGGGTGCTGATGGTCGACAAAGCTCAAGGAGTACTCAATGAGCATAGCTCGTGTGGTACTGGCAATGACGGCTCTTGCGGCAATCGTGGGCACATGTGCGCCACAGTGTGAAGTTGCATAAGGAACACCAACCAGAGCCCGGATAACGGAGAGCCCAATCAACGTCAGGATCAGGGAAAACCATGACACTAGAAACACTATCACGTCAAGGCACCTAACCTGAGGTCAATCTTGTTCATGCCAGAGAGGACAGAATATGTTTCTGTTAAAGTATTAAAGTTGATTCATGTTATGGCTTGTTCAGCACAACTTCTTGTGGCACCTGCTCCTTCTACACAAACAACTATATAGCTGCACTGTTTACGGAAACCATTTTTCATCTGCTCACAAAATAAACGAGAAGTCAAGAGAATAGCAATGATTTGTGGGCTCGGCTAGCGTTAGGACGTCCGATTTGATGGACGCTCCCTCTCCCTGCACGTATCCCTCCCTCCACGCGCACAGGTCCGCCCGCCCCAACTTTGTAGGTCTCCGTCCATTGCCAGCTCGCCCCCACGGCTCCCAGCAGTTTGCAACCCTGAAAACACATGTTGGAAACATATTAAAACGGCAAGTTGCAACAACTTAAAATGAGTATTGCAACATCCAAAAATGCACGTTGCAAACAACTCGAAATTGACAGTTTCAACAACTCAAAATCTGCAGTTGCAACAACTAAAAAATGATAGTTTCAACAACTCAAATCGCCAGTTGCAACAACTTAAAAGTCAAGTACTACAACAACTCAAAATCGACAGTTGCAGCATCCAGGAACGCATGTTGTAACAACATAAAATCAACTACTGCAACAACTTAAAAATCGGTTATTGCAGAAACATGTTGGTGATCTGTGTGGTGCTCCATGGATCTAATGGGAATTGCCTCTCTGGCCGCTGTCGAGGGTTGGGGAGGGTGCGCTCGGGTGGAGGAGGCATGCCAGGCTCGGGATGGATAGCCGCCTCCATGCACTACTAAACAAATGAATAACCGCAATGAGCCCCTTTGGGCCTCCGTGGCGGGAACTTTTTGGTCCGCTGCGGTTATTCCGTGGCCGGCCTCGGCCGGCCGGCCGTGGACGCGCCCACTATGGTTAACGGTTAACCGCAGCGGGCAACATAACGCACCTGCTACGGTTAATCGCTGTTAACCGCAGCAGGCAGCATAACATGCCCACCACGGTAAAACAATTAACCGTAGCGGGCAGTTAAGGTTGCCCACTGCGGTTAATAGAGATTAACCATAGCAGGCTATTATGTTGCCCACTGCGGTTAAGTCTGAGCCTATAAATATCCAACCGCCATCCCATCATCTTCCCCATGCGCTTCCTCTTCCAAATTCGTGGGGGAGGAGGTTTTGCCCTAAAATTTGACCACGCCATTGAATTTGGGTTTATTGCTTTGATTTGGGGGAGTAAGACACCATAAGAGGTAAATAAAGGCACCCTCTCCATCTTTCCTCTCTCCTTTTCAACTTTTGGGTCCTTCCTCTTGATCTAGATGTGGACCTTGATCTAGATGCCATGAGGAGAGAGAAAGCTAATGTTTTTGTGGATCTAGATTGATCATGGATGCATAGATGCTATTTCCCATCGTCATTGCTCTCTTTTTCATGATTCTGGACTAATTCTTCATTGTGTCTGGACTAATTTGTAGGCACGATGGCCGACAGGTCAGAATGGATGTACTGGATCAGTAGAGTTCTTGATCCGCGTTACCTCCGTGAAGTGATGAAGTTTATTACCACTGCGAAAGTTGACCGTGACAGATCAAAGAGGAACAACATCATATGTCCATGTTCCCACTGCAAGAACTGGACAGCCTACGTAGACGAAGGAATGATGCAATCTCATTTAATTCAGTACGGTTTCGTGGAGAACTACACTGTCTGGACTTATCACGGCAAAAAAGTCGCTGCAGGTAGTGGAGGTGCATCTGGAATGAGCTTAGCGTCGACGACGGTGAACCAAGATCCTGAGGCGCCCGTCCCAGCTGCTAATGATGATTACATCACGGTGGATGATATACTCCAGAACATGGCAGATGGTGGTGGAGATGATGGTGAGGAGCCCAATTATTATCAAGACAGTTGAATTTTTATATATGATGCTATTGATGGAAATAATGTAATGACGATTTGTGAGAATATATATATAATGAATTCCTCTTCTCAATCCTTGGCATGGTAGATGGTGGTGGAGATGGTGACAAGGCCACCATACAGGAACCCGCGGATGTTGACCTATTTGAGGATTTAGTCAACCACATCAATGAAGACGACGTTGTGTATGGCTCCCCGAAGTGATTAGAGAATTTCAGAGAAATGAACCAAGCGTCAATTGACCCTCTCTACGAGGACGGCGGCAAATGTCTGAAGGATTGCACGACGCTTCGGTTTAACCTGCACATGTTGATGCTGAAGGCATGTCATGGTCGGTCTGACACGAGCTTCAATGAGTTGTTAAGTTTCCTTGCTACCACGTACCCAACAGGCGGTAACAAGGTCCAAGCTAATACCTATCGGGCTAAGAAGCTGGTCCGACCAATGGCGATGAAGGTTAGAAAGTTCGATGCATGCCCTAACCATTGCATCCTGTATCGGCCGGGTACGAAATATGAGACTTTGACGAGCTGTCCGCAGTGCGGCGCTAGTCGGTGGAAGATGAATGCCAGTTGTCAGGTGGATGCAGACGATGACGAGGCCCTGCAGGGTGGGTCAAAGAAGATGAAGGGTGTGAAGAAGAGTGCTGCGGTGAAGCGCATCTCGGCTCAACTAGACGAGGAAGAAGAGGGTTATGCGCGGAGGAAAAGTCTGCACTATCGGTGTGGTACCTGCCTGTGACCGACCGCCTGCGTGCACTATTTGGGAACCCAAAGGATGCCAAGCTCATGTCCTGGCATGCATCAGCTGACCACAAAAAGGACAATGGCATGCTGCGTCACCCATCCGATGGCCAGCAGTGGAAAGATTTCAACGAGGCCCACCCGAATTTTGGCAAGGAGCCTAGGAACATTCGGTTTGCGCTGAGTACCGACAGGATGAACCCTTTTGGTGAGCTTAGCAGCTCCCACAGCACCTGGCCGGTCCTACTCACCATCTACAACCTACCTCCCCATCTGTGTCAGAAGCGTAGGTACCTATTGCTAACCATGCTTATCTCAGGACCTAAGCAGCCCAACAACGATATAGATGTGTTCCTAGAGCCATTCATGGAGGAAATGCAAATGTTATTTGATGTTTGGGTTGAGATGGTGGATGCATACCGCAAAGATAAGTTCATCTTAAGAGCCATCATCTTTGTCACCATCACCGATTACCCCGGTCTCTTCTCATTGTCAGGGCCGATCAAAGGGAAGACCGGCTACGTAATTTGCCTCGATGAGACCGTCTGCACTTACCTCAAGGGATTCTGCAAGACGATGTACACTAGAAATAGACGGTTCCTTAGCAAAAAGCACAAGTACAGAAGAATGATTATGAGTAAATTCTTCGATGGTCAGGACGAGCCGCAGTGTGAACCACCGGCATAGACTTCTTGGGGCCCAAAGGTGTATGAGATGGTTAAGGACTTGGATCAGGTCAAATTCAGAAAGAAGAAGAAGCCACCCGAAGAGGGGACAAAAAAGACAAGGATGTAACACCCCGGCCTACGCTTAATAAGATTAATAGGATACTCATACCAATAAGTTGCAACTTCTTTTTCAAAAGCAGAACTCCGAGGTTAAGCATGCTTGGCTTGGAGCAATTTAGGGATGGATGACTGACCGAGAATTCTTCCTGGGTGCGCACGAGTGACGACAAAGTGCACAGAAAAGACTAGTGTTGGTCTGTGAGGGCAGTCTATGTCCTAGATAAGCGGCCGGATGTAAGAGGGCCCGGCCTCGAGGAGGTGGGTCGTTATAAATGGTATCAGAGCCGACCCTTACGGTTTCACGGGTGCGTGTGTCAGTTGCACAGGCATGGTCTGCATGGCTGGTGTGGATCCAGAGTGGTCACATAGCATGACACATTGGCTGGCACTGGACACACGGACGTGGCCAAGAGGGAACGTTCCTGGCCTAGAGTTGACCGACGAGGACGTCAGTCTCCTAAGGGGGTGAGTATATAATACTCTGGCCCAGGGCTTAATAGGATTAATAGGATACTCATACCAATAAGTTGCAACTTCTTTTCTGGAAGCTCATCACTAAAGAATTCCGAGGTTAAGCATGCTTGGCTTGGAGCAATTAATGATTGGTGATCGACCGGGAAGTCTTCCTGGGTGCGTATGAGTGAGGACAAAGTGCGCAGAAAAGACTAGTGTTGGTCTGTGAGGGCAGTCTATGTCTTATATAAGAGGCCGGATGTAAGAGGGCTCGGCCTCGAGGAGGTGGGTCGTTACAAAGGAAGCAGAAGCAGGGCGATGACAACGAAGCACCCCCAGTTGTCCCCGCCGTTTCTTATGTTGCCCGCGGGCGCTATTGCCCGCTGTGAAAAACCTGTAGTGTCCACTGCGGAAGCTTTTTCTGTAGTAGTGATGGATCCTTGAGCTCTGGCTGCCGGAGGTGGGGGCGAAGATGGAGTGAGGGCTCCTAGGTGGGGGCACGAGGTGGACAATGCCTCCAGGGGTGGAGGAAGCAGCCGCCAGGTGAAGTAGAAGAGGACTCTGGGGTGGTGGAGGGCGCGCACAGGGGTGGTGGAGGGCGCACACGTGGATAGGCGGCTGGGGAAGAAATGCACATGACCGGATAAGGAGCGGGGAGACGGAGTGAGCAGAATTTTTAGTATGACACCAGGTGGAGCTAACGAGGGAGCGACGGGGCACCCATCCGTCCGAAGCATGCGGTCCAATAGGACACGCCACGCGTGGTGTTTTCGAAGATTTGTGCCTCCTTGTGCATTGTTGCTCGGAGCCGGAACCTGTTGGATGCTCGCCAACAAGACCTTAGTCTTCATTACGCATAGTAGGGCAGTGGGTTATTTTGGTTTTTTTGTTTTTACTTTTTACTATTTTGTTTTGTATTTTTACAAAGCTTTGCTGTCCAACTGCTAGTTGGACACCATGCTGCCACACGGCCACACATGTGTAGCTTTGAGGGTGCAACGTGTGGCCCTTGTCTAGCCAACCGTGCGCCGTTGTGTCCTGAAACAAATACTTGTGCCGGAAGTTTATTATTGCGGGAAATCAAATAGGATCTGTACTCTGAGTTAGACGACGCCGTGAAGCGAGCGTCCGTGCCGACGACGCATGCACGTCCGGCCGCAAGATCGACTATCATGCATCTGTACAGCGGTTATCGTGACGCAGTTGTCCGAGAGCACAGATGAGGTCGAACCGTGTGGTGGTGGCCTGCTGCAGCACGGCCCCGTCGTCCTTGCCGAGCAGCCGCACCTCCAGCTGCCTGATGACGTTGCCATCCATGTCGAACACCCTCACCTCCGGCGGCCGTGTACAGTCTCCGAAGGACACGCCGACGAGGTGCCGGCAGGCGCGCGATTTGTGCGTCACGACGAAGGTCGGATCGGAGATGAGGGCGTGCCATGCAATCTCACTAGGACCTCCAAGATGATGTCCCCTGGCAGTTCACTTCCTCTCGCCTCTTCCATTGTTTGTTTGTCGCCCTCACGATCCATTGTCGTCAGAGCTGGATCTAGTTTCGGACATCCCTCCGTATATACGAACAGTATGTCCGCAGGGTCCGGTGCAGTTATAGATCGAATCCAATCATCCTAACAAACATCGCAACAGGCAGCTGGTGGCCGATGCTGTCGTACTCCAATCAGATTGCGGCTAATTTTCTATTGTACAAAGCGTGTATAAGTACAACTCTCGGTTGTTCGGAAATAAAGTACAGCTCTAGCTGATAAATAAGTAAATCATTCAGCCAATATCATGATGTCCTCGTCTTACTTCTAGGTGTTTGGTTGGGAAAACCATCATGGATAGGAGATGTGACATTTTATAACAGTATAATAATGCTATAGTTAGGGCGTAATGCACCTCGTTAACTTCAGACAGACATTGCTCGTGCCGCACCACGCATCCAGGTCATTCTAATCCTTTGGCCCTACACCTCAATCGACTCCATTGCTTTCTCTCCCCATCGGCTCACCGCAAGCAAGTAGGGCAGCGAGTATGGAGGCACGGCCAGGCCCCTCTAGCACGACGAAGCAGCACACCTGCAACCAGGTTGGGGCAGTGCGCTCGCGCGGCTCGGTGGGGGAGGCCATGATGGCCATGGTAGGGGGCCACTCCTGTACCTCCCTACGTGTCGCCAGCAGCCCCATGCACCAGGGCATACCCTCCTCCTCCTCCCCCACCTAAGAGCAACTCCAGTAGGCTACCGATCAGCATACCAAAAAGTATTGGCCCAACACATTTTGCTCCATCCCAGCTATTTCTGTTGAGCCAAGAGAGCCGGATAGCTAAATTTTCTCGCTCCTACGTCGCGCTCTCTCTCTCCTTCCGCTTGCACGCGCACGTCGATCTCTGACTCCCAGCGCCGCTACTCCCTCCCTTGTCCACGCCGGCGGCATGCCTCTAGGTCGCTGCCATCCCACAAGGCTCGCCGGTCCACGGCGCCGCCGGATCCGGCAGCCCCCTCAACGGCGACGCCCTCACCACGACGCGGCGGCCTAGCGGCGGCTCCTCCTCCGGCTCCCAGCAGTGCGGCAGCCCGGCGAGGCTCCCCAGCGGTGCGGCGCGGCAGCCCAACGAGGCTCCTCCACTGGCGTCCGAGCCCTCCAGCAGCGGCGGCCCACAGTCCTCCCACGACGGTGCGGTGGCCTCGCCTCTTCCACGCCCCGCCGCAGTGTTGTTCCCTCCACTCGGTGGCCACGGGGCCACGGCGGCGTTGCTCCTCCCCGCTCCGCGGCGGTGCTCCACAGCCTGGCATGGGCGGCCCTGCTCCACGGCGGCCGGTGCTCCCCATCGGGCCCTGCTCCACGGCACCGATGCTCCCTGTCTCAATGGCAAAGGGGGAGAATGAGATGACAGGTGGGCTCTACATGTCATGGACTGGTAGAATAAATTTAACTGTCATAGTTTAGGTAGTCCTGTTGAAGTTAAAAAGAAAAAATAGCTAAAATTAAAATAGCTGGCCACCAAAAAGGAGAAGTAGGGGGTGTATTTTTGGCAGTAGTGTTGGAGTTTCTCTAAGCGTCTCCTTCACCCAGCAAGCAACGGTGTCCCATCACCCATCCCAACCATGGAGGTGGCTCGATCTACACCTCTGATGAGGCCCCAACCCACGTGCCTCCCCTCTTCCTTTATCTCTCGTGGCTCCCTGACCCCGGTTGCAGGATCGTGAGATGTTACAACATGTTTTTTGAATGTTACAATAATTTATTTTAAGATATTGCAACATGGTTTTTTCGATGTCACAAATATTAATTTGAGAGTTGCAACATGTTTTCCTAGATGTTGCAACTATCGTTCTGAGATATTGCAACTATCAATTTTTTTAGAAGATGCAACATATTGTTTATAATATTGCAACAATTGATTTAACGATGTTGCAACATACTTTTATTGGTGTGACAAACTATCAACTTAATATGTTGCAAATCACGGTGTCCTCTCTAACTTCGGCATGGCATCCCACCTCGACATGCCTGCTCGCTGCCTTTTTCCTGCTCCTATCGACTCGCCTTCTTCAGCACCTGCGCTACTCTACTGTAGTCGCCAAGCCCGATTCGCACGCCAGAGATGGGCGTGCGCCCAGCGATGGGGACAGACAGTGCTGTAGGGGAAGGCAACAACACAGCGGCGGGAAGGCGCGTGGTGGGGGAAGAAGGGGATACGGACACGGAGAGGAGCACATCTTTCAGGGAGCCCTGTCCGAAGACGATGTCTTCCAGGGTGGACCCGTCAGGCGGGCGGGACGGGGTGTCCGATGGAATTCTTCCTCTTCGGATGTCTGAGCTCCAGCACTTCCCTTTTTGTAAAGTACCATACTTGAAGATCAATGTCAAATAATTCAATGAAAGGAGAAAATGTGGCTCCAGCATTTCAGCTCTAGCGGTGGTCTCCACCTCCTCATCTTGGTCGGTGGGGTGAGTGGAAGGCCACCAGTGGCAGTGGGATGGTATACGGTTCAGGGATGCTCTAGTGCACGCTTACATAGCCGCGGCCATCAATAGCGCCGCGGTGGATAGGAGCGCTAGGCTAGAGTTTGGTTGCTCCGGGAGCTTGTGCGTGCTTTGCCACTTCCAATTTCATGATTTGGAGTAGCGGCTACTAAAGGCTGAAACTAGGCCTTGTCAGCACGTCACCCTGCCTTGGCTCACATCGGCGGGGCTGTGCCACAGATAGTAGTCATTCCATTCATACATGGGGCTTGCAAGATGGGCGCGGGGCTTTTTGCCTCATGGAAATGCAGTGTGGTGCTTTTTGCTGGTGAATGCGTGCGGGACGGAATAGTGGATAGGCTGGGGATGATAGGTGGGGTCATCAGTGCCCACGGAGGCAAAAGAGAAAGTGGGAGCATGTGCGTTCCATGGTGCGCTTTCGATATCTGATGACAGGGATCATGTTACCAAGGTACCTAGAACAGTGATTGGTGGGCTTCGTCATAAGACAGAATCCACGGTAGATGCAAAGAAAACAATTTATAGTGGTTTATTAGGCTGGACAATAGTGTAATACTTGGCATCCAATTAAGAATGTTGTGGCTTGCATTGAGGGTTTCTAATTTTTTTTACATGTAGAACTTGACTAGTTTAGTCTGTCTTGCCATGGAGAACACGCCACCTTGCATCATGTCTTCTAGGCAGATCATGAACACGCAACCTTGCCTCACGTATTCTATGCAGATCGTGAACGTAGAAGAAGTCTTGAATCTCAAGAACTGACCTAGAACAATCAAGGTTACCGCAAAGTACTTCTAGCTGTCAGTGGTGTATGGGGAAGATTACGGCTTCAGTGTAGGGCCGCGTGGGCTGGGGCAGGTGGTTTATTCTGGGAGGGTGTCCATAGTCGTTTGCTAAGATAGGAGGCTCCCAGTGTACAAGACCAACATATCTCCGAACCCCATTGCTATGTCCATGAACTCTGTAAACACCTTTGTACCAGGGTTGTAGAATGTAAGGACATGTCGATGGTGGTTTGTCCTGTTTGTTGCTTTCTCCAAATTGCTCACCATAAACAATATTCTGCCATCATCTAAGGCCCACAATTGCTTAGGCTGTGGCCATGTTGTTGGCATCTCTATGGTATACTTTTTGACCCATACACTTTTGCTAGGATCAACCAAGAGCCATATGATGGCATAGCAGTGTTCCTCATAGGGCTCATACCCTAGGAATTGAACCGCACCCAAGCATCCTTTAAGCTCGGTAAGGGCAAGGTGTTGCACCTTCTCTTGGATCCCAAATGCCGGGCCATCAATCATCTTCCATTCTTCGCTGTTGAGGTCGAAGGCAGCTATGTTTATGTGGCCCAAGTCGGAGGCTACATCATACTCGCTTTGGAGATGTGGCAAGAAGTAGACGACACCGTTGACTGTGGCCTTCCTTTTAGGGCTCTGGCTGGTAACAAAAGGGGGCGACGACATTTGCCCCATCTCAACGGCTCTGTACTGCCACTACTACAGAATTTTTAACCATGACAGATATTTTGGGTTTTCCGCAGCGGGCAAATGCAAACGCCACGGATGGAAGGTCACGGTAAATCGTGGCCTCCACCGTAGCGGGCGGCTATGCCCGCTGTGGAAGTTTCTTTACCGTAGCGGACGACATAAACGGCCGCTGCGGTAAATGAGTATTAACCGTAACGGGCGGCTTATGTTGCCCACTGCGATAAATAATTTCTAAAAAACAAAAAAAGAAAAGAAACCCTAGATAGGCCCGCCGAGCCTATCCAGGATGCTGCCGCCGGGAGCTCCACCACGCCGCCAGGAGACCAAGGGCTGCCGGCGCCGCTGCTCCTTCCTACCTCGTGGATCCACCGGACGTGCTAGCTCCTTCCTCATGGATCCGCTGGATCCTCCATCGATCCGCCGGACGTTGAGCATGCGGCAGAGCAGATTGGAGGGCAGATCGTAGAGACCATCTAGTTCTGAGCGACCTGGTTAATGGACGCCTCCACCTGAGAGCCACTAGCACCCAAAATCAGCGCCTGGAGCAGGGGAAAAAGCTAAGCTGCAGCTGGAGCAGAGCAAGAGGGGGAGGAGGAGGCGCACCTGCTCGATGTGCCCCTGGGGGAAGTAGAAGACGTCGCCAAAGCGGGGGACGGTGATGAGCGGGCTGCCATGGCCTCGCGCAAGCCCTCCGCGCAATCGGGGCTGGCGTCAGCGCGAGCCCTCCGCGCCGCCGCGGCACCGTCCACCCTTCGCTCACCGAGGAGAGGGGCGGAGCAAGGCCAGATGCGTGGATCTGGGCTCGCCATGGCAAACGCGGCCGAATCGATGAGGTGGAGAGGTGGAGTAGCGCGCCGGTTGGAGGAGGGAGGGAGAGCCGAGCACCGGTGGGAGAAGGGCGGATCCCGCCGCTGCCGCGAACCACCGCGAGCACGGCCCGACGCCGCCGCGAGCACGGCCGCGAGACGCCAAAGCGGTGAAGGCCACCGCCCCGCGCGAGCCTCCCTACCGCCTCCCTGCCGCCACTCACGTGCGGCCTTCCTGCCGCCTCCCTGCGGGGTGAGTGTGAAGGGTGATGGGGAGGGGGAGTGAGAGAGTGGAGGGAGGGAGAGAGTGGAGACACCGCGCGCGGCGTGCCGTGCTCACGGATGCGGCGCTTGCGGGGGTGAGGGCGGCGCTGTGGGGGTGTTGGGGGGAGTGAGGGAGAGTGCGAGGTGGGAGCCCCAAACCCTAGCTCCATGTTTTACAGTCTGAGGCTGAAATCGGGCCTTGTTGGGCCATTTGGGCCTTTTCTTTTTCCATGACGGGCCTCTTATTGTGCCTGCCACGGTAAATCAATTTACCGTGGCGGGCTTCTTAACATGTCAGCTATGGAAAATAGATATTTTCTGCAGCGGGCGTCTTAAAACGTCTGTCATAGTAAATCAATTTATCGTGGCGGCCAAAAATTCCCGCCACGATAAATAAAAAAAGCCCGCTGTGGTAAATCATAGGATTTACCGTAGCGGGCAAAAAAAGTCCGTCACGGAGGGCAAAAGAGCAAGCTGCGCAAATTCATTTCTGTAGTAGTGTGCCATCCACTATTGTAGTGATCCTTGCAGGGCTAGTATGCTGAAGTTCCATCGACATAAAGGACCTTGAAGGAAGCAGACAGAGCAGCGCGGTGGTTGCCGCAGTTGGGGGAGGAGGAGGAAGAGAGGAGAGGAGAGGAGAGGAGAGGAGAGGAGGAGGTCTACCTCGTGGCAGATCCGGCGCGGCCGTCGCCGGATCCGGTGGATCCACAGCCGCGGTGGCGAGATCCACCGACAGCGCCGGCGTCCCAGCCGGTTCCTCCATGGGCGGGGATTAGGAGGCATTGCGGGGATGTGCTATGCGGGAGTTGGATGGTGGTTGCCGAGGAGGAGCTCGCCGGTTGCTGTTGCCGTCGCCGGTTCTAGGGGGAGAGAGAGAGAGAGAGAGAGATGGAGGAAGAAGACAACCCGTGCAGGCCGGATTTGTGCCCTAGGGAGAGAGAGAGAGAGGGAGTTGGAGGAGTGCGCATCTCGGCCTATCGGGCTGGGGCCTGGGGCTGGGCGGGTGTGCAGGCCAGATTCGCGTTGCCTGTGTGTGCACAAAGTAGCTTTTAGGTTATTTGTTTTTGACTTTGTATGTCAGACTTGTACATGTAATTTTTCAAAATTAAATAAAATTCCAAGAGACAACCCCTCGAGTTCCATCAAAAAAGAACCCTAAGTACCCCATCCACTTCACCTCAGACCTTGAGAAACGTACCTAGTGTTTGGTTCTGGAGCCATCTGGATCGAGTTGGGTCCAACCCATTTTTATGGGCTGGGTTGAACCCGCACCATGTTTGGTTGAAGGGTTGGAGTGGTTTGAGCGATGAGATGGGTTGGCACCGATGACATTTTAACACCGTTAGTTACTATTTACGTGGGGCCCAGCTGTCAGCCTGACAAAGCCCATCTTCCACCTTCTGCTCTTGCCCAAGCAGAGGCCAGAGACCACATCGCTCCCACATCGGAGGCTAGCGTCGCCTCACACGACGACCAGCGCCGCGCCGTCCCGCACCCCCTGCTCCGGCGACTAGTGCCGCTGTCGGGATGGGGCGGGTCCGCTGCGCGCCGCCAGGACAGGGTCGGGGTCGCAGGCTCGCGCCGCTGCTCGCGGACGTCCCCCAAGTCGCGCGCCATGAGCACGAGCTCGCCGGGAATCAGGGTTGGGCCGCCGTGTTCGCGGGACAGGGTCGGGGTCGCAGCGAGCGCCGCCGCTCGCGGATGTCCCCCAGGTCGCCCGCCATGAGCA
This sequence comes from Bothriochloa decipiens, assembly GCA_023333625.1. Taxonomy (NCBI): domain Eukaryota; kingdom Viridiplantae; phylum Streptophyta; class Magnoliopsida; order Poales; family Poaceae; genus Bothriochloa; species Bothriochloa decipiens. The sequence continues at coordinate 40,843,292 of CM041642.1, read as the reverse complement.
CGAGCTCTCTGGGGATCGTGGCTGGACCGCCCTGTTCGCTACCGGGACGGGGCGGGTCCGCCGCGCACCGCTGGGACAGGGTCGGCGTCGCAGTGAGCGCTGCCAGAATAGGGTCGGGGCCGCCATGAGCCCGAGGTCGCCCCGCACCCTCCTGCATCCGGCCGCCGCATCACATTGCTCTGCTCCGGCGTACAGTGCCCGGCCCACGCATCTGCCCGTCGGCCGCCGTGCCCTAGGCAGTCTCACGCCAACGCCCGCCACCACCTCCCAGAGCTCGCCCGACGCTCGCCGCCACCTTCCCGGGCGCCCTCGTGGCCAGTCACGGAGTCGCCCCTGCGAGAAGGAGGGGAACGGCGTCCGTGTGGGTCGGCGTGGTCCGTTGTTTTCTCAGGAATCCATTCGACCCGCATCTTTACGGTACATTCCCTATTGGGTCCGACCTAACCCACATCTTTTTTCAACCAAAAACACGGTTTGATGTGGGTCGAACCGGCACCATCCCACACCAACCCGTAAACCAAACAGTAGCGAAATGCAGGCCACCAAGCACGCACCACGTGCATCCTCCACTGCTGCCCGTTAGTTGGGCCACGATCCGCGGCAAGGCAGGCCATGGGCGGAGCCAGGGGTATTCCCCTGTATTCCATGGAATACCCATGATTTTTGTGACAAACACAAGTATATGTATACATGTATAATGATACAGCATGCTAGTTTGTTTAATGTTACAAAATTTGTAGCCCAGAAGTCCAGTAGAACAACTCGTACGTGCTGCAGCCCACGAACTCAGGAGGACAGAAACCCCATTGAGAAGTTTTCCCGACTTCCCGTCCTTGTCTGTAGTCCCGTCCGTCGCTCGCATTGACCTGGAGGGCGGCAGCTGCACCGGACGGCGGCTCACAGCGCACAACGGCACGGCAGTCGGCTCTCCCCCGCGGTGAACACAAAAGACCCCAAATCCATTCTTGATTCTTCGGAGTAAGAATCAAAGGTTTCTTTTTTTTTTTGTTGTTGCATCATGTTCTTTTCTCTTAAAGAAATGTTGTGTTCGTAGATAAAGAACTTATGCTTTGATTAGTACCAGGGCGACACCAGGTTCAGTTTGCCTGGTTCTTCGGTAAAAGAAAAAAGGTTAGTTTGCCTAGTGACTCGTTACCGGGGTAAAAATATTTACGTGGGATGAATTTTAAGAAAATTACTATATATAATATTTGAGCTATGCACCAGGATCAATTTTGTACTGCCTTTTGCTCCTTACTACTATTACATATATATATGCATTGGAATTTTTTTATAGGTGGAATACCCAGCCGTGAAATCCTGGCTCCACCACTGAGGCAGGCCATAGGATTATGGACATGGGCAAGGAGCAAATGGGATAGTGTTGCAGTCTGGACACAGGGTGCGGGGAGGGAGGATACCAGGAGGAGGGGATTTAGGGTTATTGTAGATGGCTCGCAGGATTGTCGGACTGAGCACACATCTGGGTCCACCATGCGCATTGCGAGCGAGTGGCCATATCATGCCAGGCTCGCCGATGTAGTGATGGTTTTGTTGCACCAAGGCGGTATCCATCTTTTAGTCTTTTTATATTTCACTAATATAATACCCGTGCTAACGCCACGGTTTTATTTTAAAAATACACATTAAAACAACCATTTTCTGCATTATTTAACTTTTACACAATTGGATTTAAGATGTATACAATAAGGCGAAGAGCAATTTAGTTTAGTCAGAGAGATGGGTTCAAACATAGTAGGATAGTTTACTCAAAGAACAGAATTCAGGTATAGATTTCTTGTCCTTCCCCTCACCACACCTTCAGGTATTTATAGTACCCTATTACATGCACCTTATTACATGGCCTCAGGCACAACACCGACATAAACGTTTAGAGTTCAGACTTTCTCCTCGCGAGCCATCAACCACGCTCCGCTCCTGCCTTCCCGTCTGTTGTTGGACCTGCTACAGGAACTGACCTTGTCTTCCGTCTTCCGTTATAGAACAAAAAACTGCCATTGCCGCGTACATTCAAATCTTGCTATTCATTCAGAATGTCTATTTTATTAGTTGTTAAGCTAGTCCACACCAATAGCCCAAATCAGTACATTTACAGAACCGGATTCCCTAAAGCTTGACCAGTACAGCTAGATAGCTTTAACTTATGCTATCTGATAACAAAATGAAATGTGCCAAAAATGATTAGATCCAAAATTTTGCATGTCAAAAGCCACGTTCAGGTGTCCCAATCATACGAGTCTGGAAAACCTTTAGCAATGCTAGTAGGCAACATGAACCTTTAGAATCATTGTGAGGGTGCTAACAAAATGATGTGACAGTTCTATCTCCAATTCATACATGACAAATGGAACAATTCATAATTTGGTGATAGTTTTTTCTCTGTAGCCCAAGCATTGTATGAACTGTGCAGTCAATATCCTACTATACTGAACAAGAGCAGAAATACATAAGAATCTGGTGACCCAGCTCGCTACATAGACATGACGTCTCCAGGCCAGCATGAACTGCAGTTAGCAAAAATCTGTTATAAATCCTCAGTCACAATCTTCAAAAGATCTTTAATGAAATTTAGCTTATTTGGAAACAGAGGCTGCTCTTGTTGGAAAAAGGGAAAAAAAAAATACTCGTCAGAAGGACCAAAAGGATCCATTTTCTTCAAATGAGACATCTGTCTGCATATTTTCATTACTAAAAGAGCAGAATGCTCTTTGGCATAGACAAAGCGGTAGGGAGACAATCAGTAGATACAAATGTGGAAATTGTATAAATATCTTTAATATCCAATTAGAGATTCAGTTTATTTATGTTTGTCAGATGCTCAGTCAATCAAGAGTGGATACCCTATCATACTCAGGTTCAGGCAAGTTACTGTTGCGGATCAAAGGCAAGTTACTGCTAATAAAATCTGGTTATAGGATGCTATAATTTTCTATAGGTTTTTCTTGCCTTAAAATATGCATACCAAAAGCGAAGCATCAGAAACAACTTGTAGCAGAATAGCAGCCAATAATCAACTTGAAAGAATCTAATTCTGCCCAAAAAAAGAACAAAATTAGATTGACCCATGCCAGATTGCTAATCCATTATCAAACATACCCAACATATGTAGTCTAAAAGTTAAAAGGAGTACATTTTGTCTACCTTGTTCTTTACCAACAGGAGAATGTATACACAGGTACTCCATTCTCAAATAAATTGGGAACGCATACACAGTGTAAACCAAGAAAATAATATAATTCTTGTTGCAGTGGTCCTGTCATTATGGCTATTCCTTTTGCCCAATGAGATGAAATTCAAACTGATTTTTCCCACTGCATTTTAAAGAACAAAAGTCAATATATACATCACATTGATTTGACTTCAGTGGTAGTAGTACAAATAGAGAAACTTGATCTCAATAGTAGTAGTCAAAATACATCAGAGTAACTGTCAACTGCGCGGTGAATATTGTTTGAAGAGTACTATTTATGTACATGCTATCAACAAGCAACAACAGGGGAAGAATGCAAACATATGTGATCAGAAACAAATAGAAAAGCCTTCCTCAGAAAAGTGCATTATAAAGGTTCAAAGCAAGCTACGCCCGTGCTAACAGCAGCTTCTTGGAGTAAGCCATCTATTCTTTGGTGTGGTGAAATTGGTTAAAAATAAACAATCAATCAAATAACATCAATGAACTATTGCAAAGCCTAGCCTAGCTGTACAATACCATGACACAGAGAACTTGAATTAAAAAGTGAACCAATCACTAAAAAGCGACTTACTGGAGCAAATCAAGTATTGGGATATTCTTCTGCACACAAACAGCAAAGGAAATCCCATCAGAAACCTATTTCCCTCCCCCAAACTGGAGCAAATCAAGTATTGGGATATTCTTCTACACCTCCTATGCACAGGCAATTTCACATCCAAGTGAAACAAAATTTGTCACAGATGTAATGCTAGTTCATAATCACCGATGTAATAGGGAACTAATGAAAATAACAACTTACATCAGCACCATGGTCCAGCAGGATATTCAGAGCCTGATCCTGGTCCTTGGAGGCAGCCATGTGCAGGGGTGTCCCACAAGAACTGATTGCATCCACATCAACACCCTTGGACAGCAGAAGTCTTACAGCCTCGCAATGCCCTGGAGGCATAACCAAATGACCGAACACTCCAAATTAAACACAACCTCTGAACCTTAGGACACAGGAGATCTCCTCTAAGCCCAAAGTTGAGAACAACACCTGGCACTGCTGCAACATGCAGAGGCGTTAAGCCGGAGTCCGGAAGCATTCCGACTGCGGCCACTGGGTCGCCACCACGGTCGAGAAGGTACCTCATGACGCTCTCGCTTCCCCCCGACAGCAGCTCCATGTACCGGCCGGCAGCCTACAAGGATAAAATCTCACTGGTAGCAATCCGACGGTTCATATCACAGGAGAATCTCAGATTCTCAGTCGCACGCACCGTCCGCAGAGACAGAGTCGACATCCAGTTCATATGGCCGCCAGACCGGTATGCCTGGCCATCGCCTCCTCTGGGGCTGCGGTCGCCACCGGGCTTGTACGCCTGGCCGCCGCCTGCGCTGTGGTCGACTGCGTCGTCCCTGCCCATACGAAGGCTGCCACCGTGCGGCTTGGAGCGCGACGGCATCCTAGGCGGGCACGACAGTCGCACCTTGGGAGGGAGGAGTGCGAGGCTGCCTCCCCTTGCTGCTTGCTCGAGCTCCTGGGTGGAGGAGGCCGCCTCCATGGACGCCGGGGATGCCGGGCCTCCATGGACGGGTCGGAGCCGCGCGCCGTGCCACGGGATGCGTGGGCCGCCGCCGGTGGGTGCCGCGCGCCGGGGGTGTGAGGCGCCGCCGCCGGGGAGAGGGAGGTTGGGGGTGGGGAGGCCGCCGCCGCGAGTTGGGAGGCCGCGCCGCCGGTGGATGCGCGCAACCCTTGACGTGTACGGGAAGCAATATCGAGTCGCGGATGGGCCAGGAGTTGGTTTTTCGGGGGGGGGGGGGGGAAATAATAATGGCACAAGGATCGAACCGTGGTCGGGCGGTGGGAGTCGAACCCGCGGCGTGGAGGATCGGGCGTCAGGGCGACGGTCACGAGTGAGGGGTGTAACGTCCTGTGGTTATAGCCGTAACACTTTTAATCTGGACCGTTGCAGCCGTATGAGGTGTACCGTTACAGCCGTAAGAGGTGTGTTGTGAGTCGTTGATTTTAAAAGTAGAATTTGCCTAAAAAATTTTTAATTATAGTAGAGATTCAGAGAGAATCTCGACAAATGACGCTGTTTTATTCAACATGCACATATGTATAATAATAACACAAATAGTTTAATGCTTTTTACCACATGTGACTAGCACAATGTAATTAGTATTACTTTGTAATCCAAGGGGAAACAAATTAAACATAAGCGTGAAATGCAGCGAGAGTGTTTTAAAAGCCTTGAAGTCAACAATGATTTTCCACATGAATGCAATTCGATGAAAGTTATATTTCCAAATGATGAAAAACCTGTCACTTTGATGAAAGTTTCACTACCCAGATTCATGGATCAGTGACCGTTCCAGACCCCCCAACACTGCTGAATTTGAAACCGACACAACCAACTCGGCAGTCGGCGCTGATGTGGGGGGGCAGCATCAATGTCGGGTCTTTCAACCCGACACTGATGTCCAAGAACACTAAATACCACCCGATAGTGTTCTACATCGCCAACACTACCATGTGGAGGTACCACCCGGCTGTGTTATTGAGAACAACACTGCCGGATCGAGTTACAATCCGGCAGTGTTCTTCCAAATAACACTGTCGGATTGTAACCTGACCCGGCAGTGTCGAATATCTGGGTTGTGTTAACACTCGACAGTGTTATTTAGAAGAACAATGTCGGGTTATAACTCAACCCGATAGTATTCTATATCGCAACACTATCGGGTCGGTTTACAACCCGGCAGTGTTTTGAAATAACACTGCCGGTGTGTTTTAGAGCCGACAATGATCTGTCGAGAGAACATTGCCGGATTGCTAGCAATCCGAGCAATCCGGCAGTAATACCTTTTTTCCTTATAATTATTAGAAACTTATGAAATTGTTATTTTATACTTTTTATTTAATTTTTGGGATCCGATGGCAGTTTATAATCTAATCATGCACGATACTATTAAACATTACTAAAGTATTTACATCCACGGGGTTACAAAAGTATTTAAATCTCCACAGGGTTATATTACACAAAAGATCGAGACATGTCTCAATTCTTACACGTCGATCAATATGTCTTTGTATACAACCGCCATGGGGATGGTCTCTGCCGTACTGGCCTTCGTGATCGAGAAAATTCCCTTCCTGGAGACCACCTCATCCATTACGAAGCCTGCTAGCGATTCTGGGAACCCTCTGATCTCAGGTCCTAGCAGCCACAAGACCCCAACCTCCTTGGGCTGTAGTTGAAGCAATATATGCCATGATGTGTTAAAAGCGCAGAAATGAGAAGGGAGACCCTAAATTAAAAAATACATGAGAAGGGAAGCATACACACCAGTTTATCTGATGTCAGGTTTTGGCCGCCGGCGAAACGGTACATTGCCCACATTACGTAGAATCCACATTGGTTGTTCGCCTGCAGCTACTCTAGAGTTTGCATGTTCATACGATAGGCCTTGAAAGTTTTCTTACATCCCCAGAGAGATACAGGTCTGTTCTTGTAGATATAGTCACTGCGCACATACCAAAATTGCCTAAGACATGTGGACGTGGTTTCTACGCCTGTTTATCAGGATAGGAGGCTCCCAGTGTACAAGACCAACATATCACTGGACCCCATTGTGTCGGATACCTGGATAATGAGGTACCCTTAACCCGCGATCGAGTGAGTTAATCCCGATATCGTCGACAAAATCCACCACCATGATCTCCAGCTACAATTCCTCGTGAGCCCGGACTCAAATACTTAAGTATAAGGTCTAGGTACCGAGCCGCACTGGGCCGGCCCACGAAAGGGTCTTGACAGCCCAGGCCAACACTAGCTCGACGGGACCCCTCGAGTAACAGAAGTCCGCCCGAGAGGACGACCACCCCCTCGAGTGACGGAACGCGACGCGGGCGAACGACCCCCCCCTCGACTGCTATTCCCCCCTCAATCCACCTACCTCTGTACGGGAGTCAGAGCATTCAATGCGCCTCACCTGCTCCTGCCAACCCCCGTGGCTACAGTGGTGGTGATGATGGGCAAAAGCAGAGGTCACGTCTACCTTTTATCGCCCATCCCCGGGGAAACGTTGATTCCTACAAACCATATTTCTCTGTACTAAACATTGTGCCTCATCAGGCACCCCCTCGAGACACGAAAGTCAGCATCCGTACCAGGATTCCCGGGGCTCGTTCTTATCCGCGCGGGTTCGAGGCCCCTGAGTACCCTTCGACTCAAGCCCTCAGCAGCCCGGCCAACGATTCAACCACTCCCGTACGCCATATGCTGCAAGCCGTACACCCTTGACAGGAGGTCACGTCTTTCACCGTGCAGCTGAGCCATGCCAACGTCATCATCAAGACCGGTCAATCACCGACTTCGCCGTGACAGCTCAAGAGGACGAATCTCATCATGAGGCATGCCGCTACAGGGCTCGATTTCGCTTCGGCGCACACCCCAACAGTGCTCTTGACATGATCGGCATCGCCTCTCGATGTCATTGCTTATGACAGCCCTCACGGCGCCGCTAGGGTTTCTTGTACACCCATGCCCCTCCTTGGACTATAAAAGGGGCCGCAGGGCTAGCTGAAAGGGCAGGCAAACTCAGACGAACTCGCAGAGCCTCACACGCACATCGCAAGGCATATTACTAGCGTTCCTAGACTTTACTAGCGTTCCTAGACTTAGGCCCTGCTCACCACCTCCTCGCATACGCACCCTTGTATCTTCCCTGTGCAAGCACTTCGGTGCAAGATAATACAAAATCTCCTCCCCCCGCTGGATGTAGGGCCTTCTTTTGCCCAAACCTGGATAAATCGTGTGTTATTCTTTCATCACCATCCGGATTGGGGAGCACGCAGCATGTAGTTACTCGTTGGTGCTAGGCCCCCGGGGTCGTGACACCGACAGTTGGCATGCCAGGTAGGGGATCTGCGTATCACCAGCGTTTCCCGCCATTTTTCGGATGGTAGACTCCGTACCGCCGCTTCCGTTCGCCGCGGTGATCTAGTTCGGGAGCTTGGAGTTCATGTCACTCGGCCGCGGCTTCGATATGGTCCTGCTCTCGGTTGGAGACCCGACCGGAGGCCATCCCGGGTCCCCACAAGGGGCCCCTCGCCAGCCTCGTGACCATGCTTTCGCGCCCCAGAGGAGGCGCGGCCGGCGTCACCACCATCGCCGCTCCGCGAATGGGTCGGCATCCACTTCGACTGCCTCGCTCCCGGCTAGTGATGCAGGCTCCCTAGTTGGGAACCTGTCGGAGCTATGTTTAGGAGCCGAGGAGGAGCTATGCGACGACCCCGACTTCATCTTCGTGATGCGCTCCCCAAGGAGGCCAGGCGGGGTCTCCTCGGCGGGCATAGCTTCAACGCCACCTGACCTACTACCCCATGGGCTGTTCGCAGCTCGCCGGCCATTCCCGTTCGGCCTGGACAACGCTGCCTGGTCTTACTCCTCCGCCATGAGCACCGGCATGGGGGCGCACGCAGCCCTTCGGGGGTCTCTTCTGCGCGCCACCATGGATCTGGCGACCGTCACGCCGGCCTTCGAGCACTCCGGCTTCTCTCGAGCACCCAACCCAGGAGTTGCACCGTCGGCGTGATGTGACGCCAGCTAGAGGAGGAGCAGCATGGGCGATTCCCCATCTTCTACTCCGGCGATCCTGACTTCGACTCCAACCATTACGACCCCACGCGCGAGTGCTTCCACCTCGACGGGGCTGTTGCATCGAGCAGCGACACCGTTGACCCCACGGCTATGGTCACGACCGCGGCCGCAGCAGGAGGTGCCCTCATCGCTGCAGGCCGGGAGGAGCAGCCACCAGCCGTGCCTAACGACACGTGGTTGCCTCAGGATGCCCAAGACGCCCAGCTCGCAGAAGTCCGGAAGATGCGAGCCAAGCTTGATTAGGACCGGGAACATCTATGCCAGCTCGAGCGGACCCTCGAACAGGAACGTGGAAACCCACCCGGCGGAAGGGCTCGAGCTTGAGCCCGAGAGGTCCACCGGCAGATCGTAGAAGGGGGCCCGGTCGAGCACCCCATCTTCAACCGCGCCAGCCAGAACGTCGTCACGGCGACCATGCTTCTCCATAACATGCCGGCCCCCTTGAACCCTGAGGCCCGTCACATCAGGGAGGAGGTTCAGGGCCTCCTCGAGGTGGCGGCCGCGCAGCAGGCCAAGAGCTCAGCAATGAGACATCGAGGGGTACCTTCAGAGCGACCGGCCGACCCCTCCCGACACGAGAGGGAAGGCTCGGTCCATCAGGAGGCCGCTCCCCAGCCAAAAATATCGGTCCCGTCCGAGAGCGCATCATCGACAACCGTGAGCTCGGGACGCACGCCACGACATCAACGAGAACCGCAGATGCAAGAGCGGAGATGCCGAGGCGCGAGGCTACAACGCTCACCACTACGGACGCTACGACAGCGATGAAGACCGACGGCGGTCCCCGAGCCACCGGGCCCTCGATTCTTCAGCGGGACGTTTCGGAGGACACCACTGCCGACTCCCTTTCGCCCCCCAACAAGCCTCACCAAGTACAACGGTGAAACCAAGCCCGAGCTGTGGTTAGCCAATTTTCAGCTGGCATGCCAGCTAGGTGGAGCACGCGACGACAACGCCATCATCCGCCAGCTCCCTCTGTTCATATCCGACACCACTCGAAGGTGGCTCGAGGAACTTCCCCCTAACCAGATCCACGACTGGGCCGACCTCGTCCAGTTGTTCGAGGGGAACTTCAAGGGTACCTATTGAAACATCCTCAATTTTCCTCAAAGAGAAAATACACGGAATAGCGAATAATATAATAGTTTGAAGCTCAAACCATCATATTATCCAGCAACATAGAGGGGGTTACATCAATAGTACATCGCCACACTGGCGGAAATATCAGAGTAGCAGCATCCGAAACAACTGCGGTAGGCGGAAGCAACAACAAATCTCCAAAAGAAGCCTGAGCGTAGGAATGAGACGTCTACTCCTCGTCGGTGAAGTCATAGTCGGGCTCACCTGCCAAATAATTTTCAGTACAGTTTGTACTGGCCACTTGTCCCACCCCATGCTTTGCTTTTGCTATGTAGTATTTTGGTGGATGCAAAGGATATAATCAAAGAGACCTATATATAGCTATGGTTTCCTATGCAAGTAGTGACCAAAATTATATATAATATAGTTTATCAAGTTTTAACCCATCTCATCCACACATCTTTCCCATCCCATCACCATCACACATATCTTACCCTCTCGCACTCAGTCGACAGGTCCAACTCCCTCTCGGAGCCTGTCTCGGCGGCTCATAGCTGGAAGGGTAACACCAGGGGAAGAAGAGAAGGACTCATCTCACTACTCCTGAGAAGCGTAGGTCGAGGGAAGGGCCAAACCGAGGTCGCAGACTATATATAGATTCAAAACTCTATAGAGCGTGTACTCCCGTAACCACAAGATCACCATCATCGGCGGTGCCCCGCCTAGGCTAATTCTGACTGCTTTCTAACTAGTGCGATGCCATCCTACCACTCAGTACTGGGACACCCCGGATAGATACCACCGGCACACTGAGACTGTGAGGCGTAGTACCCGGGCCACCATGGTAACTATGCGGCTTTAAGGAGGGTGTGGGTCCCCATGCCCGTACCTCCCGATACTTTCTGCTAACAACCTAGTAGTGGCACCGTCCTAGCTAGTCAAACATCCATCTCCCACCCATACAAGAGCGAGTGGTAAGCACGTAGGTCCCAAGGTTCCGGTTCTTAAGAGATATCAAGTCCTAGGGGATCAGACATGATTATCTTCTCATAGGGACTACAACAGTCCGTACTACAATAGCACCTCCTACCCGGGGCTTCGCTCCACAAAGGCCCTCGGTCCCGGGATTTCTATATACCTCAAAATGTATCTGCCACAGATACCTCTCATAGGGATGCCCAAAACACACCCTCTGGCAAGACTCGCCCTCAAGCCTCGTCGTAGAATCCTGTCCGATCGACTCAAACCCTCACCACACACCCAAGACACACGCAGCACTCTCCCCGAGTAAAGTGGCACCACGTGCCTTATCCATATAACCATACTTTCCACCACGCATCACATCACAGATATAAAGCATAGTAGAAGTAAAGCATCATAAGTAAATAAGCATGTGTCTGGCCTATCAGCGGGGTGTGCAGGAGTTAGGTTACGACAAGGTAAAGGCTCATCAAGCAATTCTACCATGCAACCTATCATCATCAGGTGATATTCATAAATAAAGCACTAGCAAACTAGATATTATGCCATGCGTACGAGGTTGGGTGGGATGTGGCACCTGCGAAGTCATCACTGAGCTCCTCCTCATACTCGTAGTCGTCCTCCTCAAACTGCTCCTCCTCTGAAACGAAAACGTAATAGTCGCTTTAGTGACTCCTATAGAGTAGCACAAAGAACCAAATAAAATTCAATAACTCCAAATGCAATCATATATAAGCCTATGACGTAGAGCTCATTTTTATGAAAATTTGGACACTTGGTTCATTTTTTCAGAGTTCGTATGAAGAAGATATGAATTTTATATTCTAAAAAAAGAAAAAGAGCTGTTAAATGTCAGCGTGACACATGGCGTGCTGTGATAGGCCGAGACGGGAACAATCAGTGACAGGTGGGAGCCAGGGTCAACAGTCAACATTGACCGATCAGCGGTCAATGTTGACCGGCCAGCGGTCAACGCGACTAAGCCCAGTCTAGGCCCCAGCGGGCCTGAGCAGGGTTGGACCTGGGCCGGGTTGGGCCAGCGTGGCCCAGACACGTGTCAGCTCGTGGACAGGCCACGTGGCGGGTTTGGATCCATCTAGGCTGGTACTGGGTTGGTCTATGGCCTTCGGCTCCATGAGCCAGGTCCATGATGGACCGAGGACAGCGGGGCCACGCGGCGTCCTCCTGCTGGTCCTGGCTGGCCCTGGTGGACCCGGTGGACGCAGTCCACACGGGAGGGAAATATCCCCTTCTTCCACACCTGCGAGGACGGGCGCGGTGCTTGCCGGCGGTGAGCAGGCGGGCGGCAGCTGTGAGCGGCCAGGGCGAGGAGGTGCGTGGCTAGGCGAGCGTGGTGGTCAGGCGAGCACGGCCGCGGGGCTCGGGCAGCCTCGCGGGGCTTGGCCTCGCCGGCAGAGGCGCGGCGGCGGGGAGCAACAGCGGTCGATAGGGAACATTGGCTACAGCAACTGACTCGTGAACTCAAGGCGAACGAGGAAACATGCTCAGTTTGGGAAGTGGGGGCTCCTAGGTCGGTGGTCGATGGCGGCCGCGGTGGACGGCGTTGGCGGCGGTGCTCCGGTGATGCTTCAAATTGGCGTCGTCTTTGGCTTCCTCCTACCGTGCAGAGCAGCTGGGAGCTCCAGGGGACTACTGCGCATCTACCAAAAGCACGGCGGGGCATGCGCGACCATGGGGTCACAGCGGTGCACCAGCGGCTGGAGTCTGAGGAGACCAGGACCTGCAAAGCGCGCGGGTCCCGCTGGGGTCTATGCCGGCTCCAAAAGAGTTTCCAAACTGGCGATCTAGCTAACGGCGAACTCGCTGGTGAAGCTAATGAAGGCGACGGTGCAAAGGAGAACGGGAACGCGGTGGGTGCACTGGCCGTCGACCATGGAGGTCGCTTACCTGCGTGTGGCAACGGCTGGCAGCTCACGGGTGACGAAGCAGGAGCAGGGCATCAACATGGCACAGGGGAAGCAGGACCGAGGCAGCTTCACTTGGTGTGCTGCGAGTTGGTGTCGCCGGGCCTCCTCTGGTGTGCACGGACGGAGGCGTTGGCGGTGCTCTGCTCCGACGGACAACTCCTCCCCGCCTTCTTCTTCTCCTCTCTCTCCAACTTCTCGTCAGACAGCAAGGTGGTGTGGGTGTGGCCGAGAAAAGACTGCGTGAGCATGGGAAACCCTAACGGGGCCGGCGAGCTCCTTTATATAGCAGTGGCGGCCGGCTTGGACGGTGAAGATAGCAGATACCAATCGAGCGGTTGGGCGCGGCCGCAAGCTAGGTTAGGGTTGTGAGCGCGGTGTTGGTGGCAACATATGGCATCTAAGGCGGTCACAGGCGTGGAGCGGACGATGGAGGGCGCCATGGCCATTTCTGGCCTTTGGACAAGACGCGCGGTTGAATAGAAATGAGAAAAGGTAGGAGCTGACACAGGAAGGTCCACGCAGCAGCAACTACGGAGAAAGGAGCGGGCGCGTGGTGCTTTGTGGCCCGCCTTGCTGGGCCGGCTGGCCTTGCTGGGCTTAGCAGGCCGAGCGGGTGCATGCGCGCGGGCGGATAAGTAGGCTGGCCACGGTAGCGTCTTGGGCCGTGGGGCAGGCGAGGCCGGTCAGGCCGAGCTGGGCCGCGGCGTGCGGGGAGGCAGGCCGGCGGCTGCAGCTGGGCTGGGCTGTGCTGGCCGGTTGGGCCATTTGCCCTTTTCCATTTCTTCCTTCTTTTCCTATCTCTTTTCTAATTCTATTTCCAAGCTATGCATATATAAAGGTGTTGTTGATTTTATTATCACTTCATAAAAACAACAAGAAGCAAATCAAACTCTAGGAATTAAATGCAATGCTATGCTAACATTAACATTAGATGCTACTTGTGCAACTATGGGATGTTTTCCTACATGACACTCACCAACCATAGGTTATTTTAGAAAAAAATTTGTTGGTTGTGATTTTTGGTGTTTGGAATTTTTAGGGTTGTTACACCTATGTGCGCCCCGGCAACTCCTAGGAATTACGCAACTGCAAGCAAAAACCCAAGGAATCTCTCCGCGACTTCGCCCGACGCTTCTCCAAGCAGCGCACCGAGCTCCCCCACATCTCCGACCATGACGTCATTCTCGCCTTCCTTTCAGGCACCACTTGCAAGGAGTTGTCCGGGTGCTGGGGCGCAATCCCCCAAAGACAGCCGATGAGCTGATGGACATCGTCGCCAACTACGCCGCTGGTGAGGAGGCGGTGGGCGCCTTCTTTGGTGATGAGAAGGATAAAGGGAAGGCGCACGCGGCCAACCCCGAGAACTCAACCAAATGCGCCAAGAAGAACAAGAAGAAGAAGAAGAAGAAGGACTAGCAGGGCAAGCACGAGGCTGCCATCGATGATTTGGTCACCGCCGCCGAGCGCAAGAAGCCTCGAAGCCCCCCAAGGGGGCATCTTTGACAAGATGCTGAAGGAGCCCTGCCCTTATCATAAGGGAGGGGCAAATCACAACCTCAAGGACTTCCATATGCTCAAGAAGTACTTCAAGAGCTTGGGCCTAGGAAAGGATGACAAGAAGGACGACCCCAAGGAGCGAGGCGGCAACAAGGAGGACGGCTTCCCCGAGGTTCACGACTGCTATATGATCTACGGGGGGCCCTTGACTCAGCTCATGTCGCGCCAGCGCAAGAGGGAGCGTCGAGAGGTCTTCTCCATGCGAGTGGCGACCGCTCACTACCTCGACTGGTCCAGTACGGCCATCACGTTTGACCGTGATGACCATCCTGATCACTTTCCCAAGCCTAGAGTGTAGCCGCTCGTCATCGACCCCATCATCGTCAACACCCGCCTCACCAAGGTTCTCATGGATGGAGGCAGTAGCCTCAACATCATCTACACAGAGACCCTCGACCTTCTAGGAATCCCGAGGGAGAAGCTCAGTCCTAGCGCCGGGGGCTTCCATGGAGTTGTACCAGGGAAGAAGGCCTACCCTGTCGGCTGCATCGACCTCCCTGTCTGCATCGGCACCTCCTCGAACTTCAGGAAGGAGATCCTCACCTTCGAGGTGGTCGGCTTCCACGGCACATACCACGCAATCATAGGACAGCCCGGCTATGCCACGTTCATGGCCATCCCCAACTACACCTACCTCAAGCTCAAGATGCCAGGACCCAAAGGCATCATCACCGTCGGCCCCTCCCACGAGCACGCCTACGACTGCGACGTCGAATGCATCGAGAATGGGGAGGCCGTTGAGGAGTCCACAAGGATCGCGGTAACCCTCGACGGGTTAGCCGCTGAGGCCCCTGACTCCAAGCGCCA
Source organism: Bothriochloa decipiens (assembly GCA_023333625.1). Taxonomy (NCBI): domain Eukaryota; kingdom Viridiplantae; phylum Streptophyta; class Magnoliopsida; order Poales; family Poaceae; genus Bothriochloa; species Bothriochloa decipiens. The sequence continues at coordinate 40,828,074 of CM041642.1, read as the reverse complement.
CGCCGGCAACTTCGAGCCCGCCAAAGACACGAAGAAGATCCCCCTCGACCCGAGCAGCTCCGATGGGAAGGCGCTGACGATTAGCGCCATCCTCAGCGATAAATAGGAAGTAGTGCTCGTCGACTTTCTCTGCACAAATGCCGACATGTTTGCGTGGAGTCCTTCGAATATGCCGGGCATACCGAGGGAAGTCGCCGAGCACGGCTTGGAGATCTGGGCCGGGTCCAAGCCGATGAAGCAACACTTGCGCCGCTTCGACGAGGAGAAGCGCAAGATCATCGAGGAGGAAGTCAACAAGCTTCCGGCTGTTGGGTTCATCAAGGAGGTTCATCATCCCTAGTGGTTAGCTAATCCTATACTAGTAAAGAAAAAGAATGGGAAATATAGGATGTGTGTAGATTATACCAGTTTGAATAAAGCATGTCCTAAAGTTCCTTTCCTTTTACCACGTATTGATCAAATCGTTGATTCGACTGCGGGATGTGAAACTCTTTTCTTTTCTTGATGCTTACTCCGGTTATCACCAAATCAAAATGAAGGAGTCCGACCAGCTCGTGACTTCCTTCATCACCCCTTTTGGCATGTACTGCTATGTGACCATGCCTTTCGGCCTTCAAAACACCGGGGCAACATACCAGTGGTGCATGCTTCATGTTTTTGGCAAACATATAGGTCCGACGGTCGAGGCCTATGTCGATGACATCGTAGTCAAGTCCAAAAAAGCTGACAACCTCATCGATGACCTCAAAATCGTGTTTGAGTGCCTCAGGGCTAAGAACATCAAGCCCAATCCTGAGAAGTGTGTCTTCGGCATCCCTCAAGGCATGCTTCTTGGTTACATCATCTCACAACGTGGAATCGAGGCCAACCCCGCCATCACCAAGATGGGCCCGATTCGAGACCTCAAGGGAGTTCAGAAGGTCACAGGCTGCCTCGCGGCCCTCAGCCGTTTCATCTCACGCCTTGGAGAAAAGGCGCTGCCTCTGCCACCTCTTGAAGAAGTCGGAGCACTTTGCCTAGACCCTCAAAGCCGAGGAGGCCCTCGCTAAGCTGAAGGCCATGATGACCTCACCTTCGGTCCTCGTGCCTCCAAACCTAGCCGAGCCCCTCTTGCTCTATGTCGCCGCCACCACCCAGGTGATTAGCGCGGCCATAGTGGTTGAGAGGGCAGAGGAAGGGCACGCACTGCCCGTCCAGCGGCCTGTCTACTTCATCAGCGAGGTGCTCTCGAATACCAAGGTCCGCTACCCGCAGATCCAGAATCTACTCTACGCCATCGTCATCACGCGACACAAGCTCCAACACTACTTCCTCGGCCACCCGGTAACTGTGGTTTTGTCTTTCCCCTTGGAGAGATAATCCAGAACCGGGAAGCTACGGGGAGAATCGCTAAGTGATTGATCGAGCTCGTGGGCGAGACTCTCACCTACGCGTCACGCAAGGCCATCAAGTCTCAGGTATTGGCAGATTTCATCGCCAAGTGGACCGACACCCAGCTTCCTCCGGTGCAGATTCAGGCAGAATTATGGACTATGTACTTCGACGGGTCGCTGATGAAGACAAGGGCGAGCGCAGGCCTGCCCTTCATCTCACCACAAGGCATCCATATGCGGTACGTCATCCAGCTCCACTTCACCGCCTCCAACAACGTCGTCGAATATGAAGTCCTCGTCAACGGCCTGCGCATCACCATCGAGCTTGGGGTCCGATGCCTCAACATTCGTGGTGACTCGCAACTCGTGATTGACTAGGTCATGAAGGCCTCAAGCTGCCACAACCCCAAGATAGAGGCCTACTGCAAGGAAGTTCATAAGTTGGAGGACAAGTTCTATGGCCTCGAGCTCAACCACATCGCGCGAAGGTACAACGAAGCCGCGGATGAGCTAGCGAGGATTGCATCAACTCGAGGCACCGTCCCGCCCAATGCCTTCTCGAGAGACCTATTCGAGCCCTCCGTCAACTGGGGCACGGGGCTGAGGCCACACCTCAAGCCATCAAGCTGCCCTCCTCCGCCGAGGCCCCCTCTAACGGGGCCGAGGTCATGAAGATTGAGGGGTTGGCCCCACCTTCGAGTGCCGAGCCTGACTGGCGCACTCCCTTCCTCGACTATCTTATTTGAGGGGAACTCCCAGAAGATCGAACCGAGGCTCGACGGATAGCTCGGCAAGTCAAAACTTACGTCCTCTTCGTCGATAATGAGGAACTCTATCGATGAAGTCCCACAGGCATTTTCCAGCGTTGCATCACCATCGAGGAGGGCAGGAAGCTGCTCAAGGATCTACACTCGGGGGCTTGCGGCCACCACACCGTGCCAAGAACCCTCATCGGGAACGCTTTCCAACAGGGCTTCTACTGGCCGACCGCCGTCTCTGACGCCATCGACCTTGTTCGCTTGTGCGAGGGGTGCCAGTTCTACGCCAAGCAAACACACCTCCCCGCCCATGCTCTGCAGATGATTCCCATCACTTGAGCGTTCGCTGTGTGGGGGCTCGACCTCATCGGACCCCTGAAGAAAACAACCGGGGGCTTCACACATCTGCTGGTCGCCGTTGACAAGTTCACCAGATGGATTGAGGCTCGACCCATCACTAACATTCGGTCCGAGCAGGGGATTTCGTTCTTCTCCGACATCATCCACCGCTTTGGGGTCCCCAACATCATCATCACCGACAATGGCACACAGTTCATCGGTAAGAAGTTCTTGGATTTCTGCGACCACCACCACATCCGTGTGAACTGGTCTACGGATGCCCACCCTCGAACTAACGGCCAGGTCGAGCGTGCCAATGGCATGATTTTACAGGGCCTCAAGCCGAGGATTTTGAACTGCCTCAAGAAGTATGGGAAAAGGTGGGCCGTCGAGCTACCATCGGTCCTATGGAGCCTAAGGACGACGCCAAGAAGGGCCACGAGGTTCACCCCGTTCTTCATGGCTTATGGATCCGAGGCCATCCTCCCCACAGACCTCGAGTACGGATCCCCTCGACTGAAAGCCTACAACGAGCAGACGAACGAGAAGGCCCTCGCGAACACCATCGACCAGCTCAAGGAGGCTCGAGACATGGCCCTCCTTAACTCGACACGGTACCAGCAGAAGCTACAACGCTACCATGACAAGCATGTGCGCAAGAGGGACCTCCAAGTCGGCGACCTCGTCCTCCAACGATGACAGAGCAACAAGGGCCGCCACAAGCTAAATCTGCCATGGGAGGGTCCCTACATCATTGTCGAGGTGCTAAAACCTAGGACCTACAAGCTATCGAATGGCAAGGGCGAGACCTTCACCAACGCATGGAACATTGAACAGCTATGTCGCTTCTACCCCTAGGGCCTCGAGGCCTTGTACATTCTTCGCATTTTGTACATCATGAGTGAATAAATGAAAATGGCTTTGATTCAGCTTTCTTTTTTATTCATGTAAGGTAGCCTCGACTCTACTTCCTCAGAGTCGAGCCTCCATCGGGGGCTACAGAGGGGGAACCCCCCGAAGTCCCCAAAAAACTCGCACGATTTTTCGAAACTCGACGTTCTTCTTCCTCTCCTACGCTTCAATGTCTTACTTTTACTTAGTCAAAAACGCCCCAAATCCCTAAGGGTCGAGGGCTGTTGAGCCAAGAGTTCGCCTACGCCTCTGCGCTACAGTACCTCCACTCGCTCCCCCTTCTAGGGACTCGAGCACGCGTTGAAAACTTGGTAAAAGTATGAATCAAGAAAAAAGAGAAAAGAGACTCGAGCTAAAAATATCCAAAAGCACCCAACATGATGCGCATTGTTTTTAGGGCCCCCAGGGTCACGATATCACCAAGTCATTAAAACTAATCTATTACATGGGCCTTTTTGCCCAGATTTGGCTCATAGGCGGGCGCTATCATCAAAGCCAGGAGAAAGGACCTCGGGATCAAATAGCTTCGCCAACCGCTCGCCCGGCTCCTCGGCGTCCTCGATCAAGGCCCTATGCACCTCTTCATTCTCGGCGTCTATCTTATTGGGGTCGGAAACGAAGCCATGGGAAATGACGCCCATGTCGTAGGTGAAGCCGGAGTAGACGACCGCCATTGCCCGCTTCATACCGATATGAAGCGCGTCTCGAACCCTCTCCCTCGTAACGCGTCCGAGGTCGTATAGTCGGTTGATGAAGGAGGTCCCGTGTACCTCCTCCTCCTCGACCTCTTCCTCGGGCTCGACTCCGACGTCGTCGCAGACAGAGGTGATTGTGGTACGGAGTTTGTCGGTCAACATTGCCTCCTTCCAATAGATATCCTAGAGCATCTTAGCGTTGTTCTGGGCCTCGAGCCTTTCCGTATCAAGTTCTGGAAACCAAGGTAGAAGTCAGCCTAGCAAACAGGCAGCCAGAATCAAGAAAGCAGAAGTCAAAAGAGAGAAGCTCACCTGTGGCGTGGGTGTTGAGGGCGGTGAACGCATCCTTCAGCGAGGAGTACTCCTTCTTGGCCTCCTCCAGGGCACGGGCGGCTTCCGTCTTCCCTACCCTCAGGTCCTCAATCGCCTTGCCGGCTAGCGCGATGGCCTCCTCCTTCTTCAGGATGGTCTCCTTGAGACTGGCAACCTCGGCAGACAAGGCACGGGAGCACTGCTGCTCCTCCCTAACCGAGATGTTGAGGGCGTCGCGAGCCTGGGAGACCTGGGCGATGTTCGCCTCGAGCCCTTTGATACACTCCAAAGAGTCTCGGAGCTCCACTTCAAGCGACTTGACACGCTCCTCCAAGGAGGAGAGGCCCTCAAGAGTTTTCTACGCCTCCGCGCGGGCCTAGCTGGCGTCGTCCCTGGCTTGAGCGGCCTCCTCCTTGGCCTAGGACGCCTCCCTATGAGCTTCCTCAGCATCTTCCTTGGCCTTGGTCGCCTCCTCCTGGGCCTTGATCAGGTCCTCCTTCGCCTGCGCCGCCTCTGCCTTGGCCGCCCCAAGCTGGTCCTGTAGCAATGGGACTTTCCCCCATCCGCCCTTGGTCATGTGAATGAACTGGGACTTGATCTGGGAACGTCTCCTCAAGTCCTGAACATAGAAAGCACAGAAGTAAGCATCAAGTGGAAAAAAAGTCAACTCAAGGGTTCAGAAAATAAAGATCACGTACTGCAAGGGCCCTCGAGAGGTCTTCGCCGGCAACGTTGATGGCCATCGTCATGGCGTGCTGCATCCAGGCCCGAAACTCCTCCACGCGCTCCAGCGCTCGACCTCCTCCGGGTCGTTATCTCGAACAGGACCGCGTTGGGGTCCGTCGAATCCCGGAACTGGAGCGCATCCTGGCCCCAATAGGGGAGGTCCGCGTCGACCCGCTCTCGCACGTCCGCCGCGATGTTGCCCACCATCTCTTGCGAGCCGCCGTGATGAGCCATGCGACCGGCAAGCGTGGGGAATGGCACGGTCTCCGACCCTTCCCCTGAGGACCCGGCCTCTCCCACCGGTTACTTCCCAGTCGAGAAGTAACCAGGGGTATACGCGCCGGGGCCATACAAGGACCCCCTGGCGGCGGACGACCCAGACGGCGGTGGTCGAGGCATCATCGCAAATGCCACCACACCGGGCGCCGAGGCCCCCTGAGGGATGGGGTGTCCAATCGGTTGGGCGGCCCTCCCCGCGTCAAGGCGTCCTCCTCCACCGGTGCCTCCGAGTGCTGCGGGGCCGGTGACTCGGACCATCGGACGTCCCCTTCCCTTGCGTTCTGCAGGGCCACCTCCTCCTCCTGCCGCTGCGGCGAGGACGTGCTTGCGGTCGTCGTCTCCTCCTGCTGCCGATGTCGCGGGCTCAAGGCGGCCCGCGCCTCCTGCCGCCCGTCCGATTGTTGCCGTGGCGGCTCGAGGGAGCCGTGGCCCCCTGCTGCTGCTGATGCCGCTGCTCTGGCTGGCTCGAGGCCAGCTGGTCCACTTCCTCCTGCTGCTGTCGTGGCGGATGTCTTGACGCCAACCGCGCTTCCTCCTGCTAATGCTGCTCGGGCTGGCTTGGGGACAACTGCTCCTCCTCCTGCTGTTTCTGCAGCCACTCCTCCTCCTCCTACTTCTGCAGGCTCTCCTGCTCTCATTTGCGCTGCACCTCCACCTCGTGCAACCCCTTCGGCCACGGCTCCCACCCCTCCTGCTAAGAAGGCGGCGCTCCTACCGCCTTGGGGCGCTCCACCATCTCCTCAGCGGAGCGAGGGAGCACCACGGCCTCCTCGTCCTTGACCACAATCAGGGCGTCCTTTGACCCCCGGTTCGCGGCTGTCGAGGGCTCCCCCCCGAGCGAGGCGGCGGAAGCCATGACCTGGCTAGGAGTAGGGGCCGCGAACATCGAGACTTGGGCGGCAGCCTCGCCCACTAACATCTGGTCCTGGGCGGAGTCACCACCAGCCACGACCCCCAAGTCGCTCGAGCTTGCAACAAGAGTAGAGCCCATCAGCTTGCCCTAAGCTATTGCTTCTTGGACTTGCGCTAGCCAGCCCGCCTCCGACATCGACAGGGGTCCTGAGATCGCACCTCCTGCCGCCGCCGCCATCCTCGCGGCCGCTTCCTCCTTGAGCCGCTTGGTCGGTGAAGGATTCGCTTCCTCCACCGGGCGCTTGAGCCTGAGCAACACGCAAGAGGAGTATCTGACAATTTTGTAAACTATAGGAAAAAGAAAGGGGGGTTCAGGACAACGAAACTTACCCCACCGGGATGACGGGCGCCCTTCCGGGCCCCCTCGAACCACTTAGGGGCCTCAAGGCCCCCTCTGAGCCGGACCCCTCTCAGATCCGAAGCCGCTCGGGGCCTCCGACGATGTCCTTGGGCCTCCCTATTCCGACGAGGCCGCCTGACAATGACTCTGCACCCCGTGTGTCGAGGACGGCGTCGCTTGCTCTCACGAGGCAGCCCGATCCTGGGTCCACTCACCGTGCGTCGAGGACCTGGTCCGGGGTGGCGGCGTACCATATTGGCCTCGAGACGAGGCCGGTGGAGTCCCATCGCGTGCATGACGGGACGATGACCCACTGCGAGTCGAGGGGTCGGCTGGCCTTCTCTCCCGAGGCCCCCTTCGACGTCTGGGTGGCGGGCTGCTCTAGGACGTTCTCCTGCATAGAACGCACGTCAGCATGGGAGGAATCAGGCAGGTGGGGCGTGAGGCGCGCCACCACCCCCTCCTCGTCATCATCGTCCTCCCCCTCCTCCTCATCTTTTTCTGAGGGGGACTCCTCGATGGGAAGTTTATCACGCTTCTGCTTAGCCCGGCGCTACTCGAGCTCCTGGCACTTAAGATTTCTCTCCTTCCTCTTCTTCTTCTCAATATCATTCCTCTTCTTTTGCTGCTGAGAAGTGAAGCGTCTCACCTGGCGATCAGGGTCATCCTCCTTGGTCGGGGGTGTTGACACCCTGAAATTTATGGCCCCTGGACACGAATCCATGATAGGAAACGTGAGGATCAGTCAAAGAAGAAAGGAACTCGAGGGCAATAAGACTGCCAGGCAGCATTGGGATGTTGTTCACGTCCTTCAGGTTGAAGGCGCCGGTGACCGCTCCCCTCACCCGCCTCGTGACTTCGTCAAGGGGCAGCTCCTCGGCCGACATCCGGCTCGCCACGAGCTGCTCGGGCGATGCCTCGGGCCCCATCTGATCCAGGCGCCATCAGAGGGAGCACACTCCGTCTATGAAACGCCGAGACGACGATCCCGACATTTAGTCCTCGCCCGCGCAGAGTCCTCAACGCGTCAAGGAGGGGGTTCAGCCGCGCCTGGACTTCCAACGCCACGCGGTGCGGCCAGTTGTACGGGCGCTCCGCGATGACGTGTCCGGTGTAGTGCGGCAACAGGCCCTCGTTGTTCTGGATGTAGAACCAACCGGCGTGCCACCCGCAGTGGCTGGTAGTCAACCCTATTGGGATGTACAGCTCTTTCCGCTTCAGCGCTAAGTTGCAGCTCCCAGCGCAGACGATGCTCCTCAAACCAGGCAACACTGGCTTGGTGAAGTGCTCTCCCTTGAAGAGATGGAGCACAACTCCCAGTGCGGCTCCATCCCCAGGTACACCTCGTAGACGACGGCGAAGATCGCTGTGTTGGAGATAGCATTGGGGGAGAAGTGCTGGAGCTCGACCCCGTAGTGGTTGGTCAATGCCTGGATGAATCGGCTCGGAGGAGACCCAAGCCCCATCCGATGGAACTTGACGAATCTCACCACGTACCCCGCCGGTGGATTCGGCTCCAGATTCCCCCTCGGCGGCACCAACCACTCCGGCCGAACAGCCGAAACGACGGGGCGAAGAAGCCCCTCATCCACCAGCTCCTCGAGCTCCCACGCCGTCATGACCGACGGGAGCCAATCCTCTAGGGAAAGAAGCTGTGGCACCATGGCGGGGGCACGAATCTGTTTGGCGGAGGGACGGGAAGGAAGATTCCCAATCTCTCTCTCTCCTTTCCTTTCTTGCGCTAACAAGCAGGGCGGCGGCAGTGGAGAAGGCAGGAAGGCGAAATGGGGAACGGGTGGATCCTACCTCCCCCAATTTATAGCCAGGGCAAAGAGCAACGGACGGATTCAGCCGAGGGGGTAGGTGAACCATCCGCATTTATTGCGCCTACCTAACCGCTCTCTCGAGTCCTGAAACAGGAAGACACGTCGCCCACGTGGCTTCTAGCCGTTGCCCGGGTCCACCATGACCACTCCGCTTCGGCTCTCGCCTAAAAATACGTGCCCAACGGATGGATGGAGTTATCCACAGGCGATGCCTTCTACAAGAAGGAAAACAGGCCCCGGCCCCACAAGGAACCTCGAGGGAGCGAAGGCTGGCCCTCAGTCGGAGTTCGACAGCCGCCCTCGAGTACTTGAGTTAGGGGTGACCAAGGGGGAGCCAACACGAGGCCCTGCTCAAGAATAAACTCTCGAGACCCCCTCGGACATATCCAAGGCCAAAACAAAAAGGCGCTCACGGAATCCCCTCGAAGGGAGGCATCGAGCCATCGGACCCTAACGAATGGGAACGACATCCATGCGTCAGCTTGTTTGGCATTAATGAGAATGCCTCCGCAGCCACCAGTCGACCCCTATCGAATGGGGCACGAGTTCTCACTTGGATTTCCCGGTAACAGCTCACCGAGGACGTCGGGACTCGCCCATCAAGCGTAGTACGACGCTCCTCGCCCCACGTCCAATCGAAAGGATTCGTGGGATGTCTCGCCAAAAGCTAGCAAAGCCCTGGCCATGCGAGGCCCGGGGGCTCGACTACGCTTGGTACCCCTCGACGAAAGAGGGTCGAATACACCCGGGGGTTCGAGGGCTCGAAATACCCCTAGATCAGGCGCTATGACTCCAGTTCATGATAATCTAACTTTTTAGGCGTACCTACTACGCTCGATCGAACGGGCACCCCTCGACAAAGGCCGTATAAAGCCCTCAGAGGAGTTCTACCCACTCCTGCGAGGCCTCGGGGGCTACCCCGAAGGGTACGCTCGCGCGCACCCTTCGGAAAACGCCAAACGCTATGATTCATAAACCTCTGCATGAATGCCAGCACTTGCGCAGAGGCTTGGGGGCTACTGTCGGGTACTAGGATAATGGGGTACCCTTAACCCGCGATTGAGTGAGTTAATCCCGATATCGTCGACAAAATCCACCACCATGATCTCCAGCTACAATTCCTTGCAAGCCTAGACTCAAATACTTAAGTATAAGGTCTAGGTACCGAACCGCATTGGGCCGGCCCACGAACGGGTCTCGACAGCCCAGGCCAACGCTAGCTTGACGGGACCCCTCGAGGAATGGGAGTCCGCCCGAGCAGACGACCACCCCCGGGCAAACGACCCCCCGCTCGACGGTTATTCCCCCTCAATCCACCTACCTCTGTACGGGAGTCAGAGCATTCAATCCGCCTCACCTGCTCCTGCCAACCCACGTGGCTATAGTGGTGGTGATGATGGGCAAGAAGAGAGATCACGTCTACCTTTTACCGCCCATCCCCGGGGAAACGCTGATTCGTACAAACCACTATTTCTCCGTACTAAACACTGTGCCCCGTCAGGCACCCCCTCGAGACGCGAAAGTCAGCATCCGTACCAGGATTCCCGGGGCTCGTTCTTATCCTCGCGGGTTCGAGGCCCCTGAGTACCCCTCGACTCATGCCCTCAGCAGCCCCGGCCAACGATTCAACCACTCCCGTACACCATCTACTACAAGCCGTACACCCTTGACAGGAGGTCATGTCTTTCACCGTGCAGCTGAGGCATGCCAACGTCATCATCAAGACCGGTCAATCACCGACTTCACCATGACAGCTCAAGAGGGCGAATCTCATCATGAGGCACGCCGCTACAGGGCTCGACTTCGCTTCGGCACACACCCCAACAGTGCTCTTGACATGATCGGCATCGCCCCTCGACGTCATCGCTTACGACAGCCCTCACGGCGCCGCTAGGGTTTCTTGTACACCCATGCCCCTCCTTGGACTATAAAAGGGGGCGCAGGGCTAGCTGAAAGGGCAGGCGAACTCAAACGAACTCGCACAGCCTCACACGCACATCGCAAGGCATAGGATTAGCGTTCCTAGACTTAGGCCCTGCTCACCACCTCCTCGCATACGCACGCTTGTATCTCCCCTGTGCAAGCACTTCGGTGCAAGATAATACAAAATCTCCTCCCCCGCTGGACGTAGGGCCTTCTCTTACCCGAACCAGAATAAATCATGTGTTCTTCTTGCATCACCATCCGAATTAGGAAGCACACAGCATGTAGTTACTCGTTGGTGCTAGGCTCCCAGGGTCATGACACCGACACATTGTTACTTTGTCCATGAACTCTATAAATGTCTTTATGCTAGGGTTGTAGAATACAAAAAAATCTCGATAGTGAGAGTCAATGAAGTTTGTCTCCCACTCCGTTATCTGCAATAATATTCTGCCATCATCCTAGGCTACCAATTGCTTAGTCAATACCCACGTTTTGGGCATTTGTAGGATATACTCCTTGACCCATTCACTCTAGTTAATATCAATCAAGAGCCACACACTATGCCAGAAAACCTCATCAATGACGCGTCTAAAGGGTCATCAGTGACGCGTAAAACAGCATCACTATTCTTGCGTCAGGGTACATCAGTGACACATAAAAACCCGTCATTAATAACCCCCGGCCGTGACATGTACATCCAAGACACGTCACTGATAACCCCCAGCTGTGACACGTCCAGCCAAGACGCGTCACTGATAATCCCCGGCTGTGACACGTCCAACCAAGACGCGTCACTAATACCACCTCAGCGATGATTCGTCCAGCCAAGACGCGTCACTGATAACCCTCGGTTGTGACGTGTCCAGCCAAGAGGCGTCACTGATAACCCCCCACTGTGACACGTCCAACAAAGACATCACTAATAACGCCTCAGCGGTGACGCGTCCAGCCAAGTCGTGTCACAGATAACGATTTAAACAAACAAAAGAAAAATACTACCACGGTACTGCAGTGCAACTGTAGGGGCTGTTCAGTACCTTACTGCTGTAGCTTTTGTCTACAGATTTATCTCACTTTACAGACATGTTTCTTCCATTTCAGCAATCAAATCATCTACAGTCTATAGATACAACTTATGATACAAAAGTATCTACACAAAATCTATTAGTACATGATCAATGGCATAGAAGATTTATACTAGTACATGAGCTAACTGCCCTATGGTTTTTCTTGATGCAAGTATTATAGAGAGGCATTCACCTTGTCGATGCCACTTTGGAACATAATACTTGATAACTGCAGCATTAGGATAACCTGTAACATAAGCATTGTATATCATAGTCAGCACAATCAACCACTTATTTAGAAGTGATCATTCAGCTAATGGATAGAGTAATCACAAATACATGAATAATAAAAAATAGCAGAGTAAGTAGGATTGTAACCACCATATCAGACATCCCAATTCTCTTTAAGCATTTACATATAGTAGCAGGTATTCATTGCAGAAAGCAAGGGAAACACATAATGGTCACATGGTATTCAGATTTGGAAAGACATGTAAACTGATACTCAAATAAAAACAGAATTTCATTATTGGCCCCCAAACTCTTAGAAGCAATCATGTCTCTGAGCTAACTTGAGAATAGTATATTACTGACAAGGTCAGATATAAGGTTGACAACCAAACTAGCAAAGGAGATAGGATTCACACGCATGGTGGACTTGTCTACTAACCTGCTCGTCATGGCCTAGAGTTGAGACACTTGTGCAAATGAAATAATAACAAGACCCTAAGTTATAGAACATAATAAAGATTGAAGCAATTTCTAGTCATAGTAACTAGCTCAGTATAGAGTACAACTATTCCTAAGTTTGAGTAATTAGAGAGAAACTACAGATACCATGTACTTAAGCTCCAACTCAGTATCATCGACATGTGTATGAAAGACTCAATATCATTGACCTAAGTTTGAACTTTATCATGTAAATAACAAACAGGCTCTTGCTCACTGGATGCCTGGACAACAGCATGCATGTTAATGACACTCCCACAACAAACAGGCTCTTGTCCAGTGGATGGCTGGGCAGAAGCATGCATGTTAAAGACATCAGCATGCATTAGAATTTGATGCATATTGCACCATCTATAATTAGCTTAAGCTCTCAACTTGTATTGCATGTCTGCATGCATATCTCACAAAGTCAGATTTGAGCTTGACAACTAAACTAGCACAAGAGACATAATGTGTGTCATCAAGCAGGTCCTAGCCATTAACTCTTTAAAGTTCTTAGAATGGACATCAGTTGAAGTTCTAAAAACCTCTTTCAGCTTATTACAGGAGTTAAGCATATTTTCTGTCGCTTGCGAACTGTTCCTAGCAACATAACTACAAATAGTAAGTTCAAAAATAAAGCTACCTGCAGATAGTATATATCACAACTGCACCCACAGAAGTAAGAAAATCATGTCAACACCTGGTGGCAAATGAAAAGCATGAAGTCACATGAAAGCTCCAGATCATGAAAAGCTCCAGATCATAACTGAATATAAGAGATTAATATAATTATTTCATAGGGTGAACGACTTATGCTCCAGATCATAACACGCTCAATATCTAAAAGGATGCATGTTACGTTCAGAGTTAGAAAAAAAGTATGTTCAGAGTTCAGAAAAGCAGAAAGCTTACACTCCAGTAGTGCTTGTCACAGTGATGAAGTATGCTACTTTACCTGTAAAATAAAATTGGACAGTGAATAATCCTACTTCACCTATTAGCCAAGATAAAAGAATAATGCAGAACTTAGTGCTCTGAGCACCCTTAGTGCTTAGTTCTGTAACTTTTAAGTTTTTTTATTAACATGCAAGAAAAACCCTATATTCGGATAAAACATAACAAGAATGAAGCATATTCTAGTAATAGTAATAATAACTAGCTCATTACAGAGTATAGCTATTCCTTGAGAGTTTGAGTAATTAGAGAGAAACCATGATTTCATACGTATGATATCAGAAAGACAGAGCAGCATGACATATCTTGCGGGTCAGGTTCCGGATGACTTCAGAAGGCAGCTTACATCCCTAAAATAATACCAGATCAGTGATTTAGTAATAACAGAGATACTGATATGAAGCACAGCAAACAATGCAATTTTCTCAGCCCTACATAGTTTGACAAAGCAGCTTATATAGTTTGATGTCTGAGCATTCAGTATTCACTAATCGCGCATAGACACATCAATAGGGTACCTGTAACTGCACAAACTTGAACAACATTTGTAGATGATGAACTCAGTGCACCATACTTGTCACTTTCAGGCCATAGAGAGATTCCACTTGATGCGCACCGTAATAGAAAGCACACATCATACATCTGCATAACTTCTGAAAACTTTCAAATTAATAATGCAATATAATATTTAAATGTTGGCAAAGGATATTTGTAAGATGCAAAGAAGAAATAACAGCCTAAAAAGGAGCTGTATGGTTCAGGATTGGCCATTAGAGCAAATACTACAAACTGACTGAAGGGTCCATGCAGGACTCCATGTATTCTTCAATATATATCAAGACAAATTTCACCAGTCTAAAAATAGATAAAGGAAAACAAATGTAACTAGACAGAAATTACCACTTCATCTTGAAGATAAATAAGATTTAATAAATGATAAAACAGGGCATCAGTCATATAAATATAACAAAATGCACATTTGGGTTGACATATATCTGGGTCAGCTGACTTCTCTCGCTGTACCTCCTAAAATTAAATGTACTCCTCTAACATTCTAATTGCAGTATAGAACAGAGTTTTTGTACAGACGTAAATAAAACAGTTGACAAAAGGAACATAGCCAACAGATTTGCTACCTGATCAAAATCAAATGACAGCACAATTATCGCCTAGATTATGGCCTAAACTGTCACACCAATCTCATTTCGGCCCTTTATCATCAGTGAGCGAGAAACCTTCTTCAGTTATGCAATTTCCCCCAAAAAGCAGTACGCACGTACTTATTTATAGCAAAAATTGCAGTCTCTAAATATGAGTGGTTTAAGAACCTCACTTTCGCCTAATAATAGAAGTTGGTGTGCATGACGACGGGCAGGAAGAAGCGCCGCGCAACGGGGCTGGCGAGGTAGAGGTATTCGAGCACGAAGGAACAGCCGCGGATCTGGCCCCTTCCGCATGAGCGGTTGTGGATCTGGTCTCCATTGCATGAGCTCGACGCCACAACTTAGTGGAGGGTGAAGGACGACGACGGACGAGACTGGGCGGGGTGGTGGCCACGGATGAGCAGCCGACCCGAAACCCTAACGAATCCGGTGCTGCCCAGAGAGCTGCAGGTGAGAGGGAGGACGACTAGCATCGGAGGGCCGCACCGGCCGCGACTAGGGCGGGACAGCGATGGTGGCGGTGACCGGGGGCGGCGCCTAGCATCTGAGATGCGCGGGGAGGGGGGAAGAAGAGAGGGGGCGGATGAGGACCTGGGATGGGAACGCGTGCAGCATGATCCGGAGTCCGGACGGTAGTGGTGGGGGTGCGAAGTCTGGACTTCAGCGTATTGGATAATTTTTTCGGGTACGAGACCTTCTAGGAGTGACGCGTTTTGTCCCAACGAGTCAAAGATAATAGGTTCGGCTATCTCTGACGCGTATTCTTAAGAGTCGCTGATAACTCGTCATTAGTGACGCGTTTTTGTTTCCAGACCATGGCGACACCTGAATAGCGACACGTTTCGTGTACCCGCATCACAGATCCGATGTTAGTGACGCGTTTTAATTTCTGGTCACTAATTAAGGTGTCACTGATAAGCTTTTGTCAGTTTGTGGCATAGTGACACGATGGCATCCTAGCGTTCATATCATCATTGCGCTCACGTAGGGATTGAACAAAACCCAAGGTCCTTTTGAGCTCGGTTAGCGAAAGATACCATGTGTCCTCTTGGATCCCCAATGTTGGAGCATTGATTAGCGAAACCCAAGGTCCTAATCTTGGATCCCCAATGCTCGGTTAGCGAAAGGTACCGTGTATCCTCTCAAGATCAAAGGCAGTCATGTGGTGCAAGCCTGAAGGCCAAGCTGCATCATACTTATTGATGGGAAGCGGCAAGAAGTACATGACGCCATTGATGGTGGCCTTTCTTTGAGGGAACGAGCTGGTAACGAAAGGGGGCGAGAAAGTTTGCCTCCATCTCAGCAGCTCTGCACCACCGTCCACGATCGTAGCGACCATACAGATCTGGCTCGAGAAATCTCCTTCAAGGAAGAAGACCTCGAGGGCACTAGATAGAGTGGCAAGGCCAAAGCTCGACAAGGTCATGGGGGCGTATGTGGTGACAGTGCGTGCACACCCAGCAGCCGGATCAATGATCATGGCGGTGGTACCCATACATTCTCTAGAAACTGTGACGTTGAGCCGCGTGGCGGCCTGCTGCTGCAACACGCCCAAGACGTCATTGCCGTCGTCCATACCCAGTGGCCGTACCTCCAACACCCTGATGACGTTGCCATCCATGGCCACCACCCTCACCTCCGGCGGCCATCTGCGGGATCCGAAGAACCCGCTGACGAGGTGTAGGCTGGCGCTGGATCTCTGAGCGGCGACGAAGGCTGAGTCGGAGATGAGGTCGCGCCAACCCTTGCACACGCATCGGAACCGGCACAGGGGTTTCGCATGCAGCCTTGCTAGCACGTCGAAGATGATGTCCACTGGCAGCGACACACCACTGTCATGCTCCCCGGCGGCCATCACAAAATCATCGGTGTGCGAACGTGTATATAGATGATATTCTTTCCTGAGATACAAAGTCGTATATATATAGACATAGCCGGTTTCTGATGAGTTGGTGTAGAACATGGCAAAGAAGAACAACCGACGGCCCAGCTAATAAAAAAGAATATTTTTCTATTAAAGCCATTTGACGTACTTTATTAATCTTGAATAATAGTTACTTCGTTCACCAAGGCTCCGGGAATAAAACTAGGGGGTTTATTGACCCAATTATAAAATAATTTGCTTTGCATAGCTCTTTTTGCAAAAAAAAAATTAGTTAGATACCATGACATAAATAAATTTATAAAATTTAGGGCATGCTGGGTACAGCTCAGCTCTACCAGTGAAGTAACTTTTTCAGGTGCCTTCCCAGTCGGCTCTGCTTTTCATGTGCCGGTGATATGAAATGACATTAGCATAGCCGAGTAGATTGATTAACCGTCTCTGCAAAATGTTACCTCAGTCGGTTCATTTCTTTGCACCGTCCACTATAATCCGAACCGATCGTGTATATACACCATCACCGCTTATTTAGATTCTGGTTGTGAAGGGGTTGTCAGTGAAGATTCAATTTGTAGTAATAAATGTAAGATTACGCCCCTAACGGACGTATTGTAGCTCGTTGTTGGTGATGTCCCATCTGACACGGGCAAGGCTCTCGGGCCACGATATGCCAAGGACCACATCGATATCGTGGCCAATGTTGAGGAGGTATTTCAAGGAAGCAGTATAATACGGCACATCTTCTCTCGTTGCGACAAGGATGGTGGTGTCAATGCGTTGCTCTTTGAGGCCAGTGATTCTTGCTGTGTTGTTGTCGATGACGTTTGTTGGCAAATATTAGGGTCGCTACTAAAGATCGGCAACGGTGTCAGAAATGTCTGTTGGGGTAATTATTATGTCTATTGAACTATTCTGCAAGCGCATAGAATACACCGCTATAGCACTTCACCGAAGATGAGTATTTCAAGGTATCGTTATTTGTTTTATCTCAAGAGAAAATAGTAGCTAGGAAAATCTAATAAAAGGGAGGAGATATCCTTGTGTCTACTATACTCTAGTATCAGCTAGTGAAGAAGGGGGGTAAGTGAAGTAAAGGAAGGGTATGTAATTGAGGTAGCAAAGAGTAAAAGATAACTGTAGAGTGTTAGTTAGGTGGGAGAACAACGAGTGAGTATAAGATCCTGTGTATCTAAATTTACTCCTATGAACTTATCCTAACAAATAGATGACTTAACTAGACTGATGTCTGACAACTTGTGTCAGAGGGATAGCCGAGACAGTACACGATAGAACCTCTACTCAAGTGACTACTTGGCTTATGAACACCTTGCCTTTTAAGAACTGGTCCTAACGTGGTGAGAAACCTATAAAGCTGGGTAAGATCTGTCACCTCTTGCCAGCGCCCACGAACAGTCCGTGCGGACCAGCGGCAATCAAAGATAAGACTAAGTATGAGCACCACGCTCACACTTACTATCATAACTCTTGCTAACGCGCAGATAACTAAAGCTCCTACGCAAAGATAGGAATATGATACACACACAAGGAGTTGGTCTAGAAAACCAATCCAACTAAGAAAACTATAATAGTAAGACAAGTGCACAACAAGACTATAATGACTATAGACTTGCACTAAGTAAATACTAAGTAAAGTAAAGAAAGAATAATATATTAATAAGAGGAAAGTCTTACAGAAAAGAAAAGGTACAAGAGCTATACCAGACTCTCCAGAAGACGACTCCGAAGACCCCGAGCAAAAACTCAACTCTAACTCCCACTCTAGACTAACTACTACTATTCTTGCTTCTTGATCTCCCAAGATACGGATGGGATGCTTGGAGCTACTTGGGGATGTTTCTCAAGGATGGTGGCAGCCTCCTTTTATAGGAGGAGAGGAGGTGCCATGTCAGCGATCCGTGTGCTCCATGCTTCTCTTTCCTTGGATGCACCGACCTCCAAAGTCCAAACTACCACTATACCAGAAAAGCTTATCTGTGGCGCCTGTACACAGTCATCAGTGATGTGGAAAAAACACATCACTCTTCTTGTGTCACAGATAAGGGCATATTAGTGACACGTAACCCCACATCTGTGACATGTCCAAACAACACGTGTCACATATAAGCCCCTATCTACGACGCATCCAAACAACACGCGTCACAGATAACCCCTTATCAGCGACGCGTCCAAACAACATGCGTCACAGATAACCCAATATCAGTGACGCTTCTAAAGAACACGTGTCACAGATAAGTATTTCAGAAAAGAAAACTGCGGTGATCCTATATACATATACAATGATCCTATATACCATGATCCTATCAGACACGTGCCACTATTTCACCAATCAATTCTTTACAAACTTTTTAGATACAAGTTATACACGCATACACACCACTAATGTTCAACCATTTCAACAATACATATCTTCCTAGCTTCTTGCTTTATAAATAGCAATACATAAACTTCCTAGCTTCTTCCTTTCCTCTCAGCTCAGTGTAGGCCAACAGCTCCCAGGCTACAACAAAACAACAGATAGTTCATTTAAGAAAAATGTAAGAAATGCCATTCTACTCAATTTCTGCACAGGCACAGGTAAGCATGGCATTCTGCTACTGAAATACCTACCAAAGGAGAACAAAAAATACAACACATTAATCAGATTTTTAGCAACTGGTTTGCACTTATCTAGGAGTTAGGGAGGCTGCTGCCTGTCTAGCATGCATGTTCAGGAAAAAAGAAGCTAGCAGCCCCTCAAATGTAGCCATTAGTCATCAAACAGTATAAGTACGCATTCTGAAGCCAAGGCGTACCATTTATTTTTTAAGGTACAGATGTTCCCTTGCCCCTCTTGTCTCCAACAATCTCAGAATGTTTGCACCTCTGTGACACAGGAAGGTAGGAAAGATTTAGCTAAAACAAATGGAGACATACTTGATTCAACTTAGCGTAGGAGAAATGAGACATTACATTGCAGAATGAGTGGAGTTCATCTTCTAGCTGCGCTCTCCTATAGAACGACTTACTGGTAATGCTCTCTGCCTGCAGCATATTGCCATTTCATCTTGTGATAAGCTGAGATAAACTACATTGCTTATTTCTTTGAATTATCCAGTATTGTCTAGATGCACCATAAATTATACACTTATGTTTAGAATTTTTAAAAAATACAGCAAAAAAGAAAGCATAGACTTATACTAACCTTTATAACAACTGTATGAGCTGGTAAGTTTACTCCCCAAGCCAAAGTTGCTGTACAAACAAGGACCAAAATTGAAAGAAGTTAGCACAAGACTAGTGAATACTCGAGCATGCAGAAATACTTACTTTCAAAAACCCGTCACCAAACAAGCGCTCCATTAAACTTCTGTACCCATTAAGAATAAGTAAATCACTACATCACAGTACATTTAAGCAGCTCATAATTAAGATAAATTTAACTGTACATTTCTCATGACATTTAAGATGGATTTTTCCAATACATTGGTAGTGGTAATCCAAACAATAAGTAACCTCTAAGGTATTAGCTAGCAGCAAGCTAAATAAACTGTATCATGAAAAAGTGAACTGATGCTAAGCTAATGTCGCTGCTCACCTGTGATAAGAACCAAGCTCCTGACGTGCTGCTGCCCACCTGCTTTTGCACAAGGACTAAAGCTGAAAACTGCTGCTGGACATCGATAATCAAGGACCTCCCATGCTGCTAAACATGTGTAGTTTTATGTCAGACTTGAGAGCAATAGATAGTTCAGCTAAACAAAACAAAAATACAAAATTTCAGTGATATAAGAGTGAACAAAAATTTCTCCTACAAAATTACCCTAGGATCCCATTAACATAGATTTCTGCCCATCAAGATTAGATGAGGAAGTGAGCTCAACAAGAAACCTTACGTGCTCATGAAAGGTAAGTGCAATTAGTTAATTGACCAGATTTTAGTTATATGTTTACTGTTTGCCATACCAAATAACTAATAATCAGTAAAAGTTTACTCATAAGTTGAAAATACTGAACAGAGATAAAGGTACAGGCAGCCTCTACTTAGTTTGTAATTTTCTATGTGCTGATAATGTAAGACAGTAACTGCACACTATAAGTTCACCAAAAGTGAACAAAAGTTCACCAAGAATTAGCTCATTCAGAACGGACATATCATTATACTGAATTATTCAGAAGTGACCATTCAGCTAACTTATACAGTGACCATAGGCTAGCTATCCATTTTTAGCTAACTGGGAGAGTGACAGTGATCATTCATGTGCTGAAATCACTTGAGGCAAATATAAACTTAAACCTTTCTCAGAAGTCAGAACAGCTAGCATCAGGTACCATGTAACAAATACACTCTGACATGAATCTGTTAGCCGCCTCACACCAAATCAGGAGGTACAGTCCCATATAAAGAAGCTTAAACTGCTGCACTTCCCGCTGGATGGTTGGCAACCTAGAGATCAATTCTACAAAACGTTTAGAGAAGCAGTACATTAACAAAGTGATGTACTATATGCCATGATACAGTTGCTTTCTTATGAGAAAATATTGTACACAAGGATAAACATTACTTGACATGTCAGTAACATTTTCTTATGAGAAATTGGCAACCTATAAACATTACTAGACATTTTATCTATGTGCAGGTCCTTTCCATCTACCCATTTATATCTTACGGACATGTCAGTGACATTCATAAATGTAAGAATCAGAAGTAATTGTCATGATCTGGCTGACAAATGCAGCTTGTGCACACTGTCCATACTTGCCTGAAAATGTGGAACAGGTCCCATGAACACTAGAAACTCTCCCATGAACACTAGAAACTCTGAAGTACTGGTTCCTGTAACGACTATCTGGAACTAAAGTTTCTCTTCTACTGATTGCAGTTTGCAGGATACTGATGATGGAAATTAGGGAGGGCCAAAATAACACTATCATGTCATTAAGATCCATTCTCTCACAATGGAATCAGTATGTTAATTATGGTGACAGAGCATATAAAAAATCATATTGGTGACAGAGCATATAAAAAATCAAATCAGCTAGCTACCTTCTCTAAACTAGATTGCTTGTTAAATTCCAAAAGCAGTAGTAGAGCGGCAACCAAGCCAGGCTGTAGAGCGGCAACCATCATCGCCCAAATCCTAGATATAGAACCATATCAGTTTAGGAGAAATCAGAGAGGGGGAGAGAAGGGAGATGGCAGACCTAAGTAGAGGAGGCATGTGCAGCAGGCGGAGGGCGCGAGGGATCCAGAAGCAGCCACCACTGGGATCCGGCTGCCACCACCGGGATCCGGCCGCCACCACTGCCATCGCCCACGCTAGGTCCCGCCGTCAGTCCGTCACCCACAACGGGATTCCGCCGCCCTACGCCCTCCACCATCGCTGCTGGTTATGGATTTGAGAAGAGGAAGGAAACGAGCGGAGAGATCGAGAGGAGAGAGAGAGGAAGACGGGAGGGGTGCGGCAGCGGCCGCCGTGCGGCGACGAGAGTTGAGAGAGATGGGGAAACGAGAGTGGCTCGGCTGCTGTGATTTGGGACACCTCCGTGGACGAGGGAGGCGGTGCCGGTGAGGATTAGATGACCGGCGGCGGCGGCTAACCCTACCACAGGAGAAGAGGAGGCAACGAGACGAAGGACCGCGTGGGCGAGTCG
This sequence comes from Bothriochloa decipiens, assembly GCA_023333625.1. Classification (NCBI taxonomy): domain Eukaryota; kingdom Viridiplantae; phylum Streptophyta; class Magnoliopsida; order Poales; family Poaceae; genus Bothriochloa; species Bothriochloa decipiens. The sequence goes on along the minus strand of CM041642.1, from coordinate 40,806,247 downwards.
AGAGGGTGGGCGAACGATGGGAATCGGGATCTGGTCTTGACTTCACGTGAACAAGAGAGACCAAAGGATCCATGAAGATTGGTGCTGTACAGAAAGTTGAATGGCCTAGCAAAATGAGCTCTGATAAATTAAATTAAATAAACTAATAAATAAGTAATAATTCTATACTTGTGACGCGGCTCAATAAAACGAGTCACGGATATGCGTACATATCAAGTGACGCATCCATACGACACGCGTCACATTTATTATAGGTGACGCGTGTAACCCGCGTCACCAATATAGTCATCTATCTGTGACGCGTCTGCGTAATACACGTCAAAATTTTTATCGGTGACGCGTTTTTTTGTTCAAGTGTCACTGATACGTTGTTATCAGTGACGTGTCTTGTTCCTAGAGCATAGGCAACAGCTAACCAGTGACGCGTATTGTTAGCCTGCATCACTAAAATAGTATCAGTGACGCGTTTCTATTCTGTATCACTAAACGTGATGTCACTGATAAGTTTTTCTGGCATAGGGCGCCTTACATGGAGGGAAGTGACGAAGCCAGCGCATATTTGGAAGACGAATGATCGTCAGCAGCCAGAAGGAAAGCAATGTCGATAGATTTGTTTGTTCAGGCTATCTGCACGTACGGCCAGAAGTATAGTATTTGGCCAGAAGCCGTCACATGAAGCTAGGGGACATGCATGCATATTCGATATATGGATATACGCTACTATGTATTGCATTGTGATCATCGGAATGTCAAGGCAAACAAAAGAAGGCAATGATATACGTGGGAAGCATATAGATATACGCATGCAAGCTGGAGTTCACGTCACGGTAAAGAAAGTTCTCAGATTATTTGGCCAAGCAAGCAAGATATACGGCGCTTGGGATTATTGCCATATGAAATACGACGGTCGGTGGGCCTCAGAATCCTGTTCGCATACGACACGAATGACATCATGGGCCGGCGTGGTTAGCAGGAAGGTGTGATTGTGCTCAACGTGAGGCTAGATTAATTAGAAAATAGAATATATTACATTGTTAGCTTGCAGGATAGTTACGTAGACTTTTGTACCAGTCTCTATTTGTCCAAGACCGTATAGCCTTTGTACCTATATAAGAAGGGGGTACGATAGCTCGTAAGGACATCAATCAATCAATACAACAACTTTTTTCGGCTCCCGCTAAATCTTTAGGAGTAGGAGTAGTATAGATCTCGGCGAGATCTTCATCAAACTAGGCTGCATCGGTCCGTTCGACCTCTAGTTTGTTGTAAGTACCGTCATGACTTGTGTTTTCGTTTGATAAGGCTGTATCGGTCCGTCCGACCTCTTGTTATGCGTTGACACGGCTTGTTATCGGTTCTGCTAGGCTTGGCAGCCTAGTAGATTCATTAAGTTACCGATGTTGTTTATTTTATATTTTTTATTTATTTGCAACAACATTATTGTCTGACCAAGATTGATATATTTGACTTATATCTTATTAGATCTGATTGTCATCAATGCTCATTATGTTTACTCTTTTGCTTTGACAATTGGTTCCATGCTTGCATTAGCTAGGTTTTATCAATCTTGTTCGTGACATGTGAAGCGTTCTAGGGTTTAGATGGTTTTATGGTAAAGCTTGTTAATCTCTTCTGATGGCATCCGGATTCAGAGGCCGTCGGTTAATAGGCTTTGCTTTTAGGGCTATTTATGCGCCTAGTTCGTTCTCATGTCGGTATCGGCTAATTAACCGATTTGTCAGAGCTTCACCCATAACATTATGTGCATGTATCTGTTTAGCGTTAGTTGGTTTATTAAGCTTGTTGGGTGTGACTTGGTCTGAAGATTTCAAATTCGACAGGTTCTTTGAGCTTGTTGGGCGCGACTTGGTCTTTAGATTTCAAATTCGATGAGTTTAGTAGATCTATTAGTGTTAATCTAGATTATTGCAACGCATGTTGGATCTTTATATATCTTGTATCCGTTAGTTAGATCGGCTAAAGGTGTTGTGCTTTTCATGTGTATCAAGATAGCCATTTTAGCTAATTCTTTATTGTTTCTTTTTAAGCATGTATCATGAATGACTTGTACTTATTCTTGTTTTATGTCATGCCATGATCGATTGCTTTATTCATGCATGTTTATTCACCGGTTTATTTACAAAAAGCACGTTGGATGTTAACTCTCTAGTCAATGCCCCGATTAAATCGGCTATTTAGTCGTACATGAGGAACTGTCTGACACCACGCCGACAGGTTCCATAATTTGACTATTCTTTTCTTCCTTGTCAATTACAGGGTCAAATTGACTGACACGCCTCACTCGATCGACCGGTTACCTGCTGGTGAAGCCGTAGGAATCGGAGAACACTCTCGCTCTAGTCTACCTGGCTTGCGAGAGGCCCGTTAACGCAGAAACATCACGTTTTTGCGCCAACACTCTTTTGGTGGACCACAATCATTTGATCGGAAGTCAGATCCTCTTTCGAATATTTATCACATTCCAAGTCACGATGGAGATGCCATTCAACTTTTATTTTATCAACAAGGTTCGGCCGAAAGGAGTGACAGAGATAAAAAAATAATTTTGAGTAATGGCCGATATCGTCAAAGACGAGTCAAGATCTAGAAGCGGTGCGTCAAAGCCAAAGAGAATCCAAGCTTAGAAGCCAATCTTGCTGCACGTGTCATTCGCATATGGCTAGTTGCTGATGGTGATAAACTCGAGAAGATCAGAAGCCTCCTGCACCCCACAGCTCAGAAAATTATTATACTGTTTGGCTGAGTACACACGTAAATAGCCAGATAGATAATAGAAGCATCATGTGGGAGGATTTTGGAGATACAAGTCGCCAAATCAATGCTAAATGCATCAGCTGATTGTTGGCTCAATGCGAAGAGACATCGATTGAGTTAGTTGAAGCTTCTAGATTTAATATATTATTGAAGTAGCAATAGCCGATCAAGCATGAGGTCGTCAGAGCTACAGTATATACAAATCAACTGTTATGTCTTGTTTAGATGCCCAACTTTAGATCCAAAATTCACTATGCAGAATTTCTATTCCCCGTCACATCAAAATATTGGCATATGTATGGAGTACTAAATATAGATGAAATAAAAAACTAATTATACAGTTTTGTTGTACTTTGCGAGACGAATATTTTAAGCCTAATTAATCAATATTTGAACAATTATTATCAAATAAAAATAAAATTACTACAGTATAACGGGACACTTGCTATATAAAATTTGAATACTAATTTTGGTATCTAAAGGAATCGGCTATTCTGACCCAAATGCCGATGGTACACGGCCAGTAAAAGACGATGAGATCGTTCTCCACGTGTGATTGGGAAAATCAAGAATCCTTGCACCGCATTGAATTGAACTCTACCCACTTCCATCAGCTCCAAGAACAGAGATCGGCTGGGGGCCCGGCACGCGGTTCAGTTTACGATTCAACTGATGCATCAGATGATCCGGCCTGGCAGACGAAACATGGCCGTCTCAGGTAGAGCTACCCTAACGAAAGGCGCAGAGACGATCCTCGGTGGAAAGAGTTTCAAGACGCAGGAGATCTAAACATAGAATCCAGGTCCCTTTGGTCCTAGCTAAAAGAATCAGGAAAGTGGATATATCATGACAGGAGAAGACTGGTGTTGTGTTTGTTTCAGCTTCAGAATCAGATGAATCAGGTGAGGAATAGTGAGAGAGGAATAGTAAATAATCAGTAAAATCAGAGCGAGCTGAAGCTGAAACAAATGAAGCCTGGGGCTGAAGCTTCATTCGCCCCGGCTTATCGAGATATATGTTCATACCTGGCCAATTGCTGCATTCGGCTATATATAGATAATAATAATTTAGTTGGTACGAGGACAGACTCCAACAAGTACAGACGTGCCCGGATTGTGGAAACAAAAAGAAAAGAAGCCAGCCGGATAGCAGGATCTGTTGGTTCACAAATAACGTATATGTGTGTACACATGGCTGGTGCATTAGTCACGTATACCTGAATATATCTGTTGAAGAAAGCAATGAGGAGCATTCAAGATTTATTTTGAATCAAGAGATTGTCAGAAAACAACGCAGCAGCCAGTGCCACAGATTGACGATGCATGATCCGAAAATATTAAAGAGCTAGCAGTGGATTTCCTAAAAGATTATTAAAAGCCAAAGTGCTATTTCCAAATTTGCGAAAGGCAACTGCTTTGGCTTGTTTATTTCCATCAGTATGTATACCAGCAGGTGTCATGCTGTGATCTGCTCGTCACCAGAACCAATGCCACGAAAGAAATTGAGGTGAATATGTTCGGCGTTTCAAGCTCTTCCATCAGCTACGCATACGGACGTGGGGGGCCCGCGAATGCTGTGCACGGCCCCACACGCCGCCGAGCTCATCTTCATCTTCTGCAGCACCGTTCGGCGTTGGCTTCGTCATCGTCAACCATTGAGCTCGTTGGCAAACAAGCGGAGGATTGTGGAGCAGAAAGAAGCTCGAACTCATCGCGTGTATAAAGCATGCATATCCAGAGGGTCATCCGATACTTCACGATCCAATGACATTGATAAATTATAAGAAGAATCGGCTGTTGGATGGCGAAGACAAGAATCTGCTATTCAGGACACCCGACGTGTAGCCGTTGGTAACGCAAAGTTATGATGGCCAAGAATCCAGGAGCCACGTGGTAGTCGCATACAAACAAAGCTAGAAGCCCTCGATCGGCCGTGACAAGAGTTGGAAGCAGGTTTGGCCATTCAAGAGAAGGATCAGCTTTTTAGAGAAGACACATCAACTATTTGCAGCGTGATCGCCATGATAAAGTGGTCAGATTGGCGATTCTATAATATGGAAGTCTGGGAGGAATAAGCTGATCGGCTAATGACTTAGTCACATCGGCTATTTGATCAAGCATATTTTTCTAGAGGAATTTAGAGTCATAATATTCGGAGAAAAGTATGTTATGGGGACAGATACTGACAAAATATTCGGCAGATGACGAAGCTTTGATCAGCAAGTATAAACATGTGCGGTATCTTGGGCAACTGCACGTTCACACGGAGTTCAGTTAGATGGATGCATACACAAATGCCATAACTGGACTTGGTCCGGTTCTATCGGCTTTCCAGGATGCACCAGATGATTCAAGAGACAAGATTGTCATATCAAGAGCCAATTGGGCTCTCTTTATTTGAAAGACATCTTTATGGTCGATCTATTGGCTGTTCTGTTACAGACAATCAAGTTACGACTCAACACAAGTCCAGCTCGAGGGTCTCCAAAGTGGGTTTAAACAACCAAATATCTAGCTACAGGTGCAATTCGTATGGTCAGTCACAAGGACACTCACCGGCTCACAAGGGTAACCAGTATTTAAAGCCGATGGGAGCATACAGCCAGACAACAAGAGCAAAGCAGAGGACATATGCATGTATATGTGATTAGACGTGCGTGTTCAGCTGCTAAGGATGCTCATGCGAGTATGGCCAATAATTAATATGTTTGGCCATCTACATTTGATAAGCCTCACGATCAAAGTTAAGAAGAGATTATATTGGCGAGGGGAAGATAGGTGGATTCCATGCAAGACAAAAGCAGCCACCACTGATCAATGACTTCTCCAGCATCCTGACCAAGCCTAACGTCATGACATGGTCAGCTCGTCACAAAGGCCCACACCAAGATGATTCCAAAGATAGACGTGCTCGGCTATGTATCGGAGGGCCTGAACCCGCCACGCGCTTGTACATCGCCGAGCTCATCTCCATCCTGTACGGCACACTCGACGTCGACTGCGTGTGACGTTCTTCAGGGTTATCCATCTACCTGACGAGACAAGGATCAGTCTGAAGATAGGAGAGCGAAAAGCGATAGATTCGAAGAGTTTGATCCAGGTAAGACAAAGATCATCACGGGAGGTTGCATCAGATACACTGAGGAAGTTGGCAACCTGGCAGCCGGTACGAAACAATAGGCTAAAAATTTTTTCAGCACGTGACAAATCGGCTAAGTGTTCAAAGGAGATCAGAGCTTCAATAATAGCCGAGAACAGAGCTGAGAAATCAAATGGGAATAGCCACCGGCGCAGGTACCTCAACGATTTGTGATGCAAGAGTGTTTAGAGGCGCAGTGCTCTGAACAGCCAATTCGGTTACAAACTCACAATCGGCTAAATCTGACAACGAGGAGAAATCAAAGAGGGCGGGCTCAGTGGCGAATCTAGGATTATAGGTCAGGATATGCTTCTTAAAAAATTTGAAACGCAATTTGGTAATCCATTTTTCAATTCGGTAATAAGTCTAAATTCATGGACTTAATAGAAACCATATCCACCGCGTTGATAATTTAGCGCAAAGCAATTAGTAATTAAAGCATACATGAATTACGAATTTCTCGAATGAACTGAATCAAAAATTTGCATGGATCATCATTGCAAATTAGCAATTAAAAAAATTAGAAGCCACATCTAATAAATTATACTTGCTTTGCGGCTGCTTGGTGCTTGTGGCGTCTGCAAACTTGCTCGGCGATCGCGGAGTTGAAGTGATGTTCGGCTGCTGCCTGCTCCTCAGGGCATCAGGCGATCAGCGATCTAGGCATCAGCATCAGCTGATCTGGGCATCTGCCGATGGGGAAAAGGAAGCGACGCAGTGGCGGCGAGTCGAGCGACGCGAGGCGCCAGGCGCGATTCTAGTACGAGACCTGTCAGTTTTCGTTGCTGGGTTGGGCCGTGACTCGGCGGATGGAGGGGGTTCTACTGGGCCTGATGTCGCCGCGGACAAACTGCTCGCGCCTCGCGGTGTCGCTCTGTCGTAGATCAGCGTTTTTCTTTCTTTTTTAACAAAAAATACGTATATTTACTCCTATACACCGTGGAAACGCAGGGTATGCTGAAGCATATACAGCATACCCTGTAGCTCCGCCCCTGGTCGGGCTCGGGCTAGAAGCTCTGATCGGTTGCTCCCTTTGGCCAAGGCAATCAGACGACGACTTATCATGGCCCGCACAGAGTAACTGCGAGCCAAGATACCCAGCGGAGGCGTATGCAGCACGAAAAGCCTGAAGGCGTGGCACATAGCAGAAGTTGTGTCTGTATTCCTTGGAGTTCCAGATTTAGCCAAAAACAAGGAAAGAAGCAGAATTCGCTAGTCTTAGTTGCTACAGATTCAAGTTACCAACTTATGGAAAGCATCAGAGAAGGATAACTCATACAGGATATCTGTATCTCACAATCGGCTATATGGAGCCGATGCTGTAGTCAGTTGTGATTTTCTGATGAAACGAAAAGGTGTTCCATGCTGGAGTCCATATATGGAGAATTAGAAGACCCGAATAAAGACAGAGGTTAAATTTGGAAGCCTAGAAATATGGAGGAAGCCGATTGACTTCAGTATTGATCTTGGCTATGATATTAGAATTAATCAGAAAATTATTGTTCAAAGCACAAAAGCCGAAGCACCGATTGGGAGAGAGTTGCTTCGGCTCGATCGTTCCCGTCAGCATGTATCTATAGGTGTTGTCATACTATTGCCAGCTCGTCACAGGGACCAACTCCGACAATGTTCCTAAGGTGAAAACACCCGACGTCGGCTTCATCACCATGATTGTTCTTGAGGTTACCGGTGAACTGCCTGACGGCACGCCACCTATGCGTTCCAGATTTTCAGAAGAAGAATTACCTAGTGTTCTTTTGCATATGACCGTGCACGTCAGAGAAAAGTAGAGCCCGATCTCAGGCTTTGCTCAACTCAGTATTCTAAATTCATGGTGAAGGAGTTACGCCAACAGAAGATGATAGCCGATCACTTCCTAAAAGGATCCGGTTGTGATGCTAGTAAATTTCTCCACATGACAGTGCCATACATACATATATACATGATTGACATGCAACGGAAAAAGCTAGGCATCAGCAAGAAAACCACAAGACTCGACCAGACTTAGAATGCTGTACACATCCAAGGGGCATTCAAGCCGATCAGGTTTTTTATGTGGAAATCTATCGGTTGGAAGAAACTACATGAAGGACAAGACATACCCACTATGGAGATTATTCAGCAAGTAATCCATGGTGTGTACGAAGAGCTCTTTTACTGGTTCCAAGGATTCGATGTCTCTGCCGGAGACATGCTACGTGTGCAGACAGCCGATGTCATTGGTAGAAAGTGAATCGGCTATTTGAGAAAATTATCAAAAGATGCACGAGGTTACAGGCATTGGCAAGATTGACAAACCAAAGGAGGGATCATCAATCTGACACGACCAGTTCATCGAGGAGCTAATGGTGGAGAAGACTCTTGAATAAAACATGATCAGCGTCAAGCTCCTACATCGGCTATGCCCCGGGGGGCCTGGACTCACCATGAACACACGTTGCGCGACATCGAGCGATCCATCACGAAGAAAGACAAGACAAATGACTTCCCTCAACTCCTTCATCTTCAACGATGGTTTGCGTAATTCTATTCTCACTTCTCTAGCAGTTTTAAGTTTTAAATTAAAATATCTACATTACTGCTAAAATTAAAATCTTAAGAATAATTCCACTCTGTATATGTGATATAAGTGTTTTGGTTTATCCATTGTTGAAATGATAATAGATGCTCTGTTTTATGTTTCACCCGTGTCTAGTTTATAAATTCGATTTCTTTAAGATTTGGGTTTAGTGGTTATAATATTTGTCTTGAAGTCTTTTAAATCTGTGGGTTGCATAAAGTTCTAGCTTGGTCTAAGGGTGATTGTAGAATAAGAATCGAAATAAAGTTTACTGTGACATTGTTCTGAGAGATACTTGACATCTAGAGAATTTTTATATAAAATATAAATAAAATTATCATGTTGAGCTTTGTCAATTTTTATATAAAATCTAAATAAAATTATCATGTTGAGCTTTGTCAAACTGTTGTGACCACTAGTGTAGATTATAGTTATATGCTCAAGATCAAGATTCACTTACACTAAATGTCTTGTAACTGTATTTCCTCTTTGATTAAAATTTATGAGGCTATCATATAAAAAAAATAAAAACAAAAAAACAAACAAATAAATAAATAAATAAATAAATAAAAGTTCAGAAATAAAAATGACGGACAAGTGTCCACCGGAACCGAGCTAAAAGATGGCCAAAAGGCCCAATAGCCTCATAAGTTTTACGATGATTAGGAGTAAGCTAATGAATTCTTGGTCTAAGCCTATGCCTTGTATCTCCTTAAGGTCCGGATTTTGACTTTGCAAAATTATATGATACCTTTTTCAGTTTAAAATATGGGAAAAAAGATGGACGCGTGTCCAATATGGGAAAAAAGATGGACGCGTGTCCACCAATGAAAACAATGGGTACTCCGATGCCCACTTAAATAAATAAATAAATAAAACTCCGAAAAGAAAGAGATCGAAGAATGAAAGATAAGCAGATTCTGTAACCGTTCTGTTTTACAGTTGCTCAAGGACTTAGTGAGAATTATAAGCCCCATGGTTGAGGAGATAGAAGGACGAGTAAAGTACCATTTTATTCAAGTTCAAGAGAAATCTTAGTTATAAACCTGATACTCTTGAAATGTAATCGGCGTTGCAGCATCTTCTGATCAACAACACAAAATGGAGAAAACTATAATATTTACTAGTATAGTGCCATGCATTGCTACGGTTTCATCTGAGAGATGCACTTAAAAACAAACAGACAACGAGACAAAAAGCGTGAACCATCTCTTGACCTCTGCCATAAAAAATATCTGAAAAGTAATTTATTGGAATGTAAAATTTCCAATGCAGCATTCCTTACTGTTTTCAGTGTTCTTGTTAGAACGTGTTCTTTATCGTGTTTCAGAGTGTTCTTTTTGTTAGGATCAACATTTGCAATCTGAGTTACAGCTTTGATCCTTCAACGGCGGGCTTGCAGAGGATAGGCGATATGGGCTTGAACCCAACTGATTCATTTAGATCAACCAAGTTGGGTGATGAAAATAAACATGCACACAATGAGAAGAGGATAGGGAAGACAACTGCTATATACACACACCAGATAATTCTATAGGAAATTCTAAATTCATCTTAAATCAAAATTCAGCATTGTCTTCATTCATTGCCTGCATCATGTTTTTGTTGAAAAAAATCAGGAAACAAAATATTCTGGATAATCACTAAACAGGAGCAAATATACTTCTAGGGAGGCTGAACACTTTAAGCAAGTGGAGAATTCCAATGGCAGCCACCATATATGGTACACCCTCTAGCCATGAGCTCATGGAGGATCCATTTTGCACATCTCGAGCTGAACAACAACATGCACTCGGATCGACCTCGACCACTCAGGATCAATATTCAAATAAAGAGAAGACTTATCCAACTATCTAGAGGGCTTAAAGACTATTGGCAAGTCACTCACCATCACCTGATCGTGATCGCCATGCCTTCATCTCCGGTTGCACCTTTTCCTGTTTCCCAGCAAAATAAAACAATCAATATTTTTTTCCAACCCTGTCTCCATGCATAAAAGAAACATGGCAAATACCAAGCAAAATTATGTGCCCTGTGCGACAATGATGAGTGACTCCGAGAAAGAAAACACTCTATAGCTAGGTGATACAGTTAACACTAACTGAAGAAAACGGACTACCTTTTTCTCATGGCCTATGGACATGAGGCTGGCCTCCTACAATCTACTCTCTCAACTGCAGTAATACCCTTGTTTTGCTATTAAGAAAAATAACACAAAATAAAAATAGAGTTATCTGGCATCCAGACTGCCCATTATAGGACACATTGTATTGCAACGGCCTATCTATTTTGTATTTCATATTCTGGATTGCTGAACCATAGTGACTTCCTAGCAGGTTAGCCATGCCAAGTATCATCTCCTAACTATCAAACCAAAATGGCATATTTCTTTATTTCTTTGAAAGCCGCATACCGTTCTCTCTTCTTTTCCAGCTCCTACTCCGACAGTTGACGGAATTAGAATGCTTCTTCAGTCTTCACCAAAGGTTGAAGAAAAAAGTACGTACAGCTTTAGTACGTCCTAGAGAAAAAGGACAGATTAATGGACAATCATACAATTAGCTACAGGCCTACGGCAGCATGCAAACTCTACTGCATGTGTACCTACATTTTTGCCTTATAAAAAAGGTTACCCACCTCCTTCTTGTACATTGTTATTCCTGAAGATTGTCTGCAGCTTCACCCACCAGTGCCTAAGATGAAAAGGAAAATTCAGAAAATATTGCTTGAATCTGAAAAGGATCATATCATTCAAGTATCAAGTCCAATTTTTTATTGCTTGTTCAATAAAAAAATACACCTTAAATAAGGAATCAAAAGAATTTCCAGCAATTAAGAGTTGTTCCAGACCTTCCTAACACAATATTAAATAGTAACAGTTTTTTTTATCAGGCTTTCAATGTTTTAGTTTCATTAAGTGTGATAAAAGTAGGGACTCTATCAATTTCTTTCACTCCGATGGACACCTCATCTTCTGAATCCTTGCTGACCTTTCCTTTAGAACCCCTTTGCTAGAATCAATCAAACAAGGACAGTAGGGGCAGCCCCTAGTAATCTCCTCACAAAACAATCAATGCTGAGAACTGCATATTTATGAACCTACAAAGAAATATGCGGTGCACAAGAGATTACATACTGAAACATCCGTGGAGCTTTAACATCCTGCAATACAATAGTAGGCAGAACAGAAAATGTGAGAATTTCAGAATTAAGAATTTCAAAAGAAAAATCAAAAGCATACCGAGGCAGCAAGCAGAAATAGGATGAGAAGTAAATAAAAACAGTGAATGATCCATATAGGTCTATTAAAATAATGAAGAAAAAGATTTACCTTCATAGCTCTATGAAGGACTGCCACCACCAACATTAAGGTGGGCAAAGATCAGTTTGAATACACTTGGACATCACAAGGTTACGGAAAATAAAGCATCAAATAAAAGGATGGAGCAAAAGAAATAATTAGTAAATTCATTGTCACAATCTAAACAAAGGATGTGGACCTCTGCGATAACCACTTACTTGTGGCACATGCTTATGAGATTGCTTGTCCAGTTAAAGTGCAAAGAAGTTTCATTCATAAAACCAATGTCAACTATTTTAATGTGTTGATCTAATCTAACAATTCCCAAATAAAAGAACCATACTATTGTGCCCTACGTGCTCAATCCCAACAGAGCATAAAGAAACACAGAACTGTTTGCAACCATCCAGGTTCTCGAGGAGAAGTCAATGCCCGATTGAGGATCGGCACAAACGAAATTGGGACTTGGTTGGCTTTTACTTACCTGCCGATGTCATGACCGTGTCACCGTGGTGCCCTGTCCCTCGAGCTGTAACTCCGCAGGGACCTTCTTGACATGGTGGGATTTTTCTAGGGGCGACGGGAGAGGAAGAAGAACAGGCAAGCAAGCCAGCGTCTATCCGAAGTGCGTCCATCCAGCCCCGCATCGTTGACATCCGGCGACTGCCATCGGGGCGTTTGTCTGGGAGAGCAGATCGATCTGTGCACCCTGAGCGGCACAAACCCTAGCGCAGACAGAGAAATAGGAGGGGGTTCGGAGGTTTTACCGGCGTAGGAGTAGGTGACATCTACAGCGCCGCGGGAGGAGGTGCCGAGGAGGACGCCGACGAAAGCCACGCCCCGACGGCAGCGCCCATGTCGATTTCTTCATGCCCGGTCGCCGCCGCCCTGACCTCATGGCCGCCATGGCTGGCCACCGCCGTCGCCGCCCCTGCCTGGCCGCCGACGCTCCGGGTGGCCATGGGACACCTACCGAGCGTGGGACGAGCCAGCCGGCTGCCGATGCTGCCACCCCGCAGGTAGGGGGCGCGGGGCGGAGTGGCGACAGAGAAGGAGGCTGGGACTGGGCGGCGCGGGCGTGACTGCAGGAGAGAGGGCATCGAGGAGAGAGAGAGCCGGCATCGGGGAGAGGCGAGTCGCGCCTCGCTGCCATCACGGCATCACGCGTTCCTCGCGCCTCGCGCCGTCACGCGTGTTTGCGGGAGGGGGATTGAGGGATGACCGGATGAGTGAAAGGGAGGGGGCGGAGGGATGACCGGATGAGTGACGAGGTTTGGTCCGGACAATCTGATCCGTTAGATTCGAGTGAGTAAGAGAAAATAGTGGTTAGATTTAATCTGAGTCTTTTATTTTGAATGTTAGTTTGTTTTAGGTATATTTATTTAGATGCACTTAGAAAAAATTAGGAGAGATAATGACTGTGATGGATAATTTGTTGTGTAGTTTTAGAAAAGGTTTTTTGGTACATTATATGTAGTAGAGATACACGTATACATTTACTGCTAACCTATTTTCTCATTATTGGAGATTTAGGCCCTATTTGGATGTTGGGGTATTTTAAAACTATAGTATTTAGAAACCACAGTTTTAAATACTACAACCATGTAATACCGTAGTATGAAGATACCAGAGTTTTTCGTGGTTTTTTAAAAAACCATGCCACTTGACTTGTTTGGCTGTTATGATATTCTAGCGGGTAATTTCAACCGATCCGACAGCGTGGAAGCAATCAACGGCTTTTTATAAATCTATTGTTTAGTCAGACTTGATCCTCATTGTGTGGATCTGGGTTGGCTGCTGCCACACATTTTCCTTTTCATTCGTTGAAAAGGTCTGTATCACATCTATATATGTAAGGTTATCCACATTGATGACATCCGTGAGTATAGGTCTACACATCTGAAGCCGCTATAGTTCACAATGTGGGGAATTTTCTTCAATCGAAAGCAAAGAGATGACGATGAATTTGCTATCATCTCATGCTACAATCTCGGTACTAATTTTTGTTCGGATCATACACGAATCCATGATTCTATCCTTAGGAGAACAATATGTATCTGAAGTTTTAAGAGGTCACGAGTTAGTCTGCAAGAGAGAATTTCGGATGGAGAAAGCAATATTTCATAAATTGCTGGAGTTGCTTCGAGAGAGGAATCTTCTAAGAGATACAAGAGGAGTTGCTGTTGAAGAACAAGTAGCTATATTCATGTATGTTATATCAAAGAATGCAAGCAACAGAGATCTGCAATGGCGCTTCCAACACGGCGGTGAAACAATTAGCAGACACTTTGGATCAGTACTTAGTGCAATCGTGGGGTTAACAGGAAGCCTTATACAATTGCCAACCATCAATATTCCAATTAAAATTTCAAGTAATTCAAAGTTTATGCCATACTTTAAGATACTGCTAGCGGAATTCTATTTTTGTATATCTATTTATGTTCTTATTTTGATTTTTAACTAGAGTTATGTTCTGTAGGACTGTATTGGAGCAATAGATGGAACACATGTACTGATTTCCCTTGCGCCACATTTACAAGATCCATACCGAAATCGCAAGGGGACATTGTTTCAAAATGTCATGGTTGCATGTAATTTTGACAATCGGTTTGTACATGTTAATGCGAGGCAGATGCAAGAGTGTTGGAAGATGCACTACAGAATAATTTTTATGTTCCTGAAGGAAAGTTCTATTTAGTTGATGCAGGATATGCTAATACACCAAATTTTATTGCACCATATCCCAATGTAAGATATCATCTACAGGAGCAAGCCAGAAGCAATCAGAGGCCCCAAAATCCTAAAGAATTGTTCAACCTGAGGCATGCACAGCTTCGGAATCATATTGAACGTATTATAGGAGTTGTGAAGATGCGTTTTCAAATATTGAAGTGTGCTTCACATCACCCTATTGACTCACAGGCAGATATTGTTTTAGCATGTTGCACACTTCATAATTTTATAAGCAGCTATCAAGAAAGCGAACAATGGATTGAACAATCTGGTTTGTGTGTTAAAGACACAGAAATAGTTGATGTTCCTGAGGGAGATACAGATTATGCAAGTGATGTGCAATCTCTAAATCAAAGACGAGCTTTGGGCAGTGCAAAGAGGGATAAAATAGCTAATGACATGTGGTCAGACTATACTGCTTATCTATGACGTAACAGAAGAAATGATGCATGATTTTGTATTTACTTCGCTTCAATAAAAGATACAGAAATATAGTTTTCAATATTTGATTTTTATATGGATTTTGTAAGGCAAGTAAGATATTAATAAAAGCAGTCCTGATATCATGGTACTTACTAACATGAGAGAATTAGAAAAGATAACTTGAAGCATACGAGCTAAGCAGTCTTACTAATAACAAACCTGACAACTATAAATAACAAATCTCACCTAAAATTCAACATAGGAAATAGCTTCCTTAAGGAACTCCACAATATTATGATTACCATTCAGTGTCATGAATATCTCCCGATTCATTTTGTCTTTTTTGAGATAGTTGATTGTCTTCATCAATTCTGGTCCTTGCAGAAACTCCAACTCCTGTAATTTTGCAACACATTTGGCCATCGAGTAAGGATCATTGTTGGGGTCATTTATTTCCATCTGGGCTAATTTTACTTCCTTGTAGCTCTCAATTTGCTTTGTCTTAAGATCCTTATAGCTCTCAAGCTTCTCTTTCCTCAAGGCAACCAAACTCTCAAGCACAGCATTCTTGTTCTTCTTTGGTCTAGTTTTTTCAGAACCTTTCTCGGTTGATCTAGCACACTGCGTCCTACAACTTACTGAAGAGTTTTCTAGGATTGGTTCCTCTGGATTTGTACTAGGATTTTGGCTATGTTCTGGAATGTCAAAAGGGTCACCATATGATGAATCATGAGCATTATTGTTCATCCCATCCTCCCATCCAAAACTAAAACCAGATTCTGTTTCTTGTCTAGTTCTATCAGGTGACCCCAAACCAAAATCAGTACTAACTTCACTGATAATATGCTCCTGTGAGGATGAATTTGGTCGCTGCTTCTCTGGCTGTAAATCTGTTGTCCTTATGCAACGCTTTCCGTCCGCTACCTTCCCTGATAAAGTACAATGAAAACCAAGGTTCATAAGGTCAGCACCAAAAAAAAATATTACTCAAGTGTCTCTCAGATTGTGTACGTACCATCATAAATGTCATATAAATCATCATAATATGGGAATGGTCTATTTCTCCACTTTCGTTGATCATCAGATAATTCTTTCCACTTTTCATCAATGGCTGTTGGCACTTTTATATCTGGGTCCCAACCAAAACCACTCTTGCTCACAATTGATTTCACAATATTGTGGTCTTTCTTGAGTCTTTGTTCCCTGTCCTTGAGCTGTGACACAGTGAAATTGGAAATAGGGTATTTGTTGTTCAACCGAGTAGCCATACAACTCCATCCTTCTTTGGTCCATCCATTTTGTCCACAGTACCTTGCTGAGAGATGATATTCCTTCATTATGGTAACAAGAAATTTAGTTTGCGCATCACTCCAATGTGCTCTTGCCTTTCCTTTTTCCCCTGAAAGAATAGATGCACACACATATATCTCAGTTATAAATTAACAGTACATATAAAAACATTTGGACTTATCTGTTTGTAAGTAGATCAGATACACTTGGACTCATCTATTGGACAAATTAATTGATCCAAAGATGAAACATATCATTAAAGTATGTACCTATTCCTGCTACATTACAGGTTTGCTTTCTTGTGCTGAGCAACAGCCAAAAGTTATAATCACATATTGGGTATAAATAAATAAATACTATGCAACATTAGCAAAGAATCTTTAGGAGTTCAGGACAGGCCTCCTTCAGAACTGTTAATAACATAGGCTGAAGACGAGAAGGTTGCCAAACACTTGGACCTACATGAACCCCTAATAATCTGCTCTGATTTTAGAAGCAACTAACAGCTAGGGAGGTCTAGTAAGTCGATCTGCATTTGGTTGGCCAAACACCAGAACAATCTAAACTTAACATGCTGAGTATAGATCGAGGAGGGCTATATCTGCAGGGCCAAGATCTGAACGACCTCTGCCGGAGTCTGCTCGCAACAGAATTGGAAAATCCACCGGAAATGATCCTAATAGGACTACGAACGGAAATCTCCGCCAGGGTCAGCTCGCATGCTACGGACTCAACTACATAGAACGAGTGGATCCAAATCGGAGGTTCAAGGAGTGAATCAGCAGGGAAATCTTACCTTGCCCTTTTCTCCCATCTTTCTCTCCACCTGCCATCGAAGCACAGGGCAGGCGGCGAACTGCTTCCTGGATGGAAGAAAGGGGACTGTGCGTGGAAAGGAAAAGGGCGCGTAGGGAAAGGAAAAAGGCGCGAAGCGAGGATGAGGCGCGTGGACGCGCGTCGCGCGCGCGGCGAGCTCGGCCCAAAATAAAGAGGTCTTGGCCAGAGTTTTCTAAACTCCAAAAAACCATGGTTTTCTTAATACTGTAATTTCTAAAACTCCAAATTAGTTACATCCAAACACCTTGTTTCGTTTAGATACCTGACTATTTTTAAAAACCACAGTATTTATCCAATACTCAAAAAAAACTTAGTATCCAAACAGGTCCTTATTATTTTACAGAAAAATTATAGAGATACGGTGAGAACATGCTATTGGGTTTCTCGGCTCTTCAAAGAAGACTATTGGATTAAATAGTTCGAAGCATGAAGATTCATACTTCGAATTAGGAGGGCTTGTGTTTGCACTAAAATTTGATCAGCCAAGAAATACCATTGGTGAGGAAATATTCTGAGAAATATAGGATGTCTGATAGTTGCCGGCAAGATCAGATAGAGATATACGGGATCGGCTGAAGATGTTCATACGCGAACGGCCAATTGACACATTTGGCCTTGACTATTCAGTTTTGGCAACGAAGTAGGGATTATTCTTGAATATATTTGGAGACATGCAGCACTATGTTGATTGGGCGAAGCAACAAGATTAGCCGATATGCATACAAGGATCAGCTGTGTTTATTCAAGAATCGGCTGAATGTTGAAGCTCGAATCTATTCTTCCAAGCTGACACATATGTTCCTCGAGGTGAAATATCGTGTTTTGGAAAGGAAGGCAAGTAAGGAAGAATATACATGCCCAAGTCCTACGGGAACATCTCTAAACTTGCATACGCATATAAATGGAAGAACCATCACGTGAGACAAGTAAAGCCAGCAGAATTTGAGGAGGCATGCGTGTGTTAAAGATATACGCGTATATGCATATGCTATGGCCGTGTTTGCATCGGACTCTGGAGATATATGTGCCTTTTCTACATGGCCGATCAGATTTCTAAGTTTGGAGGCGTGACGTGTCTGCGTGCAGAATCCTTTGCCGGTCAAGCCAGAAATACAAGAGATGTGTCGGCCAAGAAAGCTTGGACGAAAAGATTCTATACACAAGGGAAAATAGAGTTATGTATTTGTTGATGCAAAATTATATCTGCAAACACACCGGGCTAATACCCGAGATCGATATCCGGAGCGTGCCAGTCGATTTGACC
>CM041642.1:40737492-40771044 GCA_023333625.1 Bothriochloa decipiens | reverse complement strand
CAGGGCAGTGGTATCCTTCTGGTGTCAGTAGTATTCTTCTTGTGCAGTCAAAGAACCTGCTAAACAGTATAATTGATGTAAAAACTGCAAACATCCAATAAACACGATCTAGTAGGAAAAAATTGAAATAAGGAGTCTTGAAGTTTGACACATCAGCAGATTCTGAGATAAACTTGTTTCTACTACAATGTTCAGGAAATATTAAATCGTAACTCATAAGAAAAGGTTATATATGCAACAGTTCCTTCAATAGTGATTGTACTTTACATTCTGAAATCAGGTTTATGTACCCAGATAAATGGTTCTGCATATTTGAAGTCACTAATTCGTGAAAATCAATGGGCAACTTAGACACAGTCTACAAAAACACGAGTACCCTAGGTTTCAGGTTGTGTTTAGTCATTGTTTTGTGCCATTCCACTTGAGTTTCTTTGGGGAGTCCTTTTTCCATCCTTTCTTAACAGGCCGTATCGTTCTTTGCTCTTCTTTTTTTCCTCAGAAAGTCGGTAGCTGCGGAACCCCAGTGTTACCCTAGTTGTGTATCCAAAATTCTGTTTTTACTTTTTTCTATCGTCTAATAAAACCATGCCAAAGCTCTTGCCGCCCATTCTAAATAGAAAAAAACATGAGTACCATGCAGATCTATAGATAACCTATTTTCACAAACCACAACAGCTAGCTTTATTCCAGCATATTTGAGATGTGCACCAAGTTATTTGTTATAAATTGTAATCCAAATATTAAAAAATTATGTTCTCAGTACTAACTGGAAAGACATGAAAGAGAGGACTGTGATAACCAAAAGGTTCTAGTAAATTGAAAACGGGAAAACTTCCAAGATCTAATAACAAGTAGAAGAATTTCCTACTGACCCAAAGCTGGTTACAATGGATACCTTCAGAGAACTACTAGACTGCTTGGAGATGCCATATTAGGAGAAGAAAAATTCTCTTGCTCATGCCAGTGTCCATTGGCAACAGAAAGCTCTGTAGGGGGGAGGACAAAAGGATCTACTAGTGGTGCCGTGTTAGTTGAGATCTGAGTACGGGGGTGATGCACCGTGGGAATTAACCTACTGCAGGGCAAGTGAAGAAGTGTCCTGTAAGTTGTCAATTCCATAAAATGGTATCTTCAAAAAGAAGCAGATGAAACATGAATATTTTTTGTAAGGTCCTCAGACATTAGGAGGTAAAGCACCAATGGGGCCATAATATAAAAAAAAAACTATTTGATTGATACTCATTTATTTCGCCTGCTTTGGGATGTGATGAAGCGATAGCATTATCTCTTACAGCATAAAGAGGAATCAGTTCCAAATGTGCCCCCACTGTATCATAAAGTATTTCATCAAACGTGCTTTATAATTTGGCCGATAAGCGAGCCCATCATTTACTTTCCTCCTTTTTCAAACCATATCATCAAAGGAAAAGTAATTACACGTCCACAACCACAACCCATGAGCATCGAGCTAACACCTAACAGTTTACTCTTTCAGGCGAAGACTAAAAACACTTGCTATGTTTGTACAGTTAGGGAGTTTTAGGTTCAGGGAATCACCCACCCATTCTAAATGAGGCGATAGCAATACGTCACCGGTAGCAACTATAAGTGTGTGACGAAAGAGACAGTGATAGATCATTTTATTCCAAAAACAAATAAAAATTGAAAAAGTGAGATAATGATGGACTTCCTCATTCCACAAATCAGACACTCCCTATTTTCTTTTTAGACATAGACAGCTTGTTATTGCAACAGATTTTCTGGTAGGGGCTAACTTTTCCATTTCTATAATTTACCTCCACCCTCACATAATAATCTAGGCAAACATTTCAATCAAACAAGAACACAATTGAAGACAGTGCTAAATAAATAGCTCCACTAGATATCAGCTAAAGCCCAAAATTTTCATCCATAAAAAAGTTTCAAGAAAACTGAAATGGATGCACCATCCGCGCTGGCACGAGAATGAATCGACCCAACTGATGGAGGGGCATGCTTACCAGACCGAGGTATAGGCAGAGATGCGGTCAACGAGCAAGCATCGGCGCGGCGACGGCGGAACTCGGCTCCGGCTCAACGACAAAGAGGCCCAAGCGAAGAAAAAGCAGCGTCACAACTCACAAGCACGCGCGGTGGAATCTCGGACGAGGTTGCGCGACGGCAGAGGCTGCCACGAAGTAGGCCGTGGAGGTGGCCGCAGCGCCGTGGAGCTCGTTCAGCCCAAGGTGGAGGAAGCGAACACGCGGGCAAGGTGGAACATACGAGGCTGGGCGGCTGCCGGCTGGGCGCCTGGGACGCTGAAGAACTAAAGAAGTGAAGAGTTGTGGTGCTCGTGTGTGGTGTTCCCTGTGGGGCCCAGCGTACAACCATACTTCAATACAGGGATTAAGATCTATTGGCCTCTTTTGGGCCCTGATTTTTTTTTTGAGACCGATGGTAGAGGAGCCCCTGCGTATAATTTTTATTAATTATTAGAGTAAAATATTTACAAATTACTGAATTATACATAGCTTTCAAAGCTTAAAAGGAAAAAGATGCCTTCTAAGCTGGAGCCAAGTTCTAGTTCTACTTTCCTAACATGGCTTGGCTTTATGCAAACCGAACCAAGCTCCTCCTTAAAGTTAATTCTTATCAAGTACTACAACCTTGTAATGGACTATCTCCAACCGAAAATGTTTGATTTTTTAAGAAAAAAATTTGAGGCTCAAAATATGTGTATTTAAAGCACATATTTGAGACTCTCAATGACTTTGAATACAAAATTTATAAAGGAGCTACTCTGGTCAGCTACTACAACTTTGGTATTAACTATGTGAACCGTCGGTGTTCCGACCCCGGGGACCGAGCACCAATGAGTGAATATGTACTGCGTGCTCCCTAATCCAGATGGTGATGCAAGAAGAACACACGTGGTAAATCCTAGTTCGGGCAATAGAAGGCCCTACGTCCAGCGGGGGGAGGGGGGAAGAGTTTGTATTATCTTGCACCGAAGTGCTTGTACAGGAGTGAATACAAGCGAGCGAATGTGGTTAGTTCGGACTTGAGCGCTACGGGCTCTGGCTTTCCTCTGGTTTTTTGGTTGAATCCCGTTCCCCTGTCTATGCTAGCCCAGCGCCTCCTTTTATAGGCCAAGGAGGGGCACGGGTGTACAGTGTAACCCTAAAATCAACGCTTGTAGGGCTGGTGTAGGTTATGACATCGAAGGAAATGCCTATCAAGTCACCGTTGCTGTAGAGGCGTGCCTTAGGCGTGACTCACCCTGTAGCGACGTGCTTGGAGACGACGGCCGTCCTTCCCGTACGTGTGATGATGTCGTAGATGTCCGGTGAAAGACCGGTGCCCATGCGCGGGCGTGCAGATCCCTATAGCTATCGCGTCGGGAGTGGTTGGAGCACTGACCGACGGCATTGAAGTCTTGCTCGAGGGGGTGGTCGAGGGGGCCGAATGTAGTCGAGGAGGTCGAGACCCGAACGGATAAGACCAAGCCCCGGGAAATACGGTGTTTGTGTTGACGAACGCGTCTCGAGGGGGTGCTGAACGAGGCACAGTACACGGTATGATGAAACAGCACGGTACGATCCGCCGGTTTCCTAGGTATGGGCAGTAAAAAGGAGGATTTGACCGGTGTACCATCCACTGTTACCACAGCTGTAGCCACGAGGTTAGGCGGGAGCAGGTGAAATGCATTAAATGTCTGAGGATTTGACCGGTGTACCATCCACTGTTACCACGGCTGTAGCCACGAGGTTAGGCGGGAGCAGGTGAAATGCATTAAATGTCTGAGGATTTGACCGGTGTACCATCCACTGTTACCATGGCTGTAGCCACGAGGTTAGGTGGGAGCAGGTGAAATGCATTAAATGTCTGGGGAATCATACGGGAAGTAGGCGGGTCGAGGGGGTGCGCGGTATTTCGATGGGTGATCGTTCGCCCGGGGGAGTTCCGTCACTCAAGGAGGTGACCGTTCCCCGAGTGGATACCCTCGAGTCGAGAGGGTCTTGTCGAGTGAACAGTAGCCTGGTTTGTCGAGACCCGTTTGTGGGCCGGCCCTAACGTGGTTTGATACTTGGATTGGATATCTTATGTACTTTTGGGCTGGGAGATAATAATGGTGGTTTCGGGTTTGTTAATGCAGGGATTGAGTTGCTTAATCGAGGGTTAAGGGTACCCCTTATTCAGGTATCTGACAGTAGCCCCCGAGCCCCCGCGTGAATGCTAGTAATCATGTGGGGGTCTTGAATCGGGACCGATGTGTCGACCATAATTTTTCGGAGGGTGCGCGCGAGCGTACCCTTCGGGGGTAGGCCCCGAGGCCTCGGAGGAGTGGGAAAACTCCTCTGAGGGTTTTACTTGTCTTTTGCCAAAAGATGTTTTCGTCTAGTTGGGCGTAGCAGGCGTCCCTGAAAGGTTAGGATAACGTGAACTGGTGTCGTAGCGTCTAGTCGAAGGGTATCTCGAGTCGTCGAGCCCCCGGGTGTATTCGACGCTCTTTCGTCGAGGGGTGCCCGACGTAGTTGAGCCCTCGAGCCTCGTGCGGCTAGGGTTTTGCTAGCCTCGGGCGTCCATCTCATGAGTCCTTTTGACCGGATGTGAGGTGAGAAGTGCCATACTACCCTCGATTGGGCGAGTCTCGACGTTCTCTGTGAGCTGATAACAGGAGATCCAAGTGAGAACTCGTGCCCCGTTCGATGGGGTTGACTGATGGCCCTGAGGCGTTCTCATTGATGCAAACATGTAGATACATGGATACTGATTCCATTCGATAGGACTCGGTGGCTCGATGCCTCCCTCCATGGGGATTCCATGGTAATCCTTTCGTTTTGCCTTGGATACGTCCGAGGGGATCTCCAGAGTTCGTCCTCGAGCTGAGCTTTGTGTTGGCTCCTCTTGGGTGCCCCTGACTCGGGTACTCGAGGGCGGCTGTCGAACCCTGACCGAGGGTCAGCCTCCGCTCCCTCGAGGATTTCGGTGTAGGACCGGAGTCGTTTTACTTCCCGTAGAAGGAAATGACGTGGATAACTTCTCCCGTCCATTGGGCACATCTTTTTAGGCAAGAGCTGAAGCGACACGGTCGTGGCGGACCCAGGTAACGGCTAGGGATCGTGCGGGTGATGCGTGTGCCTGTTTCAGGAATCGAGGGGCGGTTAGGTGAGCGCATTAAATGTGGGGAATTATCGTGCCGTTGCTGGATTCGCCCGTTGTTTCTTGGCCCATCACTTATAAATACGAGGGGTAAGGTTTCTCTGTTTCCCATCTTGCCATCTTTCCTCTGCCGCTGCCACCAGAGCGCTCGAGCCTTCATTTGTCTGTGCTAAAGAAGAACCGGTGAGAGAGAAATCGGGATTAGGAATCTTCCCGGTCGCCCATCCGCCGAGCAGATTCGCGCTGCATCCATGGCGCCCATGTTCCTCCCCCCAGAGGCCTGGCCCCATTTTGACATGTCGCAACAGGAGCTGGAGAAGCTGGCGGATGAGGGACTCCTTCGCCTCGCCGTTTCGGCTGAGCAGCTGGAGTGGATCGTGCCGTCAAGGGAGCATCGGGAGCCGCAGCCGCTGGAGGGCTACGTGGTGAGCTTCGTCAAGTTCCACCAGTTGGGATTTGGTTCGCCTCTGAGCTGCTTCATGCACGCGTTGCTCCACTTCTACGAGGTCGAGCTCCAACACCTCATCCCCAACGCCATCTCCAACGCGGTGATATTCACCATGCTCTGTGAGGTGTACATGGGTATGGAACCGCATTGGGAACTATGGCTCCACCTTTTCAAGGGTGAGCACTACACCAAGTGGATCTCAGAGGGGAAGAGGAGGATCATTCACATGGGAAGTTGTAGCCTGGCGTAGAAGAAGTCCAAGCTCTACATCGAGACGGGCTTGTCCACCAACCACGGTCGTTGGCAGTCCGGGTGGTTCTACATCCGCAACGACGTTGGCCTGCTGCTCGCCTACACCAGGCACGTCATCGGGGAGCGTCCGAAGCACTGGCTCTGGGGCGTGGCCCAGCCCTTCCAGCGGAGGCTGAATCCTCTCCTCGATGTGCTGCGCACCTTGTCCAAGCAGGGTGTGCATGCTGCGTACATCGTTGCGGGCATCCATAGCCGAAGAGTCCTAGCTCTGATGGCACGGCCGTTGGGCTTAGATCAGATGGGGCCCGAGGTTCTTCCCGAGAAGCTCGAGGGGTGCCGATATTGCCCGCGGACCTGCCTCCCCAGGATGTCGCAAAGCGGGTTAGAAGCTCGGTCACCGATGACTTCAGGCCAGGGGACGTGGATCGTGTCCCGATGTGCTGGAACCTCACAGCATCATCTTGGTAAGTCCTTCAATTTCACATCCTCGAGTTTCTCCTCAGTTTTTTAGCTTGTCTTGACGTTCTGGCTGCGGTTTCGAGTGCAGGGCAACATCAACTACAGGGTCTCGGTGCCTCTGATTCGAGAAGATGACCCCGATCGCCAGGTGAGGCGCTTTGATGCTCAACAGGAAAAGAAAAGGAAAGATCCAGAGAAAAAGGAGAGGAAGAGGAAGAACCTCATGCGCCAGGCACTTGAAATGCACCGGGCTAAACAAAGGCGAGACGGGCTTCCTATCGAGGAGTCCATCCTGAGGAGACAGACATGGATGATGATGATGATGATGTCAAGGGAGTGGCGGGGCATCTCGAGCCCTATCTTTCCAACTTTCCTTGAGCTGCCGCACCTCCTACGCAGGAGGACATCTTGGAGCACCCGCAGGAAAGAAGGCAAGGGGGTTCCTCGACCTACGCGGGGTCCTCGTCTTATCGTCAGCGCGGCGACACTCCGCTGGCCTCGTACTGGGGTCCGTCCAGTGCCTCGCCTTGCCAAACCAGGTCATCGACGCTCGAGGTGAGGACCCGGGGCTGGACGGGCTCAGAGGAGCGAGCGACACCACCCTCGGCACACGACTCACAGGAGGCGGCTCCAGTGGAGCTCGAGGTGCCGAGGTCTGAGCCGGTCGCCCCGCGCAGCTCTAGCTCTGGACAGGATCTGGTTCGGAGGGGGCCGTCGAGGTGCCCAGGTAATTCGAGGGGGCCCGGGTCGGGCGTCATCCCTCTAGGGTAAGTTTTGCCGTCTAAAATTTTCTTCCCTTTTCCTACAATTCACAGAACTTGCTTGATGTTCTTGCCTTTCCCTACGTTGCCTAGGCTCAAGCGTCAAGTGGAGGAGGCGAACCCTTCATCGGCCAAGCGATTCAAGGTGGATGCGGAGGATGGCGGCGGGAGGGGCAGGTGTGATCCCGAGGCCCCTGTCGATGTCGGAGGTGGCCTGGCTATCACAAGCCCAGGCAGCAATTATTCAGGGCAGGCTGACGAGCTCTAGTCTCGTTGCAGGCTCGAGTGGTGAGGGGCCGGTGGCGGGCGACAGCTCCGACTGGTGGCAGATGCCGAAGAGCGAGGTTGGAGCCCCGGTCTCGACGGTCATGGCCCCTACACATGGCCAGGTCGAGGCCCTCGCAATCGACGGGGGAGCCCTCGATAGCCGCGAGCCTGGGTCAGAAAGTGCCCCGATCATCCTTGGGGACGAAGATGCCACAGTTTCTACTATCTCCATCGAAGAGATGGTGGAGCGCCCCCAAGAAGCAGGAGCACTTCCTTCCCAGTGAGAGGGGCGGGAGCTGTGGCCGAAGGGCCTGCACGAGATGGAGGTGCAGCAGAAGCGGGAGCAGGATAGCCCGCAGAAGAAGGAGAAGGAGGACCGGCTGTAGAAGCAGCAGGAGGAGGAGCCGCAAGGGCGGCAGGAGGAAGAGGGGCTGGAGCTGAGCTGGCCCGAACAACAACGAGAGGTGGAGGGGTTGGAACCGAGCCAGTCAGAGTTGCACCAGCAACAGCAACAGCAGCAACTGCAGCAGCAGTAGCCAATGCCAGAGGGTGTGGTGCCCTCAGCCCCACTACCTCGGTGGCAGGATGAGTCGTTGGAGGAGCCGATACCCTCGAGTCTCCCACAGCCGCAGGGGGAGGCTGCAACTACTTTGGGTCAGCCGCCACAGCAGCAGAACGCGGCACAGGAGGTGTTGGTGGTTCCGCTGGCGTCGCAGGAGCGGCCCGAAGAGGTGGCTATTGAGAGACCACAGCCGTCGCCTTGGCATGAGGGAGAGGGAGACGCCCTTCCTCTTGCTAGAGCGGTAGCCGCTCGGGGGCCCCTCGCAGCCCTAGCTGGTCGGACCCTGGCTCTTTTTCCCTAGCGGGGCAGGTGAGCGGTGAGGCCAAGTCGTCAGTGGCCAGGGTGAAGGTCGAGCTGCCGTTCCCCACCTTGGCTGATCGGGTGGCCTGCTATGGTGGTTCGCCTAACGAGGTGGAGCACATCAGGTTGACGGTGCAGGAGAGGGTCAAGACGACTCTTCCTTCTTGGCGTAGGAAGCACCTCCCACTCCAAAACCCGCTAGAGCCTAGCGTCCCCACGGTTGGATGGATGATGCAGTGGAGGTAAACCGCTGGGAGGATGCGGAGGAGTATCGGGCATGGATGGCCCATGCTCTGAAGTTGGCCATTGATGTCGCTGCCGAGGATCTGGGCTGGGTTATTTCGGTAAGTGTTTCCTCGGGTGTGTTGAGTTTGGATAACTTCCTAATTTGATGCCTGATTTCTTGCTCTTTGTCCTTAGGACCTGAGGAGGCGCTCCTTTGTGAAGTCTGAGTTCCTTCATGTGACGCATGAAGGGCGGGAGGAGGTGCGGTGCTAACTTGAGGCCAGTCGGTCTGCTCGGGATGAGGTGGCCTAGGCTGAGGAGGAGGCAAGGAAGGTGAAGGAGGAAGCTCCAGGGCCAAAGAAGAGGCCGAGGCGGCTCATGGGGAAGCATCTCAGGCCAAGGAGGAGGTCAGCTGAGCCCACACGGAGGCACAGAAGGCCCTCGAGGCCCTCTCCTCCTCGGAGGGGTGTCTTAAGATGCTCGAGGGAAAGCTTCGAGAGTCTATGAAGCGCGTCAAGGTAGTCGAGACGGACGTCGCTTAGGCCTTCGAGGCGCATGACGCCCTGCACGTCTCGGCCGAGGCAGAGAAACATCGCGCCGACGCCCTTGCTGTTGAGGTTGCCACGCTGAAGGAGACCCTTCTGGAAAAGGAGGGGCCATCTCCTTGGCTGGAAGGATGATCAAGGATCTGTGGCTTGAGAGGACAGAGGCAGTATGCGCTTTCAAGGAGGCCCGGAAAGAGCGCAACGAAGCAGTGGATGCACGTGAGATCCTTGACACCCACTGCACTGGTGAGTCTTCTTTCTTGACTTTGATTTTCTTGTCTTCGTGTGCTGTGATTGACTTTGTTCTGCCTTCTAGGTCTCGAGGCCGACCTACTCTCCGTTCGGACTACCTCCAAGGCGCTGCAAGAGGGCCTTTTGGCTAAGGCTGCTTTGACTAACAGGCTCCAGGCCGCGATCAACGGGCTCTGCAACTCCTGGGCTGTCGAGCCCGTGGAAAAGTTCGAGGAAGAAGTGCGCGGAACCGCTCTCGTCGACCGGCTGTACTACCTTGAGGCCATCATGAAAGATCATGTCCGGGATGCCCTCCACATCGGCGTGAAGCGGGCGATGGCGGCCGTCTACTCCGGCTTTACATACGACATGAACATCGTCTCACACGGCTTCATCTTCGACCTCACCAAAATGGACACCGAGAGCGAGGAGAAGTGCCGAGGCTTGATCGAAGATGCCGAAGAGCTAGGTGAGAAGCTGGCAAAGCTGTTCAATCCCGAGGTCCTTCTTTTCAAAGGTAAAGAAGACGCCGGCGATGAGGGTGGTGGCGATGGCGGCGATGAGAGCCAAAGCCTGTGAGCCAAATCTAGGTGAAGAGGCCCATGTAATAGATTAGTTTTTGTGACATTTTGATGTCATGGCCCTGAGGGCCTTAAAACATTTATGCATGTATATATTTCGTATACTTTAAGTCCTTTTCATTCTTGCATGCCCTGATTGTGTTTCTACTTAGTGAACTCGATGCACGGTCATGCCCCTTGAAGGGGGGAGTGAGTGGAGTTACCGTATCACAGAGGCGTAGGCGAGCTTCCAGCTCAATAGCCCTCGACCCTCGGGACACTCGTGGCATTTTTGGCTAAGTAACGACACATATCGAGGCGCGTAAGAAAGGATAGACGTTGAGTTTCAAAAAAACGTGCAAGTTTTTTGAGGACTCTGGGGGGTTACTCTCCCTGTAGCCCCCGAGGGAGGCTCAACTTCTGAGGGAGCAGAGTCGAGGCTACCTTATATGAACAAATAATAAAATATGTTGAATCGAAGCTATTTTTTATTTATTCATTCATGATGCCATAGTCGTAGGAAATACGAGAAATGTACAAGGCCCCGAGGCCCTAGGGTAAAAGCGACGTAGCTGTTCGATGTTCCAAGCATTGGTGAAGTTTTCGCCTTTGTTGTTCGCTAGCTTGTATGTCCCAGGTTTTAGCACCTCAGCCATGGTATATGGGCCTTCCCACGGTGGAGTTAACTTGTGGCACCCCTTGTTGTTTTGTCGTCGACGGAGGACAAGATCGCCAACTTGGAGATACCTCTTGCACACGTGTTTGTCATGGTAGCATCAAAGCTTCTGCTGGTACCTCATAGAGTGGAGAAGGGCCATATCACGAGCTTCTTCGAGCTGGTCAACGGCATTTGCGAGGGCCTCTTCATTCATCTGCTCGTTGTAGGCCTTTAGTCGAGGGGACCCGTACTCGAGATCGGTGGGGAGGACGGCCTCGGACCCATAGACTAGGAAGAACGAGGTAAATCCCATGGCTCGACTAGGTATCGTCCTTAGGCTCCATAGGACCGAGGGTAGCTTGGCAGCCCACTTCTTGCCATACTTCTTCAACCAGTTGTAGATTCTTGGTTTGAGGCCCTGAAGGATCATGCCATTGGTGCATTTGACCTAGCCATTGGTTCGAGGATGAGCGACTGCAGACCAATTCACACAAATGTGATTGTGGTCACAGAAGTCCAAGAACTTCTTGCCAGTGAATTGCGTGCCATTATCGGTGATGATGACGTTGGGGACCCCAAAGCGGTGGATGCTATCGGTGAAGAACAAGACTGCTTTCTCGGAGCGGATGTTGGTAATAGGCCGAGCCTCAATCCACTTGGTGAACTTGTCAACTGCTACCAGCAAGTGCGTAAAGCCCCCGGTTGTCTTCTTCGGAGGTTCGACGAGGTTGAGCCCCCAAA
The DNA here is from genome assembly GCA_023333625.1 of Bothriochloa decipiens. Classification (NCBI taxonomy): domain Eukaryota; kingdom Viridiplantae; phylum Streptophyta; class Magnoliopsida; order Poales; family Poaceae; genus Bothriochloa; species Bothriochloa decipiens. The sequence goes on along the minus strand of CM041642.1, from coordinate 40,759,893 downwards.
CGACGAAAGGCCACGTGATGGTGATCATCTGCAGGGCATGGGCGGGTAGGTGCGTTTGCTTGGTGTATAATTGGCACCCTTCACACGAGCAAACGAGGTTGATGGCGTTGGAGACAGCGGTTGGCCAGTAGAAACCTTGCCGGAAGGCATTGCCGACGAGGGTCCTTAGGGCGGCGTGATGGCCGCAAGCCCCCGAGTGTATGTCCTCGAGGATCCTCTTGCCTTCCTCGACGCAGATACAATGCTGGAGGATCCCTGTCAGGCTTCATCGGTAGAGTTCCTTGTCATCGCCGTAGATGACGTAAGTCTTGGCCCATCGAGCTATCCGTTGAGCTGCCCTCGAATAAGGCAGTCGAGGAAGGGAACGTGCCAGTCTGGTGGTGGGCTTGACGGTGGTGGTGACCTCTTGATCTCCATGACCTCAGTCCCATTCGAGGTGGCTTCGTCCGAGGGCAGGGGGTCGAGTGTTGATGATGTGACACTAGCCCCCATGCCTAAGTCGACAGAGGGCTCAAAGAGGTCCCTCGAAAACACGTCGGGCGGGACGGTGCCATGAGTAGACGCGATTTTGGCGAGCTCATCTACAACTTTGTTGTACCGTCGAGCGATGTGGTTGAGCTCAAGGCCATGGAACTTGTTCTCCAATTTGCGCACCTTATTGCAGTAGGCTTCCATCTTAGGGTCGTGGCAGCTCGAGGCTTTCATTACTTGGTCGATGACGAGTTGCGAGTGGCCTCGAACATCGAGGCGTCGAACCCCAAGCTCGATTGCGATGCGCAAACCGTTGATGAGGGCCTCATACTCCATGATGTTGTTTGAGGCGGCGGAAGTGGATGCGGATGACATAGCACATATGGACACCGAGGGGTGAGACAAAGAGCAAGCCCACGCCTACTACTGTCTTCATGAGTGACCCGTTGAAGTACATTGTCCACAGCTCGGCTTGAATCTGTGTTGGTGGAAGTTGGCTATCGGTCCATTCGGCGATGAAGTCTTCCAGCACCTAAGACTTGATGGCCTTGTGTAGCGCATAAGTGAGGGTCTCACCCATGAGCTCGACCGACCACTTAGCGATCCTTCCTGTGGCCTCCCAATTTTGGATAATCTCCCCGAGGGGAAAAGATGAAACCATGATGATCAGGTAACTGAGGAAGTAATGTTGGAGCTTGCGGCGTGTGAGCACGATGACGTAGAGTAGCTTCTAGATTTGTGGGTAGCGAACCTTTGTTTTCAAGAGTACCTCACTGACGAAGTAAACCGACCGTTGGACGGGCAGGGAGTGTCCTTCCTCCTTCCTCTCAAACACTACGGCCGCGCTGACCACCTAGGTGGTTGCGGCGACATAGAGGAGAAGAGGCTCGGCTGGAGTGGGTGGCACAAGAATCAGAGGGGAGGTCAGCATGCTTTTGAGTTTAGCGAGGGCCTCCTCGGCCTCGACGGTCCATGCGAATTGCTTGGATTTCTTCAGAAGACGATACAGCGGTAGGGCCTTTTCTCCCAGGCACGAAATGAAGCAGTTGAGGGCCGCGAGGCAGCCTGTGACCTTCTGTACACCCTTCAGGTCTTGAATTGGCCCCGTCTTGGTGATTGCCGTGACTTTCTCAGGGTTGGCCTCGATACCATGCTGAGAGACGATGTATCCTAAGAGCATTCTTCGAGGCACGCAAAAGACACATTTCTCAGGGTTGAGCTTGATATTCTTGGCTCAAAGGCACCCGAACACGATCTCGAGGTCATCGATGAGGTTGTCGACCTTTTTAGATTTGACTATGATGTCGTCGATGTAGGCCTCGACCGTCATCCCAAAATGTTCACTAGAAAAAAGGAGCATGCATCGTTGATACGTTGCCCCGATGTTTTGAAGGCCGAAGGGCATGGTAACGTAACAATACATGCCAAAAGGGGTGACAAAAGAAGGTCACGAGCTGGTCGGACTCCTTCATTTTGATTTGATGGTAGCCAGAATAAGCATCAAGGAACGAGAGGGTCTCACATCCCGTAGTTGAATCAACAATTTGATCAATACATGGTAAAGGAAATGGAACTTTAGGACATGCTTTATTTAAACTAGTATAATCAACACACATCCTCACTTTTCCATTCTTTTTCTTAACTAATACAGGGTTAGCTAACCACTTGGGATGATGAACCTCATTGATGAACCCGGCCGCTAAAAGCTTGTGCACCTTCTCGCCGATGATCCTGCGCTTCTCCTCGTCAAAGCGGCGCAGGCGTTGCTTCACTGGTCTGGACCCGGCCCAGATCTCCAAGGCATGCTCGGCGACTTCCCTCGGTATGCCTGGCATATCTGAGGGACTCCACGCAAACATGTTGGTTTTCATGTGGACAAAGTCGATGAGCACTGCTTCCTATTTGTTGTCGAGGGTGGCACTAATCGTCAGTGCCTTCCCATCGGAGCTGCTCGGGTCGAGGTGGATCTTCTTGGTATCTTCTGCTGGCTCGAAACTGCCTACATGATGCTTGGAGGTAGGGACCTCTGCGGCGAGGCCCTCGAGGGTCAAGGCTAGCCTGGTGGACTCCTCGACGGCCTCTCCATTCTCGACGCACTCAACATTGCAGTCGTATGCATGATCATAGGAGGAGCCGATGGTGATGACGCCCTTAGGTCCTGGCATCTTGAGCTTGAGATACGTGTAGTTGGGGATCGCCATGAACTGCGCATAGCCAGTCGGCTGATGATGGTGTGGTACATGCCATGGAACCCAACTACTTCAAAGGTGAGGATCTTCTTTCTGAAATTCGAGGGGGTGCCGAAGTAAATGAGGAAGTTAACACGACCGAGGGTAGGGCTTTCTTCCCTGGCACAACTCCATGGAAACCCCCAGCGCTGGGCCGAAGCTGTGACCTCTTGACCCCCAGAAGGTCGAGGGTCTTGTTGTAGATGATGTTGAGGCTGTTGTCCCTATCCATGAGCACCTTGGCGAGGCGGGTGTTGATGATGATGGGGTCAACGACGAGCGGGTGGACTCCTGGGTTGACAACGCGATCCGGATGGTCATCACGGTCAAACGTGATGGGAGCATCAGACCAGTCGAGGTACTGGGGTGTAGCGACTCGGACAAAGAAGACCTCTCGACTCTCTCTCTTGCATTGGCGAGGCATGAGCTGGGTCGAGGGGCCGCCATAGATTATGTAGTAGTTGAAGACCTGTTGGAACTTACCGTCCTCCTTGTCGCCGCCCTTGTCGCCGCCTTTGTCTTTCTTCTGGTCATCCTTCTCGATGCCTGGACTCTTGCAGTAGTTCCTGAGCATGCGACAGTCCTCGACGTTATGATTAGCCCCTCCCTTGTGGTAAGGGCAGGGCTCCTTCATCATCTTGTCAAAGATGGCCCCCTCGGGGGGACCTCGAGGCTTCTTGTGCTCGACTGCAGTGACAAGATCGTCGTCCGCAGCCTCGCGCTTGCCCTGCTGGGTCTTCTTCTTCTTGTTGCCCTTCTTGGGGCCCTTGCTTGTGCCCTCACCGTCAGCCGTCTGCGTCTTTCCTTTGTCCTTTTCGTTGCCAAAAAGGCTCCTACCGCTTCCTCACCAGCTGCATAGTTGGCAACGATGTCCATCAGCTCATCGACGGTCCTGGGACGATTACGCCCCAGCTCCTGTACTAAATCCTTGTAGGTGGTACCCGAGACGAATGCCAGGATGACGTCGTGGTGGGGGATGTGCGGCTGCTCGGTGCGTTGCTTGGAAAAGCATCGGGCGAAGTAGCGAAGGGACTCCCCGGCTTGCTGCTTGTAGTTGTAGAGGTCCCAGGAGTTGCCAGGGCGCACATAGATCCCCTTGAAGTTCCCCTCGAAGACCCATACTAGGTCGGCCCAGTTATGGATCTGACCGGGGGGAGCTCCTCTAGCCACCTTCAAGCGGAGTCGGAAAGGAACAGGGGGAGTTGGCAGATGATGGCGCGGTCGTCGCATGCCCCGCCCAGCTGGCAGGCCAATCAAAAATCGGCCTACCAGAGTTCGGGCTTGGTTTCGCCGTTGTACTTGACGACACTCGTGGGGGGTCGGAAGGGGTTCGGCAGCGGTGTGTTGCGGATCGTCCTACTGAAGACTCGAGGGCCCAGTGGCTTGGAGGCCTGACGGTCCTCGTCACTGTCATAGCGTCCCCCTCGATGGGCGCTGTAGCATCGATCTTCAGCGTCCCCGCTTTTGCGCCATTGGTTCTCGATGATGTCATAGCGCGCGTCTTAGGCCTCGCGGTTGTCGATGATGCGGTCTTGGACTGGGGTCGCCTTCTTTGCTTTGCTTCGAGGCCACCCCTCGACGTCTCGAGGCCGAGTTCTCGGCCTGCTGTGCAGCCACGACTTTGAGGAGGCCCTCGACCTCGTCCCGTATCTGCCGAGCTTCAGGGTTCGATGGCGCAGGCATGTTACGAAGAAGCATGGCGGCCATGACGATGTTCTGACTGGCTCAGGGAAAATAGTTGACGACAAGGTGCTCGGGTCCCCTGTCCTCAACGATCTATCGGTTGACCTCTCGGGCTCTAGCTCGGGCCCTTCTGCCGAGCGGGCTCGGCGCTCCTGCTCGAGGGTCCGCTCGAGCTGACACAGGCGCTCTCGATCCTCGTAGAGCTTGGCTCGCATCTCCTGGACCTGCGTGAGCTGAGCGTCTTGGTCGTCCAGTTGCGGGCGTTTGTCTTGGGGCGCAGCTGGTGGCTGCTCCTCCGGGTCCGCCACGACAAGGGCCCTTCCTGCCGCGGCCGTGGCTGCTGCCGTGGCCGTTGGGTCAATGGTGTCGTCGCTCGACACGACTCCGCCCTCGATGTGAAAACACCCGTGGGTGGGGTCGTAATGTTCAGAGTCAGAGTCGGGGTTGCCAGAGTAGAAGATGGGGAACTGCCCGCGCTGCTCCTCCTCCAACCGTCGTCGCATCATGCCGAGGGTGTACTACCTTGGGCCAGGTGCTCTCGTGAAGCCATGGTCCACAGAGGCTGGTAGGAAAGCTGCTAGGTCCATGGTAGCACGCACGAGAGCCCCCAGGCAGTCCTCATGCACGCTCATACTGGAGCACACCGTGGCGGAGTTTGTCTTGGCGGCGTTGTCCAGACCGAATGGGAACTGGTGGCAAGCTCCAAACAATCCGTGCGGCAGCAGATTGGGGGGTGACGGTGCTGTGCCCATCGGGGGAACCACGCCGAGCTCCCCTGACGAACACATCGCGAAGGTGAAGTTGGGGTCTCCATAGAGCCTGGGTCAGACAGGTCCCCAACCAGGGGGCCTGCGCTGCCCGCCAGGGACGGAGGAAACACGGAAGATGTCAACCCAGATACGGGCTGATGATGATGGCGACGCCGGTTGCGCCTCCTCCTGGACGCGGAGGCATGGTGGCGAGATCGGCGTGTGGTCCTTCCTGAGCGTGGGGGCTCGCTGCGGCCTCCGTTCAGATCTCTGACCGAGAGCAGGGTCATATCATAGCCGCGACCGAGTGACATGAACTCCAGGCTCCCAAACCAGATCACCATGGCTTGCGAAAGCGGCGAAGCTGAGTCTGCCATCCGGAGAAATGGCAGGAAGTCGTTGGTGACACGCAGATCCCCTACTTGGCGCGCCAACTGTCAGTGTTCTGACCCCGGGGGCCGAGCACCGACGAGTGAATATGTACTGCGTGCTCCCTAATCCGGATGGTGATGCAAGAAGAACACACAAGGTTTATCCTGGTTCGGGCAATAGAAGGCCCTACGTCCAGCAGGGGAGGGGGGAGAGTTTGTATTATCTTGCACCAAAGTGCTTGTAGAAGGGTGAATACAAGCGAGCGAATGTGGTTTGCTAGGACTTGAGCGCTACGGGCTCTGGCTTTCCTTGGGTTTTTTGGTTGAATCCCGTTCCCCTGTCTATGCTAGCCCGACACCTCCTTTTATAGGCCATGGAGGGGCATGGGTGTACAGTGTAACCCTAAAATCGATGCTTGTAGGGCTGGCGTAGGTTATTACGTCGAAGCAAATGCCGATAAAGTCGTAGTTGCTGTAGAGGCGTGCCTTAGGCGTGACTCGCCCTGTAGCGACGTGCTTGGAGATGACGGTCGTCCTTCCCGTGCGTGTGATGACGTCGTAGATGTCCGGTGAAAGACCGGTGCCCATGCGCGAGCGTGCAGATCCCTGTAGCTGTCGCGTCGGGAGTGGTTGGAGCACTGACCGACGGCATTGAAGTCTTGCTCGAGGGTGTGGTCGAGGGGGCAGAATGTAGTCGAGGAGGTCAAGACCCGAACGGACAAGACCAAGCCCCGGGAAATACGGTGTTTGTGTTGACGAACGCATCTAGATTAGGTGCTGAACGAGGCACAGTACGCGGTATGGTGAAACAGTACGGTACGATCCGCCGGTTTCCTGGGTATGGGCAGTAAAAAGGAGGATTTGATCGGTGTACCGTCCACTGTTACCATGGCTGTAGCCACGAGGTTAGGAGGGAGCAGGTGAAATGCATTAAATGTCTAGGGAATCGTACGGGAAGTAGGAGGGTCGAGGGGGTGCGTGGTATTTCGACGGGTAATCGTTCGCCCAGGGGAGTTCCGTCACTCGAGGGGGTGACCGTTCCCCTGAGTGGACACGCTCGAGTCAAGAGGGTCCCGTCGAGTAAACAGTAGCCTGGTTCGTCGAGACCCGTTCGTGGGCCGGCCCAGCGTGGTTTGATACTTGGATTGGATATTTTATGTACTTTTGGGTTAGGGGATAATAATGGTGGTTTCGGGTTTGTTAATGCAGGGATTGAGTTGCTTAATCGAGGGTTAAGGTACCCCTTGTTCAGGTATTTCTAAATTTTAAATTTCAAACTCTATAACCTTGTAACACATATTTGGGACTCTAACCGACTTCAAATAAAAAATCTTTTTAACTAAATAATTGTAGATTCTACTGATAACTATAACTTTCGTGTAGACCAGATCAACATCCGAGATTGTTTGATAATTTAAATTTAAAATTACAAAATCTATAAACTTACAATAACCTGTGGTGGCGCTTGTGGGACAAGGCGAACCCCTATGGTGATGCCATGGGGCAAGGCAGGGCCCTCCAATTGCACGACCCGATTCAAGATTTGTGGCCTCCGATTTTTTTCAAGGGTAACTGGAATCAACACGTCCTCCTCACTGCTCCATGAATATTCCTCTCTGTTTCAGATGGCGGTGTGTGCGGGACGATGGTAATGACGCTGCAAGATATGGTGGCTGGTGTTGTGCAATGATGGTGGGCTTGATGAGCTTGGGGCTGCTTTTTTTTCTTCTCATTGCCAGTTAACTGCATTGGCTGGTGATGTATTTTTTGTCACAGCTAGTTTGAAATATTCGGCGGTCGTGAAGATTAACATCTTTTTCACCATCATAGGCCAACACCGGTAACCTATATGGAACTAGCGGCGATATATATTTACTATGTGAGTAATGAGCCAGAGGTGGGATATGTGCTAATATATGGTTGGGTATATATAAAAACTTTGTAGGGCTGGAATAAAACTCCTTGTATTAAAAAAAAAATCCTTAGGCAGCTTGTGAGTGGTGAACAGATAAGGAAAAAGATAGAAAAAAATAAAAGAAGGAAAATAAAAATATTTTATAAGGGTATTATTATGGACAATTTATGTTTTTATAGCATTAGGATCTAAGTTATCGAACGGCATTTTATGAAAACAACTTCAACTCAACCTGTTGACAAAATGCTTGTCCCAACTAGTCACAAACCATGCTTTTGTGATGTGTGTGTATTTGATTGATGTCACAAATCCATAACATTCCCTTTTAATGTCACAAATGTTTATGAGATTTTTTTTTGTCATGATTCTTGCACCATGCCATGTAGGATCAGAAAATGTCATAAATGTTGACGTGATACTGAGTTGGTAGGGTAGGTCAGAAAAATATCATAAAACTAAAATACATTTTTGTTAAACCCATGGTTCAGGCATACTTATAATGGGCCAAGCCCAAATGAAGGCTTTGTTTTGGAACTAGCCCACTTATGATTTATTATTTTTTGATCGACCCGTATGTTTCTTTTCAAGATTCTAATTTCTATTATGTCAAGCCCAACCCTTCCATGTGCCTATTTTTTTCTTGGTCCATCACATTGCACATTTATTTTTCCACAAATCACGTGGTATTTCAAATAGCCCATGAGCAAAAGAACAAATCATATTACACAAGTATGGGTGCAAGTAATATATACCATTCATGACCAAATAATAGGCTCACATGTCATACATACTACATTCATCATGGATCAGAACATAATTCCCACAACTTTCCTTACTTTTTTACACACTTTGTCCTATAGAAAATGTAGAAATAGTTAGACGTGATACATTGACCTAAGTGGCAACAACCACGTAATCAAAACAATTGAAAAATATGGAGCAAAAATCGGCAAATGACTGTGTGATCACATACCTTATTTTTTTCTTTTATTTTGAGAACTCCCTCTCAAAGTTTAGCAATTTCTCATCACCACGGTGGATTCCATATGCAACGGCTAGGAGTGAATTCACCAATAGCTACACGTAGTATATACATGTGTCATAACCCAAGGGCATGAGATCATGCACTTTGATACGGAACGACTAGTAAATTAATTGGGTGTATTAGATTTCTAATTCACATTTATTTTTGAGCAGTTAAAGGAAAATATTTTAGATTTCGGCACAGAAACTCTTGCCCTTGGCTTTGCAACTTTTTTTTCTTTTGTTTTGAGAACTCCATCCTCTCAAATTTTAGCATTTTCTCATCACCATGGTGGATTTCACATGCAACGACTATAGAAGTGAATTTACCAATAGCTACACGCAGTATATAGACGTGTCATAATCAATGGCATGAGATTATGCATTTTGATATGGAACAATTAGTGAATTAATTAGGTGTATCATATTTCTAATTCACATTTATTTTCAATCAGTTAAAGGAAAATCTTTTAGATTTCGGCACATAAACTTTTGCCCTTGGCTTCGCCTATAAAATGGGCCTATGACTACAATACGAAACACTCAAAGAGGTAGCCAAGTACCAAGAAAGAAAGATACGTGAGCATCATTATCATCTAAAGTCAAGGTTGGTCCTTAATTCCTTCTCTTTGTTTTTACATTTTTCTAGAATATATACAGTCATCTAGATCGTGGTCGTAGCTAGTATACTACAGTATTAAGCCTTTTATGGCATTGCTCAAAAGGGCTCTAGTTCCTTGATGCAATGCGTGGAGGAGCCAGTGAAAGTAATGGTTTCATCGGCTTCTAGTTCACTAAAGAGCTGGAGCTGGAGCTCTTAATAATCTATATTTATACCATTCATTCTAATTTGGAACTACAGTAATAATATATTTATGTGTCATTCATTCTAATATACTATGAAATATAAACTAGTTTGTCGTTAATGCATGATATGATACAACGATTTGGAAATAATACATGTACAATGCTGTAATAAAGTAGAGAGAACGTTATGATTTTGCTTAATCTTGATGTGTACAAGGAAATGAACAATACTATTATTAATATTTATTTCCTTATTTTGTTTGCAGTATCATTATGGCATCCAAGAAGCAAGGGTCTACCCCAAGGGCATTAGTTGTGGAGGATAACAAAGTTGATCATGCGATCCTCGTGCACATGTTGCACAAACTTAACTGGGAGGCTACTGCTGTTGAGAATGGGAAAGAAGCTGTTGATTAATTAATTGATACTGCATTATTATGGTGTTGTTACAAGCCGATGCCATTTGTTGATGCTGCACAAAGCATCAAATTGTGGTAAGAATCAATCAATTAATTAATTGATACTGCACAAATTGATCATAATGATACTGAATTGATAATACTGAATTAATTGATACTGCACAAAGCATCAAATTCGAGCGGATTTCAGTATCAATTAATACAAGGGTAAGAACATGATTAATTAATTCATATTACAAGATGGCGGTTAACCAAGTTGAGCGGATTTCAACCCTATTGCCACTTTATGCCATTTGCATCACCACAAATTGTGTTGTAATAGGGGTGTATTTCGCAATATTTATTTAAAACCGTGGCAATATAGGGACTATATTGCCACAAAATAGTACTTTACATTTTTTATGTTCGGCGTTGTAAGAGATGAGACCTATAGCAACCCTTTTTTGAAAAGTGTTGCTATTGGTTAATAATATTGCCATGATGACATTTAGTTGCATTAGTATTGAATTGTCATTGCAACTATCTAGTGCACTCGCAACCAAATAGAACATTGTTGCTATTGCTTGAAATTATTACCACATACCTTATTGTGTTGTAATATTTCTCACGACCATTGCAATAGGTAGACTGTGTATTGCAACTAAAATTTCTGAAGCGATGTAATAGTTCTTGCTATTGCTAGAGTATTTGTTGGTTGTAGTATTTGTCATGACCATTGCAATAGGTAGTTGTTTATTGCAACTAAATTTCTAGGACAATGAAATAGTTGAGGTGCAAGGCCACAAGGTCACGGGCGCAGGAGCCACGAGGCTTGGGGGGGGGGGGGGAGGAAGAGCATCATCGGCGCGGTGTCCACTAGGGTAGAGGAAGAGCTTTGGGTGGATCCCGCGAAATGAGCGGGTGCTTCTCGCAAGTCGTCTTGGACAGATAAGAAATAGGTAGGAAAAATAAATGAAGAAAAATAAAAAAGATATCATGGACATTTTATCTTTTTATGTAGCATTATTAGGGGCTACTTTATCAAACATCTTAACAAAATAGCTTCCACTCTATCAGTGAATCCGCTAATGAAGTTAAAGCTGAAAAAAATTAGTCCATAAGTGACTAGTGAGTTGCATCAAACTTCCCTCCACATCCTCCACTTCATTCTCTGCTCATGTGGGCACGAGCCTACGACGACGGCAGTATGTGCCCGAACCAGCGGTTTTGGCACGGGTAGGTAGAGCAGAAGGTCTCCAGCGCCGTCATGAGCAGCATCAAGACCGAGGCGAGCAGCGTGAGCACCTTCCACGACCTGAAGATGTACTTCTTGAGCAGTTTCTGCACCCGCGCCGACGCCGTCTTGTTCCGGTGCTTGTTCGCGGCCTGTATGACGGCGTCCAGCCGCGGCACCCTGGTGAGCCTTGTGGCCCGGCACATCCCGTTCCACATGCTCGCCGCCTCCGCCGTGTTCTTCATGCGGTTCACCACCACGCCACTCTGCTGCAGGATCTTGACATCCTTGGCCATGTCGACGATGCCGTTCATGAGCTCCGTGTAGCGCGCGAGCACCAGCGGCCCGCGCACGGCCACCGCCTCGTAGGCCATCAGGTTGCGCAGGACCACCTCCGTGTTGCTGTCCAGCACGATGACGGGGAGGCTTAGCGTCGCCCTCTTCTCATCGAAGGCGACCCCGGTGAGGCCGTCTGGCGTCGGCACGAACCGGACGCCGCACCTGGCCAGCTGCGTCACCGACGGGATCTTGATCTCCTGCGCCAGCGGCGAATCCACGATGTTGGTCCCCATGTTCACGTCCTTGAGTCGCGCCTTCACGTCCATGGACGCTATCATCTTGCCGACGACCGGCAGCAGCCCAGAGATCGCCGGCGGCATCTTTTGGATGAGCTGTCCGGAGAGGTTCTTGGGGCGGGAGATGAGGTTCTCCTTGACGACCCGCATCTTGGACACCTGTAGGCACGCCCGCTTCACCTTGTCGTACTCCCTTGGGAGCTGCTTCTCCAGGTCTCCGCCGTCGTCGTCGGCCTGGCCGTGCTCCAGGGTTGGTGGTGGAATATCTTGGCCGCTGTTGTCGTCGAAGACGGCCGTGTTTGGGACGAGGAAGTGGTAAAGGAGCTCGAGCAGGTGCGCTTGCTTGGTGAAGTCGGGGATGGCCGTGGAGCCATAGGTCTTGATGGGGGACACGTCCTTGATGAAGCGGTCTAGGACGGCGCGCAGCACGTCGGCGGCGGCCTGCTCCGAGCCGTAGCGGAGCTCCAGGTTCCTCGCGAAGAGCGCGAGCGGGAGCTGGTTCTCGAGCATCATGGCGTCGCGCAGCGTGGCGTTGATCCAGTTGTTCGCCGACGACACTATCACGTCCGTGGCCGCCGCCGCCTCGTCCTGCTGGTTGTAACGACCGAGAAGGAAGTCGAGTAGGAAGCACGTGTCCACGACCATCATCCATGCCAGCGTCTCATTGCTGAGCTCCAGGAACCTGTGGTATGGCCCTCGAATCTCGCCCTGGTGTTTGAGGAATGTGTAAACGAGGTCGGGGATCTTGTGGTCGCCGGTGAAGAGCCGCTCGGCGCGCTTGGCGGCGGCGAGCTTGTAGCGCTCCATGTGCCTGAGGTCGGGGCGGGACTGGTGGTAGGGGCCCAGGGCGAAATGCTGCGGCGCGTACGCGTCGGGCTTGGTGTCGCGCAGGGCTTTCGGGACATCGAACACCTTGGGGAACGCGCTCAGCGACTCGGCCGACGCGTGCTCCAGGGCCTCCCGCACCCGGCACAGCCACCGCATCTCCTCGTCGAACTGCACGCCGGCGCTCGCCGCCGCGGCCTGCACGTACCTCGCACGCGCCTGCGGCACCTCCGACGACGATGACGACGACTGCGCCATCTCTAGCTCGACTAGTCTCTAGACCACTGTTGTATCTACCACGACGTGCGTGCTTGTCGTCCGAGCCTAGTGTGGCTGCGCAGCACTTGCATTGCCCGGTCATTTATATCCTGGACACAAAATGGAGCCACGCTCGTGAATCACGGTGTGCACATACATACAACACGCACGTCTCCACTCACCCTTCATTTTCGCACATTTTCTTTTTGTAGAAAAGAGTAGAATAATATGTGAACGGATTAATTTAGTTACCTTTAGAAAAATACCAAACATAAGATGCTCCTATAGATAGCTACAGTATATATCATGTGCCAACAACACTTGCAAAAGATTCTCGATTGCAGGATTCCCAACCACGGAAACACCTTTGCTGCTTATATGGTCATGCCCGTTCAGACTGCAGCCATGGCTGTGTACATGTGTTACAAACTCGCTTTTCGACCTTTCTTGTTTGCCAATGCGACACCGATAAGGCATGTTGAATATGCTAGAGTTTCTTATAATTCTCACATCCCTAAGAGTTTGGGCTCATGTAGAAAAGAATTTCACCTTTCAGTTTCTGGATGTTTTCCATAAGAGCTTGACATATAGTAGTAACCGAAAGTTGTATTGTCCGTTCCTCTTGCTCTTTTTTGTGCACCATAATTTTTTCTGCGAATCAGTACCACGAAGTGATGTGGACATTGACAATTGTGATGCACTTACTCCTATGAACAAACCAATGAGCATCTTTGGATGATCAAGACCGAATTAGTAGATTTCGAGATTGACTAAGTCACCACTGAAACAAAGCGGTTAAATTTTAGAATAAATTCAGGAACACACAAGCATATATATGACAGAATAAAATTATTTATTCTATTGGTTTCATATATATGTTTTAAAAAAATCCTGAGCAATGGGAATTTATTGTGATTTAGTTGGCAGGGAAACCCCCTCAACAAATATGTTCTTGTGGAAAACTGGTAGACAATTATATTTTCTGTGTCATTTATCACTCATGGTGTCTTTGTGTATGAATACGACAGAAACAAAGATGTAGACATCAATGGCACCAAAACAAACAAGAAGCATCACGCAGACATCAGTGGCACCAAAACAAGAAGCATCACAGATGAAAGATTAGAGTTAGGGACATGTCTATAGACCATGCGTCTGTGTATCATCATTTGCCTCCACATGGAAACGATAATACGCACTCTAATGTTCACATATCAGAGGATAGTGTATTATTACAGTTAAGGAAGGTAGGTAATATGTATGTGCTTCGAGAAGATAGTCCAGATGCACTACTGGAAACTGAAAAGGAAGATATGATTAAATCTACAGGCGCATTACATCATATGTTACAAAACCTTGAAAATAATGATTTCAGACTCTGTCTGACAAGAAGCACAACCAATTAAGAGAGGGAACCACAAACTCTAGTGACTATCAATCTCTAGACTAGAATGACACCCATTTGCTTAGGAGAAGATAACTTTGGTCACATATGCCAAGTATTGTGAAGCTATGACAACGAAATCCTATCTATTTGGCTTCAATCTGGAGGATCGGATAGCCCACGTATGGAGCTAATGAATGACCAAGAACAAAACATGCAAAGAAAATGAATAAGTTTTCTTTCAAAAAACTATATATTCCTACATAACCAAACCGACCAATAGGTAGCGGCAGCTCCTACAAAGGTTTACTAATCCCTTCTATCCAATTGCCAAACATATATTTCACCCAAGGTTTAGCGCTACACCGGGGGCCACCTGAATTATTGACGAAACTCTGCCCAGGCAAATCGGCAATCAAAGAACAAGTGTCTGATTCTCTCTTCTTTTGTGATAAAAGTAATATTCTGGTACGCACACAAGTTACGTTTCACTAAATGATCTTTTGTAAGCACTACATCTCTACATATACATACCAAGAAAACCTTGACCTTTAAATGGATTAGGGCATGATAATAATCAAGAATTGTCCATTTGCAGATAGGTTCCAGTATAATACATTAGGCTCATGCCTTAAACTGATGTTAGCAATGAGTGGTAACAAGTTTTTCCATACTACTAACTTGGGCCTGGTTAGATCCATATGCCAACAAAGATTAGGTGGAGATGTGTCAAGGACTTATGCTATGATAACATGTTTAGGTCTAGTTATGTTGTCGAGGCAAGGATACTGATATCATAATGTTGTGTTACCCAACCATTTATACTCCCAAAATGGACCCTGCAATCCATCTTTTACAATGAACGACCAAGGAAATCATTCTTAATTTTCATGAGACTGGGACCCGAAATGTGAGTCTCATAACTTTCTAATCTGCTTGTTGTTGACACTCAAAATTATTCAAGAGAGCAAAATAGGCTTTGTCATCATGTTTTTGACATCAAGAGGGCCAGAGAGCATACTCGGATCATCGCGTTTGACGTTGGATGAAGAAAAGGGTATTTTGGCCGCTGAACCAGCTGGAGTCTGCTAGGCCGGCCTCCAAAGTTGACTAAGCTGACTTGACCAAAGTGCTCAAATGTAAGAAAGGACTTCACCATTGTGTTTCTCTCATCGAGCTGATCAAAAAACATATATGGTTTACCCCGTTTGGAGTCCGGATGAATTAATTGTGAATTTTAAAAAATTTCATTCGGAATTTCTAGCAGCCAGTCGGCTTAGCCGGGTCAGCCACCCGGCCTAGCCAACTTGGGCTGTTTACAGCCCAGAAACAATGCCTCCTGCCTGACAAAACCGGCTAAGCCGACTGGGGAGTCGGCTAAGCCGATTCAGGGCTGTTTCCAAAGCCAATTTAGCATCTTAAGTCGGTTTTGGACATATTTTGGATGTGAAAAACTTGAAGATCATGTTTGGGAGTTGTTTCCTACTGGGATAAGACCACCCCCTCTATATAAACGAGAGGATCATGGCCGATTGATCCCATCCAATCAATCGTCAAACACAAATACTAATTACCCCTCTTTTACCCCAATGCTCTCCTCAATCCCTCTACCTGTTGTCCGGTGCTTCTCTCCATGAGATTCATTGGCTTCCTAGGTGGCCTTGCTGGTCCTAGGAGATCCTCCATGTGCTTCCTCCTGACGGATCCTTTCGGAGGTAGTTCGGGAGCCTTTTCAGCCAAGATCGAGCTCTACATCGGCCCTATCAATCTCTAGATCGGTTTGGCCGGTCACGCTATGTTCTTACTGCATTGTAGGTTGATCAAGCAACCTCTTGGGCATCTAAGGCCCGCTGGTGTGTTGGCCCAGATCAGATTCGTCGTCAACATGTTTTGGCGACTCCGAAGGGGAAGGCAAGCGTCAACTCCAGTTTCCATCTATTACCAGTGCCATGGGAAATAGTGGATCGTTGAGTGATGATGAGGACAATACGGAGATTAGCAGCAAAAATATCTTGTGTCCTCAGAACATGGATGAATTACCCTTAGAGCTCTAAGAGAAGCTTCAGAGCAAACTCGACGCTGTTCAAAAGGTTTTCTTTGAAAGCTGCTACAAGGATCGGCACGACAAGGTGAAGCAATTCAAAGAGCCCAACTACGTTGAAGCTTTGGCTACGGCATCTAAAAGCACACAGGTGAATTCTGATGAACAGTCCAAGTTTGATGAGGTTTCATCTACTACTCATACCAAATATATACCTCCTGGTATGAAGTTGTCTTATTGTTATTTTGATCAAGATGGTAAGATTGTCTTTAGAAAGCAACCTATATTGGTCTCTTCGGCTTCTGAAACCGACAATTCCAATTTAGGAAAAGCTAGCGCTATACCTCCTGGTATGGAATTGTCCTATTGTTATTTTGATCAACATGGCAAGATTATCATTAGGGAGCAACTTGTATTGGTCACTTCGGTGCCTGAAACCGATAAGCCCAATTCAGGAGGAGATACATGTCAATGGCATGAAGGGCAATCGACGCGACAAAGGACGGCTAGGCCGACTTCATCAATCGGCCAGGCCAATTCCAGCTCTGTCTAGCTAGAGCCGGCCAAGCCGACTGCTATAGTTGGCTAGGCCGGGTCAGCCCAATCGGCTAGCCCAACAGTTGGCTAGGCTGACTGTTGAGTCGGCCAAGCCGGCCCGTCCTGCTGCTTCTGGCCAACCTAGCCAGGATTCGGCTAAGCCGACTGTTACTGATGCTTGTGCCTCGACAAGCTTCGAATCAGCTGTAGTGTTTTCTAAGACAATCAAGTCGATTATTGCAGGTTCTGATGTTCTTAAGGATCCTCTAGAATACTTTTCCACTACTATGGCTGTTATGATGAGCATGGAGGTTCCAGAAGTTCCTGGTGAAGAGTGGATTGATTATGAACCTTCTCCGGAGCATGGTGGTGTGCAGCCGGTTGAAAATCAGCTCAACATTATCATGTAAGAAAATTTGGCAATGGCCAATGTATACATCGCCCTTAGACGCTGACCAGTCAATGTGATGGGTATCGTCGCAGGTTGGTTGTGTTTTGACAGGTGTTTTCAGGTTCAATGCATCATTCACCTGAAAACAGGGGGCATATATTGACACTCAAAATTGTCCAAGAGAGCAAAATAAGCTTTGTCATCATGTTTCTGACATTAAGAGGGCCAGAGAGCATACTCGGATCATCATGTTTGACGTTTGAATGAAGAAAAGGGTATTTTGGCCGCTGAACCAGCTGGAGTAGGCTAAGCCGACCTCCAAAGTCGGCTAAGCCGACTTGACCAAAGTGCTCACATACAAGAAAGGACTTCACCATTGTGTTCCTCTCGTCGAGCTGATCAAAAAACATATATGTTTTCCCCGTTTGAAATCCGGATGAATTAATTGTGAATTTTGGACGATTTCATCCGGAATTTCTGGCAACCAGTCGGCTTAGCCAGGACTAGCGGACTTGGGCTGTTTTCAGCCTAGAAATAGTGCCTCCGGCCCAACAAAACCAGCTAAGCCGACTGGGGAGTCGGCTAAGCCAATTTGGGGCTGTTTCCAAAGCCGTTTTAGCATTTTAAGTCGATTTTGGACATATTTTAGACGTGGGAAACTTGGAGATCATGTTTGGGAAGCTTCTCACATCGGATGACACGTGGTTCGAGAGCCTTTTCATCCAAGATCGAGCTCTACATTGGCCCTATCGATCTCTAGATCGGTTTGGCCGGTTACGCTACGCTCTTGCTGCGTTGTAGGTTGATCAAGCAACCTCTTGGGCGTCTAAGGCCCTCTGGTGTGTTGGCACGAATCAGATTCGTCGTCAACACTTGTGCTAAAGGATTAGAACCAAGGTACTTATTTTAAAGCAATTGTTACCACGTGTCATCCGATGTGACAAGCTTGAACAACCATTTGCTAAGTAATGTTGTGTTTTTTATATCTAGGCTGTCTTTACCAAAACCTCCTCGGTCTTTTGGTTGGTATAAAAACCTCGGTTTAGTGTGACGATTTTTCTTTCTTTGTTAACGCAATATTTGAGGGTAAAGTGAACTTTATTCACTTCGAGAGCACTATTGTCTTTACAATTCTCTTGAGCGGAAATCCTAGTGAAGAACCAAACAGGCGACCATAGCGAGCAGTCAATGAGAGCCAATTAAAAAAATTACCCAAGATCTCTAACTGTCAAGGTCACACTTACCAACTTGTGATATGTTGAGCCTATATCGCGGAATCAAATACATATAGAAGCACTCAAAAATTTTGCAGCTCAAAATCCAAGAAGTCAAAAAAACCAAGCTTTGAAATAGATTGCTGCGCAAAAAGGAAATGTCATTAACCTCCAAACCGTGATTACTACTCTATGCAAAATGAAGTAATTTAATGCTTCAATGATGAGCTAATGATTACTTGAAGTAGTAATTTACTGTTGCAAGAAAAAGACATTCGAGCATCTGAACTCATGATGCAGAATTTGGAACCCCGGCCAGTACCCAACCAAAATACTAATATTGGTGTACATTACCCATTGGGCCAACCCAGCACAAATTGGTGCCAAATGGTGTCACCGGGTGTGGGTCGACCCACTGACCCAAAAAAAAAAAACCTGGCCTCCAGCTTTGTCTCCCTCGGCAGCATCGCGCATCTACGTCCGGCTTCACGCCGCCGCCTGTCTACCGCTGCCGCTCCAGCTGCTTCTCTTGTCCGGGCCAGATGCACTCGATGCTCGCCCCTCTCTAGGCTTCCCGTTGTCATGTGGCAACGGGTACGTATCCGATGGGTACCGGCCACCCGTACCCGCATCCGCCACATCAAAATCATATCCGTTGGGTTACCCGTGAATGCAGACGTGTAGGAAATTTGTTCCATACCCGCACCTGACGGGTAACCCACACCCGACAATAGACCCGATATTAGCTTCCTACCGGCGACGAGACGAAGACCCACCAGTGGGCTCGTGCACATGCTAGGGGCGAACGGCAATGGAGCAGAACAAGGGGAAGAAGATGAAGTCGAAGGGTGTGCGGTGGACGGAGTGAGGGACTGCGGAGTTGCGTACTCAGACGCGCAGGCGCGGCAAGAGGAGTCGCGTACTCCAACGCGTGGGCGGCGGCGACAAGAGTCGCGATCACGTGGGCGCGGCGACAGGAGTCGAGGACTCGCGAGCACAGCGAGTCGCATGAGCGCCGTCGCGTCGCGGTGCCGGTGCGGCTCCTTGCCTATGTGGCGGCTGGGAAGGAAACAGGGGAGGGAGTGGAGTGAATGGTTAGCTAGGGTTTGGGAAAAGGTGCAAAATTATATATATACTAAGAGGTTTACATGGATTTGGGCCAAAATCATATACTATGTGAGCTAAAATGACTTGGGCTGTCTAGTGATTTCTTCGGGTATTTCATACCCGCGGGTACGCGGGCTTGGGTACTATACATCCACACCCGTACCCGCTATACCCGATGGGTATAGGATTTTGCCTAAACCCACGGGTAGAGAATTCCTTCCACACCCGCCTTCTTATCGGATAAAACCCATCATGTACTCAGGTTTTGGGTACCCGTTACCATTTTAAGTCATGCCCCTCCGCAGGAGAAAGTTAATTCTGCTCCCGAGAGCAACCGCTCTCGAAACAGAGTGCAAAGCCAAGCTACTGTTGTGACTGATTACTGTTGCACTGCTGTAAAACTAGGAAACGACTTGATGCTGCAAAACGCAGAGAAGGGAAAGGGACTAGATGAACTGTAAAGACTGATGGTCAGCATCGCGACTCGAGGAGCACAAGCGTCGGACAAAGTTTGCGCAGCAGACGCAGCTTCCAGCGAGGGATCGACGAGAAAAAAGTAGAAACTTGATTAAATCAAATTCAACCAAGCTGAGGTCTTGGACACAGCTTCCCTTAATCATCCGGCATCCATATCAACCAGATACCAAACCCAATGATCAAGATTTTAAGATTAATTTTATATAAAACAAGACACCCAAGAAAGGGGGATTTTTTTGGAAGAATCATTGAGCTGGTGATTGGGATACCTCCTCATATGTCAAGCATAGATTTTCCCTAAAAATCTAGACCAAAATCATAAAAAAACCAAGCACGAAGTTTCCCAAGAAAATCCTCTGAATCGAGAAAAAATGAAAACAAGAAGAAAACTAGATTTATTTTCGAAATGAAGAGTTTTATTGATTTCAATATTGTTACATCAAAGTGATACGTCAACTTAAAATCCTCCGTACCTCTACCTGGACGGCACGCAGCCTTAGACAAGAGCAAAAATAGAAGAGATAAGTATATTAATGGCTATTTATACGAAGACTAGGCCACCATGTGCCCTGGTAAAACGGCCACCTTCTCCATAAAATGTGAGGCCAGTATAGCCATATCCTACAAAGCGGTCTTCTGGATAAAAGCCCCGGTACGGAGCCAATACGATGAACTCAATATTCAAATGAATGATTGCTTCATTCCATTCTTTGCCAGCAAGTTGCAGGTTTCAATCTCTCACATCGTTGATTTCTGTTTATTCAAAACCAACCACAGCTGGGCTGGTTACATAGAATGAAAACCTAGATATGTACATGTAGGAAAACTAAACTTGAAGCGATTGACTGATTGGGGGTAGCTTATTTATAGAGATATTACACATTCACACACTCCCTTAGATATTTTAGCTGAATCACTTAACATCAGTGGCATATGGTCCAACTTGAGATGCCCAACTTGAGATCAAGCATGGCCATGGGCTCTTCATGAGTTTGTTTCACATCAACGCAAGCTTTCTGTTGACGCCACATGCCTCCTTTCATTTCCACTAGATTTCCTACAAGGTTTTAAGGCCCAAACCCCAAAACCGTCTAGCAGGTGGTTTTGAGGCTCAAAACCATCACCAATCCACTAGGAGAAGCGTATCTGCTACACATTCTCCATGGTCTAGACTCGTGTCACCATCATCGTCGACCACCTGTCTAGCGCCTCTGCTTGACTAGGTCAGCTAGCATCTTGTCTTGGTCCACAAGGTCAACTGCTCCTCGTATACTCTTGCTTGTTCACGTCCCTAAATATCAGCCATCATGATCAGTCTTCCAGTAATCTTGGTATGTTGGTCCTAGCCACATATCCACCCTTCACTACTCATCGTGTATCAGCATTGCACGTCTCTACTTGGCCTTCTCCATGTTCGTCGGCCATCTTATGCTCCACACTTGCACAACAATACAACTAAGGGACAAGTGGCTCATGCATACTCACGCCATGGTTAGTCTCCAAACTCAACGAAAGCCGATAGCTCCCAATAATCACACATCATAAACTCAACACACAAGAGCACACATCAATCATGGGTTCCCACCTAGTTACATGTTGATCACTTTCTCATCAGGTTTCATCTTGGCAAAGCTCCTGGTCTCGTATGGAAGGCTTGCACGGTCTGCCTTCCCTAGGGCCTTCAGTTGAAGCACAGAGACAAGGAGCCGCAACACATAATTCGCAAAGAGGACCCAACATAACCTTTCGAACGATAAATATCACATTGGCTTAAAACATTAATTAAATATCATAGAAAGTATCCAAATTTGTTTCAAACTATTACAACTTGCGGATTTCTCACTCCAACAAAGCATAACAAGAAAAACTTATAATAAACCATCAAATTCGAATAGTCCACAAGAAAATATTATGTTGTTGCTTCAAGATAATGCTAGCCGCTGATGTTCTTCTTTTCTAATGAACACCTCGAGGATAGACTCGAGAGTCCTAAGCTTCACCGGTTTAGGGACAAACTCATTTGCACCAGCTTGCATGAAAGCCTCCCGGCCACTGAAATCTGCTGAGACCCCAACAATCGTCACCTAGGAAGCTCCCAAGGCACGGATCTTGGCTACAACCTGCAAAACGACCCACCAAAAAATTATCTTTTTATCAATTATGAGTCATAATTATAATGATGCTTAACTTTAGATTATATTACTAGGGCAATCAAAATTCAATTTAAAAAATAACTAAATTGGTTCGCTAGCTTCATATACGCTATGAGTTTTTTTATGCAGTAATGAAATACAACAAGTGAAACAATTGATAAGTAATCCTTGTAAGTTGAAATGCTAGAAGATTTATTAATTTCTATGATGCCTGGAGAAATGGAGAAATGTGTGAATGTGCATAAAAAAATTACCAGGAAATAAATATAAATCTACTATTATTATCTAGTTGAAATATATACCTCAGGGCCTGAAATTATGGGCATATCCTTATATGAGAAAACAATGTCGAATGTTTTCCCTTTAAGAAAAAGGTCAACAGCTTCTTTCCCATTCTCAACAGCAGTAGCCTCCCAGTTAAGTTTGTGCAACATGTGCATGAGGATCGCACGATCAACTTTGTTATCCTCCACAACTAGTGCCCTTGGGGCAGACCCTTGGTTCCTCGATGCCATGATACTGCAAACAAAATAATAAATCAATTCCAATAGTATTCTTCA
>CM041642.1:40717378-40737092 GCA_023333625.1 Bothriochloa decipiens | reverse complement strand
TTCATACTGCAGTATACAATCACTACATTCTAAACAAACTGTACATATTCTAGAGAAAATATAAAAACAAAGAGGAGCTAAGGACCAACCTTGACTTGAGATGATGATGATGCTCATGTATCTTTCTTTCTTGGTACTTGGCTGCCTCTTTGAGTGCTGCATATCGTAGTTGCAAGTCCATTTATAGGCGAAACAATGGGTAAATCTTTGGCCGCCCAAATCTGAAAGATTTTCCATATAACTTCTTGAAGATAAATAGGAATTAGAAATTTTATATGCCCAATTAATTCGCTCCTCGTTCCATATCAAAATGCAAGATCTCGCACCCCTTGTGTTGTGACACGTGCATATATGGCATGTAGCTATCGATGAATTCTCCTAGCCGTTGGATGTGGAATCCACCATGGCAATGATCAAAGCCGTTGCTAAATGTTGAGAGGGTGAAGTTCTCCAAACAAAAAAAAAGGTATGGTAATTATATGTTTGTGTCATTCAATCCTTTACTAACTTTTGTTCCATATTTTCAATTGTTGAGATTAGATGGTTGTTGCCACTATATTTGCCTTTTCTATAGGACAAGTTTGTGAAAACAAGGAGAGTTGTGGAAAGGTCATATTGATCTATGGTGAATGAATGAACATTTTAGTATATGACATGTGAGCCTTTTATTTGGTCATGAATGGAATATATTTACTTGGGCTCATACATGTGTAATCCGATTTGTTTCTATCCTCATGGGCTATCCATATTTGTTCCTCATTTGTGCTGAAGGATTTTCAGCTTTTACTGAATTCACCAGAAGAAGGGGGACGCCTGAAGGGGGTGACTATTTGTGAGGGTGCACCAAGTATTACACATTCGTTGTTTGCTGATAATTCACTACTTCTCCTGAAAGTCAATGAAGAGAGTGCAGATCATCTTCAAAGTGTGCTACAATTTTATGATGAATGATCGTGGCAGACTATTAACAAGGAAAACTCATTTGTGCATTTTAGTAAGATCTGTGGTGATAATGCCAAAGTTGTGTTCCTTCAGGCTTTGGGAGTGTTACATGAGACGAAAAGTGATAAGTACCTGGGTTTTCCACGTATATGTCCAACTTTGGGTCGATTCTTGGTAATACTAGTGGACAGGCACGTGCGACATGCATACGTGTACCATACAACTCTGTTCACGCTGATTCGGCATAGCTTCATTGTTCATGGTTATCTGCAGTAATATATTTCCATCATGCAGGTTCACCATCTTTTCATTTATTTACAAGTTTTGATCTTTCTACCCTCGCCAAAGGACGCTTGGCTTAGAGGTCAAGATATTCCGACGGCACCCCTCAGGTCCTGAGTTTGAACCCCGATGGGGGCGAATTTCAGGCTAAGGGTTAAAAAAAGCCCCTCGCTAGTCCCATGTGCCAAAGCACTAGTGGTGACGGCCTGTTCCCGGCCTGTGGTAACGGAAACCCAGGCAACGGCGACAAGGCCTTCGGGCAACGGTGTCCCGGCCCGTGGACCGGCCCAGGTGACGGTCCCCACGGGTTCGAGGGTTTTCTCGGTCGGGGAGCTGAGAAGTTTCTTCTTAAGTGAAACCCGTAGGGGCGGCCTTCCCCCACCGGCCGAGTTTTTTTCTTTCTGCACTCAAGTTGGTATATAATATTAGAAAATTCATACTATTTTGTGAAAACACAAAGTACCACATTTATCTGGTTCCTCTTAGTTTTTCAATCTCATCATGTTCGTATGTGCAATAGTAACAGCTGGATTGCACCCCGAAAAGCAACGGCTTGAAATCTAAGAAATTCTAGGAAGAATTGCTATAGTTTTTGTCCTTTGCCAAGCCACATCATGCCAGCAATACATAATGAACTCAAGTACTTGCTACACACTTACTTGCAATTCCTTCAGTTTCCTCAGCCTTAACAATATGGACACCGTCTTTCACCCACTTTTGAAAGTACCCTGTTTCTGCATAACACTTCTATTCCCTCGCACGGCCATGTCATGTTGAACATCTGTTGTTCGATCTTTAAATCTGAAAGTTGTGATTGCATGAATCTGATTTTGATCCATGCACCTTCTCCTGGCATCTTCTGGCTCTTAAGTTCTTCCTATTCTGCCCGAAAGCCAACTCCAAATCCTCGATCTTCTTCTATCTCATCTCCTAGACCCAACGCTTCCAAGTGGTTATATCAACAACTTCCTTTTTTACAAACCAATTAGTGCTGAAAGCTTAATCTCACATACATGTTAGAGACAAACTAAATTACATTAAGGATAAAAAACACATGTATCAACCTGACATATAGGAAAACATATGAGACGAGCAGTTAAATTGGATGCTGCAATTCAGCATTTTTGAAGGGTTAAATTCGAATAAAATCAAATCTGCGCTCGAAGGATGTAGGATTTGCAAACCTTCCAATAAAAATAGTTTAGTATGTGATACTCATGTTGGGCACTAATTAATTTTCCATGAATGCCATCATGACTGACTAATGAAAAAATCAATGGAATACGAATGAATCAATGGCAGGAAGAATATATAGAGCTAGCTACAAAATGAACTTATCCGCAGCAGAACACTGTGCAAAAATACTGTACTTCAACTGAGTCCTGGTCAGTACCACTGTACAAATATTGGAATTTCCAAATTAATTTCTAGTAATTTTCGGCATATTTTCAGGCTTCAAAATGGCATGGACACTACCGGAGTCGCCTTCTTTGCCGACGGCCCGACGCCGTCGGCAAAGGTCCTTTTACCGTCGGCAAAGCCTTTGCCGACGGCCTGCCACTAAAAGTATGCATCTTTTCCACATATAGGCAAAGGTGTCTTTGCCGAAGGTCCCACGTTGGACCTTCGGCAAAGCCTTTGCCGAAGGTGTCTTTGCCGACGGCTTATTCCTTGGCCGTCGGCAAAGGTTTAAGCCGTCGGCAAAGTTGGCGTTTCCGGTAGCGGGACAACCAAACAAGAGTATGCTATATATCACTAAAAAGCTTCATATAAGCAAGAGATTTCCATAGCCCGCATATAGATTACAGAACTCTGTCACATGGATCAGGATTCTAAGAAAAGTATGCATCTTTTCAAATGACTTCAAAGACTAAAAATTTATGTGCGGCTATCAACATGTGCACCAATATAATGGACTGCTGAATAAGAATCAGATTCTTATAATCTATAGAATTTGCTGACAGAAAAAATTGGGCATGCCTTCCACAACAATGTAGGCACAGTTAGCAGTACCAAATCCTCATGCACGCCAACAGGAGGATATTCTCCCCACAAATATTTTCCCTATGACACTGTTAACTCTGGAGCTGATCCAACAATACAGGAGCTGGGCCGAGCCGAACAAGACGACGCAAGGCCAGCCTGCTAGAAGAGGCCCAACCCACGCGTCTCCGGTCCAATGTGGGCCGCCTGAATGAACGAGGCGCAAGGCATCGGTGAAGCATCGCGAGACGAGCGAGTACTTAAGAGCGGAGAGGAACGGAGAATGGGCAGACCATTTTTGTAACCAGAATTTGAATTTGTTAATGTTCATGGTAGCTTAGAAACTATCTCTCTGTTCTTCCCCAATTACCAACTCCCGAATCCCTAGCTCTTGCTAACAATCTGGTATCGGATTTCCTCGATCCACCCACCTTCTTCGCCTCCGATTCTGGATTCCGGCGGTTCATTTCATCAGTACTACACCCGCCGTCAGCGAGCGTAGGGCACCATGGAGCCGAACATGAAGCTGCTAATGGACGAGCTCGCACGCCAGTTCGCTGCCCAGGACAAGCGCTGGGATCACCGGTTTGCTGCTCAGGATGAGCGCTGGGAGCGCCGCTTCACCGCCTTCAAGAAGACCGCGGTGGAACGCGCGTCGACGCTCGACGCCCGCCTTGCCTCCGTCGAATCTGTGTCGGCGTCGGTCTCCATCAACCCAGACGTCGAGCAACGCCTCACCGCGGTGGAGACGAGCCTGGAGAACCATGGGCGTGAATTCTCTGACTGCCTCCTCGGCCTCGAGTCGATGCGCCTTGACGACGGTCCTGACGACGTCACGTTGACGCGCGTCGCTGCACTGGAGCAGTTGATGAAGGACGTTTCCTCATGGAAGCCTTCGTTCGACGGAGCAGTAGAAGACCTCAAGCTCCGTGTCAACAAAGTCTCCAAGCTATATGATCGCCAGGTGCTCGACACATCGTCGCAGCAGTCTGGGATCTACACACCTTCGATGTCGGTGGTCGCGCGCCCATCTGCCGGATTTCGCACCGATAGGCCCGTAAGGCACGGCGTTGCAATGATGACTCGGGACGCTGGATCAGGGCCATCCATGGTCTTCGGTCCACTCCTGGCCAATGGTACGTTCTAGGCTCCCCTCTACTCTTCTGCACAGCAGTTTGTTCATCAGCCTATTCATATGGATCCCATTCGTCCACGGCCGCCACCGTTCCCAAATCCATCTGCCTTCTTCGGTCGCCAGCCACCACCGGTTCACTAACCACCCCCTCATGATCGCAATTCCAACCAGCACCTAGGCTGATTACCTAAAGTTGATTTCCCATCCTTCAATGGTGAGAATCCTAGGCGCTGGCGCTGGCGTAGTGAGAAGTACTTTCGCATGTATGGCACCGAGCGTGAGATGTGGATTACTATAGCGGAGATGCATTTTGAGGGAGCTGCATCCTGTTGGTTTCATTCTGTTGAGCCTCAAGTTGCTTCTGCCACTTGGGAGCAATTTTGTGACATGATTAGTGAGCGTTTTGATCGTAACCAGCATGATGTCTTGCTTCGTAAACTACACCACATTGCTCAAACCAGCTTAGTGACAGAATATGTCACTGAATTCATCTCCATCATTGAACAGTTTACTGCTTATGTCGTGGCGGTGGATCCTATTTACTTCATCTCTCGTTTTGTGGATGGTCTCAAGCCTGAAATCCGTGCTGTGTTAATTGTGCAACGCCCAAAACACTCGATTCTGCCGTGAATTTGGCCTTGTTGCAGGAAGAGACCCTGGAGTTCACACCGGCTGCCAAAGTTGGGTTTCAATCAACCAACAATTATGGTGCAAAGCAGAATACAGTACCTGCAATGCCACGAGTGGACAAACTACAAACAACTGTGGACAAGCAGAAGGTGGCTCCTCCAATAGCTGATACTGATGCAAAGATGTCTGCACTTAAGCAGTATCGCAGGGCTATGGGTCTCTGCTACAAGTGTGGCACTAAATGCAGCCATGACCATAAGTGTTCTCCTAATGTTTTACATGTAGTACAAGACCACTGGGAGTGTCATTCTGTTGATGATGAAGAAACTCCTGAGGACCCACCTGATGAATCACTTTGTTTGGCCATCTCTAAAGCCACAACTAAGGGTGCTTCTACACCAATTCAAGGACAATTTAGCTTTGTGGTACTCTACAAGGTTTGCGTGTAACCATTCTTGTTGATTCTGGCAATACATCGTCTTTTGTCAATACTTCTATAGTCCAACATATGAGTTTCCCTAAGGTTATCACAACTGATAGTTCTGTTAGTGTGGCTAGTGGTGGGTTACTCCATAGCACTGGTATTCTATCTCAGACAACACTCCTTATTGATGGGCATTCTTTTACTGTTGACTTCAAAGTTCTGCCCCTTGTTCATTTTGATGTCATCTTGGGCATGGACTGGCTGGAACAATTTAACCCCATGCAGATGCATTGGAAGGGCAAGTATATGCAGTTTTTCTATCAAGGTGAGCACATTACTTTGCAAGGTTTTCCTCCAGTGCATTCTAATTCTATTTAGATGCAAATCTGTGGTGCCACATCTGATGCAGCTGAGTCTACGTTGTCTGAGATACCTCCTGAAATTAAGTCCATGATTGATGAATTTTAGCATTTGTTTGATCCTCCTTCTGGTCTACCACCACCAAGAGCTTGTAATCATACTATTCCTTTGCTACCTGGGTCCAAACCTGTGGCTGTTAGACCTTACAGGTACCCTCCCAAGATCAAGGATGAACTAGAACAACAAGTTGCTGACATGTTGAAACAAGGTATCATTAAACCCAGTGCTAGTGCATTTTCATCACCAGTCCTCTTAGTGCCCAAGAAAGATGGAGGTTATCATTTTTGTGTTGATTATAGACAGCTTAACTCAATTACTGTTAAGTCCAAGTTTCCAGTGCCTATATTTGACCAACTCATGGATGAATTGGCTCATGCTAAGTGGTTTTCCACTTTAGATTTAAGGTCTGGATTTCATCAGATTCTCATGGCCAGTGGTGAAGAATATAAAACTGCCTTTCAAACCCACTTAGGCCATTATGAATTTAATGTCATGGCATTTGGACTTACTGGTGCACCTGGTACCTTTCAAGGGGCTATGAATAGTACACTTGCACCTGGTTTGACGAAGTTTCTTCTGGTTTTCTTTGATGATATCCTGGTCTATAGTAAATCATTTGAAGAGCATCTGCTACATTTGCAACAAGTCTTCCTGTGGTTGCAGAGAGACCATTGGCACTTGAAGTTGAGTAAGTGCAAGTTTGCACAACAGTCTATCTCATATCTGGGCCATGTGATTCGTGCCCAAGGAGTTTCAACAGACCCCAAGAAAGTGCAAGATGTTCAAGATTAGCCACTGCCCACCAATGTGAAAGATGTCAGAGGATTTCTGGGTTTAGTAGGTTATTACAGAAAGTTTGTCAAGCATTTTGGCATTATTGCTAAACCTTTGACCCAGCTACTCTGCAAGGATGTTCCTTTCCAGTGGACTACAATTCACACTATGGCCTTCAATAAGCATAAATAGTCATTGTCATCTGCCCCTTGCTTGGCATTGCCAGATTTTTCCTTGCCTTTCCATATTGAGACTGATGCTTGTGCTCTAGGTATTGGGGCAGTGCTTACCCAAGAGGGTCATCCTTTGGCTTATATTAGTAAGGCTCTAGGTGTCAAGAATCAGGGTTTATCCACATATAAAAAGAAATACTTGGCTATATTAGTGGCAGTAGATCAGTGGAGACCTTATTTTCTGCAAGGCCAACTGTTTATTCACACTGATCAACAGAGTTTGGTTCATCTCAATGAAACAGAGGCTCCATACTCATTAGCAATAGAAAGTCTTCACTAAGTTGCTAGAACTGAATTATAAGATCATCTATAGGAAAGGAGTCGACAATGGTGCTGCAGATGCATTGTCTAGGAAACCTCATGCTGACCTGTTATCAGCTATATCTGTTATCCAACCTTAGTGGTTAGAGGACATCTGTGCTGCTTATGAGTCTGATCCTAAAGCCCTTGCTATTCTGGAAAAACTTGCTGTCAGTGGCACTACTGATCCTCATTTCTCTGTACTCAATGGGGTTATTTGATTTGATGGTAAAATCTGTTTGGGTTCTAACCTGATGCTGCAATAGAGGATATTCCATGAATTGCATGCTTGTGCATTGGGTGGTCATTCTGGTGCACCTGCCACTTATCACATAATTAAACAGATGTTCTACTGGCCCAAAATGAAGCATGACATTACACAGTGGGTGCAAAGTTGTCAAATTTGCCAGCAAGCTAAGCCTGACAGGTCTAAGTACCCCGGATTGCTCTAACCATTACCAGTGCCTGATTCAACTTGGTCTATTATCACTATGGATTTTGTGGAGGGTCTTCCTCAGCCAGGGCATGCTAACTCTATCCTGGTAGTCATTGACAAGTTCTCTAAATATGGTCATTTCATACCATTGAGGCACCCTTATATTGCTCATTCAATAGCTAAAGCTTTCCTTGACAACATTTACAAACTACATGGGTTTCCAAAAGCTATTGTTTCTGACAGAGATAAGATATTCACAAGTAAGTTCTGGCAGAATCTTTTTGCATATGCTAAGGTTGAGCTGAGACATAGCACTGTTTATCATCCTCAGTCAGATGGCCAAACTAAAAGACTTAATCAATGTCTAGAAACTTATCTTCGATGCTTTGTAATCACTTGTCCTTCTCAGTGGAGTAGTTGGTATCTTTGGCTGAGTTTTGGTATACCTCTTCCTTCCATTCTGCATTGGGCAAAACACAATTTCAAGGGATGTTTGGTCGAGATCCCCATCATTTTGGCATTGGTCTGGATTCAGTGGAGGTGCCTAACTCTGATCTCAATGAATGGTTGTCTGCAAGATCAGTCATGCAACAATCAATTCGCCAACATCTTCTTCGTGCTCAGCAGAGAATGAAACCACAAACTGACAAGTCTAGGTCCGAAAGATAGTTTGCAGTGGGTGATTGGGTTTATCTTAAGCTCCTACCCTATGTGCAGTCTTCATTGAGTCATTGATCAAACAACAAACTCTCCTTCAAGTTCTTTGGCCCCTATCAGATTATTGCCAAAGTTGGTGCAGTGGCTTATCGAATGAAGCTTCTTGACTCTTCAGTGATACATCTTGTTTTTCATGTTTCACAGCTGAAGATGTCCCATGGCAATGCATCTGTGAGCTCTGTTCTTCCTCCTGATCTGGTGTAGGTGCAGGTTCCACAGAAGGTGTTTGCAGCACCGCTGGACTGAAGGCGATCATCCAATTGAGAAAGTGCTGATCCAGTGGTCACATATGCCTTCAAGCCTTGTAACCTGGGAGAATATGGAGCAGCTGCGGCAGCAGTTTCCACGTGCTCCGGCATGGGGGCATGCCGGCTCTCAAGGGAGGGCGAATGTTAACTCTGGAGCTGATCCAGCAATACAGGAGCTGGGCCGAGCCGAACAAGATGATGCAAGGCCAGCCAGCCAGAAGAGACCTAGCCCATGTGTCTCTGGTCCAACGTGGGCGCCTGAATGAATGAGGCGCAAGGCGTCGGTGAAGCAACGCGAGACGAGCGAGTACTTAAGAGAGGAGAGGAACGAAGAATGGGTAGACCATTTTTGTAACCAGAATTTGAATTCATTAATGTTCACAGTAGCTTAGAAACTATCTCTCTGTTCTTCCCCAATTACCAATTTCTGAATCCCTAGCTCTTGCTAACAGACATCTGCATGTAACTTAATCTATTAATTAAATACTTCACTGAAACGTCAGGCGAAAAGGAAGCAAAGCATGGGCAGCCCCTTCAAGTATTTTTTTCTTTCTGACAAAGGTGCAGAGAATGTAAAATTTATCAGTCGTACTGTTTGGCATTTTAATTCTAAAAACCAACTACAGGCAAGAAAAAGACACAATTGTACTTCTCATACCTCAAGATGCAGAAAGGAATGAACCAAGACTGAATACCATCAAACACCTACACTGCATCAAAAGGGCTTGAATTCGGTGTCCAGAAGGATGTTGGATGCTTTGAAATCCTTATGGATCGCCTACCACACTAAAAGAATGAATGAGATCTTTGACCACTCCATCCTTGATCTATGATTATCTCACCACAAGTTTAGCCAAAGGCAAAAAAATTACAATCCACAATTCATAACAAAACAATCAATCAACACAATTGTTGAAAACTCATCCACAAAAGCAAACATGACAAGAGGATCAGCTGAGGGAAAGCAAAAGTAATGCCTTTGTAGGTTGTGGTTAAGTAGTCACCTTGTCGATCCTGAACTGGGTGCGCAGAAACTATCGTCTCCCAATCCAGATTTCTAGTGAAGACATGGCTGAGAAGGATGTCGAGATGTGAGAGGCAATACGACACTGAAATTTTCCATGGGCATTGTTGCTGCCATGATACTCAATCTTACCCCATCTCACGGCTGCTCATGGGGCCCATGAGATGCCTGCAGTAGTGCATCCATCAAAGTCATGCCAATAGAAGGGGAGAGGGCGTGGACATAGCGATGTGGCACCACAGGGATCACCACGGTGGTGCTCTCAACGCTACGGCGGTGCTGGTGTCTGGTCACGGTGCGAACCGAGTCACGGAGCCTCGTCGTCGGGGGTGTGAGTTGCCGACGGCGGCACATCAGGCATGCGTGGTGGGGAAGATGGTGGCGCATTGCTGATCGGGGAGGGGAGTGGTTGGGCAGCGTGGCATTTTTGTGGATGCGGAGGCATCGGAGGGGAACTGGGGTAGGAAACTACCCACATGGGTAGGAAAGGTTTCAGTGAACAAAGTTTCCATCCAAGTGGATCGTTTCTTCACAGAAACATGAGTTCCATATGTCAGGATGTCAGGAAGGCCCATAGGTATACGTTAGATGCACATCCAAGGGAGGAGAACTAAGGTGGGTAAGAAGGTTTTAGGTAATAGACATTTTCCAATTTCTTCCTCTTGCAATTAGATTAGCAGTTCAGTTGCCGGAGGTTAGATAAAATAACTAAAAAATATTTTATGAAATAGCGAAGGAATTAGATATTGAACCGCCCTTACAAATTGATTTGTAGGAGCGGTTGGATATTGAACCACCCCTACATATGCACGGCCACTATTTAAAATGAAGTAGTTAAACTTAAATTTTTGAAAATGATCTCGGATGAAAAAACACCCAAAATAAAGTTTGCAGATCTCAAAAAGTTATAAAATATTATAGTCGAACACTTTTTTATTTGAGTTCATCTTATCATGCTAAACTACGTCACAACTTCGAAAATTAAAAGTTCAAATATTTTAAACAGCCATAGATGAAAAAACACCTAAAATAAAGTTTATAGATCGTGAAAAGTTATGAAACTCTGTAGTTGAACACTTTTTTATTTGAGTTTGTCTTGTCATGCTAAACCTATGTTTGAATTTCTCAAATTTGAAATTCAAATTTTATAAATAACCTTGGATGGAAAACTTTCTAAACAAAAAGTGTAGATCTCAAAAAGTTATAAAATATTATAGTTGAAGACCTTTTAGTTTAAATTTGGTTAGGGCTTTAAACAAGCAAGTTACTCACGGTTTAGTATAATATGTGGAGAAACAAAACTATATATGAACATGTGATAGTGTAGTGCAATAGTTAAGGCAGGAACTGCACAAGGGAGAGGTCACTGTTGACATTTCTTTACGTCGTTACAAGGTTTGTTAGTTCCCGGCAACGGCACCAGAAATGCTTGTTGATGTTTCTTATGATCATGTAGAAGATTTTGCATGCGCATGGAATATCATTATAGCATTTCACCTAGGAGTATTCCAGGGTATCATATTTATCCACAGAGAAGCAATGGTTAAAGATAGTGATAGTGAACCACATCATGTATCTACTATCTAGTGTACCAATCTAGACTAAAGTGGGTTATGCGATATTTAAGAAAGGAGGACACCCAAGAGGTTCTACTCAAAGATAAGTAAATGATTGAGTAGTTAATAGGGAGAGCATGGGAGTCTTCTAAACAAGCACAACTCTAGCTATGGATTATGTAGATGTACCAAGAAATAGAGGAGTTTATCATGCACTTCGGAGTGCACCTGTTCAGAACTCACCACAGTAAATGGTTCCGACACAAAGCACCTGGAGCCCTAGTGATTTAAAAA
The DNA here is from genome assembly GCA_023333625.1 of Bothriochloa decipiens. Classification (NCBI taxonomy): domain Eukaryota; kingdom Viridiplantae; phylum Streptophyta; class Magnoliopsida; order Poales; family Poaceae; genus Bothriochloa; species Bothriochloa decipiens. The sequence goes on along the minus strand of CM041642.1, from coordinate 40,725,694 downwards.
CTATTCCAAGCGTGGTGGACTACACAGGCAAACAGGGCTGTCACCACCTGTTGCTACCACCTCCGGAGGACTAGCCACCATTCTAAGGCAACGTATATTCTAAGCACCTCGCTTACACTACAAGATACTACTCTAATCTAGCGCTTAAGACTAGAGCACTGACTAGCAACGTAGAACCCGCACAGGATAAACCACACTAAACAAGGCCAACATGGTTATTGGAGCATAGCTAAAGGACAAGACTATTACTTGAAGTAAAGACTTGGAAAAGTACTTGCAGAGAAAGTGATATCTTTATTGCAATAAGGAAAGTGTTACCAGAGCGGTACATAGCTATACCAGAGTCCTGAAGACTTTCTCCTGACTCCGAGCAGAGCTCCCGCTAAGACTACTACTAGAATTACATATTGAAGGGTAAAGCGAGAGCTCCTTCTTCGTGTGTGTTACAAATAAAGGATGTGGGCCTTTTTATAGTGCTCTGAAGGTCGGTAGCTGTGGCCGCGGGGGCGGGCGCCCTGGACATGCCATCCATTCGCACCGCCTTTCGATCCTACGGCGATGGCTCACTCCCCCAAGTCGGTTGCATACGAGATAAGTTGGTTTGGAGTCGGTTCCAACCAACTCAGCCTCCTTGAGTGCATGACAATGGGCCCATGAATCCAATTGACCTCACTCAGGAGCCCTTGGATCAAACCAACTTGATTTCGATGGTTGGGAGACTTGGGAAGGTGTTATCGCGGATAAGTGATGTGGTTGAGTTCGGGAGTTGGCACCACCAGGACGGCCACCATGGCCAAGGCGGCCACCATGGATGTGAGGGTGGGCGCCCTCACCCAGGCCGAGTTGCTAGAAGGTCGGGAGCTGTCACCCCCAGGGCGGCCACCGTGGCTAGGGCTGCCACCGTGGCCAGGGCGGCCACCGTGACCAGGCCTCCCACCGTGGGTTTGAGGGCGGGTGCCCTGACCCTGGCTGGGTTGCTGCCCTGTCATGTTCCACTCTTCTCCAATGTTCCCATTTCATTCATTTTTAATATTTTTCCTGCATACAAATAAAATTTCCAAGTAAAAGTGGAACTAGATGAGTTATAAATATAAATCACTACTTATATTGTTGGCTGTCCTCATTTTGATGCAATAATGATGGTCAAAATTGGTAGCTAAGGACTGTCAACAGTCACGAGTTCGAATCCCACCAGCCGTGAAGCGCGTTGCACGAAAAAAGCCACGACTTGGCCTAAATGAACTAACCCTAAATGAACTAACCCATTAACTAAGTGACATGAGATAGGTTAGTTCACACCAAGTGGTGGAACAAGGTGGCACTCAAGGATGATGGAGATGGCCACATTAGATGATGACCAAGTGCTCCAACATGGAAAAGAAGAAAGAAAAAAACAAAATGGCTCAAGGCACAAAGGTATAAACCACAGGTGCATTTTTGTTTGCCAATCAAGACATGATAGTGCATGATTGGTTTTAGGATAGATAGGCGGTGTACTATGAAAAAGGGGAAATCACGATAACTGTGGTTGTCGAGTGCCACTAGGTGAAGTGATTCGTGCATGCATTAGGACCTAGTGAGTGACTAACTATGCCCATGAAAATGCTTTAAAAATTGCTAACATAAGTGCCTAAGTATTGGACTTGTAGTGATGTTAGTGCTTAGAAGAAATGATGGAAGAAAAGAGATGAAGAGAGGAGCTTCTAGGGCATCAGACATAAGCCCGTTAAGAAATATAGGAGGTGCAACATCAATTAACATATTGCTAGTTGATGTGGAGGTAGGGGTTTTTTTCTCCCTATATATATGTAAAAATTCTCCTAGGAATAGACACACAAAACTATAATTGGAGTTTCAAATAGAAAAGGTAGTAAATTAGTATTTTTTTCTCCACTTGATACTATGTCATTGTCATAGTCTCTCCATCTCGACTATTAGCGTGCACCAGCGATCAAGAGAGCATGTCTCTAGAACCCTCATCTTCTTATTCTTGCACCGAGAGAAAAACCGGCACCCTCATCATTGTTAAGTAATTAGGCAATTAAGAATGATTGAACAACATATTGCATATCATGAGCAATGCTGGTATGGCACAGGCCCATGCACTACTGATCTAATGTCTTACCCTAGGAGAGCAGAGAGATCTTAATGGTGTCACACCCTAGAGAATGAGTGCATCGACCCATTGGGTGTGGGTTCGATGGTCAACAAATATTTATGAGTAGAGACAGAGCAAGCAATGTAAAATCCGTTGTACCCGCTCTATGCACCGATGGTGGTTTTTGGGTTGTTCTAGAGCTATCGGTGTAGTTTTCATGCACACTGTTTGACTCTGGCTAAGCATAGTCCCATGGTTTACTATGTGGTTCTGATAGTTGGTACGACAGCGTGAGCAAAGAGCCATTGAAGGTGTCAGTTTTTCTATTCAAAAGGGATGCATGGTGCCTTATACCACTGGGCATTGGGCTATGTTGGACTAGGATCATAGTCAGACAACCCATGCTTGAGGGTCCAATGTTTGGTTTGAGGGTAACATCAAGTTGAGAGCTTAGCACTCTATTTAAGGCACCTGGCTAGCCATTGCTCATACTCTTAGTTTTACATGCAATATATCCCTCTTTAGCTGAGAAAACCTCTCCCACTTATCTCCAAGCTTGATTGTACACCATCCAAAGTGAGACTGAGTGATTCCATATGCATTTGCTTGAGTGATTTCATCTAGTAGCAATCAGGAATCGTTGTTGTTGTGGTTTTCTTATTACTCTTGGTGGTTCCTGCCACCTAGATGGCTTGGGGCAGTGGATGAGTGTTGGCACGAGTCGGTGATTGTTCATGGACACACTGGGCATTTTGTGAGGGGTTCTTGACATTAGCCATATGGGAAATTGCAAAAAAAGGTACTCTAGTCCATTGCTTATGGCATTGGGTACCCCCTTGTGTGGTTCTTATGATGCCTTTGTGTAAGGCTCTCCTTGTGTATGCATGTTAGCACGTGAGCCAAAGTGAGTGAACCGTCACAATGAGGATGTAGGTTGCTAACAAGCAATTGAGCCTCGGGATAAATATTGTGTTATTTTTCTCATTGGATTTCTATTGGACACTTGTCAGGATTGGCATACCTCATTAATCTAGTGTAGGTGCTAGCCTGAGGATAAATATCACATTATTTGTCTTATGTAGCTAGTTGATTAATCTAGTATAGCTAGTTCTATTTATCTTTCCCACTAGCTCACTAGTTGGAGTAGTAGCAACCTAGCAGATAGCTTGATTGTGTGCTATAGTGATCATAGCAACTAGTATTCGGTAGGTGTCTTGCAACACAAAGTAGGGCTAGAGAAAAACTTGCCTAATTGTCATTTAGTTATATAACTCTTTGCTCTAGTGTTTTTTTAGAAAATTTTATTAGGCTATTCATCCCTCTCTAGCCATTTAGAAACTTTGAAATGATATAAGCACATGACATCATCTCAAAGCTTGCGATGTGGTGATGCAAAATTGTGAAGAGCCCATGTCCATCAGATGCTTTGATCTCGAGTTGAACCATTATGCCCCTGAGGTTAAGTGGTTTAGCAAAATATCTAAAGGCATTGCTAGAAATATGTGATAGCGCTATAAATAAGATAGAAGTTGGCCCCAACCAGCCATCTCTCTTTAGTTTTCATTTCTAGAGCCAGGGTTTCCTTGTCTCCAGTTTTGCTATTGAGATCCTCGGGCGACTGATACTCTGAGTTTTAATTCCTCTTTAAAAAATCAGACAAGGTTTATTTAGAGCAATAAAAAAATCATTCCTTTGAGACATGAGTCATTGATTCACACATGATTTGGCTTTGAGTTTTCTTCCTGGTTTCCCTCTCTTAACTCTTTTGATGGATTTCGATTTCGTACAGGTTTGATGGTGATTCGAGTGAATGGATTCGTTCTAGTACCTCTTAGAAACATCTTTAGCAAGTGGTTTGGGTACATTCTTCATGAGCACTTAGATCCAGCACTTTGAGGAAAAATTGAGAAAACCCTAGGACTTTTGATGGATTTTTGAATTGTGTTGATTTCCTGACTTCTAAGTGATGATCATCGAGCAATACCTTCTAAGCACCCAAGGGAACCTCTGCAAAGATTGAGATTCTTCGAAGCTCGTTTCAATTTATTTCACATTTTTCTATATGGAATTTCTACTACATAAAGCAATCTTAGAGTTTTGATAACTGTTTCAGGCCAATTTTTTGACTTGCTGTGATTGAGGTCATTTTTCAGTGGAAATATTCTCCTTGGCGTGCTAACTTCACCCACCAAGTTTCAGCCGTTTGAAATCATTTCATTGGTTTTTCGACTTTTTCCTTCTCCGTGTGGTGAAATAAAAAAAATCAGCTGAACCAGTTTTCCAACAATTTACATTTCAGCTGATTTTTAGTGGAGATGTTTGTCACGTTTCCTTAAGCCTCTCCACAAATTCTTATAATTTTTTGAGATCATTTGGTCAGTTTTTTGTGTTTGGAGCGCTTGGTTGGGCAGAGTTGGGACAGCGGCCCAAATCAGAAGACTAGGCTCCCATTCAACCCCATCCCCCCGCTGGTTGCCTTGCTTGGTTCACGCCAAACTCCAAGCATCACTTGAAAGACAATACAGAGGCATGGAAACAAGCTAGGGGGCCATGCCACCGAATGCGCGTGCGGAGTGACAAGCTGAAAGGCCAACACCAACATAATCCATCGAACGGGATAAATACCGGATTATCTTAAAACATAAATTATCATCGAAAGTATCTAAATTTGCCTTAAACTAATACAACTTTTCTCGCCCCAACAAAGCATATCTGCAATAACCTACAATGAAATATCAAATGCAAATAATCCACAAGCAAATATTATGAGATAGCTGCACTGCATATGTTGTTGCTACAAGCTCATGCTAGTCATTCATGTTCTTCTTGCTAATGGCCACCTTGAGCATAGACTTGAGAGTCTCAAGTTTCAGTGGTTTGGGCACAAACACGTCAGCATCAGCTTCCATGAATGCTTCCTGGGCACCAAAATCTGCTGAGACTCCAATGATCTTCACCTCAGTAGCTCCCATGGCACGAATCTTGGCTACAGCCTGCAAAATGACCCACCAAGAAATTAAATTTTGTCAGTTATGAGTCTTACTTTTGATGATGCTTAAGTTTACATTATATTACTGGGCAATCAAAAGTCTACCATAAAAATAACAGAATTGGTTCGTTAGCTTTGTATACTCTTCAAGTTTTTTGTTTTTGTTTCGGTAGCTTCCCAAAAAATAACTGATAATTAAAACTAGTAAGCTGAAATGCTAGAATTTTTTTCTATGCCGCCTAGAGAAACATGTGAATGTGAAGGAAAAAGAATTACAGGAAATAAATATGAATATTATATTATTATCTAGTTGAAATATATATATACCTCAGGGCCTAACATTATGGGCATATCTTTATCTGAAAAAACAATGTCAAATATTTTTTCCTTCAAGGAAACGATCAAAAGCTTCTTTTCCATTCTCAACTGTAATAGCCTCGCAGTTAAGTTTTTGCAACATATGCATGAGAATGAAACAATTAACTTTTATATCCTCCGCAACTAATGCCCTTGAGACAGGCCCTTGGTTCTTCGATGCCATGAAGAGATACTGCAAACAAAATAAGGATAGCACCTTTTTATGGAATTTTCCCAAAGATTTTCCGGCGTTATGCATTAAGTGGTAAGTGACGTCTCTGTCGACGACGAGGCGCCAGTGGTGACTTCAAGATCTCCAGATCTGCCGGGTGCTCAATCCTTCGAAGGTGCTCATAGGGGTAGGATTTACGTACGTGTGTTCTTAGGGGTGAGTATACGTGCATGTTATGGGCGTCTGTGTTATACTATATACTTTTTAAAAAAAATCCTGATACCTTTAAGATTAAACAAAATCATTATATTCTCTATTTGATTACAGCATCGTAGAACATATGTTATTTGCAAATCACACTGCCATATCATTCATGTATCTTGTTTTACGGTAGATTAGAATGAATGGCATATATATATATTATTACGGTAGTTCTACGGAACAACGGCGCAGACAATGACCGCAGATTAGAATGAATGATATATATAGACTAACATCTCTGGCTCTGGCTATACTCTGTGTACTAGCTATAGAGAGAAGTTTTTCTCTCTTTTCCTAAAATGAACCAGGGGACGATGAAACCACTATTTCTATGTTCGTCTCCTGCACGCTACAGCAATGAGCCGGAGCCATTTAGAGCCGCACCATAAACTGCGGTATACTAGCTACGACTACAGTCTAGACGAACTGTACATGTTGTAGAGAAAATATAAAAACAAAGAGAAGGAATTCAGGACCCACCTTGACTTCCGATGATGATGAAGCACACGTATATATGTTTTTTCTTCGTACTCGGCTGCCTCTTTGAGTGCTGCATGCATATCACAGTCACAGGCCCATTTTATAGGCGAAGCCAAGGGCAAAAGTTTGCCTGCCCAAATCTGAAAGATTTTTTCTTGTAACCGCTTAAAAATAAATGTGAATCGGAAAACTGATATGCCCAATTAAGTTCCAGATCAAAATGCAAGATCTCACATTCTTTGGGATCTGACACATGTGAATCCGCCATGGCGATGAGCAAGGCATCGGTGCATGATCAAGCTATAGCCACTCTTCATTTGCCTCGAGTTTTGGATGATCCTAGCGAGATTTTCTCATTAAATTTTGACTGGATTTAGGAAGAAAATTACCGCTGAGATTTCAAGGAGATCGCAAGAGATTTGTTTTTTTGTAAAGATGCAGATTTGGAGAGTACCTTTGGTACGATCTGCATCTTTCATGTATATACGTGTTGTTATTCCAGGCAAATCCAGTAGGATGGTGCCTTGCATCCTAAATTTTGTTTGGTTTGATTCTTTGCCTGGCCTTATCTTCTCGTTTAGGTAGTACACACGAATAACTGGTTACCACTTTTGGAGAAAATAACAACTGGTTTGCCAAATATGGGAGCGGGCCAAGGAAATTACTAATGCACTTATGTAGGGGATACTCGAGCCAAGATTTATGTACAGAAATATTCAAATACAGATTGGAAATGTCCTTTTCACTATTCATGTTAAGATATTCGAATCAAATACATATGCAAATCATGCTGATAGCTTAAAGCGAAATGAGCATATATAGCTTAACTCGTTAGATTTCTTATAGTAGGGTCAACAAAGCGTCGATATCTCTAGCTTCCCTGTCACCCAGCACCGCCGCCCCAAGCTTTGCAAAACAAAGCATGGATCAAGGATATTGATCTGCGACATGCAGGATTCGCTTCCCAGCACTCCGTGGAGTATATGTTCAACTCAGCGCCATTAGCCACGTCCAGCTACAGTTAGACCGAGAAGACAACATTGACAAATTTCAAGCAACCAATTTAGAAAATCTGGCCGTTACAAAAATGCAAATTTTTCAGATGGCTTGCCATTCAAAACAGAATCTGGACCTCAGACACGCTACAAGCACGAAATTGGCCGAATAACGTTGTGTGTCCTTTGTGCAGGCACGGTCAGCGTCTGGCATCCATATGTCTTCCAAGATTGTCAGTACATGAGGCATATCTGGAAAGGTATTACACTATGGTTTGGTAATGAACAATTGTGGTAATGAACGACCTTCCAACTGGGTGCTAGGTGACTCGGTTCAGACTTGTGGGATAACTTAGATCGCACACTTTCGGTAGCAAGACAAGGGCTACGATCCATCATCATTCTTGTCCGTTGGGAGGTGTGGAACAAAAGAAATTCAAGAATCTTCGAGTGCAAGGAGTCTAAACCAACAAAGCTTCTCCAAAAAATAAAGGAAGGGGCGAGTATGTGGGCAACGGCGGGAGCAAAGCACATCTCTAATCACTAGCGCGTGTTTGAGATGAGGTGTTTGGAGTTTTGACTCCACTTGTAAAATTTGTATATGTCTGTACATTGCCTTTCCAGCTAGCCTTCCTTCTTTTTAATATATCAGACAGCTTTCCTGTCGGTTCCATTTCAAAAGCACCGCCGCGCCGCTAATGCCTCCAAGGTGGAAACAAAACAGTATTAGGCATTTCGGCTTATAAAATTAGATATAAATTTCCTGTATATATCTGAAATAATCTTAATCTAAGATTGCACGTGGTAAGCCAAGGTATCTCGAAACTACCGGGGAAGTACGCTTAGAATCGGTTTTACAAATTCAACATATATAAGTTTTCAAAAGTAGGATACAAGACCCCCACTAAGACACGCCTAATAGACATAGAAACCAAAAGATGTTTTCGCAAACCAGCCCCCACCA
>CM041642.1:40636517-40716978 GCA_023333625.1 Bothriochloa decipiens | reverse complement strand
CAGAGTTACAAGTAGAATAGCCTATTTGGTACTATTACTAGACAGTGCGGTGCACGTCGTGTGTCGCAAGTCTTCATCTTGGGCTGGACCGTCTTTGATGGTGCGGCCCAAGTATAGCCGCAAAGGTATATAGGGGTCATATCCCGACAGCCAGTCCCCGAGCACTATGTATCTTGAGGGAGTCGCCGTCTTGACCTATGTCGAACAGTGTAGATGCAGACCACGTAGTGCCGACCAACGAAGATGCTGACCACGTAGTGCCGACCAGCAAAGATGCTGACCACGTAGTGCTGACCAGCATAGATGCTGACCATGTAGTACTGACCAGCGAAGATGCTGACCATATAGTGCTGACCAGCAAGGATGCTAACCACGTAGTACTGACCAGCGAGGATGCTGACCACGTAGTGCTGACCAGCGAGGATGCTGACCACACAGTGCTAGCCAGCAAGGATGCTGACTACGTAGTACTGACCAGCGAGGATGCTGACCACGTAGTGCCGACCAGCGAGGATGCTGACCACGTAGTGCCGACCAGCGAAGCTTCATCCCGAGCAGTTCGTAAGTCTGCTCCCGACCACAGCTTCCGTCAAAGAAGGTGATCTGTCGAAAGATGTATGGTGTTCTAAGAAAAAGAAAATTTCTTTTCACGTCCTGAGACGTGAGCCCACGTTAACATGTGATAAGAAGTATAACTGAGATACTAACATAAACCATCCGTATGGGCAAGGTAGCGAACCAAGAACAGAAGATAGGCCCGAGTCACCGTAAGGTGACGTGGGCCCACGTAGTCCCCAACTTCGATAGAAGATAGAAGATGTTGTATTGAGCTTTTAAGAAAAAACTCAACATAGCACTAACTGGTTTGTAGTCAGTGCCAAGTGACAAGTCGATGCAAAATTTCAGGTATGAACCTATGACCTTCTGCTTAGGAAACAGAGCACAGGCTCGATCGGGTCGAGGGACACCGAGAACCACTGGTCCGTAGACACCTCTGGGTGGCAAGTCGAGTGCGCAGTCCCCAGATAAGTCTTAGACAGAGCACAGGCTCGATCAGGTCGAGGGACACCGAGAACCAATGGTCCGTAGACACCTTTGGGTGGCAAGTCGAGTGCGCAGTCCCAAGGTAAGTCTTGGACGGAGCACAGGCTTGATCGTGTCGAGTGATACCGAGAATCGTTGGTCCGTAGACACCTTTGGGTGGCAAGTCGAATGCGCAGCCCCAGGTAAGTCCTGGACGGAGCACACAGGCTGTGCGGTGTGTGGCATCGAGCCGAGCGACGGAGGCGAGGCTGTGTGGTGTGTGACACCGAGCCGAAGCGACGATGACGAGTCCCCGAGCAGCACGAGGTCGGAGACGAGGTTGTGCGGTGTGTGGCACCGAGCCGAGCGACCGAGGTGAGGCTGTATGGTGCGTGATACGGAGCCGAGGCAACAATGACGAGTCCCTGAGCAGCACAAGGTCGGAGACGAGGCTGTGTGGTGCGTGACACCGAGCCGAGGCGATGATGACGAGCAGCACGAGGTCGGAGACGAGGCTGTGCGGTACGTGACACCGAGCCAAGTGACGGAGGCAAGGTTGTGTGGAGCGCGACACCGAGCCTTGTCCCTGAAAAATAAACACAAAGACCTGTAGTACATGATGTATAAATAATTGATCTACGGAGAGAGAATCAGCAGGCTGATATATTTTTAAGAGGCATATTAAGCGGGTGATAACATATATGTCGTTTTTAATATTTGATATTTAGTCGTAGAAAAAAATATCGACAATTAAGTTTTGCCCCTGCCCTCGAAGCGAGCTAACTCCATAGATGACGTAGAGATGCGTTAGTGAACAACGTAGGATCACCAGGATCATTAGGTACCTAATACCGTTAGAGAGCGACTACCGAATCTCCTAGTGTCATGTAGCGTGGAGCTGTAACACATCATAAGAGGATCGAGACACAGTGCCTTAAGCCGTTCTTGACGGGCAAAAAACAAAGTTTAATTGTGACTTATGCAGAGCGTATATATGATAGATCGGTGTACGGATATAAAACTGTAACAGAAAAAGATCGACAAATAATTTTATTAGTTAAATAAACTTAGCTTGGCTTTAGAGACGCATGTTGTAGTTGTGTAGATGGAACGGCTCGGACAGCTTGCCGGTGGCCGGGCGTGGGGCGCGTGACGACTTGACGTTTGTCGGCAACTCTTACGGGTACGTGAAGTTGTTGTTGGAGACTCGTAGTCGATCTGGCTAACTTCCTTGGCTCGCTTCGGACGGCTGCGGGTCGACGTAGCTTGCTGTACGGCTCGTCGAAAAGCTTGGACGGATGCTGGGACGAGGCTCGTCTCGGTCCGATCGGAGCTTGGTGATCTAGCGTCGTTGCGGGGCTGATCAGATCCGTGCCGCAAAACAACAACGACAAGCAACGTTTGGACTCCTGGCAAAATAGGCACGTACATATGTAGATATCCGAATACATAATGCATCGTAGTATATTAGATTCCAAAGCAAACATAAAGCATTGACTTGAGCAAAGCCCATTAGTGGTTTCTAAACTTGTTCGACTGTGTTATTCTGGTCTCTAAACTCGTAAATCGATCATCTAGGTCCTTCAATTTGTTCCGTTGTGTCATCCCGGTCCCTAAACTTGGAGATCAATCGTTTAAGTCTTCAAACTTGTCTAGTTGTATTATCCTGGTCCCTAAACTTGGTTTTGACGTAACGATATAAAAACTCACTATAAAAATAATTCATAACTTATTTATACGAACTTGAATTAAAACAAACTTTATATCAAAATTATAGCGCTCAACACGATCTACAACTTTGCAGTTGAAAAGTTTTTTATTTGAAGTCATTTAATGTCCAAAAATCTAATTTAAAATTTAAAATTTCAAAATATGTAAACTAAATACAATATTTTGGGACCCTAAATAGTTTTAATTCAATAAAATTTCAACTAAGAGGTTGTAGATCATGACAAAGGCTACAATTTTGATATAAAGTTTGTGTTGATTTGAGTTCGTATGAGAAAGTTATGAATTATTTTTATATAGAGAGTTTTAGATCATCATATTTTGATAAAGATGAGACACAAAATAAAATTAAGTTAGGGATGAGGATGACACAAATGGATAAGTTTGAGGACTCAAACGTGTGATCTCTAAGTTTAAGGACAGGGATGATACAACCGAACAAGTTGGAGGAACGGTCGATTTACGAGTTTAGAGACCAAGATAATACAGTCGAATAAGTTTAGGGATCGCTGATAGACTTTACTAATTTGACTTAGCTCTGCTCTATTGCATGGAACAGATCACGGCGTTTTCGAGAGTTGTAGATGCGTTTACTGCTTGTCCGTGACGTCGATCAGGTTGATGTATTGGGGAAGCTGGCCTGGATATCTCCGATGGATCTGCACGTGGTGCATGCTCCAGAGTCTCGCATCATCTTCACGTCATGGCGATGTGGATCACGTGCAGTTGGTTGCTTGCATCCGTCTTGCTTGTTTGTCTTCAAGATTGCCGCAAGTCAGATCGGTCACGGCTTCCCGTCCTATCGACCATGCAGGCCTGGCGTCGGAGTTGCAGCTTCTAGAAGTTGGAGTCGAAATGGGGACGGACACGTCGAGCAGGTCGAGGCGAGCGGGTCGTTGGTTGCTCCTGACGAAGTCGACGTTGCCACCGGAAGCTGGTGTCGTCGTGGTCGACGACGAAGAAAATTTTCATCTGGTTCACCAGATGATCAGCACGTACTCTTTATCTGAGGCGTTAACTGTCGATGAGATATCATCGGTGGTCCATCAAGGGATAGACTTAAGATGGTAGATTGATCGGTAGGGGTCCACGTGATCGGGAACTAGATGGTTACAGAGATACAAGACACAAGATTTATACAGGTTCAGGCCGCCAGCTTGACGTAAAACCATACGTCCTGTGCTCTGTAAATTGTTTTAAGTATGGGATCGTAATATATATGCCGAAGGGACAGAATTATAAGTAGAATAGTATATTTGATACTATTACTAAATCGCGCAGTGCACGTAGTGTGTCGTACGTCTTCATCTTGGGCTGGACCGTCTTTGATGGTGACGTCCAAGTATAACCGCGAGGGTATATGAGGGTCATACGGAGATATCCAATAAGTCCCGTCATGGGAGAAGATATTTTGCAATTTGCAAATGTGCCCTCAAGTATTAGTGATTTAATCTGCAAATGGTGTGCGGCTACAGATAGTGAAAAGCACAGGAAGAAAAGATAACCCAATTTGATGTAACCTGTACATTTCCGTGGAAAGGAATGTGCTAATTTTCTAGATTAATATAATCCCAAACAATTCAATGTTGCATGTATAAAATGTTCTAGCATGATTGTTTGTACTGACTTATTTAGAGTTTTTTAAAGTCCACACTTGAATTGTAAAAATATACATACTCACGACCAGATAAATGCTCTCAGTTTGAAACAGTAACCTCGACGATGGGACAACTATAGTCTCTTTTGTTCTAATGTTTCACTTCTGTATACACATGCACTCGTCCTTTCCGTGTTTCTTTGGCAATATAACTCTTTACTTTCTATAATACCTCCGAACAGTTCTTTGTCCCCGTGGGGTTTCTTAGACACCGTGATATTGCCGTCACAGCAGCTTCAATTGAGGCGTCCTCTCCCTGATCCATGTTCAAGATAAGCAAAGACACAATCAATAAATACTGACGAAATTCCATCCATACATGTAAACTACAAAATAGAGAATGAAAATATAAATAACATTGTTTTGGCCAGCCCTCCTTTTTAGGATTTTGTATTTTACTTGTAAATCCATCAATAGGCTGTAAACAGGTTGTGCAGTTGTTTCGACTCTAGCATGGTGACTCCACTATTTTTCCAACCTGATGATGTATATTTTCCTCAACATATAGGTCTCCCATTGGAAATTTAGGTTGTTGATCTTAGTAGAATTTACTACAATGAGACACAAGGTAGAGGCCCTGGTGCAAGCGGTAGAGCTTTACCACCTGTGACCAAGAGGTCTAGGGTTCAAGCCCCAGCCTCTGCACATTTGTACAGGGATGGCTGCTGGCTATTTTTCCTTTCCCAGACCCCGCAGTGCGGGAGCCTACGACACTGGGTACACCCCCTAGACACAAGGTACAATCGGTCCTCCTCATGACAAATTCAAGACTTTATAAACTATGGTAGGATTCCAAGGCTAAATTGGCATTTAAAACATATTTTGTCGATGAATTGAGTGAGGAACAGATACTGCAATGCAATATGAATATATTATGATAACTAATAGGTCAAACAATAGTATGTCACCTTTTCTTTCCAGTAGAACATGTTCCCATATTTCCCTGAAACCTGACTCCAAAAGCTCCGAGGGACGTCTAAATCAACTAATGGACCAATGTTGAAATTTATTATGTTACCTACCAAAAGATTCCCAGATTCACTACATATGACTCAACAATAAATATCACAGCGAATAAAGTTCAAGCATTTTATAGTACTAAGAATGCCATAATATTCAGTGCTAAAATTCTATTTAGTAACATCTTCAAATAGACAACTATAGATTCCTCTTAATAACATCAAATGCAATTTGAATGACCCAATAACATTCTGAGGAGGAGTATGCACAATGACAAAGCTTGACACAAATGGGATCACCAACAGCAATAGGGAAATATGTTTCAACTTATGTGCATCAGTTTCAAGGAATGGATCTATTGCTTTTCAATTATTCATTTACGTCAAGGAAAAAAGTAAAATTGTGCCATGCTTCATCTTACAAGTTTGTCAAAATCTTCCACATTCTGTGAGACTACAGCATTTATTTACACCAGTGTGATACAAAAAACTCTCCATTATTGGATTCAGCGAAAAGACCTTCCAATTAGTTTGTTCAGCCACCCAGTCCATTCATTAAATTATTCAAATTTCATGTTCTTTTTTTTTCCTTTTGCTCTGATCAAAAGTGATATACAAAACTAACAGTTGCAACATTTTTGAAAAAAAAAAAGGAAAAAAGAAAAACTTGGCCATTATGCTGCAAGTATCATACCGAAGGTTGGATCAGCAACAAAAACAATAGTACGCTCATCAACCTGCCAGAAATCTTTGATAGCCAATCCTGGAACAATATAGCCCAAATAGCAATGAAATAAATTGCAACAATAGGAAATTACATGCAGAGTCATGAAGATAGGGTTTTGTGTTCTGCTAGTATTTAGTTCAGTAATGGAATAATGGTACAATCAAATGATTTCCCTTAGACGAAATAAAGTCATATGATGTTTGGAAATTTGATTGAAAAGATGTTGCATACTATATTGGAACAGAAAGCCATTTTAATCATAAAACTAAACTGCAGGCCTGCAGAGTACAGCAATACAGGATACTGACTAAGATAATGTCATAAACCGTTAACTAAAAAGAGAGAACATACAAAGACCAAAATAATATTTACAGAATGTTCTAAATGGAACTTGGATTAGGAAAAACAAGCATCTACAAGCCTACACATCTCAAGAATTTTTTGAAAAGCTATGTTATAGTTCTAACATGGAACAATCTCCAAATTTTGCTCATTTCTATTGTCATAAACGATAGCAAAAACAACAAAACCATACTTCATTATGGTAAAAATATTTGGTCATCTTCATGTGGTTAATCAAGATATCTAACAAGAGATCGAATATGCAAGTTAGGACACTATAACAAAGCACACCAAGATTAACTATTGTTTTTAATGAAAATAGTGATGAAACAATGGAAAGAAAGCCAAGGGTGCACCATATAGATCTCACCAGGTGTATCAGGATAATTCTGTGCAAGAACTCGCAGTTTGTACCCTGTATCCTTCTCCAGGTCTTCTATCTCTTGGCGCAAACGGGTTTCCTAAGAACAAATAACCCTTCTCAGTGATTGATGTGTAGCTAAAAGCATTTCCAACAGATTATACATCTCATCTCCAATACTAAAAGAATACAATAAGAGGGATTGTGCTTGCTCAACAGATGACTCATCATATCCCAATACCTAAAAGTTTTAAGTACTCAAAATAACCCCTTCTCCCTCAAATGTAGGAGATCCACCTTCTCTCCCCTATCCACTTTAAAGGTATTAGTAATCTGTTGAGGAAGAAGAAAAAGGTAGCATACTAATAATAGGAGATCACCTATATAGACTTTTAGGAGATGTGGGGTAGGTAATCTGTTAGAGATGCTCTAACAAGACAGAGAGTGCATTTCAGGAAGAACAAAAAAGCTATCAAGGCAAGTATTCCTCATCATATCAATATAAGACATAACATGAGAGATAAGACATTTCAGGGAAGATATATATGGCAGGATGAACAGATCATGACCATTTATATCCTATAAAAAAGGGCGTACCCAGTGCCGTAGGCTCCCGCACTACGGGGTCTGGGGAAGGGAAAATAACCAGCAGCCATCCCTGCACAAATGTGCAGAGGCTGGAGCTTGAACCCTGGACCTCTTGGTCACAAGCGGTAATATAAATGTTTATTTTTTCCCTTCTTCCATGGAAAAATATGCAGGACACTCAGGATTAGACTAGAAGAATAAATAGTATTGGGATCTTCAGCAGTTGTTGATTTCGATCAGTTTGATGCTTCCAAGTTAAGTTTTCCAACATCTAGTCATCAATATTGTTGATCTGGGACTAAACTTCCTAAATGCCTGTGAAGAAAAAAAATATTGAGTGTAATGTAATGGGCTGGAACTACCTGGCCTGATGAGAGAAAACCAGCAACATCGATGACAGTAGTAAATTCTTTAGGAAGCAATTCTGGTTTGTTTACCCCACTTCTGGCATTAGCCAAACCAACAACTGCAAGTACCACATGTTAAGTGCACTTAATTGTGAACAAAAGGCAAATTTACCCCAAATAAACTTATTCTATCCTTCTCTTTTTACGAGACGTGCCAGTAAGAAAAGAGAAAAACAACAGATTAATGAGTTGATAAAAAATGGTACCAGCACTGTACAGCAGCATATGGTGACAAATATAAATCTGGAACTTGATCAGGGTAGTTATTTCAAGTTATAGATTAATCTCACGAATAGTTAGGTACTTCATTACTCTCCTTCACCATCCACCTGTTAGTGTTATCATACAGCTATACAACGGTAAACTGAATTAAAATGAGCTGTCATATACTCATATCTCTGCACTTCATTTCAAGAGCCTCCCCTATTCCTAACCTCATACGTCTCCCCAGTTCATATTTCTCAACTAGGCATAGGCAGCTAGAACAAAAGTATATATGGATGAAGAAGAGACGGCATGTTCATGTTCTTCCCACAAATAAAATTCTTTATTTTCTTATTATTTTTGCGCAAGAATAACATTCTTTAATTATAGGCTTACAGCAATTCGGAACCGCAATGCCCTTCTTCGCCCTACCACCTCCTTCTCTCAGCAATGTTCCACGAAGCATTTTAAATCTGTAAGTGCCGAAGTAAACAGCAAAGCAAAGCTTACGGCAGGTGAAGGAGACGGAGACGGCGACGGCGACGGCGAGCACGCCGGAGACCGCGGCCTTCCATGGCACAGCGCCGGCGAGCTTCCCGGCCCAGGAGGCAGCAGCCTCCCTAGCAGCGGCGAGGGGTTGCGGAGTCCGGCTGGCGCAGCAGTGGACGCGAGGGAGGGAAAGCGCTCTTGGCCGTGGGCGGCGAACGGATAATGGCGACGAGGTTGATGATGTCGTTCTCGAGAGCGTTAGTGGAAGAAGACCAACAACGGATGGGAGAAGAGCCATCGCCATGTGTTTTTCCCTTTTGCTTTGCTTTTATTTCCTTTTTCTTTTGGTGATGAGAAGCCTAGGGTTGGGATAAGAAGATTCATTTTGCTTTATTAGAACCTATTTTATTACTAAAAATCATTAGAAATATTTTTTCCTCTATATTGTTTAAAAAACAAATCATATCATTAGGCCTATCGTATGGCTAAATGATGCAATTAGCTCGCGTGACAACCTGTATAGACTAGTTTTTGGGGAAATTTTGTTTTCAGTCTATAAATGCAAATGTTGAAATTGGTTTATGAAAAACAAAAGCTATATTAAATTATGCTTTGGCTAATAGTGCTGTTGTGTATTATTTGATACTACCAGTTCATCGACCCCTGCTCCAGGAGAACCTTAGAAGACATAAACATTATTTATTTAATGTTTAAATACATCTAACTAATAAAAATGACTAATGTTTTACTTTGTATTTTTCTAACACAGTAGATTTTATGTATTCTCTATCAAGTAGTGATAAATGTATCAATTATTAACTTATATGCTTCTTCATCCATATTCATAGTTTTTTCCTTTATACCGCACCTATGTATATTTTCTTTATACATTTTGTTTAAATTTTTTACAGGTATTACTCCCATTATTTTAAATTATAAGTTGCTTTAACTTTATTTTTATAGAATTTATTATATATCTAGATATATTATTATAATATTTAAATATATAGAAAAATTAATATACAAAAAATCAAATGACTTATAATTTGGATTTAAAGGAGTATTTATTTATTATGATTTATTTTATTATTATAGATACTTACTAATTATTTCTTTATTTTATGATTTACATAAAAATTTTGAATAAGACGAGCAATTAAATAAGATGTCTGGAAGTCGAAAACGTAACTTATTTGCGGGCAGTGGGAGTATTAGTATGTAAGTTTGGACCTACTATCTTTTGTTTTTCTTTTTTGACTGAAAAAACCATGGGGGAGCTCCGACGGACCCAAACCCCTGCAGCGATGGTCGGTGGACGGCGGGGCGGCGGATGGCGTTGCGTCGCGTCGCGAGGATGAAGAGACGAGGAAGAAGAAGAGGTTATCATTGGGGTCAGGGTGGTCGGCGGGTTTTGGCGATTAGGATGGTCAGTGCATAGCACGACCCGTCGTGGACGCTCCTGCTCGCGTCGGGACGGGAGTTGGAAGGAGGGGAAAGAGCGATGAGAGAGAGGAGGTAGAGAAAAGAATAATTGAGAAGGAGAAACAGAAGCTCTATATATATTTAATTGGCCGGATTCGGAGAGAATTGCGTCAGAAGCTGAGGAGAAGAGAGAGAAGCCATGGAAGCGGATTCAAGTAAAATCTGAAATCAATAAATCCTTGCTATTTACCTAGAGATTTTACGGTGGGGTGACTTTGGGTGACATGGCCGGTAGTTCCTTTCGAGGAGCGCCGTCGTGATCCCTCCTGCTCACGTCGGGACGGGAGTTGGGAGGAGGGGAAAGAGAGACGGGAGAGAGGAGGAGAAAAGAAGAATTGGAAAGGAGAAGCGAATGCTCTATATATATTTAATTGGCCGGATTTGTAAGGAATTGTGGCAAAAGCTAAGGAGAAGAGAGAAGGGAGAGAAGCTAAACAAAAGCAGATTCAAGTAAAATCTAAAATTAGTAAATCCCTATCATTTACCTAGAGATATTATGGTGGGGTGATTTTTGGATGACGTGGCCAGTGTTTCCTTTGGAGGAGCACCCCATCCTTCTATTGTCTTAATGTTCCTTTCATGACAAAGATTACATTATTCAAGAAATCATAAAGTAAACTAATGGCAGTGGGGAGTGTAATGGCTTCATCATCTTGAAACTTATGTCATGTAGTACTTTAATTTTGTGATCCCCATTGCTGAACCAAGGAATAAACTGAACAAAACAAATAAACTGATCTAATGTTCGTAACTATTGTACCATAGTAGCTCAGTAAATATGTGGATCGATCATGTTGGAAATTTAGTGTC
Organism: Bothriochloa decipiens; assembly: GCA_023333625.1. Classification (NCBI taxonomy): domain Eukaryota; kingdom Viridiplantae; phylum Streptophyta; class Magnoliopsida; order Poales; family Poaceae; genus Bothriochloa; species Bothriochloa decipiens. Next base: position 40,706,201 of record CM041642.1, on the reverse strand, counting down.
AAAAATTTTCGCTATCTAGAATTTACTAGGAAGCATGTCTATACGTTATGAAAAAGAAACTATCAATCATTCACAAAATACGAGAACTTGAATGATACATATCTATTTATGGTGCTTTCTACAAAGTTTCAAATTTATTATTTTATTATTACTATGACATCCACAACATAATCTAATGTTGGCAATAATATGAAAATACCATATTAAGCCTATATTAGATTTAAGATACGATCACTACACCACAATCGTTAAACAATCATGGGACTTGATGTTGCTGTAAGCGGTGGACAGTCCGTTGCTAAATGTCATAGCGACACTATTGAAGCCGTCTTTTTATGTATACAACGATGGACTTCATGACTTCATCTAACAGAACCTGTTAGAACTTTTAGCACCTGACAATTTCATCACAGTAAGAACTTTTATCAACTCACAGTCCACGAGCCCAATTAAATAGGTAAAAAATAAAACAGATACAATATTGAGATTATAATGTACAAATTTTGGATGACATACACAAATGACTGTCATACTCTCAAATATCAAATGAGTACATATGTAATCATGTCACTAGCTTGTTGACATCAAGCCAACATACAAGCATACATCCATCAAGCATTGTTCCCTTGTTGTCCAAAAGCCATCAACTAAAAGCGATCAAACATTGATCAAAAGCTAGCACCATCAGGTCTCCAGTCCAAAAACAATAAAACCTAGCACCATCAGGTTGGAGTCTAAAAACAAGAACCACCAGGTTGTACTCCAAAAGCACACCCTGTCTCCTTGTCTCCTTTACTCCACAAAGCGCAGCAAGAGAATCCCTTGCTGAATTTTCCTATCCCATCAACTCCCTTGCTGAATTTTCCTATCCCATCAACTCCGGACACGCTTCAACAACTTTATTCAGCTAATTCTAGGAAGAATGAATATGTATGTTTATAAATCTTTGACCTAAGATAAACCTGGATAGACTTATACTTTGAAGTAATAATATGCATTCTACTAACTCACACATGGTAAATTCAATTTGCATAGGCTAGATAAGTGTCCTATTACACATGAGCCTTCTCACGGGTTTTGAAATGTGCTGATGTAATACTAATCACTTTTGCCTAAGATTTTGACTTATAAAAAACAAGAATAGTGGTCATGATTGCTGATCACTGGGAGGCAGCAGCTTACACTAGCATGGTCATGATCAACCGCACAAACAGCATAGTGGCCTGTCCCTAGATGACCCTATAGCAGCAGGCAAAGGCTGAATCAAGAAATCACAAACGCCAACAATAATACAAGCAACCAGAATTCTTTGTGCATCAACAGATGGTGAATTGTACAGTGGCTGAACATTGTACAGCTGCTGAACACAATGGTTTCTGAATGGCAACTACAAACTTAGAAGACAAAGGGGTGTAAAAGATGATTACCTGGTTGTGATCATTGTTATTTTGTACATCCATATCACACAATTTAACATCTTCATCTAATCCTGTAAAAAAAATAAGAATTATGGTAGCATTGGTCAAAAAACAGTAATTTTTCAAACTTGTGCTGGCTAAGACTTGTGGTTCCAACAAAAAAAAAACCAGTACAGGATCAACTTCTTAATTGATTTTGGAAGTAAACTACATACTGTGATCTCAGAAAAGGTGGAGGGAAAAAATATAAACTACTGAACTTAGCTAGGCATTGATATGAGTTATAAGCTCTAATTATATGATGGCTTTATTTCAGTCTTTAAAGCATGAGCCTAAAAAGCACTGTCCATCTCAAAAAAGGTGGGGGAAAAAATGTAAACTGCTGAACTTAGCTAGGCATTAATGAGTTAGAAGCTCTACTAAAAATCACTACCCGTCTCCTATCGCTGTGTTGCCCTCACAAATGTTACTTACACTTAGAACTTTTAAGGTATGTGATTCTTCACCCACAATCAGATCTAGCACAAATTATGGAACTATATGAGGGTGACACCAAGCAAGTGGAAACATAAATTACCTTATTACCTTAGTGATGGAATTTGTAGCACTTTGCATCTCACTAAGCAGCCAAACAAACGAAGGCAGCTCTGTCCTGCTCCAGGACACTGAAAAGAAGAGCAGCATAAATGACTAACAATATATATACACCAGTGATTAGATCAGATCCGAATACAAATAGTCCAAGAAAGAAAAATCACTAACAACGTTGTTATATTCATTAGCTGATTAAACAAATCACTGTTGCTAACATCCCAGAAGCACACTGAAGTCCAATTAAGACCAGAAAATGAATTGTTCTCTGTAAACATCCGAGCCTTGACATTTAAGAGAGCATGTGAGATATAAATTAGAGGTACACTAGCACAATTAGCAGGTTCATGTTATAGTCCAAGGTTTCCTTAAGCCGCATACCAAATAATTGAATACAAAATCTCTGAATTCAGTATCTCTTTTGTGCAATTATCTAAATTCAGTGGCTTTGTAGATAGCACACCTGTATCTGACTGTACCATCATATATGCAAATATGATCAACATATCTTGGTGGCTGTCTACATCTCAAGACTCAAGGGAACTTCACAGCTCATCACAACTGCCGAGAACAAAACCACCAAAAGTGATTTCTTTCTTCAACAGACTAACCAACCCACCAGAAGTATGTGACATATAAATTACAGCTAAACCGGTCCAAGGCTGCATCATCTTAATTATATAGTTTGGCTGGCTGCACAGAACTGCTGCAGCGCTGCACTGGTAGCAAAAAATAAACTGAACTCACTTGTCATGAAAGGATGAGTTTCACACCGGATAATGCACCAAGGAAAATACTCAAAGGAGATAAAACTGATGTTGTGGAGGATATTGGAACTTACTGTATCTAAATGCAACAAGTGGGCTAGCAAGGTGACATACGTTTACCCATAAGAGCAGTAGGATATATCAGACACTGCTGAAGCATCGAGGAAAAGAATCAAAGCAATAGAAGGGTAGGCAAGGTCCTCTTTTTTTTGGTTAAGACAGCAAATTGCTTTAAGGTAGACATAAGGCTGTACAGCCCAAGTATGTAAACAGAGGCAAGGTAGGCTGTACAGCCCCAAGTATGTATATACAGAGGCAAATTGTTTATGCATCATGGAAATGGTTGACCACTATGGCTTATGTGCGTGAGTAGTCTTTCCGCTTGAAGCCTTTGTCCATGGTTACAGAAATACTCATTAAGGTCTTCGTATGGTTGGATAAAACCAGATATTTGACATGTACATCATGCGGCAAACAGCATGACATTAGCAGCAGTGGATGGCGGGGTCATTGGCATAGGTGGAACTGGAACAATCATTAACGACCTGCAAAAAACAATTCAAAAAAAAGAGGTATCTATCATGAGTAGAGGATCCACAAATCATTCTATTAGTTTGCAGGACAATGTACCACAGTGTACATGAGGTCAGTGCCATTTGTATGAGTTCATGAGCCATGGATAGTATCACAAAATTATGGAATCAAGGCATCACCGACTGATTAGGAAAATGTTAATTACGCATACACATTGTAATTATGAGACTACTATGAGTCAGCCTATGTTACCAGTGGTACCAAAATGTTGGATTTTTATTCAATAACAGAACATTACCAGTTCTCATAGGTAACAGTCTAAGGCAATAGCAGACACTGACACACATAGGCTCAATAAACCACCTGTACTCTTTTAAAAAATGACTCATCTTAATGCACTTATGGCTTAAGCAAACGGAGCTTCAGGGACTCTTGTCAGCAGCTGCAACAGAATGAAGAACTGAAGCAGAAATCATCTTTCAAAAACAATAACAAATGTAATAATGTTGTAGCTATAGCACCATACAATGGCACTGCAATGGTAGAAGCATGTTTATTTGGTTGGTAACCAAATTTGATGTATAGGCAAATCCTCGAGCAGCTGTGTGCATCATCCATGAAAACCATAGAAGATACAATTGACTAACAGAGAGGACGATGGGTCATCAGCGGGTGCGGCGACCTTACCCTTCTTATTGCGGCTGGAGACGCTGCAAGGCTTCCGACGGTGTGCCCCGGCCTCGTCCCTGGACAGCGGTGCCATGAACCCAAAGATGCTGTGATTAGCGTGGGAGCCAAGGTGGCGGTGGCGGGTCTGCCCCGTGCCTTCTTTTTTTTTTTGAGAAATACTACTATATAAGAATTTATATTGAGAGATATAACGCATATTACCTTTTTTGGCTTGATCTAAGTGATAGTACCATTATAAGATAAATTGCAACTGCAATTTGTTTTGATTCTTTACAACCTTGTGTTAACCTTTTTCATATCTTCAGAAATGGACTCAATATAACTCTGCAATGGTGATGTTAAAAATCAACTACACATACATGCTAACCAAAGACCTCCATGAAACACATGATCAAGTTTCTCACGTTCTAGTTTTAAGACATTTAAAATTTTTGTGGGTCACCTTAGGATGTCCAAATGGAAGTTATTGATAATATGGTATATTTACGCTATTTTGGATAGACCAAAGAATGCCTATGTTTGCTCCGCTTGTCTGTCTTAATTCGTCCCCAGCTATAGGACATATGAACAAAGTTGATATATTTAGCAATGATCTTAACGTAGATTAGACATACAAGGAACAATTTTAAAGTTCCATGATACCTTTCACCTGTTAGACAGTCTGCAATTTTTACACCACCTCCAATATTTAATGTGATGTCAGATGCCTTAATACGAGGTACAATTATTCCCTCTCAAAACACTGCTAAAGGCATCAAAATAGTGGTGTTGGCTATAACATAAAAAAATATTCTAAGGGCCTATTGTATATGCACCTCTGGATTGTCACCTTGCAATATAAATACATGTGTTCATGGCATTTCAAAATTGGAAACATAAAAAGTTTAGGTCATACAAATTTAAGCAAAATGATAGAGGGGTCTCCTACTTTTTCTTTAGAAAGTTCAGATGGATATGGAAGGAGAGATCTTTGTAGAAATTGCAAGGTATAAGTTTTCGAACTATTTTCACAGTGCACAAAACAGACCTCTTGTCTCACACCATCAACCCAGGCGAACTTGAACATTTCCTTTTTGCTTTCTCTTCTTTTCCTTCAATTCTTTATTCTCCTAAGGATAAAGAATATCATATCAGATATTGTAGGCATGATAGCCTGCCATCTTCCGCTATACTCTAGCTGCAAACATACTGAAGTCATAAATTAACATAAAAACTAGTTGTGTAATTTGTTGGAGAACAAAAAGATTACTAAATGTCAATTCATAAACACTTACCGTTGAAGTCATTTGTTTCATCCTCTTGTCCTTATCAAGGTAGTCTTTTATTTCACTTTACAATATGTGATCTTTGCCAAGATAATTTTGTTTCCAAAGCATTGAAGAAATTATTATTAAATCTTTCAAGGTTTTTATATTTTTTTATTTGGATGCCTGCTTAACGTATAGAGTTATTTACAACCTATAACACAATTAGACGATGAATAATTATTCTTCACGATGAATTTAGTAGTATCAATCTTGTATTGTTAATTAGTCTATATATCAACAGCTTGACTTGGGAAGAGACCTTGATGGAGGCAGGACTTCAAAAACAGTCATTGGCACACCATATAGCCATATGCCGCGCTAGGCCTCTTGCAAAGTGAAGCACGAAAAGGTTAAATGTTGTTACATTACCTCTTTTTTTGGGGAGACTGGGAACAGTTTTTCCATCATAAAATTGCTCGTGTGGCACATACTGTGGAAAACATCACACTATCATGGGATAATGTATTCCATCATTATACTTCTTCTACTCTTTTCCATCTTGTGTTCTTTGTTTCTACCAACCTGCTCAGAAACAAAGAACACAAAACGAAAAAGAGTAGAAAAAGTAGAATGTTGGAATACATTGCTGGCGGCGAGGATCTCTTCATGCACGGCCGTGCCTCGGCGGTGACGCCGCCCCCTGGGGCTCCCCTCGGCGACGCGCCGCGCCCTGAGCCACACCACCCCGGCGCCGCCACGGGGAATCTACACCAGGAAGTAGAGCTTCCCGGGCTTGAGCGGCGCGTCGCGGTCCAGCGGGCGCGCACGCACGCCGAGGCGCCGCACGGTGCGGCCCGCACCTGCTCCGACTCCAGGAGCTGATGGCCCACGCCGGCGCGAGTCTTGTACACCGTCATCACCATCGCCGCGCGACGCCTGCCCGCGAGAGCGTTGCCCATAGCGCGGTGGCCGTGGCCGCCCGCCGCCCGCCGGCCTCGACCTGCCCTGCCCTACTTTGCAGCTGTCTTTGCGTGCGCTTTATGGTGTTGCTGCTAGCGACGAGCCGACGAGGCTGCCCTGCTGGGGTGTTTGGTGTTGAGGGGTTGGAGGAATGAATGAGACTGAAAGAGAAGCGAGCAGGACGTTTTATTATAGAAGGAAGGTCCGGGAAGGGGAGACGAACGGGTGGTGAAGTCACCGCGCCACGCCGGTGAAAATCGTTCAGGTGAGGGCCCCGCCTGTAAGTGGGTGTCTGATGTACGGATGGTGTGGGGTGTGGGGTGTGGGCCCAGCGGCTCATAGAGTGTGCGCGACTGGTCATGTTTTTTGTTAGGTCATGAGTAGTTGAATACGTAATTGAATACACAGCGTCCTCGGACGCTTCTACAAAGTCCATCTTGGCTCCCGGCTAGGCTGGATGCCCATGAAACTTTGCCTCTAGCTTGTTTTTCTGTGACGGCACCCACAATGGCGGGTAGTAAGGAGGACCAGGAGCTCCGGCCCCCAAATCGCGGCAAGGTGAGTTCCTGGCTCCGGTGGGCGTATCTATAGAAATCTTTGTTTTCGGTGAACCGGGTCTACTGTAGCTAAGCACTATTCATCGTTCCGATTTTGAGTTTTGATTTACTGTTCATCTATGGTAAGCCGTTAAGCAACGGTCCCGGGTCCGGTTCATCTACAGTATAACTCGTTAGAGATATGTATAGCTTCTATAGCTGATTTTTATTAGTATTATATTGTATCTTATACATGTACCGCTAGCCATCCGCCTGTATGAGGTCATCCCTTTATGGGTGTGCGGTGTTTACCCAACACATAACTCTCTACATGGTATCAGGCTTTTAATTTTCTGGGCCTTGCCTTCCGCTGCTCACCTCCGCTGCCCTAATTCTTATGCGCCGCCGAACAGGCCCGCAACACCCCACCTCCACCGTGCCGCCTCCAAGCTGTGCGCCCTCTCCAGGTCACGTCTTCCCCTAGTCGCTCCACCGTGCTGCTGCCATGTCAACGGAGTCTTCCACCTCCTCGGCGACCAGCGGCTCCCTCGGCTCTGGCACGCTGCATGTATCCTCTGACGCTATCGTCCCGGTCGTCGTCACGTCGTACGCCTCCGTCAACGTCAAGACTCATGTCCCCGTCGAGCTTGACCTCCGACTGCCGAACTATAACAAGTGGAACGCCTTGTTCACTGCCATGTGCGGCAAGTTTGGCCTTCTAGGTCACGTCGATGGCACCATCGCCGCCCGTCCCGCTGACTCCACCTGGACTCAGCCGGATGCTTGTGTCCACAGCTAGATGTATGGATCCATCTCTGACGGCGTACTTGATCTGGCCATGGCGCCAGAACAGACTACTCACGACCTCTACACCACCATTCACGATCTGTTTCAAGCGAACCAGGAGCCGCGTGCTGTCATCCTAAACCAGGAATTTTCTTCCTACTCTCAGGGTCACCTTCCCATCGAGACCTACGCCTCGAAGCTAAAGCTGACTGCCGACGCTCTTCGTGACGTCGGCCACTCTGACGAGGACCGTCAGCTCGTCCTTCAATTGCTGAACGACCTCAACCCGCGTCTCACCAACACAGCTGACATCATCTCCACACAACACCGCTGCCTTCCTTCACCTTAGCAGTCAACATGCTGCGCCTGAAAGGAACTTCGCCTCGGTAGTGAGATCAAAGTCGCCTCCAACAGCGCCCTTGCTGCCTCGACCATGGTAGTGTGCATTTCTGCAGCCTGCCACTCTTCGACCTCGTCCTCTCCCCCTCGCAACGGTGGCAAGGGCAAAGGCAAAGGGAAGAGTAAGGGTGGCAGCAGCGGCAACACTGGCGGTGGTAGCCGCAAGCCGCAACAGCAGCAGTCCGGCCAAGGCTACCAGGGGGGCGCACCCTGGTGTTCCTCCTATCGGCCCATGGGTCTGCTACAACCCCTGGACGTGGGGTTCCCAGTAGCCAACTTGGGGTTCACAGCAGCCCCCCCTGGCGTTCCCCGATGGCACCTCCACCTCAGGCACATACAGCCTTCGCACCGGCGCAGATTTCCTCTCCTACGCCGGGACCAGTCACCTACCCTGCACCAGCAGGCTAGGATTAGGCGCGACTCATTGCTTCCCTGAACCAGATGGCTCTTCTGGGCTCCTCTCCATGGGTCCTCGACACCGGAGCGACATCACACATGTCCTCCCATGACGGTATCCTACTTTCCCATCTTCCCCATTCGCCATCTTTTATTACTGTCGGCAATGGTTCTTTAGTTCCAATTTGTAGTCCTGACACTTCTCGTTTATCTATAGCTGATCAAACTTTTCACCTCAACAATATTCTTATAGCCCCTAATCTTGTTCGTAACTTACTATCTGTCCGACAGTTTACCCGCGACAATAATTGTTCTGTTGAGTTTGACGCTTTTGGCTTTTCTGTCAAGGATCCGAAGACCGGGACCGTGATTCATTGCTGCAATAGCGATGGGGACATCTACACCATCCCCTCCACACTGCCTCCATCTATAGACACATGCCATCTCGCCGTTGTTTCAGCCTCTACCTGGCATTCACGTCTCAGTCATCCTACACCCGCAGCCATAGTGTCGCTTAATAAGTTATCAGCTATTTCATGTAAACATACTACTCGTGGTCTTCGTCACGCTTGTTCATCCTCTAGCACTACAATACCTTTTGAACTCGTTCATTGTGATGTTTGGACATCCCCAGTGCTTAGTATTTCTGGTTTCAAATATTACCTTGTCATCGTTGATGATTATAATCATTACTGTTGGACTTTCCCAATGAGGCAAAAATTAGAGGTTCATACTCATATTGTTAATTTTGTTGCTTACGCTCATACCCAGTTTAGCCTATCTGTTCGCTGTTTTCAGGCTGATAACGGCACCGAGTTCGTCAACAATGCCACTGCTACGTTCCTCGCTGCACGTGGTATTCTTCTTCGTACTTCGTGTCCTTACACCTCCGCTCAGAATGGCAAGGCTGAACGGATGCTGCGCACCTTGAACAATACTATTCGGACCTTACTGATTCATGTCTCTATGCCTTCCTCCTATTGGGCGGAAGCCTTGGCCACCGCAGTCGTCCTGCTCAACCGGCGTCTCTCCACGTCCATCGCCAATGACATTCCTTATCATTAATTACGTAAAAAGATGCCAGATTACTCAATGCTTCGAGTCTTCAGCTGTCTGTGCTATCCAAATCTTAGTGCCACGATCCCTCACAAATTGGGTCCTCGCTCATCAGCCTTCGTGTTCCTCGGTTACCCCTCCTTGCAAAAGGATTACCGATGTCTTGATCTCACCACGCGTCAGGTGATCATCTTTCGGCACGTAGTTTTTGATGAAATTAATTTTTCGTTTGCAACTGGCAAGGGCTGTGTTTAGATCCCCTGAAATCCCTCTAAAATTCACTATGCAGAATTCCTATCACCCGTCACATCAAAATGCCGGCACATGCATAAAGTACTAAATGTAGATAAAATCAAAAACTAATTACACAGTTTTGTTGTACTTTACGAGACGAACATTTTGAGTCTAGTTACGCAAAGTTTGGATAATTTTTACTAAATAAAAATAAAATACTATAGTGCGCTGAGGTGACACGATGTGACATTTTCTTTTAAATTTCACGGAAACTAAACACACCCAAGCTGTCTACGGACTCTCTTGATTTTCTTATGCAGGGACATCTTCACACTCCCCCCTCGGATGCTGCGCGTGCTCAGCTGGACGTGGCTGATCTGGACCCTGCCATCATCTGGCATGGTCCGGTCCGCGACGCCCCTACATCGACCTTGGTGCTTGCGTCGGCACCTGCTGGCTCCTCGGCGCCTCTCCGACCGCCCCCTTCGCCGACTTCATGACTGAGGGAGGCAACGACCTGCTACCGCTTCTCCTCCCGCCTCTCTCTCTCGATTCCTGCCTCAAGCGACCGATCCACCGAGCTCTAGTCGATGTCGGGACGTGCCACACCATGCCGGCTCGTTGGCCATCAATATTGGGAGCTCGTCGATGTCCCACCCTGGCGGGCCGCGGCTTTGCCTCCATCGAAAGCGCGGACAGACACGTTGCGTACTGCTACGGCTTGGTCTTGCATCCACGAGAGGAGGCAGACGTTCCGAGCACTTGGCACGGCCCGGGGCCGGGGACCGGCGGTCGCGTGCATTTACTACGCGACGCGGCCAGACGGACGGAAACGACGCGGTTGGTTTTGCTGCTGCTGACACTCCGCGTCATGCCCACCGCTCCCCATGCTCGGCTTCAGCTTTGCCAACAGTGGAGTGCCAGGAGAAGGACCGTGGCTCAGTGCTCGGCTGTGTTGTCAAACTGCGTCTGCGACGTGGCTGCTGAGCCCTCCACCCATTCCCTGCCGCATGGGCATCCAAGGAGCATGTCAAGTCACGGCACTGCTCATGCCAGCCTCGCTGACGCGCGGGGGCCGCCCGTGGCCTGGCCTACGCGTCTGGTCGCAGCCAGCCTCGTAAGCATTCATGGTGGTGCGGGATGCGATGCGCTGCAGCAGCTGCTGCTGCGGTGACTTCGTCACTGAGCTCGACTGCCTGACTGGTCACTGAGACACGAGGCCTGTGAACCCCCCCCACACACACCCCGCACCCCCCAATTTACATGGGTGCATTGGTAGGTGTGGCCATGTGGCACTTTGCATCGCGTGTGACACGCATGGATGCTGCAGCTGCACGCAGAAGATGATTTACGTGCATGAAAGGTGATGAAGCCGCTGTAGCCAGTTCCTCCCGGGCGCTGCACCGGCCGCTTCCGCTTGCTCGGGTGAAGTGGTCTGCCACTTTCTTCTGTGCTGTCTGCCATTTTCTTCCAATGCGGTGGTGCTGTGGGAGCAGCAACATTGACCAAACGAATACGAATGAATGTATCGGCCGCCAGCGCTCGGCTCACCGGTTTCGCATGCCCTGCATCATCACCATCATCAGTCTGATTCGCGTGCCAATGCACTGCCGCACTAGTGGAAACAACGACGACGATCTCAAGGGCGATGGCAACGAGACTGCGACAGGCAGGCAGCAGTTTAATCAGAGAAACTAACTTCATCCACCTTTCCTTATACTAATCTACTATCGATCATATCCATTCACACGTGAGATGACTGATACCGCGACAAGTTTCCTACCAGGTCTCGTGCCAAATGCATTGTCTTGCCATGCACGTGGAGGTGATTAGCAACTCTGACCTGATAGAGTGTATATTTTCAGTTTCACTTGCCATTAACTTTCGAATCAATTGCACAGCTGTCTCTGTTCTCAGACCCAATTGCTCATTTGTTTCATTTTTTAAAAAAAACTTTATATGTTTATCCCTGCTTTTATTTTCAAATCAAAGGCACGTTTACCCCTCTTTCTCCTCACCGTGAGTGAGAGTTAAATAAAAGAAATACACTTTATCCAAAAGAAACTTCTCTCCTCCCATTCTCTCTATTGGCAACTCACGCATGGGTCTAACTCCGACCCTTCCATCGTACCGCTAGGGTTGCTTGGCGACCGACGTCGAGCTCCTTGGCGGCCAGGCAGCGGATCCTGCGGCTCGAGGGGGCGGTAGGCGGAGCAAGCGGCGCGCGAGCGGCGTGGCACCGTGGCGTGGCGTCCCGCGCGACGCTACGACACACACAACTGCGAGCGGTTCAAAGGGCTGGGGGCTGCTTGCTGTCGTTTGCTCAACTCTCTAGTTCGCCTTCGTACAAGCTGAACGCACCATCGCCTTCCTCATCACTCGTCGCCCCCTACGCATTCCTTTCCCGGCCTCGCCTGCTGCTGCAGTGGCTAGAGTGCCACGGGCCGCCGCGGAGCAAATCGAGGCAACCCACGGGTGAGCCCAGGTCCCCTAGTGCTTCATCACCTCTCCCTCACCGCCAACGAGCACCTTCCCGGTCGAAAATCGAATTTTTCCGGCGCTCCTCTGCTCTGAATTCCAACTAGGGGCTTCGCACAGGAATTGGAAGTATTGCAAGGTTCCCAATGTAAATCTCGTAACCCATACGAATAGTGCACAATAAGACTATACAAAAAATTTTGATTGGATTCTTGGATCATTCATACCGAGGGCATTTTTGTCTTTTCAGCTTGTACTTAACAGCGTTAAGTCCACTTCACTGAACGGGGGCGAATCTCTAGACTAGGGAAGGTACCTTGAATCTTAATTTTGGCCTCTCCCTTCAGAAAAGTTTGGCCCCCACTTTAGCTGCAACCTCTGGCATAGTTTGAGATTAGGAGCTTTCCGTTTGCTTCTTGATGTACACGCGATCAGCCTCCAACATTGCCTGTTTTGGTGCCAAGCTCCATTGTTATTGCTAGTCGCTCCTTGTTTGCTTGCAGCTCCTTGGTTTTGTCATTGACGATGTGCCCTCGTTCGACGTTGCCCATCCGGACGTTCATGGCGGACATCTCGCTTTTGAGCGAATCGATCTTGGTAGAGACGTCTTGGTGAAGTTCTCCAAGATCTGAAGAAGAGTGTTGTTGCCTGACACACGGCGTGAGGATCGAACCAGTTCTTTGATACTAGTTGTTGAGTGCCTGGCCCAGGGCGGCGGTGTGGCGGCCCGAGGAGGTGGCTAGTGGCAGCGCGGCGTGCAGGGGGGTGGCGGCGCAAGGAGAGCAAGGAGGGGTGATGCACAGAGAGAGGATACGAGAAGGGATTTTATTTATTACTTGCCGATCGAATTACAACTCTCAAGTTTATATACTATCCTACCCTAACTTAACCTCTGAGCAACTAGAGAGATCCTATGGATTCTCTCTTTCTTATTTTAACACAACTTAATTATAGAAATACTTGATGACGAATACGTTACGAGAACGGCGGTGGTAGTGGTAGCTCCTCCCCTGGGCGCATGCGCCACCTAGGGTTAGCCACGACCTGCGGTGGTGTCGTCATCAATGCCCTCCTCTTATACATCATCATCATCAACAACAACAACAACATAGCCTTTTATCCCAAGCAAGTTGGGGTAGGCTAGAGATAAAACCCAAAAGAGACATGGAACAAAGAACACATAAAATATACAAGAGAAAGATTATGGTTCAGGCACGTTAATTGCTAGTCTCTAAGCGCTCCTATCCATGGCTAAATCCTTAGGGATATTCCACTTAAGGTCTCTCTTAACCGACTCGTCCCAAGTCAGTTTAGGTCGACCTCTACCGCGCTTTACATTATCGACCTGTTTAGAATCCTACTACGCACCGGCGCCTCAGGAGGCCTCCGTTGGACATGGCCGAACCATCTCAATCGGTGTTGAATCAATTTCTCCTCAATTGGTGCCACCCCAACCCTATCCCGAATTGTTCCGGACTCTATTCCTTCTTGTGTGCCCACAACACCATCGTAACATACGCATCTCTGCTACACTCAATTGCTGGATATATCGCCTTTTTCTAGGCCAACATTCAGCACCGTATAACATCGCCGGACGAATCGCTGTCCTATAAAACTTACCTTTTAACTTCTGAGGCGCCCTTTTGTCACAGAGGATGTCTGAAGCATGACGCCATTTCAACCAACCGACTGAAATTCTATGCCTAACATCTTCATCAATGTCGCCATCCTTTTGTAGCATCGATCCTAAATACCGAAAAGTATCCTTCTTGGCCACCACTTGCCCATCGAGGCTAACGTCTCCCTCCTCATTCCCAGTAGCGCTGAAATCGCACCCCATGTACTCGGTCTTGCTCCTACTAAGTCTAAATCCTTTCGACTCTAACGTGTGCCTCCATAGTTCTAACTTCCTATTAACCCCTGCCCTAGTCTCATCCACTAGCACCACATCATCAGCAAAGAGCATACACCAAGGGATATCACGTTGTATGTCCCTTGTGACCTCATCCATCACCAAAGAAAATAAATAAGGGCTCAATGTTGACCCTTGATGTAGTCCTATATTAATTGAAAAGTCACTGGTATCGCCATCACATGTTCGGACACACGTCACCACATCCCTGTACATATCTTTGATGAGGGTGATGCACTTAGTTAGGACTTTGTGCTTTTTCAAGGCCCACCACATGACATTTCTCGATACTTTGTCATATGCCTTCTCGAGGTCAATAAAGACCATGTGCAAGTCCTTCTTCTGCTCCCTATATCTCTCCATCAACTGTCGTAATAAGAAAATCGCCTCCATGGTCGACCTACCAGGCATAAACCCAAATTGGTTTTGGGTCACACCTGTCACTCTTCTTAGACGATGCTCGAAAACCCTCTCCCAGAGCTTCATCGTATGGCTTGTCAACTTAATCCCACGGTAATTAGTACAACTTTGAACATCTCCCTTGTTCTTGAAGATCGGTACTAATATACTTCTCCTCCATTCTTCAGGCATCTTGTTTGACCGAAAAATGAGGTTAAAAAGCTTAGTTAACCATACTATCGCTTTGGCACCTAGGCATCTCCACACCTCAATGGGGATACCATCAGGGCCCATCGCTTTACCTCCCTTCATCCTCTTCAAAGCCTCCCCGATCTCTGCCTCCTAAATTCTCCTCACGAAGCGTCTGTTGGTATCATCAAATGAGTCATCCAACTCTAAGGTAGGACCCTCATTCTCCCCATTAAACAACTTGTCAAAGTACTCTCTCCACCTGTCCTTGATCTCCTCATCTCTCACTAAAAGTCGATCCGTCCCATCCTTGATGCATTTGATTTGGTTGATGTCCCTCATCTTCCTCCCGCGGATCCTAGCCATCCTATAAATGTCCTTCTCCCCTTTCTTCGTACCTAGCCGCTGACAAAGTCATCATACGCCTGACTTTTTGCTACACTCACCACTCGTTTTGCAGCCCTCTTCGCTATTTTATAGCCCTCAATGTTGGCTGCACTCTTGTCATGATAGAGGCGCTTGAACCACTCCTTCTTCTCCCTAATAGCCCTTTGCACCTTAAAATTCCACCACCAGGTGTCTTTCGCTTCCCGTTTGCCTCCCATACTCACGCCAAACACATCCGAAGCCACCTTCCGAATACATGTGGCCATCTTTAGACACATGTCGTCAGCATCTTCTCCTTTCCACGACCCCTCATCTAGCATCCTCTCTTTAAATGTTTGTGCTGCTTCCCCCCTAAGCTTCCACCATTTTGTTCTCGCAATCTTGGGCCGATTCTCCCGGTGGCCACGTACCCGAAAGCGAAAATCCGCCACCACAAGCTTGTGTTGAGGGACAACACACTCCCCAGGTAACACCTTACAATCTAAGCAAGCACGTCTATCTTCCCTCCTTGTAAGGATAAAGTCGATCTGGCTCAGGTGTTGTCCACTACGAAATGTCACTAGATGAGATTCCCTCTTCTTAAAGACGGTGTTCTCTATCAACAAATCGTAGGCCAACGCGAAGTTCAAAACATCCTCCCCCTCTTGATTTCTACTACCATACCCGAAACCCCCATACACCCGCTCGAAACCTACATTAGTCGCACCCACATGGCCGTTGAGGTCTCCACTTATGAAGAGTTTCTCGCTGATAGGCACAGTACTAACCATGCTATCGAGATCTTCCCAAAACCGCCTCTTGGTGCTCTCGCAAAGACCTACTTATGGGGCATAGACACTGATCACATTCAGAGCCGAATCTCCTACTACCAACCAGACTAGGATAATCCGGTCGCCTTGCCTCCGCACATCAACTACTCCATCCTTAAGGCTCCTATCGATCAAGATGCCTACACCATTCCTATCCGATGTTGTCCCCGTGTACCAAAGTTTGTATCCATTATCCTCCACCTCCTTCGCCTTCTCGCCCTTCCATTTAGTCTCCTGAACGCATAGGATATTTACACGTCTCCTAATTGCTGTATCGACTAGCTCTCTTAACTTACCCGTTAGGGACCCTATATTCCAGCTACCTAGACGAATCCTAGTTGGCTCGGCTCACTTCCTTACCCTTCGCACCCGTCGAGGAAAGTGCGAAGACCCTTACTCATTTTTCACTACACCCGGGCGCAGATGTAGCGCGTCACAAAGGTTGCGATGACCCGACCCTTGCTCATTTATCATCGTACCCGGATCACGATACGACGCACCACTAAGGGGATGACAACCCGGCCCTTGCCCATTTGACATTACACCCGGGTTCCGATGTAGCGCGTCGCTAAGAGGGTTACGCCCCAACGAATCTCTTGTGGGTTTCATATCCATGAGAGTGGCTGGTTTTAAGATATTGGCTAGCCGAATCTAACACACCCTCCTCCTTTATCCGGGTTTAGGACCAGCTATGTTGAAACGACTCAAGAAAGTCTTCCAATTAACATAGGCGAAGTTACCCTCCTCTTATACATCAATTGACCCAATTTCTTTGCCGAAGAATTTTGTCTCTTTTGCACCCGTGACAACAATTAAATCTACATATATTTATAATAACAAAATTAGGGAACATGGATAGAGATGGAAGCAATACCTTATAAATTTATCGTGCCGTGTACTATTGCAATATTTGCTTTAAATAATTTTCTGACCCATGTTCTAGGCATCATGAGAAAGCTGATCGAACCACCAGGGAGAGTTGGAGATGGTAGCAAGTACTAGTTGTTTTTATCTATTGCCTCAAGAGAACCAGGGAGTGGTAATCCATTATCTTTAGTTTTTAAGAAGCTTATAGAGTGTACTAGGGAGAGTTTTAGCATCCTAATTAAGGATTCCTTGTGTACATATCATATTTACTTCAATTCGTATAACTTCGTATATAGATTGATATAGAAATAGGAACATCCAAATAATAAGCTTTAACCAAGACGTACATCCCCCACCATGGTTTGTGATTACAATAGAATGTTTTTGGGATGTGGTATGAGTCAGAATTGCATTGGGGAAATTGATGCACTGTTCAGCACGATGGTTCCAAAGAGAGAGGTCATAGGTGAGAAAAAAATGGTACGCCATCGCACATGCCCTGCGCGAAGAGAGAGGTCATGGGTGAGAAAAAAAAAATTTACGCCATCGCACATGCCCTGCGCGACATGGCCGACGCGTGACACAGCTTTTGTTTAGCACAATCTAGCTTTTGTTTAGCACTTCTGAATGCTATCAAATTTCATCCAGCGAATAGGATATCGTTGGATAGTTCGACAGAAAAACATTATACCAAACAGTGTAAATCTGCTTTCGAGTATGTTTAGCACGATCATACCTCGAACCCTGTGAACGAATCTCTCGCTAACGCGGTAGGTAAAGGCCGTCGCGTCGCGTCGCCTGCCAGTCTCAAAGTGTGCTGCAAGTGCCAAATCAGCTTCTGTTTACCTGCAAGGTGTGGCCGTCTCCATGCCAGTTAACCTTGCCAGTCTTTGAAAGCGTGCAGCAAGGTGCACTGCTTTTGTTAAATCCCATCAACGTAAGGAACCCAATGCTTTGTTAGATCCCATCAACTTCAGGAATCCACAGCTGGTCCAAGCAGCTCACCGGTCTCATCACTTCTGCGTTGTTTGGAGCAGCAGCGGCCGCGGCGCCGCAACAGCAAGTGCAGCCGAACAGAGCTGCTGCGCCAATAAAATGTACTTTATAATGTTGTTGTATAAATCAGAGTATGAATCGGAGAAGCTGCTGCACTGTCTAAGCGAGGAGACTAGCACGTTCGACCCTACCACGCCACGCCCACAAACTCAATGAAAATTTTAAAGAGCTCGTGATGTTTTTATTTCATATCACAGTTAGCCGTTATTCTAACATCCGTCAAATCCAATCATCTACAAATTGTAGAGACATACTCCCTTAAGCCATCCGCAGTGAGACCGGCGAATAGCTAGCGATTTGGAAGTAAAGAGAATGCAAAGAAAATATTTTACTCTTTCTTTTCTTCCGGTCCCCACCTGTCCTCGTCACAAACTCTCGGTGCGCGTGAAATCGCTCGGCCACTTGCTCTTCGCTAGCTCCATGCCTGCCTCCTATCTCTGCCTTCCACGTGGAGCTGGACTACTCCATGCCTGCCTCCTATCTATGCCCGCCGTTGCGGATGCCCTTAGTCACGTGATTAATTAGACGTCTCGGATTGGTGGGATGAACCTAGTGTGACTGTAAAATTACCATTCTACCCTATAAGGGCCTGTTTGGATAGTACTGTAGACAGAGGATAGGAATGAGAGAAATACATGATTTGAGTGGCTCGTTGGTTTCACTTCGTAGGAATTATTGCGTAGGAATTAAACCCGTAGGAAAACACGTAGGCTCTTTGGTTTGCGGGCGAAGCACAAGATATAAAAAAAAGGAAAAAAGCTCCGTCGCCCACCAACACCCAACCACCCCCGCCTCACTACCTCCGCGCCGCTCGTCCTTGGCGTCAGGGCAAGCGGACGGCAGCGCCCCCCCCGATGGATATAGCCACCCGGGGTTGGACGCCGGCGCCCCACCTCCTCCTCCGCCGCGCAATCCCCCCTCCCCCGTCGGATCTGGCCACTCGTCCACCTCTCCCTCCCCATCGGCGGACGACGGTGCTCTCTCTCTCAGCACAGGGCGGATGGAGGCCCTCACGGCATAGGCGGACAACGGCGTTCCACCTCCTCGCGGCTCTCTCTCTCTCGGCGGCTGGTCCAGGAGCAGGCCCAGTAGGCGCGCGGCCACCCCGGCACATTGGGCCCAGGCATGGTCAACGGGTCCTGCCGGCAAAGGGAAGTCGACGAGCTCCTACTCCACCGCGTATGCCTTCTTGTTGTCGTCATCCCTCTCACTCTATTCTTGTCCAGCCTCTCTACGAGCAGCGGCGCGAGGCGCGAACAGATGCGCGGGCGAGCTAGTTTCGCGCCAGGATTGATTCCATGAAGTACGAGCTCATTTTTTCTTTCCTCTGGAACGGAGCCGTAGGATTGTATTCCTCTGGAACGATTACTTTGTTTTGCGAGGATCCAAAGGGGCTCTTAAAATTTCAAAGGAAAATTTCCTATACTGTTCCTATCCCACAAAATTCCTTTGGTTTACCCGTGAACCAAAGAGGCCCTAAAGTATGAGCTGTAATGGACGAACCTAGTGTGGCTCTGAAAGTACCGTAGGCCTATGTGATCGATTAGGGCATCCGTAATGGTAATAGCTATCAGTACTAGCTACTTAATCAGCTGATGTGGAGGTGAGAGATAACAAAAAGACTATTTTATACTACTGGGTCCACATGCTCCTCTCATATATTTTTAGGCCACGTGAAATAGATAAGCTATTTGCTTGTAGCTAGTGAGCACTCTCTTTCTTACTTTTTGCTTGCTATATCATTCTAGATAGCTAAATAGCTAGTTGTTGGGGACGTCCTTGATGTGAGAAAATTTTGAACCTAATGCATCCAATTAAATATGAGATGGAGTAGAGAGATCACGGATGCCAAAAAAAATTTTAGGGCAATGCGTGGCACAGCTCGATAAAGAGCTCACGCTAGTGCTGTATCCAAATTCCGCAATTCAGCTCAAGAGTATATCAGAAAGATGTTTGAAATAAATTTTTAACAAATTACGATAATTAATTTGGAACATAAGTAGTAGTTTTCACATGGCTTACAGCATCCTGTGGGCCACAGAGATGCTTTAAATTTTGCTGCTATTGACACTCCAGTGGAGTGCCCGGACCGCCAGGATCAGGACCGTGGCTAGCCGTGCCTGCCAGGACAAGGACCGTGGCTAGCCGTGCCTGCCAAGCCTGCATGCGTCGGACGTGGCGGAACCACACCACACGCCATGGACAGTGTCTAGTCTGGCTACTAGTAAGTACTACAGTACGTAGCTGCTTCACACCATCACGGCACAGTACTAGCCTTTGCATAGGTTTCCAGTGTTTCACAGTTCAATGCAGTGTCCTTTCCCTGGTCTCGAATCTCGGAGCATCCTCAGAGCCAGCGTCGGCCGACCCGTCGGTGTGGGCTAGTGGGCGTGTTTGCTAAGCTGCAGCTGGGGAGCTAGGCCCAGCGGCCAGGCTCAGTCCAGCCAGAGCCAGGCTAACGGCGTGCAAGCCACTGCGTTTAGTACCGAGAAGAAAGTAGCATGGCCTAAGTAGAGATCTTGTTTATTCCAGGACCCGTATGAGTACGCTTAAGCCACTGCGTTTAGTACCGAGAAGAAAGTAGCATGGCCTAAGTAGAGATCTTGTTTATTCCAGGACCCGTATGAGTACGCTTACCTTGTAACATAGTGGAGTAATGTTACCACCCATCTCACCCTTGCTGGCATTCAATCGAGCAGTTGGTGGGCGGCGGCCATGGACAACGACGGTGGTGACACGACACTCATCCTTGTTGGAGCTCGACGCGGCCAGTCCTCCCGTCGTCATACTGCCCGGAGCTCCTAGCGATAGACTCGACGAATCGGCGTGAACAAGACGAATCGGCCTGGCACGGTGGCTTGCTTGCCCCGCTACTCGCGCGGTGCTGCTCGCCGGGTCAGGGGCGCCGGACACGGCGAGCGCGAGCTCCCGCGCCCATGACCGCGTGCCGCAGCGCCGCCGCCAAAGTGCTCCCGCTCGCCCACGAGGGCCCTGAGCTCAGTCTCGACCTCGAGTCTGTGTCCGTCCCGAGCTCGCGACAGCTGCCTTCGGCGGCGGAGGACGAGGAGCAGACGACAGCAAGGTAGTGGCTGGGACGCGGCGGTGAAGGATGAGGAGCAGGGCGGACCTACCCGGCGGCTCGATCCACACCTTGCCCGGTCCTCTTCCTCTTTCCGGCCGCGGCGGCGTGATGGCCATCGCCGTGACGGCCCCGCCCGCGGCGAGGAAGGCGGTGTGGGGACGCGCGGCGGCGGAGGCGGTGAGAAGCAGCTGCTACGGGGAGGGAGGTGGCGTGGGGTGCGCGGCGGCGGATGCGGTGAGGAAGAGGCACGGTGGCGTAGAGAAGGAGGTGAGAAAATGAAACGGAGGTGACCTGCTCCCCTCTTGGGCCACTTGCGCGTTCAATCTAGCCTCGCTCTCAAAAAACAACCCTCTGTTTTTCTGGAGCCTGACCCAATCTGCTTTAAGATCCGTACAGCGTAGACTCCAAGACTGGACCACAGCGCCAAAACACGCGAGCAGTTGCAGCCCAGCGGCTCGGGCCACCCTTCCGGGACGCCAGCAAACACGCCCTTAGACGCTGCCTCTGCTTCCACTGTTAGCTAGTGCTTAACTGCTGTCACTCCTCTCGAGAATCATCTCTCGATCGTAGCTCGAGGTTGACTACTGACAAAAATGACTTCTTTAGATGCTGAACTCTCCGTCACACCAAATATTTTAAATGTTATTAAAGTAAATAATTAATTATATAAATTAGTTATAAATTATAAGACGAATCTTTTAATCCTAATTAGTCTATATTTAAATAATATTTATTAAAAAAGTATAAATAAAAGTGTTACAATATTTTTTAAACTTGAAAAGTTACCGTCTAAATAAGGCGTTTTGTTTCTGCTCTGCCTGTGTGCCACTCGTACGCCTGCACTGCACAGGAACGCTGTGCCCCCGGCCGCATGTCCGCTCTCTCTCTCTCTCCCCCTGCGTGCTCTGCATGCTGCTGCTGCACCACTCCTCTCTCCCGTGCATCACAGGAATGCAAGCGCAGGCGGCCGCATGTGGCAATACTTGAAAAAAGTAATCTGGCCTGAGCCGAAGCCGAATGGCTCGCCAGTCCTTGCCTCGTCAGTCCTCACCCTCTCTCTAGTCCTCACCCCCTCTCTCAACGGATTTACCATACACTAGGTTTCCAAAGTTTTCTGTGTATTTATTTAGTTGAAAGATACAAAGAGTTCATAATAGCCTGCATACATTTTTTTTATTTTGAAGGATCAGGAGGAGGCAGAGTCTCCTACTGTAAACATACAGGTTAATCGAAGCTCCAATGGTATCCTGTAGATACGTTGTTTGATTTGAGATTTGAGATGATATATGTAGCCTCATGTTGCAAGTACAGCTTTTAGTTTGCGCAGTTACTACTTTTTTGCAACATAGATGGGCAATTGACTATAGCTTTTCGGACACAGGTTATCGGCGCTAGAACATGACCTCACTTCTAACTTTTTTAATATATTCTCTTAACAGGGATCATATTTCTAATAGGGTTCATCAACAGGTCTACTGTTAAGTACAGCTTTTAGTTTGCGCAGTTACTACTTTTTTGCAACATAGACGGGCAATTGACTATAGCTTTTCGGACACAGGTTATCGGCGCTAGAACATGACCTCACTTCTAACTTTTTTAATATATTCTCTTAACAGGGATCATATTTCTAATAGGGTTCATCAACATGTCTACTGTTAAGTTAGCCAGAGACATTACCACTCAACCACTGAAGCCGCCTGCTACCTTGAATTTAAAGATGACATTTCGTGTAGCCACGGCGCGGCCTGAGCGTGGACACGATAGTAAAAAAATTTTACAGCATCAGATTCACATCCAACGGTGGCCAATCTCCTCTCGGCACCTGTACGGTCCTCTTGTGTGTTGTCGATCTATGTTCGTCCGCTGAAAAATATCTTCCTCTCCGTCCTTTCTCCGATTGCTCTACTTTCTCCTTCCTCTCTCTCCCTCTCCCGACGGGGCGAAGCCAAGGTAGCCCACGGCGTTGCGCCTGCGGCTAGCGGCGGGGCCGCCCTAGCCGGTGCGGCTAGTCCGGCGGGCCGCCTCCCCCCTCCAAGGCGCTAGGCGGGTGGCCATCGGCACGGATAGGACCAGGCGCGGAGGCCAGCAGCGTGCGCGTCTGCTCAGGCGTGGGCTTCCGGCGAGCACTCGAGGTGAAGGCGGCCTCTCTCCCTTGCTCTTCCTCCGCTTCGCTCGTCGGCGCCAGCGTCAATTGGTCTGTGCTTGTTTGTCCACTTTTCCTGGGTCGATTTGGAGCTTCCACGACTGGATCCAGGACCGCCATGACCGGATAGGTTCATTCCCTCACCGGATCTGGCCTGGTAACGTCCTCTCATGGCGTCTGCCGTCGAGGGATGCGGTAGCTGTGGCACGAGCGGGCCCAGCCCGATGCGGCGCCCCCCGTGCGGCTTCCGGGGCAGCGGTGCTTGGTCCGGTCGCACGTCGTCCTAGCGCGCTTCCCGGCGTGGCGGCCGCAAGCCCGGGACGAGCGCGCCCGCCTCTCCTGTCTCCCTCTTCCTCTCTCGCTGCTCGAGGCACGGGCTAAGGTTGCCTCCATGGCGCGATCCACGGGCCTAGGCCAACAGCTTGTTCCAAGGGCAGCAGACATGTGGAGTAGAATGCTATGGATGTCTCCAAGTCTCCGCCGACAACAGCGGCTGTGCAGGTGCTGATGCTCCTTGGGTCCGCACTTTGCAGCCCCGGTGAGTTCTCACATGCTCTTGTCTTTTCTCTGCAGATGTTGCAGCACATCACCCTCCCACCGAACGCACGAGATTGGAATGCGAAACTGTGTTGATTTGGGAAACGAGAGAGGGAACAAGATTGTTGAGACAGGGATTATGGTGGATTAGCGGGGAGAAGTTCTTCTACCTTTCTCACTTTTGGGTAAGAAAATATGCACTTTGGTTTACTCTACATTGCCAGCCTAGTACTACTGCCTGTAGTTTAGATGTTGATAAAATGCTTATTCAATCATGATCCCATTTTGTGCCAATTTAGGTGTACGAGAAACCAAAGAACATATGCTCAAGCGATTCTTCCACTTCTCCTTTGTTTTCGAGTCATATCTGACCTGTGAATTCCCCTGCTGTCGCTTGGATCGACCTGGCTAAGGTTAGAGTACCATTGTTTGTGTTTTTGATTCATGTTGCCGCATGGATTCATGCTGCGTGTGTACATATCTAGCTCGTTTTGATTTTGACCATGCCTTTTCCCTCTAGGATTCATCGATTTTGGGTCTGGTTGTGCTTGTTGTCATTTGTCAATACATATTTTGCTTCTTTTTTTAGTATTTCTATTTTTATCTTGGGTCACATATAGTGGTTGCGGACATAGATCGTATGCAGTCACTACTTTCACTGCAATCATTTCACACCTAGGCCATCCATACAAGGAGTGGCTTGGATGAAAGTTCTCATTTTCCCTGTTTATTGTGCATTTTATTACTGAGCACAATTCCATTGCTAATGATGTATTTGCTCCTATCCATCTCTCTCATCTTTCTTGCAAATCCACTTTCTTGCAGGTATGAAACATGTAGAACGAAGGTTCTGTTATGTGCTTACCCTGAGGCATAAGGCAAAACTAAGCCTTGGTCAGTGCCTCTATGTTTTTCCTGATAATATAGTATTGGAAAATAAATGGCAAATTCAGCTATTCTTATATAGCTTTGTGCTGATTTTTGCTGTGTACTTGACTATTTCTTAAATCTAGATAAGTTCTTAGTTGGCACATGCCTATTTGCTTGGCAGTAAAGGATTAGTACTTTTTTTGGAAAATACATAACTCTACCCAGTGCCTCCTAATTCTTTTCCATGGGTATGAAAAATAGAGTGTTTCCTAAAATTAGAACAATGCTCTTAGCAAAAATGGCTCTAAAAGCATTATTGTACCAGTTTATAGTTTCTTGATGGGAATTCTGCACCGTCTGTTTGTCTGATAGGGTCCTCCTCCATTCCAGCAAAGCAGTTGCAGAAAGTAATATCATTTATAGGCAATTTCAGAATAAGGTTTTCTATGTTTCTGTTAGAATCTTTCACACTTTTTGGCAATTGATATGTGATGCATCACTAACATTTTCAATCTTTGCCAAATATACAGGGTGATGATCTCTCAAAAATACAGGGTTTAGATAAATGGTTAGCTATCTGAAGGTGTATCAGGTACAATCTTTCCCTACATATGATTATCGACTATGGTAGCATTTTATTTATATAAGACAAAGGGGACACCCTTCTTCTAGCATATCCATTCCTTTCATGAATTGGACAAATCATAATCCTATAGGACTATATATATGGCATCGTGTCACTCTTGCCTTCATCAATGACTCAAAAGATAGCTGACCCAAACATGGATATGGCTTCCTAGCGAAAACGGGTTTCATTGTGACATGCTTTATAGATAGCTTCCAGAGTTCTGGTCTGCATTTTGTCTGTTTTGGTAGAGCCTTTGCAGTCTTGTGATTACAATGAGTCCATGCTTTCACTAATTAGTCCTTTGCATCAATCCTTTTTGAGATTGGGATTCCTTGTTGATTCTCTCTCCACGATCACTGGATTCATCGGAGAAGTTGCCGATGTTACTGAACTGCAGCAGTTGAAGGGCCTACTCGAGCTTACTCATTGCACAAGTAGAACTAATGTTGTATATGTCATCAGAGCGGTTTGGATTTATGTTCTTCAACCAATAAGCATTTTGTGCTTCTTTTCACTATGAATGGAACACACAAAATGAGTCTTCAATAGAAAATTGCAACGAGACTTATTAAGAATAGTGCTCCATCATGTATAGCATATTTTTTTATGTTGGCTTATCTTTCTGTAAGGTCTTATTTTTCTGTAAACCATTGAGCTTATGTCTCATGTAATATGTAGGATATGAACATCTCGCAGTTGTTTTATAAATGTAACTTGAGATTAGGCATGCGTGGTGCTGTGTTGTTGGCGTAACTGTGGACTAAGTGCTGGAAACAAGTACACGTGATACATTGTTCCTGTGTTATGTGTTGTTCCATTCCAGAGGCTATCATGGCCCTAAACTCAGCATCATGTACAATCTAGACACCTATCCACATGAGGATTGTGTCTTATATGTATGTATTATTGTCACATCCTATGTAGGCCGAGGTACTCTGTCATGTCGACTAACTGTGATGGCTAGATGTCTGCATCGGTATATTAGCCCAGCGTTATGATCTCATATGTATTTAGTTCCCTTCTCTTTGGTGATTCAAAGCGGAACTACCAATGCCTTGCGCGCATATCTGGACATCTGGTATTCAATATTTAGATCTTACTGGACATCTAATATCTATATTACGTTCTCTTTACAAACGTTGTTGTGGCCTTTGCTCGCACGCATGGGCGCGTGCAAATCACTGGTTTGTTATGCTTGATGAGCAAAGAAAAAGATATATTACACATCTTTCTTTCCAAAACTCCTTACTCTTCTTCCTCAGGGTCCTCTTCTACTATCTCAGGATCTTCTTCTTCCATAACATTTTCTTCTTCACTCTCATCATCTATATCCAGTTGGTTTTCCTCTTCTTCATCAATAACGTCCTCATCGATATACTCTAGTTCTTTAGGATCTTCCTCTTCATCATCCTGACCCATTACAAGACCAAGGTCCTCCTGAACTGCCTGTCTTTGGTATTCAGGGTCCAATAAGTTATTCAGCCTTATGCATTCATCGTCAGCCTCCTCCGCATATTCCTCCAAATCTTCCACATAGTCTTCAAGTTCTTGAATACGAACATTTGCCGCATCTTCTCTCACCCAAGCATCATTTCTCTGGTGCTTCAGATGCTTTCGGGATCGCCTCAACGAAGTGATTTCGGCGGCTTCTAAAATCCTGTCGGTTTCAGCTCTTTCCAACTCGGATCTAAGTCTCACTATCTCAGCTTGTGGATCCGGAAGTGAATTGCTACTGCTTTCTCCGATCTCATACTTAGAAGCTAACTGATGTCGAGGTACTCCTTTTGGTGCAGTGCTCTTGCGAGGTGTTTGCTTGGTAATGGCCATCCTGAAGCAAGATAGGATAGATAGGAAGAAGTCTAAAGGTTAGCATGAAAAGGATTGATACTACTTAACCCAACTATTTTTTAAGGGGAAAGTAATTAAAGAATTTAATTAAGCATGATGTATGAACGAACTTACGATCTAACGTAAAAGAAAGCAATATTTACATATAAATAACTTTTATAACCTAGGGCAATATAATATGCTATTTCTCCACCACACTCTGTAAAATCAGAATAGGGATCGACAGAAAGAATCATAGATAAGGAATAAGCAATTTGGACCCAAAATAGTCAGATTAAAATCATTTGACTCAAAACTTTTGAAGTTTTCGCAAGAAAATACTACAACAACTCTTTTCAACAACGAACCAGCTCCGATACCAGCTGTGGCAGAACCTTCTAAATCATATGGCCCACCCGCATGATTATTGTCTAAACAGACTCCAAATAACCATGGCTGTGTTCCATACAACTTAAAAAGTCTGTCGGGTAAATCCCGAATCATCCACGATTCTCCGCGCAGGATCAATCATTGTAGAGAGACATTGTAGTATTACAATAGTTTAATATAAACAAAATACTACGGAGTAAAACAGCGGAAGACTTACAATAACATAAGTTTATAAAACTCTAAATTTCAAATATTTACATCAATAAGTTTGGATTATTCACACCATAATAGTAGTGGAGTAGCAGTAGATTACAATATTAACAAAAGCTCTGCCCAAGAGCTAAACTCCTTTACTCTTCGTCGCTTTCCTCGACGACTGTCATGCAGCAGGATGCAAAGCACTCCTGCCCATGAGGCTCACTTGTAACAAGGGTTCAACAAACCCTGAGTACAAAGTACTCAACAAGACTGACCCGACGAAAGAGAAGGGTAGAGAAAACAGAAATGCAGGCTAGAGGGACAAGGTAAGGTCTGTAGGAGATAAGAAATTTTGCGTAAAAGCTTTATAGAAAGAGAAGTTTGCTTGGGCTAACTCCCATTATCACTCAACTTCATTATTGAATCTTAACTTTTGTTCAAGTTGTTACTACGATGATGAACAACGATCAAGTCTTCTTCTCCGAGAAGCAACGGCGATTCGAATCCATTTTCATACCCAGCTGGGACCTAGGCGACTGGGCATACCGGAGACTTTAACTCCGAAGCACCCCAGGTACACCGATATACCGGGATACCAACCTCAGCCGTATATCACCACATGATACACGTGAGCTCTGCGGCCCAGCGTACCGAGATACATGGGAACTTAAACCCCACAGTAAAACACACTATGACAGCAGATGGGATTCTCTGACCCCACGCTAGGTCACTCCATGGCATACACGGCTCCAACCATCCGTATACCACTTCATGCATGTGGATTTCTACATTCTCGATATCATCCAGTTCACCAACGAACGGGACCTAGGGCATCAACAAATGAGAACACTACAGAGGGACTCCATTCCCAGTGCAAGTTCGCCGTCCGGACTCGATTTATTACTAATATCAAGATTCCAACAAGAAACCAATCTCATCTTTTTCATTCTTTTGCCTTTGAATAATTAAATAAATAAGCAGGGCTAAGCATAACTACTTATCTTTTCAGTAGGTAACAAGGAATATGGAATAAGACAGGTAATGCAATTGGTGGGTTTTCACTCAACTCCTATTACTAAATGCAACATATCAGAGCTGAAGCGGTAAAACTTTTTATAAATAGAATAGGGTTTAAATGTATCCGGGGCTTGCCTTGATGTTCGGGGTAGAAGTTTTCAAACTCTGGATCAACTCCCGATTCTTGAATCTGCTCGTCCTTTGGATCTGAGTGATAACGTTAACTCTCCGTTAACGGAAACTATTCGATAATTAATATGCTTTACATGATGGAATAGTAAACATGATGCTGGATAAGTGCATGATCAGATGAAAGGCTTGAGTACAACTTTTCTTCACGATAAAGTTGCAAGCTAACAAAATTTTGCTTATAAAATTCGTTAGGGTTAACTACGCCATTTTTATAATTAATTA
Source organism: Bothriochloa decipiens (assembly GCA_023333625.1). Lineage (NCBI taxonomy): Eukaryota > Viridiplantae > Streptophyta > Magnoliopsida > Poales > Poaceae > Bothriochloa > Bothriochloa decipiens. Next base: position 40,677,384 of record CM041642.1, on the reverse strand, counting down.
AACACATAAAATAACGTTAATTAAACCTTAATGACATGATTAAGGTAAGCACAAACAATTAATTAAAGTGCCAAAGATCATTAGGGTTAATGGCCTAAGGTCATCAATCAATCTCAAAGTCAATCAAATCCTATAATGATTAGGTTAACTAAAAGGGGTTAATAAATTATTTAAAGGCATTAAATAAGGACATAAAAATTAAAGTTATCAAATTTGGCATTTCATATTTTTCCTAGGTAGATAACATCATAAAGAACATTCACAAAAATTTTTAGAATTTTTGGAGCTATATATGAATTACTATGAATTATCAAAGAAAATAGCATTTAAACCATTTTCTGAAAATAGAAAAAGAAAAATCGGCACAGTAACCCGCGCTGACCGACGGCCGCGCGGCGGTTGACCGCCGATTCCTCGCCGTCGGTGAGGTTTCCGGCGACATGGTATGGTCCATCAGACTCAGCACTACACGGGGAGTTCAACGAGCTAGCTAACGACGCTCGAGAGCCCGCAGGCTAAGGCATGCCGGCTAACTCACGGACGGGCTATGACGGTCCGAAGCCAAGGCCTGCTCGAGGGGCTACCGATCGTATAGGTACTGTTCACTCAAGGGTACAATTCGGGCATCCTCTCGAAGACGGAACTTCGCTCGAGCGAATGGACCAGCCTCGAAGACGAAACTTCCCCCAGCGAACGAGCCTCCCCTCGAGGACGGAACTCCGCCCGACGAACGAGCCTCCCCTCGAGAACAGTGCACCCCTCGACTCGACCCCTTCGAGAACAGTGTTACCCTCGAATACCCCTCGAGAACAGTGCACCCCTCGACTCGACCCCTTCGAGAACAGTGCACCCTTCGACTCGACCCCTCGATTCAAGCCCGCACCTCGACCGTCACCCCCTCGACTCGTCGGCCGAGCCCTCGAGCAGGACTCCGACGACTCCGGACTGCGCTTCAACAACTCCCGATGCGAAATGGATGAAATTGATGACACGGATAGACGCAGGAGCTCACCACGGCGCTGATGCGCACGTTAACAGAGGTCCGGAGTGGCTGGGTTGAGCTGCGGTCGATGGCGGTGATGGCGGCGGCGGCGCTCCGATGGCACAACGGCGTCACGGCGACCTCCAGTAATGCGCTGCTCAAACCAAGGTGTGCATCAGACGCAGGATAACACGGAGAGCACGATAAAGGGGTCGAAGGTAAAATATTTTCACCTCCGATGATGGCAAATGGCGGAGATGGCGGCGGCGGCGCGACTGACCGGCCGCGGGTAAGAAGACTGCGTGCAGGCAGCTCGGCGATGAAAGAAAACACGGACTGGCCCAAAAGGACCGTAAGAAAGTTGCGGAGCTTTGGGCGAGAGCAATTGGACAGAGTTGAGCGTCGACGGCGAATTTCGGCGGCGGAGCGAGGTCGTCGGCGACGGTGGCGGGAGGAAGAAAGGAAAAGAACGGCGTCGTCCGATCGGTATTTATAGCTCGGAGCCGATGAAGGAGCAGGTGACACGACGACGGTGAAGTTTCTCGCGTCCGAAAACGCTCGGGCGGCCGGGAAGGCGCGGCGGTGGACGGCGGCGCGCGATGCGAAGCCGGCCATGGCGTTCGCCGATAGGGTTAGGTGCTGTTTGGATTATTTACAGAATTGCCATTCGGTTTAAAATACAAATTACTTCAAAATTTGTATAAGAACTTGAAAATCTCCAAAAATATCATTTGCATAACTTTTCAAGAGCTACACTTTTCCTTTAATGGGCATCTTCAAATTCTGTTTAGATTTTAAAATTTGAATTCAGATTTGAAAAGGGGATTAACCCTAGAAATAAACATTTGAAATTACTTTTGATTTTTCAATAAAACTTAAAAATCTTCAAAACTATGAAATGTTGAGTTTGTCAAACCAAACATTTTTCATACAAAGTTTCCTCAAATTATGCATAATTTTTAAATTATGGTTTTAAATTCAAAAGGGGATAAATGCTAGAAACTGTATTTTCAAATTAATTTGAAATTCCTTTTGGAAACTTAAAAAACTTTGTATACCAACTTTGTAGCTCCTGTCAAGATATACAAACTGTATTTTTAGAGTATCTTCAAATTCCTTATAGATTTTGAATTAGGGAAAAGGGGATAAAATTGGGGTTGAAAATAAAGGGTTTTTGAAATAGAATTTAAACTCAATTTGGTTTCTAATTTAATTGGTTGGTTATTAATGATCACAAACATCATCCAAGGACATTTTTAGGTCATTGACCCAATTACACCCTTGGTTGACCAAATTGACTTTTGAAAAACCTTTTATAGTATTTCCTATTTGAATTTAAACTTGGATAGCCAGGCTTAGAAATAAGTTTGGGAATCCAAATTTAATTTCAAATATAGAAATCATTTTTTTAGTGTTGGACTTAGACTTATACACTATGCTTGATACTAGTGTAAACATAGTTTACACCTCAAGTATATAGAGTATAAACTAAGCATTTGCGATAACATTCGAAAATAAAAAAATTTTCATTTCATGTGACAAAGCAATTCCAGAAACGCAATCAACCTAGAAAATATAAATTTATTTTAGTTGATGCACATTAAGGTTGACTTAACCATGACTGCTTTGCAATGCATATGATGACATGGCAGGTTTTAGTTAACATAACACCAGAGGTGTTACAAAGCATTGAAGGTCAACCTCACGTTACCTTCCGAGGCTCCCGTACCTCTCACCCCCTTCCTTTCTTCTCCATTGCTACTCTCACCTCCACCATTGCATCGAGAGAACTCCACCACAGATGTCCGTCCGTCCACACTCACGACTTCGTGTGAGACTACCCGCACCGCCTTGCAACGCATCCTCCAGGACGCGTTTACAGGAAGAGAGGCCGCAACGCCGGTTGGTACCCCGTCCGATATCCTACCGGACAGGCTCCCATCCAGTGTGCTTCGTGGAGGTACGAAACATCTCGTATGCGCGACGTAGGGCCTACTGTATGGTCCTAGATGGCTAGAGGGGGGTGAATAGCCGACGGTGGAGTGGAGTTGTTGCCAATCACCAAGATGATATTCAATCAATCACAATGACAACAATATAAATATATTGATGAAGAACCAATCACCGGGAGAAGAGATGACACACTGATTTTTCTGCCGAGGTTCACTTGTACACCGACAAGCAAGTCCCCGTTGTGTTGACCTCTACCTAGATGGTTCCTTGGTGTGACCCTCAAGCTACTTGCCCCGCAAGGCACTCCCCCGTAAGAGAACCGCAAGACTTCACTCTCAAGCGAGGCAACTCAATGACATGAGCAATTTACTAGAGTTGCTTTTGGTGCTCCGCCGAGAAAAGCACATGAACCTCTTACAAATCAACACCGGAGGTGGGCAAGAACAATCACCAACTCTTTCCAACGCCTCCAACAATCTCCAAGCCGGCTAGGTGACGGTGCTCACCAAGGGTAACAAGAAATCATCGGCCAAACGATTCGCAAATGCCACTAGATGAATCAACTCATGCAATGCACTTCAAATCACTCAATCCTCACTTATCATGTGCAACCAAGCAAGAGAGGATGAGAGGAGGGCTATTTTTCAGCTCAATGAAATGATGAATGAGTTAGAGAGTCAAGAATTACAGCCCAAGGCCGACCAACAACTATTTATAACCCCCATCCATCAAACTAGCCGTTGCCCCCTCGGGACACACGAGAAACACGCGCCGGATGTGCCAGATGGAACCGCCGGACGCGTCCGGCGCGTTTACCAACTGTGCGCCAAGCACTTCTTCGAAAAACTAGCCGTTGGAGGGTGCCGGACGCGTCAGTTCAACTGAGCGGCGGACGCTGCCCCAACACTATTCAGCGTTCGGCCATTGAGCCAGCCGCGCCACGTGCCAGCAACGCCTAAGGCGCCGGACGCTACTCAGAGAGCTCCGCGTGCGAGGCTGACCTTCGGACGCTAGCGCCGGATGCTGCGTCGGACGCTGCGCCGGAGGCCCCGAGCGTCCGGCCAGCACTCCAGCTAGCGAGCCAGCCTGCCTACCACAACCTTCATGCGCCGGACGCGCCCGGACAGCGTCCGGCGCTCCGGGCCCGAGCGTCCAACGCTTGAAACTTCACCAATTTTCAAGCCCACGAAGACGCCCCTTTTTCCTGACAAATTTGCATCTAGCGCAATAGAAAGTATGTATCTAATTTTCTCAAAAGCGCCGAATCCTGCAAATACCACCACCTTTGCAAATGTGCTAAACTCCATCATGTGACATCTCCATGTGCAAGTGAGTTAGCATTTTCCAAGCCATTTTCCAAAGGATTTTTATTGCGCACTAGATCCTAAATGCAATCACATGAAATGATGGACCTAGTGGCACTCATGAACCGAATTACCGAAGATATCCCCTCTTCATAGTTCGGCTATCGATCCTAAACCACTCACACCCTCTATGGTGTCTTGAGTGAGAAACAAAATGGCCCTATAGGTTGTACCTTTGCCTTGAGTTCATTTTGTCAATCCTCCAACCGCCAAGCCTTTACATGACATTTGACACTCCACGTCATCATGCAACCGTCTTGGTCCATCGATCTCGATATTACTTGCTCTTCTCCGTTGGTCGGTCCATCGGCGTCAAGTCTTGCCCAAGCTTCACCGTCGCACGGTCCTTCGCTTCGAAGCCTCAACTTGCCCTTCACACTTTCAGCCGGTCCATCGAGCCAAGCCCATCTTGATCTTCACCATGCTTAGGTTACATAACTTCATGTCATGACTCATCATCGAGCTCCACTTGGCATGGACTACCTTTTTCTAAATCATCCACTTAGAAATAAGGTTAGTCCTTAGGTTTCATCAATTATCCAAAACCAAATCGAGGACTTTCACCTACGGGTCCTTGTCCTCCACACACCCGAGTCGCCCACCGCTCTCGTCCTCGCGAGGCCGTCTGCGCGCTATGGCCGGAAGAAGAAGGGAGAGAGGGAGGTGGAGGGACGCCCCTGGCCGCCACGTAGCACCTCCGCCACGTGCTGCCGCCATGCCCGATAGAAGAGATTGAGAAAGAGCCCGACGGAGACGGAGGCACCACCATGGATGAGCAGCCTGAAGGGGGAGAGAGAAGGAGATGGCTGACGAAGGAGGACGAGCACCCCGCGGCGATGGCGGAGGAGCCGCGTCCCACGGCCTGACGGCGGAGGAGCCGCGAGGTCGTCCTCCCCGTTGCGAGCGGTGGAGGCGGCATGCGTCGTGTGGCCTTGCCAGCGGCGGAGGCCCCCGCGCCCGCCTCCCTATTCCCGTAGCTCCCTCCCGCCACCGCGTGCGCAGCGCGGGGGTCGGCAGAGGGCTCCCCGCGCCGGCCGGCCGAGCTCCTTCACGCTGCCCTGCCTCGAGCTCCACGGCGCTGCCACCACCGCTCTCGGACCCACGACGGTCCCATCACCGCGCCCGCCCGAGAGGGAGGAGGAGAGGGCTGCCGGCCATCGCGCTGACCGCGCTAGCCGGAGAGGGAGGAGGAGAGGGATGCCCGAGATGGAAACCGCCGCCGCGAGCTCGCCCGGTGCTCCGGTCCGTCCATGGTCTCGTGGCCGGGGCTCGCTGGGGCAGGGGCAGCGCAGCGACGTCGAGGGAGGCGTGGTGGAGGTGGAGGAGTAGCGCACGTGGAGGAGAAGGGGCTGGGCGGCGGCGGCAGAAAGAGGCGCGTTCGCGGCGGCTCTTGGGCGGCAATCCTGCTCCCATCGCTGCTGGGTGCAGGAAACGAGGGGTGAGAGAGAATGGGTGGGAGATGGGGCCGGCGGGTAATAAAAAAATGTTGACATGTGGATCCCATAATGGATAGAGGATGGCTCCGTTCGGCTGGTATCGGCTGGTGCGGGCCGAACGGCATTTCACGCGGCACTGTAGCTCCAGCCAGCACCAGCCAATTTGTGCACCTGCCGAACACACCCGATGATATAAATGATGAATGAGTGCAAAAGAAAGCAGTATAAAAGTGAGAATCTAGCTGGCGAGGACGGATTTTTTTAAAGAATGAATACAGAGGACCATGATTGCAGAGCCAGAACAAAGGAGAGGTACGACGGTGAGTTAATTAGGGCTCACCGGGCAGCCGGATAGGCGAGGGACCGCCCTGCAGAGTCTAGTCTGCTTTATTACACTACGCTCCTGGCCACACCCAGAGACAGACCGAACTAGCTGGTGACCCCGCGCGGTTGCGCGGGTGAAGGTGTGCAGCCAAAAAAAAAAAAGATTTTATTACCGTATTACTGTTCATTACCGGATCAGGTTGTACTGTACATATCGGATCCACTTTCTGTTTTAAAGGGTTATACTGCAGCTGAAACGGACCCGTTACCGTTTCTTAACGGATTATAATGTAGTTGAACCAGACCATGTAATGTTTGTTAAAGGATTATACTGTAGATGGACCAGACCTGGAACTGTTCCTTAACGGGTTCTACTGTATACAAACGGTAAATCAAGATTCAGAGTCGGAACGGCGAACAGTTGTTAACTACAGTAGACCCGGTTCACCGAAAACAAAGAATTCTATAGATGCATATTTATGAAAACCGCGAGAGCTGATCCGCGAAACGTCCCAGCGAGTTAAAAACTCCCAGGCTTCTCCCACCACCACCATTTCCCACTTCCCACTTCTCCCAGGCGTCGCCGCCCCTCCACCGGCACCGGCACCGGCACCAAGGCCTGGCACCACCACCCCACCAGCAGCTCGCCTCCACCGACGCCGAGGCCGCGGCCACCAGTGCCAGCTCCAGCGGAGCAGACAACCCGCTGCCTGACCCCACCGTAACCCAATTTCCTCCCATCCCCACCGTAACCCATTAACCCAAGCTCACTCCCACGCTCGTCTGCCGTCTCTCTCGGTCTCTCTACGGCGAAAAAGGCGGCGGCGGCGGTTGCTTCTGCGACGGCTGCGGTGGCCTGCTGGCGTGGGCCCCACGCGTCGCTGCCAGCCGGAGGTCCAACTCCAATCTGCGGACGCCATGGCAGAGCAACCAAGTAACTAGCTTTCTTCTTAGCGTGTGATGTGTACTCGTATGAACCTGCTGTAATGCACTCCTTTGAACTGGTTATGCATCAATGGGTAATGGACTAATGGTTATGCAGTTATTTGTGCCAAGGTCATGTCGTTTTATTCTAATTTTTTTGCGAATCAGCTAAATGGCATAGCTGCAGCTATCTCCCGCTATAGCTGGGCGTAGCTGTTGAGAAGACCAGCAGCTAAGAAGCATAGCCGTCGATTTAAAACCTGGATTGCAGCAGATACTTGCTCCATTACCCATACTAAATTAAGCATACACACAAAATTCAAATCTCATTTCTGTTTTGTGATTTATTTTGTGCTAGTGTTGTCCATTAGTCCATTAAGTGATGTCCATTACTTGCAGCTTTAAGGAAAAAAATACTACTTAAGTGATGTCCATTACTTCCAGCTTTAAGGAAAAATTATATATCACAATATGACCGTATCTGTTGTATCTACTCCTAGTTTGTTTCTTTCCTTAGCATAAATAAACAGCCATAATCACCATAAGAGTATGGAATATATAATGGCACAATTTAACATTAGTTAATACTACAAATTGCTTATAATTGTTTTAATTTTTTTTAATGTCACAGGGGTCTTATTGGGACTCAGTGTTATACGAACCAATGAGGTAAGAACTTATGTCTAAAGAAATTATGCATGATAGTTTATGAGATCCTTACTTCTTTCTAAATCGTGTGGGGGCTTTGAAGTCCATGCAGTTCCATCCGCATATTTGTTCTAAACTATGTTTTTTAAGTCTCTCTTAAATAAAGTGCGGCGACTATTCTGTTGTTATGGAACAAATAAACAAATTTCTTCTTGTTTTTGTGGCTAAGCAATTATTTTGTATGAACTTTAAGAACCGCATTTTGTTTTGGAAAAAACCCTTAAACCACACTTTTTTGGACAGGTCTCTTTGCGGGGGCTCCGTACTGAGCAACTACTGCATCCTTCGCCTGGCACAAGAGAGATGCATGGCGACCATTCGGTGAGAAAGAATCAGGAAGACATTAGGTAAAACCCCTGGCGTCGACGGTGAAGCCTCTGCTCCAGCGTCCTGAACCGGCTGTTGGCGGCCCCCGTTGACCAGGGTACGGATCAGGCGCTGGCGCAGAGGCTACGCCGCCGACACCGAGGGAGACCTCAACGGGGACCTCATCCGTGCCCAGGGCAGGGGCGGGGACGCCCGTGGTTGGCTTCGAGTGGACAATTCCGGGGACCGCCGCCCCTGTTACCCTCGAAGACACCTATAACTCCGTGCGCGCCACGTTGGCTAGTTTGGATGGGCAGATATTCGAGATGTACAATGATTCCTAAGATCGGTTTTCACTCGTGGGTGCTGATTCCATCTTTGCACGGGAGAGGCTGACTCAGAACATATCCTCCCTCCACCAGGAGTGCGATAAGCTCCTGGTGGAGCGCGACGGGATGAGCACGCCGTCCCTGAAGCGGCCAAGGGCACCTAGGTAAGTTTTTCCCTTTCTATTTTGGTTCCTCTTTTTATTTCTCAAAGTGCTTTGCATCCTGCTGATGGTCGCCGTCTTGCCTGCAACGTTGGTGAGTGCATGACCCCTCTGATGCTGCCGCCGCCGGGGGAGGATGGGATCAGGGCACCGTCCCTGAAGCGGCCAAGGGTGTCAGGGTAAGTTTTCTCTGCTTAAATTTGTGGATTGATTGAATCTGTTGTGACGTATTGACCACCGCTCTCTGTTTCCACAGCTTGCCCAACAAATCTCTGCCGCTTAGGGTGAACAAAGATGCTCAAGAAATCGTTGGCCGGGGCTGGCAGAGGCTACGCCGCCGACACCAGGGGAGACCTCAACGGGGACCTCATGCGTGCCCGGGGCAGGGGCAGGGACGCTCGTGGTTGGCTTCGAGTGGACAATTCCGGGGACCGTCGCCCCGTTACCCTCGAAGACACCTATAACTCCGTTCGCGCCACGTTGGGCAGTTTGGATGGGCAGATGGCCGAGATGTGCAATGCACAAGACAAGTACATGGTATGGGGGTTGTCTCCTTTCTTTTTCCCAAGATTGGTTTTCGCCCGTGGGTGCTGATTCCAGCTTTTCTCAGGCACTAGCATAATCCTCGAGGAGAGAACACGCATCATCCGTGGGCAGAAGGCTGCCAATATTCGCCTCGTTGCACGGTTAGCGCGTCTTCGTGCTTCGGAGGAGGAGGCGCTGCGGCGAGCTGAGGCCGCCGAGAAGGAGCGGGACGAATCGCGCCAGCGAGCTGAGATCGCCACCAAGGCACGGGAGGGGCTGACTCAGAACGTCTCCTCCCTCCGCCAAGACCGTGATAAGCTCCTGGTGGAGCGCGACGTGATGAGCACGCCATCCCCGAAGCAGCCAAGGGCGCCTGAGTAAGTTTTTTCCTTTCTATTTTGGTTTCTCTTTTTATTTCTCAAAGTGCTTTGCATCCTGCTGATGGTCGTCATCCCGCCCGCAGCGTTGGTGAGTGCATGACCCCTGTGATACTGGCGCCGTCGGGGGAGGACGGGATGAGTGCGCTGTCCGTCTAATCACGGTGCATGTGGGAGACGGTCTGGCTGTTATTGCTGACAGTACCGTACGACCTACTCTCCAGAGGCCCTATACAGCTGCCAAGCGAAGCTATCAGCGCTAGTAACAAAGAAATGGTAGATGAGAATTGGAGTGTCGATCTGCGCATCACTCAGAGAATTCATAAGGATTTGGATCACTGGGAAGTGGGTAGCGGTGATGGTGTTGGCGCGTGGATGGAGGTGGAGAAGACGGGGGACTCGTTCAGGAGCGTCAAAATCCCTCTGCCATCAGCACTCTGCACGGCGGGAATAACCTTTCTGCTGTTCTTCATAGTGATGATGCTCGCTGTATCGTCTTTGAAAGCGTCGTACTCTCGTCGACTGTGTGGTAGAACCTTCTAAATCCTATGGCCCACACATATGATTATTATCTAAACAGACTCTAAATAACCATGAATGTATTCTATAAAACTTAAAAGGTCTGTCGGGTAAATCCCGAATCATCCACGATTCTCCGAGCAGGATCAATCATTACAAAGAGACATTGCAGTATTACAACAGTTTTATACAAATAATATACATCAGAGTAAAAGAACGGAAGGATCACAATAACATAAATTTACAAACCGTTTAGTTCAAACCTTACAAATCATAAGTTGAATTATTACAAACCATAGTAGTAGCGGAATACAATATAACTTATTACATCAACCTTGATTATATACTCTGCCCAAGAGCGAGATATCCTATTCGTTGTCACTTTTCTCGACGACGGTCATGCAGCAGGATGCGAAGCATTGCTGCCCATGAGGCTCACCTGCAACAAGGGTTCAATAAACCCTGAGTACAAAAGTACTCAACAAGACTGACCCGACGAAAAAGAGGGGTGAAGACTCAGGAAATGCAGGCTAGAGGGACAAGGTAAGGCTTGCAGGAGATAAGAAATTTTGCAGAAAAGCTTGAAAGAAAGAAAAGCGGTCTTGCTCAAGATCAAAATTACCAACCAACTTTCTTTTTAAACCTTACTCATTTTTCAAGTTGTTACTACGATGATGAAACACCGATCGAGTCTTCTTCTCCGAGAAGCAACGGCGATTCGAATCCATTTTCATATACCCAGCTGGGACCTAGGTTACTGATATGCAGGAGACTCTAACTCCTAAGCATAGCAGGTGAACCGATATACTGGGATAACAACCGTAGCCATATATCACTACATGATACACGTGAGCACTTCGACCCAGTGTACCGATATACATGGGAATTTAAACCCACAGTATAACACACTATGACATATGTGGGGACTCTAGCCCACTATAAGTCACTCCATGACATACGTGGGGACTCTGGCCCATCGTATACCACTTCATGCATGTGGATTTTCTAGTTTCTTGTTATCACTAGCTCACCATCGACACGGGACCTAGGGCATCAACAGACGAAAACACTACAGAGGGACTACATTCCCAATGCAAGTTAGTCGTCCGGACTCGATTTATTAACTATCATCATGATTTCAACAGATAAAGCCAAACTCATCTTTTTCATTCTTTTACTTTTGAACACTTAATTAATTAAGCAGGGCTAAGCATTACTACGCATCTTCTAGAACAGGTAACAAGGAATTATGGAAGTAAGACAGGTAATGCAGTTGGTGGGTTTTCACTCAACTCCTATTACTTAATGCAACATATCATAACTGAAGCAATAAAACTTTTATAAAATAGAATAGGGTTTGAATGCATCCGGGGCTTGCCTTGGTATTCGGGGTAGATGGTTTCGGGCTCTGGATCAATTCCAATCTCCTGAGTCTGCTCTTCCTTCGGATCTGGGGCGACAACGTTAAACTCTCCGTTATCGGAAACTATACGATACAATGATATGCTTCAATATGATGGAATGGTAAACATGATGCTCGATGGATGCACAACCAGATTAAAGGCTTGAGTACAACTTTTCTTCACGATAAAGTTGCAAGCCACCAAAAACTTACTAAGTTAATTAGGGTTAACTACATTATTTACGAAAGTTATTAAACACATGAAATAACGTTAATTAAGCCCTAATGACATGATCCAGGTAAGCACAAATAATTAATTAAAGTGCCAAAGGTCATTAGGATTAATGACCCAAGGTCATCAATCAATTTCAAAGATAAACAATTCCTATAATGATTAACTTAATTAAAAGTGATTAATTAATTATTTAAAAGCATAAAATAAAGGCATAAAAATTAAAATTGTCTAATTAAGCTCAAAATTTTATTTTGAAAAGCTCTTGGTCTAATTAGATGGCAAAATAAATTTTAGAATTAAAAGCCAATTATTTTATTTATTAAAAACCATTGAAGGTCCATTTTTTAATTAAAAGAGCTTTAACATATGCAAAAAGTACACAAATTTGGTATTTCATATTTTTTCTAGGTAGCTGACATCATAAAGAACACACACAAAAATGTTTAGAATTTTTGGAGCTATATATGAATTACTATAATTTTCTAAAGAAAATAGCATTTAAAACATTTTCTAGAAAAAGAAAAAGGAAAACGAAAAATCCTCCCGACGTTGACCGCGGCGGCCGAGTTTTGACCGGCGATTGCTCGCCGACGGCGAGGTCTCCGGCGACGAGGTTTGGTCTTACAGGCTCATCTCGGCACGGCGAGCAACTTGGGCTAGCTAACGTGGCGGCGGAGCGACGGCGGCACCCACGCCGGCGGCCATGGCGGCGCGGCGGAGCTCGGGCGCGGCGGTAACGCTCATCGTAGCGATTTTCGGCGAAGGCGAGGGCACGGGCAGGTGCAGGACATCGATGCGAAGACGTTGGGCCAGAAAATGAAGCTATTCCTGGCCCCTAGCTCAAACGGCTACGCGCGCCGCGGTGCTGGCAAGCCATGCCGGCGACGAGCCACGGCTGCCGGACCCTACGGCGCAAGAGAGGTAAAATTGAGGGCACCAACAGATGCAAGAGCTCACCACGGGCATGGTGCGCGCGTTGATGAAGGCTTAGAGTGGCTGAGTCGAGCTGTGGACGGCGGCGCTGATAGCGGCAGCGCTCCGGTGGCAAGGACGGGGTTTCGGCGCTTCCTGTGCACCATCAGGCCGACCAAGATGCGCATAAGGGGCAGCGAAGCACGGAGAACATGATGAGAGGGTTAAAGGTAATATGTTTTCCGCCTTGGCGGCGGTGGACGGCGAGGAAGCTCGCGGCGGCTCGGCGACCGGTCGCGAGGAAGACGACGTCGTGCGGGTGGCTCGGGCGGGGAGAGCGAGCACGAACTGGCTCAGAAGAAGCGCAAGGTCAAGGCGGAGCTTCTGGCAAGATGAAGGGGGTAGAGATGAAGCGACAGTGGCGAATTTGGGCGGCGGAACAAGGTCGTCGTCGGCGGCGGCAGGGAGAAAGAAGGGAAGTGGCGGCCGGCTTGCTATTTATAAGCCAGAGGTGAGGTGTGGATGGGCGACACGATGACGATGAAGATTCGCGCGTCCAGGAGCGCGCTGGCAGCCGTGGTGTGTGCGGTGGTGGATGGCGGCGCGGCTTGAGAAGCTGGCGATGGCGGCCGACGATAGGTCTCGGTGCTGTTCAAGAAAATTACAGAATTGCCACTCGTTTGAAATTACAAATTACTCCAAAATTTATATAAGAACTTGAAAATCTCCAAAAATATCATTTGCATAACTTTTGAAGAGCTACACTTTTCATTTAATTGGCATCCTAAAATTCTGTCTGGATTTTGAAATATGAATTCAAATTCAAAAGGGGAATAAAACCCTAGAAACAAACATTTAAAATTACTTTTGATTTTTCAATAAAATTTGAAAATATTCAAAACTATGAAATGTTTAACTTTTCAAACCAAACCTTTTTCATATACAAAGTTTTCGCAAATTATGCCTAATTTTTGAATTATGGTTTTAAAATCAAAAGGGGACAAATATTAGAAAACTATATTTTCAAATTTATTTGAAATTCATTGTGGAAACTTGAAAAACTTTATATACCAACTTTGTAGCTCTTGTCAAGATCTACAAACTATCTTTTTAGAGTATCCCCAAATTCCTTATAGATTTTGAATTACAGAAAAGGGGATAAAATTAGGTTTTGAAATAAAGGGTTTTTGAAACCGAATTCAAACTCGATTTAGTTTCTAATTTAATTGGTTGGTTATTAGTGATCACATACATCATCCAAGGACATTTTTAGGTCAATGACCCAATGACACCCTTGGTTGACCAAGTTGACTTTTGAAAAACCTTTTATAGCTTTCTAATTTGAATTTAAATTTGAATTGCAAGGCTTGGGAATAAGCTTTGAAACCTAAATTCAACTTCAAATATGAAAATCATTTTTAGGGTTGGACTTAAATTTATATACTATGCTTGACACTAGTGTAAACACGGTTTACACCTCAAGTACATAGAATATAAATCAAGCATTTGAGATGACATTCGAAAGTAGGGGTTTATTATTTCATGTGACAACACATTCCAGAAACACAATCAACCTATGAAATGTAAACTTGTTTTAGTTAATGTACATCAAGGTTGACCTATCATGAATGCTTTGCAGTGCATATGATGACATGGCAGGTTTTAGTTAATATAACACCAGAGGTGTTACAGCCTTTCCCCCTTAAAGAAATCTCGTCCCGAGATTTAAAGATGTAGGTAAAGTAATGAAAAAGAAAATGTGTCAGGAAAACACACTTCAGTTAAGTACATAAAAGAAAAGGGTCTTTACAACTCACACTAATGAAGTTACAACTCATAGAGGGAATTATAACTCAGATAGAAGCATAGAATTCTCGAAAGTTCTCCAACAGGTAATCTTCTGATTCCCAAGTAGCTTCTTCTTCTGAATGTTGATCCCATTGTATCTTGTACCACTTAATGGTTTTGCTTCTAGTGACACGGTCTTTCTGATCCAATACTCGAATTGGATACTCAGAGTAAGTCAAATCAGGCTCAAGTTCAATTCCTTCCACATCAACAATATTATCCGGCACTCGAAGACACTTCTTAAGTTGGGACACATGGAACACATTGTGTACAGCCGATAACTGTTTAGGCAGTTGTAGATGATATGATACCTTCCCAATTGGTGCCAAGATCTGAAATGGTCTAATGTAACGAGGTGCTAACTTGCCTTTAACTCCAAATCGAGTAACTTCCTTCATGGATGACACTTTTAAATACACATAATCTCCCTTATTTAACCACAAGGGTCGACGCCTTTGGCGGCATAACTCTTTTGACGAGACTGTGCCACTTTCAAGTTTTGTTGTATCTGTTTAACTTTTTCTTCTGTTTCTTTCACCAGATCAACTCCGAAGAATCTTCTTTCTCCAGGTTCAGACCAATTTAATGGAGTTCTACATCTGCGTCCATATAACGCTTCAAATGGTGCCATTTTGATACTTTCTTGATAACTATTTTTATAAGAAAACTCTGCTAAAGGCAAACACTCATCTCATTTTTCTGAAAAATTAAGAACACATGCTCTCAACATATCTTCAAGTATTTGGTTCACTCTTTCAGTCTGACCTCCTGTTTGTGGATGGTAAGCTGTACTGTGCAAAAGATCAGTACCTAATGAATTATGCAACCGTTTCCAGAATTTATTGATAAACTGCGTGCCTCGGTCCGACACAATAGTCTTTGGTACACTATGAAGATTAATGATACGCTCAAAATACAATTTGGCATATTACGAGGCTGAATTTGTACTTCGAACTAAAAGAAAATATGCGGACTTTGTGAGTCGATCCACTATGACCCAAATGGAATCAAAACCTCTTGCTGTCCTAGGTAGACCCACTATAAAGTCCATACTGATATCTTCCCACTTCCAGGCTGGAATAAGCAATGGCTGAAGTTCTCCTGTTGTCTTCAAATGTACAGCTTTAACTTTTTAACAGGTATCACACTGAGCCACATACTTAGCAGTTTCTATCTTCATTTTAGTCCACCAAAATTTCTGTTTCAAATCATAATACATCTTATTACTTCCTAGATGAATAGAAAATTTTGAGAGGTGTGCTTCATCGAGGATCTTTTGACGTAACTCAAAAACTTTTGGTATGACCAGCCGATCCTTGTACCATAAGACATCTGCTTCATCAATTGTGAAACAAGAAACCTTCTCTTTTCTAACTTTCTTTTTGATATGTTTAATTCCCTTATTATTTCTCTGAGCAGCAATAATTTAATCTTTGAATGTTGATTCAATCGTAATATTGGACAAACTACCATGTTGCACCATTACTATACTCAACTTTTCTATTTCATGATATAGAGAAATGTCGAGAGGTTTTACTGTCAAGCAATGGCAATGACTTTTTTGACTAAGAGCATCAGCAACTATATTTGCTTTACCAGGATGGTAATATATTTCCAGATCATAATCATTGATTAGTTCTAACCACCTCTTCTGTCTCATATTCAACTCATCTTGAGTAAAAATGTATTTCAAACTCTTGTGATCACTGTAGATATTACATTTATTATCCCACAGATAATGTCGCCATATCTTCAATGCATGGACAACAGCTGCTAATTCCAAATCATGGGTTGGATAATGTTCCTCATGTTTCCTAAACTGTCGAGAAGCATAAGCAACAACTCTCCCTTCTTGTATCAACACACATCCAATACCAATGCCAGAAGCATCACAATAAACATCAAAAGGTTTCTCAATATTTGGCTGTGCTAGGACCGGAGCAGTGGTCATTAACTCCTTCAATTTCTGAAATCCCTTTTCACATTCAGGTGACCAAACAAACTTGACATCATTCTTTAACAACTCGGTTATGTGCTTGGATATTTTTGAGAAATTCGGTATGAAATGACGGTAATAACCTGCCATTCTAAGAAAACTACGAACTTGCTACACAATCTTTGGTGGTTCCCAATCAAGTATATCTTGTACTTTGCTAGGATCAACGGCAACACCCTTGTCTGATAAAACATGCCCAAAAAATTTCACTTCTTTCAACCAAAATTCGCATTTACTAAACTTGGCATATAGTTGGTGTTCTCGCAGACGTTGTAGAACAATTCTGAGGTGTTCAGCATATTCTTCTTCACTTTTGGAATATATCAAAATATCATCAATGAAGACTACCATGAACTTATCAAGTTCTGGCATGAACATTGAATTCATCAAATACATGAAATAAGCTGGTGCATTGGTAAGTCCAAAAGACATAACCAAATACTCATATAGACCATATCGAGTAGTAAAGGCAGCCTTTGGAATGTCTTCCGGGCGAATCTTAATTTGATGATAACCGGATCGAAGATCAATCTTAGAAAGCACTTTCGCCTCCGCTAATTGATCAAAAAGCAGATCAATGTGGGGTAGAGGGTACTTATTCTTGATGGTTACTTCATTCAAGGGACGATAATCCACACATAATCTCAAGCTTTTATCTTTCTTTTTCACAAGGTCGGATAAAACCTTTATCCCGTAACTCTTGTAATTGAGTTTTGAGTTCTGCCAACTCAGGTGGTGCCATCCGATAAACTCTTCTGGATATTGGAGCAGTACCAGGTTTCAAATCAATTCTAAACTCCACCTTTCTATCAGGATAAACCCGTAACTCATTAGGAAACACATCTGGAAACTCACAGACCACGGGTATATCTTCGATCTCTTTCACAGAAATAGCACATACCTTTTCAACAGTCCTCTTAAGAGTTGAAAGATGGATAAGAAGTTGAGATTTGCAATTAGGTATGTTTACTCTCACAGTTCTATTCAGGATGTCTATCACAGCACCATACTGTTTCATCCAATTCATGTCTAGGATCACATCTATATCCTGATCCTTTAATATTATCATATCGGTGGGAAAAATATATCCACCCAAACTTACTGGCACACCATGTACCATTTTTTTAGTACACATACGCCTCCCAGGCGATTGTATAAAGAATTGTTCTTTTGTCCCCATTGTTGGTATTTCATGTGTCTTAACAAATGTACCATTGATAAATGTATGAGATGCACCAGAATCGAAAAGAAGAATTGTAGGATGATCAGCAACAGGGGACGTACTCATCATAACCGGTTCTCCTTCTGGAATTTCTCCAACTTGAGTGTAGAACACCTTACCAACCTTCTTCTCATTCTTATTATTCTGCACCTTCTGATTTCTGCCTTATTCTGATTCTGTGGTTGCTGTTGTGGTGCAAAAGCCCTGGGAACATAGGAATTATACAGCCTTAGATGCGGGCAGTATCTTGCAAAATGACCAGTCTTCCCACAATTGTAACATGGGTAGCTTTGTGGCTGAGAAGTAGGGTTACGAATACCAGGGGCATTCGGCTGTCTTGGATAAGAGAGAGTAGCAACAGGACGGACAATTGTCTGTTGCTGGGCTTGGTATTGTGGTGGACGATAAGAAGGACGAAAATGGTTTTGGGGATGATAAATTATTTTCTGGCGCTTTTGATTTCCACCAGAAAATCCTGACATCCCAGTTTTCTTCTTCTTAGCTTCCATGTGTTGACGGTTCTTTTCTTCATAAGATATAGCAATATTTACCGTCTCATGGAAGGTAGCATTTGGGTTCCCAGTCATCATCCTCTGAATCTTACTATTCAGACCCCTGAGGAAACACTCCTTCTTCTTACGGTCAGTACTAACATGGTCTGACGCATATTGGGACAAGTAATTGAATTTGCCAAAGTATTGCATCACTAACATATCACCTTGCCTCAGGAAAAGAAACTCTTCAAGTTTTGTAGTCCTGATTCCCTCAGGAATAAAATGTGCACGAAAAGCTTCACGAAACTCAGCCCAAGTAACACGATGACCTTCAGGCTGAGCAGCAACAAAGTTAACCCACCAGGCTCCTGCAGTGCCTCTCAACTGCTGAGCTGCAAACATGGGTTTCTGATATTCGGTGCACTTAATTAATCCAAACTTTTGCTCCATAGTACGGAGCCAATCATCTGCCTCCATGGGTTCATCCACTCTGGTGAAGACAGGAGGACGTGTGTCGGTAAAATCCACATAGGTGGTCTCATTCCTATTATTCCGACCACGATTCCCCTAATATGCATTTTGGTTCTGATTCTGAGCCATCATGGTGGTTGCATTGACTAAGGCCGCAACTGCATCGGCCAGGGTTGGTGGAACTGGTGAAGGATTTGGGACATCACCTCCATCATGAGATGGACCGGTAGCATCACGGGAGCGAGTGTGAGCAGGCATCTGTTGATAAATATACTATACTTTACTCACAAAACCTTATTGGATTTCATAAGCAGATATTACAGACGTGCAACACACTTATAATACATTATTTTTGTTACAACTGTCTGCACTCCGGCAAGACTTCCCACACCTACTAAGTTTCAGAAAGCATAGAAAATATATATTACACATCTCACTTTTCAAACTCTTTACTCCTCCTCCTCACTATCTTCCACTGGGATTAACTCCTCCTCTTCGAAATCCTCTTCCTCATCTTGACCCATCACAAGACCAAGATCATCTTGGGCTGTCTGTCGTTGGTATTCAGGATCCAACAGGTTATTCAGCCTCACACACTCATCATCAGCTTCCTCAGCATACTCCTCCAACTCTTCCAAGTATTCCTCAAGTTCTTGCACACGACCATTCGCTGCATCTTCTCGTGCCCAAGCATCATTCCTTTGATGCTTCATATACCTCCGAGATCGTCTTAATTGAGTAATCTCAGCGGCCTCTTCGATCCTATCGGCTTCAGTCCTCTCCAACTCAGCCCTAAGTCTTGCTATTTCAGCTTGTGGATCTGGATTGGGATTGTTACTGCTTTCGCCAATCTCGTATCTGGGGGCTAATTGATGTCGAGGTACCCCCTTCGGTGCAGTACTCTTACGAGGAGTTTGCTTGGTAAGGGCCATCCGGAAGAAATGTAGGTCATAAAGAATGAGGATAGATAGGGAGAAATCTGAAGGTTAGCATGAAAAGGATTGATACTACTTAACCCAAACCACTTTAAAGGGAAAGGTAATTAAACAAGTTAAATAAACATGATGCATGAACGAACTTACGATCTAAGCATATAAGGTTTTTAAGCAATACATGTATATAAATAACTTTTATAACATAGGGCAATATAATATGCTATTCCACCACCACACCTTTAGAAATCAGAATAAGGGTCGATAGAAAGAATTATAGGTAAGGAATAAGAATTTGGACCCAAAATAGTCAAGTTTAAATTATTTGACTCAAAAACTTTTGGAAGTTTTCGCAAAAGAATACTACAACAACTCTTTTTAATAACGATCCGGCTCTGATACCAGCTGTGGCAGAACCTCCTAAATCCTATGGCCCACACGCATGATTATTGTCTAAACAGACTCCAAATAACCATGAATGTGTTTCATAAAACTTAAAAGGTCTGTCGGGTAAATCCCGAATCATCCACGATTCTCCGAGCAGGATCAATCATTACAAAGAGACATTGCAGTATTACAACAGTTTTATACAAATAATATACATCAGAGTAAAAGAATGGAAGGATTACAATAACATAAATTTACAAACCGTTTAGTTCAAACCTTACAAATCAAAAGTTGAATTATTACAAACCATAGTAGCAGCGGAATACAATATAACTTATTACATCAACCTTGATTATATGCTCTGCCCAAGAGCGAGATATCCTATTCGTCGTCACTTTCCTCGACGACGGTCATGCAGTAGGATGTGAAGCATTCCTGCCCATGAGGCTCACCTGCAACAAGGGTTCAACAAACCCTGAGTACAAAAGTACTCAACAGACTGCCTCAGCAGTATTATCTTCCGATGATGGTTACAGGAGCTTAACTTAGTCATCTAGCATAACGGCCTATCAAGTGTGCTGTAGACAAGAACACCCCCCAATATGACATGTTAAACATCTCTGCATCTCAGGTGTTCCTGCCTGATGATAACATCATCAACACATAGGAGAGTGTGCTGTTAGAGGAGGAGGTTAATGTCTCTCAGAATATTAAAGATAACCACAAGTTACAATCTGCTTCTGAGCCTAAGATCCCTAAAATCACAAGCTATGAAGGACTAGGTATCACATCTAACCCATCTTCTGTGAATGCAACTGCTGCTGTTGCTCAAGACCCCAACAATATGGAAAGAAGGAGGAGTGAGAGGTTGAAGGACTCTACATCTTTCACTACAATGGAGAAGAATTAGAAGCTGTCCAAGAAGAGGAATCTTGAAGGTAACCCACATAATACTAATTCATTCTCAGTTTTACCCGTTGAAGAAATAGTTGATATATCTCATAATATGGGTGTTAGTATTGAAGCTTCTAATTTTGCTACCTTTGATTTACTGAAAAACTTAGAATCTACTAGAGATGATTTGTATAAAAAGCAAGTTAAACTGCCTCTAATTGCTCAAGATGTTGTTTGTGAAAATAATAAAGCTGAGGGTACTCTATGCTTAGACTGGATTCATGAAGAGTTATCTGATATTGAGGATTTTATTCTGGTTGAATCAAGGAAAAAAAGAAGGGATAAAAAGCAAAAAGTTATCTTTTCCCCCATTAGTAAGGGGAGAGGCCAGAGACAGGATATGCCTGCCTTGCCTAAAAAAAAGAGAGGGAGACCTAAGGGCACCTACTCTAAACAAAAAAATCCCAAAGTTTAATGTCATTACAAGGTTTGATATGGAACTGTAGAGGTCTAAGGAAGAAAGGAGTCGCTACCTTTATTAAAGATCTGATTGCCCAACACAAATTTCATTTCATTGGTTTGCAAGAAACCATGGTAAAGGATTGTGATGAAAAGCTTATTAAAAAATTAGACCCACACCAGGATTACCTTTGGCTATATAACTCTGCCACTGGTAAATCTGGAGGGATCCTAGTGGGGGTTAGAATTGACTTATATGATGTTGGATCCTTCCATCAGGGTGAATTTATGTTAGAATTAAACTTATGGGACAAAGTTAATAGAATAAAGTGGAACCTCCTTGTTGTATATGGTCCTACTCATGATGACAAAAAAAATTGCTTTCCTTTCTGAACTTTCATCTTTCTGTTCCAGCAATAAAGATCCCATCTTAATTGGTGGGGATTTTAATATCATAATATTCTCATATGAAAGGAATAGACGAAAAGGTATCCGAAGATATTCTGATTTGTTCAATACTTTGATTGACTTTCATGATTTGAGAGAAATTGATATGGCTGGTGGAGGATATACTTGGTCAAACAACCAAGAAATTCCAATACTAGAAAAACTAGACAGAATTCTTATGTCTAAGGACTGGGAAGATCTTTTCCCTCAAATTGGGGTAAGAAAACTTCCCAGAGAGGTCTGATCACAATCCTTTAATCATCTTCTCCAATGCTATATCTCATAATAAAATGATAGAATTCAGATTTGAGCTTAGTTGGCTTTCCCACCCTAACTTTTTAAAAAAAGTACAGGAGATTTGGGAAAACCCTTGCAGAGCTCCAACCATTCTTGATAAAATCCAGCAGAAGCTCAAATTGTTTAAACAGTACTTCAAGGGCTAGGGTTTTAACTACCAGGGTGAGCTAAGAAAACAGAGGAGAAAACTGAGTGAGGAAATTGGGGAATTAGAAAAGATGGAGGAGAGTGTTGGTCTTAATGGCCCATAGTTAATACAGAAAACTAGATTGATTCAAGAAAATCTCTCCCTGCTAGATCAGGAAGAGTCATACTGGCATAATAAAAGCCATGAGGAGTGGTTGTTAAAAGGTGATAATAATACTAAGTTCTTCCACAGATTTGCTAGTGGAAGGCAGAGGAAAAATAACATTATTTCACTGGAGAGTGAGGAAACAATTATAGAAGGTAATGATAACCTTCTGAAACATGCTACAGAATATTACTCTAAACTCTTTGGTCCTGTTGCCAATCACAACATTGCCCTGAATAATAATATTTGGGCAAATGCTGGAAAAGTAACTTATGAAGATAATGAAGCCTTGTGCCTTCCTTTCTCTGAATTAGAAATTAAATCTGCTCTATTTCAGGTGGAAACAAATAAGGCTGCTGGCCCTGATAGAATTCCAATTGAATTTTATCAAACTTGTTGGGACTTTATTGAGAATGACATTGTGCTTCTGTTTGATGATTTTCACAAAGGAAAGGTGGATATTAGCAGAATGAACTATGGCATTATTACTCTCCTGCCCAAAGTGGCAGATGCCTCAAAAATACAACAATTCAGACCCATTTGTCTCTTAAACTGCTTATACAAGCTAGTCACTAAAACCCTCACTTTGAGACTAGAAAAAGTAGCAGAGAAGCTCGTTCATCAAAATCAGACCGCTTTTATGAAAGGGAGAAACATCATGAGTGGAATTATGGTCCTTCGTGAGATTCTCCATGAAACTAAGCTAAAAAAACAAGTTGGGATTATCTTGAAGCTTGACTTCAAAAAAGCCTATGATAAAGTCAACTGAAATTTTCTATTCGATTGCCTCCATGCTAGAGGGTTTGATACCAGATGGTGTACATGGATTAGACAAGTGGTCTCAGGTGGAACTGTGAGTGTGAAAATGAATAACTCTATTGGAACTTGTATCAAAAGTTACAAAGGTGTAAGGCAGGGAGATCCCTTGTCTCCCATTCTGTTCAACTTTGTAGCTGATGGGTTAACAATGATGATTCATGAGGCCCAAACAAATGGGCTTTTCTGTGGTTTAATAGATCATATAATTCCAAATGGAGAGACAGTGCTACAATATGCTGATGATATCATAATATGCCTTAAATATGATGTGGAAAAAGCTAGGAATCATAAACTGCTCCTTTATATGTATGAGCTGATGACTGGCCTTAAGATTAATTTCCATAAAAGTGAAGTGTTGTCTATAAATGATGATCAAAACTGGGCACACACATATGCTGGAATATTCAACTGCCAGACTGGTACTTCCCCATCAAATATCTAGGAGTCCCAGTGAGCCCTAGTAGGCTCCATGTTAAAGACTGGGCACCTCTATCTGAAAAAAGTGCTAAAAAACTTAGTGTTTGGCAGGGCAGCTGTATGTCCATTGTAGGCAGAACAATTCTTATTAACTCCAGTCTGAATAACACTCCAATTTATCATATGTCCATTTATCTGCTCTCTAAAACTGTGGTGGCCAATTTGGATAAATTGAGGAGGAAATTCTTCTAGCAAGGTGGCAGCACCAAAAAAAAGTATCACATGATCAAATGGATAAAAATTTGCAAGCATAAGAGCAAAGGTGGTTTAGGAATTAAAGACATAAGAAAAATGAATATTAGCCTCCTATGTAAGTGGTGGCGGAAGCTGAAATCTGAGAATGGGCTTTGGCAAAAAATTATCAATCATAAGTACCTTCATGGTAAGTCCATGCATCTAATAAAGCACAAACAAACTGATTCTGGCATGTGGTCTGACCTGCGTAAAATCAAAAATGTATACTTACAAGGCAGTCACAAAAGTAAAGAATGGAAGAAATCCATCTTTCTGGAAAGACTCATGGCTTTTTGAAAAGCCTCTCTGTTAGCTTTTTCCCAACCTATTCAAACTATGTAGGCAACCTGATATATCGGTTTATCAAGCTAAAGAAGCTTCTTGTGATATTACCTTCTCCAGATGGCTGGTTAATGATCTTAGAACTTCATGGTCTCATATACTGGAAAAGTTAAGTGGTATTATCCTCAATAATGAAAATGACCTTATTATGTGGAGATTTGGTAGTTCTAGGAATTTTTCTGTAAAATCAGTTTATAAAGCCATGACTAAATCTGATGCTGGCATCTATCATAAGAAAATATGGAAGGGTAGAGTCCCAGCTAAGATTAAAATTTTTCTCTGGTTAATGATTAATAATGCCTTGCTGACTAAAGATAATCTCATTCGAAGAAACTGGCCTGGATCAACAACCTATCATTTCTGTGAAGACGATGAATCCATTAACCACTTATTCTTTGAATGTAACACTGCCAAAGCTATTTGGGCAATAGTTGCATATGCTGTAGGAGCTAATAATATACCTAGAAGTATCATACAATGCTAGAACTGGTGTGAAAAATGGCTGCCTGATGGGTCCAAATTTCACACTTTGGGTTTAGCCGCCATCTGCTGGGCTATCTGGAAAACAAGGAATGCGATATGCTTCGAGGGGAAAGTTGTAACAGATCCTACCAACATTATATGTTATGCATGTTCGCTTATGGGTTACTGGGCAGGTTTATTCATTGACGATGACAAGAGAGTGCCGATGGATGGGGTGGATGCTATGCTGTCAATTGCTACAAGGCTGGTGGCTAACAAGAAAAGAAACAGACACCTGGGGAGCTACAAGAGGCATCGGAGCAAGATCAGGATGGCGAAGGAGGGTCTTCCACTCTGTGATCTCATCACCAGGCTCAAGGATCTATTTTGCTGATATGTAGTTCATATTCTGCTAGTTAGTCAGCTATTCACTGTTGAGTGGCATGTTGCCGCCTTTTAAAGGGAGTGTGTCCCAAACTTTATCCTTTGCTGGTCTTTTGCTTTGCTTCTTCAAAAAACTCTAAACAATGTATTTTCATTATTCGTAATGGAAATGGGGAGGGGTCCTCGTATCAAAAAAAATCTAGCATAACAACCCACTGTCATAGTGATGGTGCTTGATGTACCAAATCTTTGAGCTCTATGTTGATCTGTTCGCAGACCATATATGCAAATTTATGTTGTAAGTGTTGTCAATTAGCAATCTCTGTAATACTCTGGTGTTAAGCATGCATAATCATTTGCATTCTTAAGCATAAGCATCATTATGCATAGCATTGATGAAAAGATCTTGATTATTCGAATCTTGCTTGCCTTTCACCTGAATTGAATATGTGGTATGAGTGTTTGGTGTTTGATGACCCCTAAGGTAACCTAGACATGATTAGGACACCAAATTAACCTAGGTTTATGTTCATGGTTTTGGTTAATTAAGCTTTGTTGTCATGGTTGACCAAGGTGGACCATGAAAGTAGTTTTGTTTGACTGAATTAGAAGTGGTAGCTAGAGTGCTTGCATGTGTGTGCACCCTAAAGGAAGTTTGTAGAGAATTTTATAAGGAACAAAAGTTGTTTTTACCACTTTTCATGAAAATGCTTGGAAGGTGTTCAAAAATGTTGAAAAAGGGCAGAATTGGGGGCTGATTTTCTATTTTGGGAAATTTTAAAAGGTATTTTATTTGGATTTTTGTATTTCAAAATCTAGGCAGAATCTGGTAAAACTTCTTTAAGATGAAATGTTCTACTCTTGCTAATTCGGCTTAGTTTAAGAGTTATTAAGCAGCAAAGTTTGTTTTATATTCATGAAAACAGCTTTTCAGTGACGGTTGTTTCCTGGCCGTCAGGGAAATCCCCGACCAGGAAAGCGCCGTGGCCGCCCGCGGCAGCATGCGTCGGCCGCGTGGCGCCCAGGCTCTGCCGAGGCTGGGCCGTTTTGGCCGCGTGGGGCGTCGTCCGAACGCGCCCACTCCTTCACTCGCCCGCGCCCTCACTCTCTCCCCCTCGTCCCCTCTCATTTCCTCTCTGCTCGCCGCCGCGTCGCCCGAGCTCGCCTTGCCGCCGTCCAGGAATTCGCCGCCATCAGCCACGCATTCGCCTGCTTGACCCCGCAATCGAACGCGCCCGAGCCCGCTCCACCTTCCTCCACCCTCGTCTCGGCCGGTTGCGTCAAGGTTCGCCCGAATCGCATCATCTTCTCCCTGTCCGCCATGGCCGCACCTCGGCTTCACCGTGGTTCCGCCGCTCTGGCCGTCCTCTCTCGCCATTAGGGTGCGCATCCGAAGCGTCGTGGTGGGTAGCTGCTAGGACGATGCTCAATGGCGCCGATTAGGGTATCGTGGGGTCGGATTTTCGTCGGGCCGCCGCGCGGAGTGCCGCCGCTCCGCCGTGCTCGTGCTCTGACCGCCTCCAGCCGCTCCCTCCCATTTTTAGTCCCCTTGATCGATGCGCGCTGTTCTCCTCTCTCTTCTCCGCCGGTTGGTGACGCCGGAGCGCCGCCGGGACGGCCGGCCGAGCGTCGCCGCCGACGAGGACCATCGGGTTAGAATGTAGAAAAACCTAGGGTTCTCGGTGTAAGGTTGCCAGACACAAAGATTTACCTATTAGGGCTCGGTTAGTTTCTAGAAATCTCAGGGTCCCCGGTGTAAAGTGCTTTTTCCTTTTTCTTTTCTAGAATTGATTTCAGATTTTGTTTAAAGCTTTGGAAATTCATAACTTTCTCATTTTTCATCCAAATGAGTTGGTTCAACTTGCAGTATTTTGCTTATGAGATGATCTATGCATGAAAAATATGAAATGTGGAATTTGTGATACTTTTCTGTATGGCTTTATTTATCTCTATTAATTGCTTTTATCTTAGGAAATGCATAACTAATTCTCTGTTGCTCAGAAAAATGTGAGACCAAGTTTGTTAGTCTTCTTATGTCATGCTCTATCTGTGAAAAATGTTATGAGGTTATGTCATGTGGAAAGTTTGATCTGTCTAGTTATGGTGCCTATTTTCATGTGATGATAAATAATTCATAATAAATAATATATAAGGAATTTGTGTATGAAACTTTTTAGAGAGTGTTTTTATGTCAATCTAGAGCTAATTATGTTCTGAGATATGTTGTTTGATATACTTTTATGTACAAAGTATTTTATGCCCCTGAAATTATGCTGCCTTGTCATTTTTGTGCAGGATAAAGTACTTACTGTTTTGATTTAAAATTT
Organism: Bothriochloa decipiens; assembly: GCA_023333625.1. Classification (NCBI taxonomy): domain Eukaryota; kingdom Viridiplantae; phylum Streptophyta; class Magnoliopsida; order Poales; family Poaceae; genus Bothriochloa; species Bothriochloa decipiens. The sequence continues at coordinate 40,650,143 of CM041642.1, read as the reverse complement.
TTATGGTAGTCTTTATTTGGTATGATTAAGCTTCTGTAATTTTTACAGAATTTTCTGAGTAGTCTAAAGTCATATTGTAGTTATACCCTGATTTCTTTCATTTATAAATAATGCTTTAGAGTTATCATTTCATGTGTGTAAAAATGCTTTTTATGCTATTCATGATATGTATGATCTTCTATTGGTTTTAGTTCAGTAGAGTGTAGTGTGCAAAACAATGGTTGTTTATAATTCCTTATAGTGTGCGAGTAAATTATAATGCGAGGCCTATTTAGAGATTTGTCGGTAGAAGAGAATGCAGATGACATGTGCTTATCATACATGTTTTCAAATATCATATCATTCATCTTAGCTGAACATTCATTCACCATCACCATTAGCATTGTATTTATATGTATGCACGGTATTCATACGCACTATGCATCATACAGGATCGTCAGGGCTAGAAACGGTAATTCCCGGAGCACAGGGAGAGGAAGGCCAACAGGAAGCTTTGGTGCGGGAAGCAGCAGCCGAAGAGGATCCCGAAGCTGATCTTCCGGAGTGTCCCGACCACCAGCCAAGCGCTTTCCTGAAAGGCAAGCCCCGGAGCATTCTCCCTGTGGTTTGCAAAATATCTAACTTGAGTCCTTTACTTGTTTGTTGCATTAAGTTATAGGCGTTGTTTTATACCGTTGCTGCATTACTTATATTCCTTGCCACTGTTATACTTTAACCCTGTTAGGTTCAGGTACGAATATTTGCTTAGCCCTGCTTAACTAGATCGGTAGAAGTCGGGTGATTTTCTGTCATCCGCGAGTTATAAGTGGTAACTTGGAATGGTTGAATACATTGTTATCTTGGATAACCATGTGGAGATAATAAATTGAGACCGGGCAGGATTGGGGTTGAGAATGAACTGGAGGTTCAATGTGGTTTATCCCGTCTGTGTTGAACTAGGACCCCGTCCGTTGTACGTCCTCAAGTCATATTGAATTTATGCCTCACATTTAGCTGGAAGGATAAGTCGTTCCGACCGCGAAGCCTAATTTTGATTTGGGCCGGGAGTCGACCTGCTGTACGCATCGTATTGGTGAAGATGGGGGACCACGGGTTACGCGGTTGTAAGGCCTGAATATAGCATGGTGCGCCCTGCTGGCAGTCGGACGGTGCCCGGATGTGATGGTACCTGTTGATCTCGCGTTTTTCCTGAATTGGATGTCGGTGACCTATAGCTCACCGTGGCTGGTGAGTGTGGTTTGTGTGAGGAGTACCCGCCAGCTGGTTAGTAATCAATTATAATCGCCATCGTTCCTGGACAGTGAACACTTGACTTGAGCAGCGGCATCGTAGTAAGAACTTGAACAAGAGATGAGATGGTTGAGCTGTTGAGACTGAAGGATACTCAACCGGAATTGGTTACTTTCTGTTGAATAATTATTACCATGCTTGTTTAGTACAGGTGCTGATATAGCATGACAAGGTAATTCAGATTAAAATACATTGCTAGAAGGTTCTTATTTATTGTTTCTTAATGCAAGCTTTTTCGCAATTAAATGAGTCAGCTATCCTACTTATACAGCCTTGCATACTCCTTGGAGTCACTTTATTTTAGTTTATGATGGGTAAGTCTAGCTGAGTACATCCTCGTACTCAGGGTTTTATTTCTCATATTTTTTGCAGATGGTGAGATGCTTTATGGTTATTGTCAGAACTGTTTCTATCCCACCTTGGGAGATGACTAGACCTTGGGCATGGTCACTCTTCTCGACTTGATGCTTTTGCTGGATGTGGACCAAGGACCTGGCACTGTATTTGAACTAAATACGTGTGTGGCTTTAAACTAAATCGCTTCCGCTTTTATTTGAAATTGAACTTGGTTTGTAATAACTCTATTTCGTACTCCGATGATGTTTTAAACCTGGTGCTTGTGAATGAGTATGCTAAACTATTACGATCTTGGTCGTGCCAGAAAAGTTTGAAATCCTTCGAGATTTCGGTATGACTACCGGGTTTATTAGGTCTCAATCATGTAGTTTGCCGCGCTAATGGTGAATTATGTGCTTGTACTCTAATAAATTGGTCGGTTCTGTCACAATCTCACATGTATATCTCCCTGTGGTCCGGCCTGTTGGTTGTGCGGAGCCCACATCGCTCCAAGGGTGTCCATTTGTTCTGATTATTTGAGAATCTGCTGTCCCTTTTACCGATGATCCGAATGCATTGGTGCTTGTTCGGATAGTTATTCAGGGTAGCCTTCATCATTCTTCGGTCTACCATCCAAACCTATGTCACTTCATAAGCTGGATTCTGTAAGAGCCTTTTACTTACGTGCCATTAAAAAAGATGGTGTAATCGTCCAAACCATTAAAAAGTTGGATCTTACGTGTATGTCTAAGTTTGTAAAACTTTTCTCTCCTATGCCATTTCATCTGTTTTCGGTGCTAACGGTGTCAAACAGACCGATCAAAAGACCATTTTACCCCCACCGTGGGCCCAATTTGTCACTCAAATTCTCTCTCTTCTATTCTCTCTCTCTTCTCTGTCATCTTCCCAATCCCCACTGGCCAGGGAAACGCCGACCTGCCCCCATCCCCAACCTCACGCTCCACCTCCTTCCTCACCTGGCCGCACCGGCATCGGCGCTGCACCGCGCATAGAGCTTGCTCCTTCGCCGTGCCCCGTCGTCCTGACCTCGTCTTCCTCGTCGTCCACCCCGACCCGCCTCTCACCTTCGCCCCTCCCCCGCCACGGAGGCAGCGCGGGCGCCGGCGAGCTCCGGCCGGCTGCCGTGGACGCCGTGGGCGGGGGGCGGCTCCGGCTGGCCACCGCAGACGCGCGCGTGGGGGAGCTCGGCCCGGCCGCCGCGGACGCGCGCGGGCAAGTCCAGCAGTCGGACCGCGCTCGCCCTCGCCGTGTCCGTGACACGCCGGTGGTGCCGACAAGCCGCGTCGAGGAGGGCATGTCGACGAGCACGGGCACTGCGCCGGCGTCCACCGCCTTGACACAGTTGCATCCCCACGCCGCCGCGCGCACGAGCTCGTGCAACGCCGCCTTGGTCGCGGACCAGGACACCGACGCCCTGTCGCGGAGCAGTTTTACGGCCTCCCTGAACGCCTGCTCCGGGAGGGACGCCACTTGGCGGCATGGCGGCCTGACGCGCTCCAGGAGCAGCGCCGCGCCCGCCCTAGACGCCGCCCTAGACGCGGCGCTCAGCGCGGAGACGAGCGCTGACTGCAGCGCGGACCGCGTCGAGCCGGGGGACAAACGGGCGCGAGAAGGGAGGGGAAGAACGCGACGAGGAGCGCCTGGCGCCGGCGGAGAGTGAGAGGCGTCAATACCGGTCAACACGGCCTACTCCGGCCGCCAGGGGCAACCGAGGTCATTTGCCAGAGCGGGCCCCACTCATCAGGACTGCCAAACGATGCAAATTAAACAGGAGGCCAACGGAATGGCATGGAAGAGAAAACTTTTCAGACCCAGAAACATAAGCGTGAGAAACGATCTTCTAAGAATACGAACGATTATCTTTTTTAATGACACACGAGTAAAAGGCTCGTTCTCCGGTGGCGGCCGGGTGGATGACCAGGGATGACATCTAGGAGTACACCATTGACATCGGCCGTGCCGCCGCCTCCGTGCCATTACCAGGTTTTGACAAGCCCATGAGACTCGCCAGTGCTCTGAGTCCCGGCCGCGCCTTGCCGGTTGTGTCACCAAAACGCTACTGCATCCCGCCGCCCGTGTCCTGCTCGAGATCCACGTGGTGGCGCCGTCCCACGGCGTCGTCACTGCGGGTCAGCGGGCGTCCTCCACGGCTGGGCTATAGCAGTAGCAGAGTACGTACTGTACTCCGTATAGCTTGCATGCTTAGCGGCGAGTCGTCACGTGCAGCGCGACCCGGCGTAGATTAGGAGTACAATACGACGTCCCACGCACGCAGGCAGTGTCCGCCTTGGCGCCACGTCGATGTCGCGTCTCGGTGCCTTTTAACCATCGGTTCCCCCGGCTCCTCCTCCATTGTGAACAAGGGTGCGTGCGCACGCTCTCTCTCTCTCTCTCTACGAATATGGAGGGGCACAAATATGTTCTGCCCCTGGTGCATGTGCATGTGTAGGCATTGTGAGAATCCAAATCAAAGCTGCTCTCCGGTTGATGGGATTGGACGAAGTGGAGCCTGAGCAGCCGCCGCTTTGGCAGGCATGGATGCTGCAGCTGCAAGCAGCGTGTGTAGCCAGTGGTCTTTGCCACGCCGGTGTGTGAGACAGCACCAGAGAATTGTACAACCGTGAAGACGTTCATGTCGAGGCGTGTAACGCCCGACATATGCAGCAGATGATTAATGGAGTACTCCTAGTAGCTAGCTACAAGTGAATCAAGATAGTATGAGACGTGCTTTAGTCAATCAGATACAAAATTTTCCTCCTCTTTTAAAATGATACGAATTTTGTATATATATAGTGTGTGTGTATGTGTGTGTGTTTTTCCGGTGACAATTTCAGTTTCAGAATAGTTGCTGCAGTTCAAAATAGTAGCCGTCTCAACCAAGCAAACTTTTTCCAGCAGTGTAAACTTCATTTGGATTCCAAGGGTATTGTTGTGGACAGTAAACTACAGGTGCAAAAATTTTCAGAGCTCCCCAACAGGGCCGTAGATGTTGTGTAGTACTACCACCATACAATATCTCATCACTGTGCTACTTGACGTTGTTTGTCAAATATCACTAACAGGAACACACTTCGGAATCATATCAAATGTAAAAGTAAAAACATTTTGTTACTAGGAACCAAGTTGGTTGGCCTATCTCCGGTTGATGGGATTGGACGACGACCGAGCAGAGCGTGCAGCGACTAGTCTCAACTCTTGGATGCACGCTGGCGTGGGTGATGAAGCCGCTGTAGCCGGTGCGTGACAGCACCAGAGATTTGTACACCCGTGACACGTTCTGAGCCGGCTCCATGGGAACCACCCGTGACCGACGAGCAAAATCCTTTCATCAACAGTGTCGTGCATGCCAAGCAGCAGCAGTCCCCCTCGGCGTCTGCATTCTGCTGCTTGCTCGGGTGAGCGTGCCGCTAGGTGAACCAAACTTGAGACATGTTCGAATGAATGCATCAGCCGTCAGCCCTCGGCTCACCAGTTTGAATTCGAAAACGTGCCACTACCGTACACTGTTGGACTCCTTGCCCTGCATCATCATCAGGCCTTCTTTAGTTCGCGTGAAAAATTGAAAGCATCAAATCTACGTATGCATCGAACAATAAATGTACGTATAAAATAACTAATTTGTATAGTTTGTCTGTATTTTGTGAGATGAATCTTTTAAATTTAGTTAGCCTATGATTGAATAATAATTATTAAAATATAAATAAAAATACTACTTTTCAGCAAAAATATTTGCCATATAAACGAGGCCTCAATCTGATTTGCATGCCAATGCACTGCCGCACTGGAAACAACGATCTGAAGGCAATGAAATTACTGGTTCTTCACAAAACTGATCCGAGCCAAAAATATACTACTGTGATGATTAAATAGTCCCGATGTCTAGTTTCACTGACTGAGCTGTTGTTTTTCCTAAACCCTAGACCGCTCGAGCAGTAGTATATTTTTTTCCCGCTTACTGAGGGCCTGATCATACTTACGCCAGTCTTAATGTCTATTTTCACTAGACGGTTTCCAAAACACCACGTTAACTAGAGCGGGATGATGGATTTGAAATTTGGAATCATCACCATGGATTTGTTTTTCTAATCCAAGGAAACTTTACTTCAGAGTTTAGAACGTGTAGCAATACTAAAAAATTATCTGCCTGATAAGGACATTGATGGGATTCTGAGGACCCAATACCAATAAAGGTACGTCACACATAAAAATATTGCTTTTGCCGTTATATAGAGGTCACGACCTTCTAGCATTTATAAATTATATCCTAAAATTAATTAGTGTATTTATAAGTGTCCAAAAAGTTGTCCTATTCGCAAACAGACATTTGCAAGGTTGTATATTTGCATCTGGCACCAGTGCACGTCGCGGTAAACACACTCATCTATATTAAGCTTTAAATTATTATATTATTCGTCGTTCTGAAGATTTTCTTTTCATAAAAAATTGAGGACGTTTCACGTTTCGAATGTGTATTTGGTTGAAAGATACAAAACAGTTCACAATAGCATATTCTAAACTAGAGGTGATTCAAAACAAAGGGGAGATGGGAAATCTGAACTGCCGAGATGAAGATTAGAGCTAAAGATTAGTGCGCTCCGTGGCCCCGAAACACGTTGTGCAACCACGCAGTGAGAAGCCAGTCGTCCTGCTCACTGTATCCTGATGAACCACGCCCCACGCCGCAACCTCATTAATTGTACCGAGAACAGAGGCACATGTACTGCTAAAAGCATAAGCTAATGTTTGCACCTGAAGCACAATGCTTAAGCTACTGTTTCAACTAAAAGCATACTAAAGATAGACACAAGTGCCATGAAAACTTAATGTTGTAAAAAGCTACGGATATAGATGAAAACATATAAAGAATATTAATTATATATCCGTGGCAATTAGACAGATGGCACAGAACCTTATGTGTCTACTTTGTTAAAAATAAAGTGAAAACATACAATTTAATATTAAATTGTTTTATTAATCAGAGTTATATCCCCCGACAAGATAATTTCTGTTCTTTCATCTCCGGCTTAAACCCTTATTTCATTCCATTGCATGAATTCTAGATCCTATATATGCATTTTTCTAGCGCTAGGAATCATATTTCTTTAATCCTTGGTATTGGTAGAGGTATTAAACAATAACTAATACATATGTCTTTTAAGATTCTACCCGTGCGAGACCAAGGGTTGGTTGATGAACTAGTTCTGCTAATGCTAATGAAAAAAGGAAAAATGTAGCATACGACTATACGAGGCGTACTGTTCTGTTAATTACTGCATGCGTCCCTCAAACCCTCTATAATAAAGCTGACTACCTCTGCGTATCACATCCTCCTCTCCTTGAAGTCAAGAGAGCCTCTCCACGGCTCCTCAAAAAACCAAGCTAGCTCTCCAGTCTCCACAGCTCCGGCGCACCCTTCCTCTCCCCTACCTTAGCTTGCCGGCGCACCCTTCCTCTCCTCTACCTAGCTTGCCGAGACTGAAAAAAAGCTTAGGCCTTATTTAGATTGTGAGAAAAAATAAACCCGATGAATAGTATCACTTTCGTTTTATTTGATAAATATTGTCCGATCGTGGATCAACTAGGCTCAAAAGATTCATCTCGTAATTTTTAACTAAACTGTGTAATTAGTTATTTTTTTACCTATATTTAATGCTCCATGCAAGCAGCTAAATATTGATGTGACGAAGAGAGAATGAAAAAATTATAACTTTTAGGGTGAACTAAACAAGGCCTTAGATGAAGAAGAAGAAGAAGCTGACGGTGAACAGCCACGCCCGTCTCAGGGAATGCAGTGGTATATGTTGGAATGTTGCATGTTGTTTCTGCCCCGTACTAGTCTTCTTTCTTCGGCGCAATCCTCTTATTTGTGAGTATGTATTTGTTTATCAGCAATCTACTAGACATGTCAAAAAAAAAGTAAATGTGTCATGATTCAAGCTATTCACTTAGCTTAGCAGCATAGCTTATTAGCCATGAGACACAATTTTTCTCTCACATCGGCTTATCTCGGCCGCAGAAATGATTAGCCGAACTGCAATACTCTTTGTAGTGTGCATCAGAATGTGCTACCGAATATGTAATGGTACAGTTGATGTTGATTAATTAATATTACAAATTGTTTATAATTGTTTTTATGATTTTTAATGTCACAGGAGACTTATTCGGATAAAGCAAGGTAAGGAATTATATGTCTCAAAAAGTTACATATGCCAATTTCTAAGATTCCACAAAGAAATCAAAAGGATATCGCGCCGCTTGACCCTCTAAATTTCTTGTCATTCACGCTACTTCCATCGCATTAGGTTCGTGCCCGTGCGTTGCTATGGGACAACTAAACCTTTTTATACTTAAAATACACAGATCGCATGATAAGATAATAATATTATAAAATTAAATACTATGACATAGTTGTTAGTTTTCATCTAATTTCCTTGGATGGGCATTTCGATTTTTCAATTCGCAAGCAGGCACTTTATCAAAATTTGATCGTATTAGTCCACGAGGAGTGGCATTTAGAAGAAAGGGTGGCGTCAGCCCGAAATGCGCAAACGGTCGCCATGAGTCTACTGGCGTGGAACTGCCAAGGCGTGGGCGGGTGCCTTGACAGTTCAAAAAATGCGACATCTCTCCCGCCTCATCGCGTCAACCAACGCCCAGGTAATTTTCATTTCAGAAACCAAAAACTCATCAATACATGCTTCTCATTTAATCAATAAGTTCAATCTTGACAAAGCTCACACCGTTTCAGCTCAAGGTCTTTCTGGTGGTCTATGGCTACTTTTCGAAAGTGAAGTTGAAGTAGATGTTATTCAATCTAGTCAGTTCTTTATTTTCTATGTCTGCTACTTTAAGAATCTTAGGAAGAAGTTTGGTCTGATTTGTATTTATGGAGATCCCCACCTTTGTATGACTTCCTAGATATGGCATCAAGTCAGTCAATTTGTAATCTCCAATCAGAACTTCCCTTTTATTTGTATGGGTGACATGAACAATACCATGCATGTAACTGAGAAGCTCGGCCCTAGGCCAGCTAACCCTCACTTAATTTCAAAATTTTGTTGTTCAGTTAAAGATTGTGGTCTATTCGATTTGGGTTACAATAGACTAGCTTACACCTGGTCAAACAAAAGATTGGATGCAAACCCAACATATGAAAGACTGGGTAGATTTCTAGCAAATGTTGAATGGTGCTCAAACTTCGCCAACACTATGGTATACAATCTCCCAGTGCTCAAAGGTGACCATGCATGCTCCAATCCTTGCAGTTATTGACTCCAAAAGAGGTAAGTCCCCTAAACCATGCTCCAATCCTTGCTGTGACGACGTGCAGCGCCAGCGCGACCCCGCGTAGATTAGGAGTATAATAATACGACGTCCCACGCACGCAGGCAGTGCTGCCCGCCGGCCGTGCTCTTGTGTCCGCCTTGGCACCATGTCGCATCTCTTGCATGGTCCCAGGCACAAAAGCGACCGAGTCCCGTCCCGGCCCTGCTGTCACCCCCGTTACCGCGGCGGCGGATGGCGACACGCGCGCGGCGGCCGTGGCCCAGCGCCACGACTACCTCCGCCCGTGGATGCCTGACGACCAGACCACTTGGCATAGCTAGCTCGCACTGATGAGAACCCTCACGGACGACATCGTCTATTCAGCACAGTATGTGCAGCAAGGGCAGCGCTATGAGACAGCTAGCTGTTCAACGTGTGATTCGATCTCGCGCCAGCAGCCGCAGCAGCCATGGCAACGCCGCTGGGCTAATGAGCAGCCGAACGGCCTTACAGCTGTGGGAAGCGGTGTTGTTTCGCCGTCTGGGAATCTGGGATAATAGTTGCGTTGGGGCACCTTGTGGGATGGTGAAAGCTGATTTCAGAGACTGTTTGAATCCATAACTTACAAAAGCAAGGATAATCTATTCTGTAGTGCGACATTACCAAAATGCATTGACCTTTTGGATACGTTCAATAATAAGTGGGCTAAAAATATATTGAGGGGCAAATTGGTCGAGTTCATTTGCAGATCGATGCTGACAGAAGCTAAGTTTCCTCGGGTTGCTAGATTGTGGAATCTAGAGGTTACCACGTTATAGAGGTTCTTTTTTTTTTAATTTTATAGAGGTTCATTGGAAGCCTAGAAGTTGAACCTATTTGGATCTCTAGCTGGCTTCTACAAGCTAGCTTTTACAATTTATTAGAATCCAAACAGGCCCTAGCTTAGTGGAAAGAGATGAGTTTTTCATGTAGACGCCAATTATTTTGTGCCACTTGTGTAAATTGAGGATCTGCAAATGCTGACAACAGGTTTTAAGTCTGCAATTTGTTTAGGCAGACTTCCTTATAAATAGTTTGGCATTCTCCTTTGAAGCACGGTTCAACTTCTAAAGGAAGCTCACTTAAAAAAATTAAAAAAAAATGAAAAGTAAGTTGTAGGAAACTAATTGAGGCCTGGTCCCATAGTTTTGGAATATCTGTAGCCTGAACCCTTAATTTTGGAATATATTGCTATATGTTTTCTGTTGTGGTCAGAAGTTGAAACTACTTGCTGAAAAAAAGGTAAGGTACGTACTACTAGCACTAGCTATCCGTTTCTAGCGGGGAGGCACATTAAGAAAGTTTAATTGCGTGCCAATCGAAAGTTAGTTTGCACCTGTGTGCCATCGCTAATATTTTCTTTTACCTCCAAACCATTCCGTCATATTCTGTTTACCTCCGAGCCATTCCGTTCATATTCTGTGACAAGTTTGAGCAGTTTTGGTGCCCTGACGTGTGAGACCTGTCTAGTAAATTATCTAAAATACCCTTCGCTCTGAAGGTTCCCCCATCCGCAGCACTTCTTCAACTCAGCGCAGGCAGGCCTCCAACGCCTTCTTCAGCTCCTCGCCGACGTAGTCCGGCGCTGCAGCCGGCTCCCATGCGGCCGCGGCGCCCCGCACCGGCTTCGTCGTATGGAAAGGCTGGGGCCGCGGGTGCGTCTGCGTTTGCAGCGCGGTCGCCGCCACCCTGCCCTCGCCTCTGCCCGCGGCCGCCGCAGCGGGCCGCGTGACCCTGCCGCTCCGGACCTCCGCGCGACTTCTAGCTGACGGGCGTGCGCGGCCCCCTTGACGTCGCGGTCGTCGACGAGCAGCTCCGGCGACACGCGGAGGCCCCAGTTGGCCCCTGCCGCCGCGACGTCGGCCTCGAGCACGCTCCCGGTGAGCCTGAACGACGGCCTGTAGTCGATGAGCTTCACCTCCCGCCATGTCCGCCGTCGGAGTCCGGCTCCTCGACCTGGATAGCGCGCAGCGGAGCTACGGGACGAGGTGCGCGCGGCCGTGGCCTCCGCCTCGAGCTCTGGGATGGCGCACGCGGCTCCGCCGGGCGAGGCGGGGCCCTGATAGCGCGGGCCTCCGCGCCCGACGCCGACACCGCGGCCTCGACGAGTGTGCCGAGCAGCGAAGATCTCCGCGGGCGAGCATCAGGCGCGGGCACGACGTGCGAGCGGCTTCCTGCTCGTCGCTGACCCCGTGCGGAACGGCTTCACGCCCGCCATGGCGCTCGACGCGTGCGGCTCCTCGGGTCCGACTCTGACGGCTTCGCTTCATCTCGACGCAGCTAGGAAAGAAGGTGAGACGAAGGGATAAAAATGGGGCTCGCATGTCATTGGTGTTGAAGTTGAGGTTATTTTGGACATTTTGCGGTGCAACTTAACACCGTGAGGAGTTAAAAGAGACGGAACGGCTCGAAGGTAAAAGAAAAGACGAGGGATGGAACACAGGTGTGAACTAACTTTTAAGTGATACACAGGTCTGAACGACACATGAGTAAAAAGATCATAAAGGAGTACTCGTACTACTATATTGCTGATTACGAGCCAGCTCAAGAAAATGGAAAAGTGTAGCATAAGAGGAGTATATTGTACTGCTAATTGTCCTTTGCACCCCCTACGCGGCTACATCAATCATGTCCTGAAGGAAGAATTACCATCTCTTCTAGCTATCATAAGCTAAATATGTTTTCATACGTCCCCCACCACCCCCCCCCCCCCCACCCCAAAAAAAATGAAAAATTACTCTATATGTTTTGATTTCTATATATATTGCTATCTAGACCTAATAAAAGCTATGTATGTAGGAACCCCAAAATGTCTTATGGTTTACTCTGTTTGCAAAATACAGGGAGTAGTACATTATAATAATAAAGACCTTTCTCAGTTTGCAACAAGGAGTGAGCTAAACTTGGGCCTTTTTAGATGCACCCAAATTTTAAGTTTTTTTACTCGCTCTATATCATATCAATTTTTAGACCCATATGGAGCACTAAATATAGATAAAAATATAACAAATTGCACAGATTAGTTATAAATCACGAGACGAATCTTTTAAGCCTAGGTAGTCTATGATTGGACAATATTTGTCAAATATAAACAAAAATGCTACAATAGTCAGAGTTACAAAAACTTGCAATCTAAACAAGGCCTTGTAAAATTTTCTCTTATATTATTAGTATTCTCCCAACTCTATTTCAATTAAACCAAACAAACTCTAAGGTGCACATCAAATAGTAGGTGCAATAAAAAGTGAATCCTATACGCAACAATGACCAGATATTAACTCACCGCCCCAACCCCGAATATTGTGGCATGCACAGTCCACCATATGAGCTGAATATATATAGATATAGCTTGAAGTTACTATATTAGCATTTAACAATTGATTTTTTCCACGAGGAAGAATAATGCGAAGTTATGACACTCAAAGAAAGTCGCCAACGAAGGTTTTGCCTTTCATGAGAATGTAAGATAAACAAACATGATTCTACCATTTAATACTCCGTTCTAAAATACAAGTCATTCTGCCTTTCGGATACATAGCTTTTTATTATTATGTATCGATAGATAGCTGTGTAGTATAGACATAGGTAAAGACGTAGCTTCAAGTTCTGCCTATACTACATTTAACAATTGATTATTTTCGCATAATGAAGAATAATTACAAACATTACAGGGATAAAATACATGGGCTGCCATTTCAACGGCATATTCGATACAATGGACCTAACAGCATGAAGCGCCATGCAAAATATGGCCAGAAATGGCAAAGCTGTGGAGCCAAAATTTCATCTTGGGAAGTGCAAGAGGATCAGCATGTTACTTTGTTGACAACAGAAGAGCTGATTTTGTTCACTACCCCGCACAGCAATACCTGCATAGCAGAATTTGTCAAGTTCAGAAATTGTTTTACTTGGAGAGAGATAAATTGCAGCTGCAATTTGCTTTGATGTTAATATTTTTGAAGTCTTCAGAAATGGCCTCAATATAACTCTGCAATGGTGATGTAAAAAGTAAACCACACACATGCAAACTAAAGACCTCCATGAAACACATGATGAAGTTTCTCACCTACAAATTTCAAGACATTTGAAATTTTTGTTGGTCACCTTGGGCTGTCCAATTGGAAGTTTCTAAATAGATCGAAGAATGGAAACATGCAGAATGTTTGCTCCGCTGGTCTGTCTTAATTTCTCCCAAGCTATAGGACATATGACCATAGTTGAGATATATTTAGCAATGATCTTAATGTAGATTAGACATAGAAGGAAGAATTTTAGAAGTTCCATGATATCTTTCACCCACTAGACAGGTCTGGGATTTTTACCCTTCTTTAATATTTAATGTGTTGTCAGATGCCTTAATACGAGGTACAATTCTTCCCTCATAAAACACTGTAAAAGACCTCAGAATATATAGTGGTGCTGCCTATAATATAAAAAAATTCTAAGGGCCCATTGTATATGCACCGGTAGATTGTCACCTTGCAACGTTCATGGCAAAATGATAAGAGGGGTCTCCATGCTATTTTTCTTCAAAAAAGTCAGATGGATATGGAAGGAGAGATCTATGTAGAAACTGCAAGGTACAAGTTTTTTAGCTATTTTCACAGTGCAGAAAACAGACATCTTGTGAAACATCCTCAATTTTTCACGAAGGGAAAATACACAGAATGGCGG
>CM041642.1:40592493-40621517 GCA_023333625.1 Bothriochloa decipiens | reverse complement strand
TTTTGAAAGCCCGTATTTTCAGTAACCGGATTTCTAGGGTTGTTACATCTTGTCTCACGCCATCAAACCAGGCAAACTTTGAACGGTTCCTCTTTCTTCCTATTCCTCTGTCTTTTAAAAGAAAGAAAGAAAGAGAAACCGTTTAAATTTGCCTGGTTTGATGGTGTGGCCGTGGCCGCCATGCCCAGCGTTGCTGCGGTGTTGCCGTGCGCTTTGAGGTGTTGCTGCTAGCGACGAGGAGGGCGGCTCTCCTCTGCTGGGGAGGTTGCAGTGAGAGAGGTAAAGAGAGGACGGCAAGCAGGACGTTCTTACGTAGGGAGATGAAGGTTGTCCAGTGCGCTTCGTGGCAAGATGGGGAAGCGGGGGAGAAGACGGGTGGTGAACAAGGATTGCAAATCTTTGGAGGGATCAATTTGAGTGGTAGGGGTAGTGGTCGCCATTCATGGTTTGATGGTGGTGGATTAAAACACGAGGCGAGTAGTAAGAAATCTTGAGGCTGCAGACTCAGCCATGACCTGATTGTTGCTGTTTCACGAGCGAAACAGTAAGGGCCGGGAGCTCCGCCAAGCACCCGCTGCCGAATTGCCTCGATGACATGAAACGATGGCTCAAGGCAGAGAAAAGCTCCCACGAGAGTACGTATCGTCACACCTGTAGAGGAATCTCTGGTGCCGTCTCAGTGTCACGGCTCACGCTTGTACACCGGCACCAATTCACCGTGAATGCTCACGCCCAGCCAGCTGCATCATGCATGCGCTAGCCTAGCTAGCTTGGCGGCCCCGATTGCGACTGCGACTGCGCTAGCCTAAACCGGTGAGCAATAGCAGGAGCTAAACCTGGAGCATGTACTAAACCGGTGTTGGTACTCCCTTGGAGCCCAAAAATTTTGGAGTCTGGCGCGCGGAACAAGGAGAAGGCCCATCACGCAACTGCATACCCCTACGTTTCTCTTTCCTCCTCTGCACTTCCTCAGTCCCATCACATCTCATCGAGACCCACATCGCGCTGCGCTCGCCGCACCGAGCCCCGCGCTCGCCTCACCGGTGACAAATCTGGCGATGGGAGCCGCCGGAGGAGAAGATGAAGGCTGGTGCGGCCTCCGCCCCGGTGCAGGAGAAGGAGAGAAGGCACGACCTCGGCGCCGGTAGAGGAGAAGAAGGGGCCGGCGCCGCCACTGCCTCGACGCCGGTGCTGGTGAAGAGGAGAGAGGGCGCGACCTCCGCGCCGGTGACGGAGAAAGAGGGCGGGCGCGGCCTCTACAGTCCGCCTCTCGAGCTCGACGATGACTACGCGTGGATCTCGCCGGGCCGGTGGGTGAGGCCCGTTTGAGCTCGAACCGCGGGACGAACCCCTGCGCGCCCCTCCGTTCGAGATCCGCGGCCGCCGCCGACGTTGTTCGAGCTGACGGGCGGACGAGGAGGCGATGGGCGGAAGCAGGATAAGGCTCCGTGAGAGGATAAGGCTCGACTTTTCCATAGCTTAGTTTTTTTTTTTTTTTATTTCATTCAGTGGTGGACGACACGATTGACAGACGCTGTACTCGCCCTACGGCGAACTTTTACCGATTTTGGGGACGGAGGGAGGGAGTAGAGCCGAACAAAAGTCGTCTCTGTGCATGCAGGCAGGCTCACGTCCTATCCAATCCAATGCAACGGTGCTGGTGCTCTGCTCCCAGTGTTGCATGCTTTGCTGCTGTGTGCGGTGATGGCGCGGTCCACGATATCGGCTCGATCCACCAGGAGCCTCCCAGCATCAGGGGCCATAGCTTGCGCCCTAGCCCCACTCAAGCGCGCGGGTGCGTCTGCCTACCTTCAGTGGATGCGCTGTGTCCCTAGCGGCCCGCTTCGGTCGAGCCTGTGACATCGCGCACCGCGTGGCCACGCCAGCTCTACTGCCCCTCGTCCCAGTCTCTGTCTCCTCGCCCGCGCACTTTTGAAAGCCAAGCTAGCTGCTCAATTTTTTGGCGATGCATGCATGCTGCATCCAGAGCAGCAGCGGAGAAGATGATGGGGGCGCACGGTGAGCCATGCCGCTACAGTACACCTGCTTGTTTAATTTCTGATATGTTCATATCAGTAGAAAAATTAACATGATAGTAATTTGCTTAAATGCGTGTTATACTACTAATCTGCTACACTAAGTATAGCTATCAATGAACCCCAGATTTTCAGCCTTGGACAACGTAGCCAACCTGTTCTTGCTTGTTCAGCTAAACGTCTTGGCAGTATGTGTAATGCAGCAAGGTTAAGTCAGCATATTCATAGTCCTGCAGGGTATAAGAGATCAACAAGATAGCAATCAGTCACGCAGGAAAAACATGGTCTATGTCATGGTAAAGTAAAACAAGAGCTCATCCCTATGTCATCTTTGAAAAAATTTGTTACTGATCGTATCATCCACATTTGGCGGTTCTGGGTAGTTGTACGTATCCATTTGGGCTGATGACAAAATATGACATTATCTTCGTCTTCTGGGTTATGAATAACCATTGGATTTCTCTAGCCTTGACACATATAGTGCAAAAGGGAAAAAGAAAAAACCCCTTGTACATTTCTAGTATTTGTCAGTAGTCATTATGCTTAAACTATTTTCATGGTCTATGCAAGGATGGAAAGGCACAGAGAAACACCTCAAAGGAGGATACCACTGCTAAAGTACCAATGCATCCGAGCATCTCATCAACCTAGTGCAAAGCAGGCTACTAACACCACTGCATGGGCCGTAACACTTTCGTTTGTAATTAATAATTATTATCTGATTATAAACGAATTAGATTAAAAGATTGTCTCGTGATTTAGAATAAAAATATGCAATTAGCTACTTTTCATCTATATTTACTACTTCATGCATGTGTTCAAAGATTGCTGTGACGGAGAACGTAAAAATTTAGAATTTTAAAGCAATCTAAAAGGCCATGGTATCGTTGTATGGTTTATGTGCTGCGTAAACCATACAACCGCTCTCACGCTCCTACATGTACCCGCTCTCACGCTCACGCACCGGTGTGGTAAAGGCCGTGCATGCCGAACCTGCCAACTGTCTCAAAGCGCAGGTGCACTGCTTTTAAATCCCGTCAGGAATCCCTGCTTTGTTACATCCCATCAACGTCAGGAATCCTGGCAGCTCACCGGCGGTGAGTTGCTGCTCTGATCCATGCGGTGGCATCGTTCTCGCTCGCTTGGAGGTGCATTAACAATGTACTAGCGGTGGCGAGCCAGTCGATGCAGGCGCGTAAGCAGGGTGGTGCAACAGCAAGGCAGCACGGGGCAGTGGGCAGCGACCATCAGCCGAGCATTGAGATGGTTGGTATGCAAAAAGAGGAAGAGCTTACGCGTTCTGATGCGTCGCGCCGCGTGGCAGTCCTGGCCGAGCCGCGCACGCGACAACGGTCACGGCCGAGCGCCGTCGCATGCCTCCATTTGCCATTGCCACCCATGTTCTCTCTCTGGTCACCGCTCCCGACCCCGCGGTCGTTCCCCGGAGCCGGCCGGCCGGCGCCTGGAAACGGGAGCGCTAGCGCGACGCGACGGCAGCTCTGACGATGAGCGGACAGCGCGGGAGGGCGCAGGCAGGAAGCTCTGACCACCAGCACCTCCCTTCAATAATCCTACGATCGAATCGAGGCGCGCGGCCAGCAATGCTCGGGTCTCGAACTTGTCTTCCATGGAAGGGGACCTCGTATGCTCTAGTCAATCAGCCGGAGGACGCCGTAAACTGCGAGCTCTCCATAAGGAACAGGTTGAGGTCGACGTGCTGAATAATGTCAAGTTGTGACACCGATACCGTGTTTGCCAGCAGCTGATCTCTAACTAGCTGCAGTGCTCGCAGTTGCTAGACACCTAGTAGCCCAAACAGCAGACTGCAGCTAATGTTTTTTGTCCATTCATTTTTATAATTTGATTTCGTATCTTAGACATGAGAGTACTAGTGCCCTACTTCCATATCGTGTCAATTCCTAGAACGAGTAAGCTTCGTTAGATAGTTCTATTTTAACATGAGAAATCAGCTCGGCACAACTACGGTACTAGCGGGCGCCACCGAGAGCTTGTCCCTTGCCCCTACGAGTTTCACCTTCTTGCACTTGAAAAAAAAAGATGGGCTCCATCCTAATCTAATCGCCCACACTGAACACACAGTGTCCTATTTCAGTCCACAACGCCTTAAATTCACCCTTAATGCTAAACCGAATGACCAAGGCACCAAATGAAATGTATCATTTTCTTTGGGCACCTGATCTTCCACAAATTCTTCCAACAATCATCCTTTCACGAGCCCAGAACTGATGACGATGACTGCCCTCTATCCTTAAATCCTCTCTACCTATCAGCAATTTTAACCTTGCAAGCTGATTTTACTCAAAAAAAGTCCATTACTAATATCATGCAACATACATGATTCTTTTATTTAATACTCCCTTTATTACAAATTATACGTTGTTCTGCCTTTCAGATAGATTGCTTTTAGTATACATCTAGATAAATAACTATGTATCTAGAAAAAGACAGATCTAACTTAAAATTTCGAGCGGAGGAAGTACTAGATATAGATATAGATGTAGCTTGAAGTTCTGCCTATACTACATTTAACAATTGGTATTTTCGCACCAGGAAGAATAATTACAAACATTACAGGGATAAAATACATGGGCTGCCATCTCAACGGCATATTTGATACAATGGACCTAACAGCATGAAGCACCATGCAAAGAATAGGTCGTGCTGCCAAAACTCAGGTTTCCTCTATACCAGCATCTAACCGATATCAGCTATGAAACAAAACAAAAGAAAATAAAAATATGGCCAGAAATGGCAAAGCTGTGGAGCCAAAATTTCATCTTGGGAAGTGCGAGAGGATCAGCATGTTACTTTGTTGACAACAGAGGAGCTGATTTTGTTCACTATCCCGCACAGCAATACCTGCATAGCAGAATTTGTCAAGTTCAAAATTTGTTTTACTTGGAGCCAGTATTTTAAAAAAACCACTAGGTGCTAGACTTGATAGACAGCCACCTAGGCAGCAATAGAGGAAAGTGGAATCGGTTTTTATAGTTGGGCTTCCTACTTAAGCCTCCACCATGGAACGTGACAAATGAACAAGTACTTGTTTTTGTAATGCTACTCAACCACTACTAGAGTTTTCCATGTGCATCTGAACATTCATCAGACCATTACTATCCAATCATCTATGTTAACTCAAAACAGTACTGTTCAAATTAACTACTTAGCAGCTCATCTGATGACCCATTTTTCAGAAACTTATCCATTTCAATAATGATTAATATCTATACCTGAATACACGGTTGGACTGATTCAACAACCAACAACCCCATTGATATATGGAGCGATTTGCAACAATTGCTCTATTTGTCATATCAATGAAATACACAATCAAGAATGCACTGTAAATAAATGCAGATATTAACATGAGTCACAAGCAAAAACCTAAAATTGCTTGTGAAGAAAGAAGGCAACCACCAGCAGAAATACCCAAAGCAGTACCTGCACAGAATTCATGCCAAAAACGGCAACATCTTGGAGCACTTCCCATTTAACATATTTTCCACCATTGAACTTTTGTAGACATGAGTCAGTTCCTAATGTACAGTCAATCATTCACCAACTTTTGTCCCAAAGTTCTCAGCCAAGAATTCATCAAGAAGACCATAATTTCGAATAGTTTCTGAACTGAAGTTCTCAGCTGGCAACTTCCGGATGCATGCAAGAATATGCTGAACATCTCGGCATAATCTGGGAAAAAACAGCATATGGTTAAAAAATATGCAAGAAAAACGATGTTTTATGAAAATGAGAATGCAACAGTCTTGATCCCTTTGTTTTTCCTTGGTAAAAAAGGAATCCGACTAAGCAGCATACCTATTCTTTGCCTGAGGAGTACTGACTTCCAATTTTGAAAATGTTTCTGTAATATGTGAATGGAATATTTGAACCACTTGCCTGTTGCACAAGAGTGAAAACAATTCAGCAGCCTGGAGACAACTTACAATAAACAATTTTACATAAATACATCTAAAAGTAAAGGAAAACATGGATTAAGTTCCAGCCAATTAATTATGATGCAGCATAAATATAACTGAATCTACAGACACTGATTTTTATAGTAACAAAATTAGGGAATATATGGAGAGAGATGGAAGCAATGCCTTATAAATTGGTTTATCATGTTAATTACTATTGCAATGTTTGCTTTAAATAATCTTCTGACCCATGTTAGGTATCGTGAGGAAGCTGATCAACATATGCAGGTCTTGACAAGCTTGAGATATTTCTACCTGAGAATCTTGCAATTCTCCAAATGGATGGAAAATATAGCACAATTGATTAGAGGAATGGTAAGACAAGTGGAAAAACGGTGACATCTTACAATTTGTGTTCTCGTGTACAAGAATTTTGATATTTTAATCATAGTAAGGATATGTGTTTTTCCAAGGCATAGCATATTTGTTCAGCAAAAGGGAGTCACTCATGGCTGAAAATCCTCAAATTCTCAAAGAGGAGAAAAAATATGGCCTAATGATTCAACGATACCATAAGTTTGCAAGTGTATATACAAAAGAAGTGGTTAGAAGTGAAAATCTTTTACCTGAATATTGTTTGCACCTCAACCTCCAGCAATGTTTGAGAAAGGATACGATGCAAATAGGTAACTTCCTGCAAATTATTTGCATACAAATCTCAGAACAATTAACTCAAGAAAGTAACCTAAACTTATGAAAACATAGCAGAAAATGACGATAAAATGATCTTGTTAAAGAGACCAAAGACTGCAACTTCGTAACCAAGTAACTGATAAATGACATTTAAAACAACTATTTTTCACAACTTCATATAAGCAAAAACAGGAATTTGTAACTAAACCAAAACAAGATAAATTCCCATTGATAATCAGGTAAACATTAGTACCTTTGTAACAGCTTTAGCAAATTGACTTGGCTGCACATCATTATTCTCTGGGCCATTCCAGCCTTCCACAATTTGGGGTAACTTTCTAACATTCGCAAGCAACCTCTCTCTCATTATCTGGACGAGTTTGCTGTGAATTTCATCTCGATGGATCTTGTAGTCCTGTTATTTCATTAAAAATAAACTTCTGTGAAATTGCATTCATGAAATGACAAGAAAGGATAGTTGCTCGCAGGACTCATGAGTCACAACTCATAAATGCCAATATAAAATTAGAAATGCACCTGAGCTACTCTATCCAGCTCAGACATTAACAGCTGCTTGCGTGCTTCAGGTATTTTCAGGAAAAGTACTCGCCTGATATCTGCAGTTTCAAGGAAAACTTAGAAACACTGGAAAGCAAATATATCATACACTGACTGCATTTCGCAATATATATCCCATCACTCGAGTTTGTGTGCCAACATTTTTGTACACAAGATTGTAGCTACTTAGAGTACTAGTTTTTACAGTGTTTCGACTCTTTAATATGGAAGATACTAAGAAATTGTACCATGTGATCATGAAGCTATGAGCATGTGTGGTCATTTATCAGGTTTGCATGCGACATAGTTCTCCTACGGTCTGTGTATTGTAGCTACGGAGTATGGACATTGTGAAATAGAATTAGTACTTCAAAATTTTATGGAAGGAGGATCCAAAAAGAGCAAACCAATATAGTGCATGTTCAGTTTCCAGCACCAGCAATTCGGCGCAGCGAAAGCAAAACCATGACAAGCTCTTACTGCTTGGCCATAATATGCTAAAAGTTTAATTGTCAGGCTGTAGACTTTTATGAAATTACACATGGTCTTTAGAACTCCAGTAGCTAAGCATCCTGAAGCACTTCAGGAATGTAAGAAATAGAAATTTGCAGAAGATAAAAACAAATGTTTACCTGGAATTAAAGAATGTATAAAACTAATGATTTGACTCGCCAAAGCTAAATGCTTAGACGTAATTGATTTAAGTCCAGACACCTGAGAAGCAAAACAGGAAAAAAAATGTCAATAAATTAGAAGGAAGAAAACTGAGCTTCTAAATCAAATAAGGTCTTGAGGTTAATCAAAGCCATAGACACATGCACTGAAGTGTTGACTGTTCTGACAAACAAATAAAAATTGATTAAAATAGTGTCCATATAGGAAATCAGGAACAGCTTATTTTGCAAATAGTTTGTTCCATGCAGTGATGCATGTGGTTCAGTGCATGCACCCTCAGGTTGTTCAAAAAATATTCACATCAAGTGAGAATCGCATTTAACATTTGCATACAGTTGCCAATTTGAAATAAAGAGGCATTGTTAATTATTTAAATGGCATACTAATGTACCTGCATGGCACCTGCACCGAGAACAAGTTGGCAAGTCCTAGTGTTGAAAAGCTTTAATATTTCCACAACACGTTGGACCACCTCCAAAGATAGTGATGGTAAACATTTACTGATGTCAACATATTCAGATAACATCTTCAACAGTATCAAACCACTGCAAAACCAGTAAAGCATTGTTAGAGAAAAGCATGGGTTCCAAAAAAGAGAAAATGTGCTTTATATTAAATGCAATAACTTAGAACAGTGAACTCTAAAAATAACAAGAACAAATCAATAAAAGACATGGCTGTATCAAATACTATCATTTATTTAAACTAAATTTATAGATTGATGGCTACGGAACACCCATGTTTTGAGGCGCCGCGGCGAGATGGCTACGGAACACCCATGTTTTTGAGGCGCCATGCACAACATAAAGTAGCAAATTAAAAAGCAAATCTGAAATATCTTCCAGTCATCTTAATATAACAAAGCACAAGACACAGAGAAAGAAACAAAGAGGGAAAGAAAACAGAGGAAGAGGAGGGAAAGCACGGCTGCAGAGGAGGGAAAGCAGACAGCAGAGTACACGCCTGATTTGGGGAAAGCAGAGCAGGTGGGTTGGGGGCGGGGGGGGGGGTGGGGGGAGCAGAGGATGCACGAGGCATACCAGGAGGTTGGGAAAGCAGAGGAGGCAAAAGGGGAAGTACCCGACGGAGGCAGACTGCGGACTCGAGGCAGAGGCAGAGTCAATGGATGTTCAGACTGGAGACTGCGGATAGTTGATGGCTGCAGCAGCGATGTTCGAAGAAGGGGCAGCCGTCCAAGCAGAGATGCAGGGGCTCCTCCGAAGGAGCGGCCGGCCGGTGGACTCGAGCCGGCGAGCAGAGCAGCGAAGCGGAGCTCGTGGTCCGCCCGCCGTCTTCTCTCTTTCCCGGTCTCCCCTCGCCCAGACTCATGGTAAATGCCTCGCACCATAGATTTCGCACGCAAGGAGCCAATCTAGGCAGGATGCGCGGTCAATCTCCCGCACAAATGGCGAACACGCGCTCAATTTCCCGTGCAAGGGGCGGACGCGCGGTCGATTTTCCACGGCCGCGGTCATTTTCGCGCCCTTCCCGGCGGCGCGGGCGCGTGCTCAATTTCCCACGCATGCACGGCCGACTTCACGCCCTTCCCCACGAATCAGCACCCGGAATCTGCTGGAGAGCAGTAGGCGTCCGCCCGACGCCATTCGCGCCTAGGCGACGCCAAATCCCCTGAGGCGGACGCCATAAAGGGTGAGGTCATGGCGACCCCGACGCCCAGGCCCTCGAGAACGCCTTGTCGCCTAGGCGACGCCTAGGCGACGATTAGGCGACGCCTAGGCGACGATTAGGCGACGCCTCAAAAACATGGCGGAACACATTACATTTCAGCAGTGCAAAGTTCATCAATAGAGACTGAATATCAAATTATTGAAAGGTAGCTATAGATGACTAACCAGTTTACCATATGATAGCCAACACCTCCATGTACAATCGTTTGCAAGGTGGACTTCAGATTCCCAGCAACATTGTTTTCACTCTGAGAAGTGGATTCAACCTTGCTTTCACCAGTCGATGTTACTTTGCCATTATCAGCATTATTTTCAGCTGAATATGTCAGTTCTTGACTTGTAGGCCGATGATCACTGAAGTTTGAGTTATCATCAGCGCTAGGCATCTCCATGCCATTAACAGAAGAATAAGTGGATGAAAGTGAAAGAACAATTGCTTGAAACTCTTCAGGAACATCCACAGCAACCCACGTCTCTTGGTCAAGAACTGCTTTGATT
This sequence comes from Bothriochloa decipiens, assembly GCA_023333625.1. Taxonomy (NCBI): domain Eukaryota; kingdom Viridiplantae; phylum Streptophyta; class Magnoliopsida; order Poales; family Poaceae; genus Bothriochloa; species Bothriochloa decipiens. The sequence continues at coordinate 40,611,431 of CM041642.1, read as the reverse complement.
TTTGTCATCTTCAAAAAAAAAAATGCAAGTTTTTAGTTCGAGAAAATAGGGGAAACACAATTTAATTTAGCTAGTCTTAATAACTATCAAGCGCCTCGGATAATCCAAAACTCACATAATTTGAGTAGCCAAAGAAGATAAACTTCATTAATTAAAATCTATTATTCCACCACCATTTTGATCTAAAAATACTTCCTTTGTTCCAAAATTATAGGTTGTTCCAAAACTAGTATCTAGACATAGTTGCATATCTGGATGCATAACAAAAGCTAATGTACCTATAAAAACTATTTGGAACAGAGGATTTCAAAGTAACGATCAACTACTGCTAATATAAAAAAGGTATAAAATTATAATTGAATTGAGCATCTGTATTGTATTCAGCTTGATGGACAACCAGTCATCCATAACTAAGGACAGGAAGTTGGGTGCTTTCAATAATGATGATCAATAATTATTTTGGTAATTTCTAACCAAATAGGTGAAATTTTGAATAATAGGGTTTAACTTCAGTGATAGAACTGCGAGATTGTTTACTGACCCGAACATTATGCTGATAATCAACAAATTGCTTTGACTGTTGCTGCAGGATTCCACGAATGTTGTAACCCAACCTGCCTCCAATCTACAAGAATAAACATTGTAACTTGTTTATATGCAATTAATGTGGCAGATTTTGTGTATTTATTTCAAACAAGAAGAGGCATAACCTTTTCTGTAGCAGCTATAAATTCTTCTGTTATGTTGTAGATGATCAAGAATTCTTGAAGCCTTAACCTGGGATGTAAAGCAGCACGAACACCTAGTAGCTTGGCCCAACGTCCATGGGCAGCATCACAAGCCGCGAAAACTGCTTCAGTGTTTTCTCTCAAGACATCAGCCCTGCGCCAAATGCAAACAGTCATGCACCTTCTTTTTGTATGGTACTGATATAAATAATTCAGATACATAGCAAACAAAAGTTTGGGTTATTTAATGTGCTAATCTGTTATAACTTATCACAGACATACCGTGACATCAGAAATGAACTTAATTTGCGTCTTCACATGGAATAGATAATGGAGAGCAAATTGCAGCTTAACTTACCGAACATTCTTTATTGAATTTATAATGGAAAAATCATTTGTTTTTCCTTGGACAAATGGGATCTTGGAATTACTCCGTGTAAGGGTATTAGAGCCCGTTGAAGAGTCATTCTCTTGGGTATCAGAAATAACTGAACCACCATGTTGTAATGTAGGATTACTAGAATCAACACTTAACGTTCCATCAAGGTTTCCCATGATCCACTCTACTATTCTTTTCACTTCAGCTGCTTGCTGTAAATGTACCTGAAATCATAAAGATGTTGAAGCCATTATTTTTTGGTTTTTTTTTTTTTACTAACATATGGTACCTAGTAGGGAATTTGTATTTGATGTTCACCCATTTAATACAATGTCACATGTCATGAAAACAAATTACACAATCAGGACATAGGCTATAGAGGCCAACATAAAGATTGTTTAGTGAACCAAGTATGCCTCAAATTTTGCCCAGGAGCTTTGTCCCAAATAGGAAAATGGAATTCTAGTTAAGAACTAATTTACCTGTACTATCCTAAAAATGGCAGATAAAAGTTGAACAAATCCTTCAGATGAAAGACTCCGCAACTTGTTTGCTAAGGACTGGCCTCCAGCTGCACTTATATGTTAAAAGGTCAAAAGGCAAAGGAAGGTTAACATTAAAAAAATGGAAAAATCAGAAAAAAAATATATAGTGACTGGGTGCAAATAATACCATCAGCATCGGTGGCTCTGTCTCCAGTTACTGAATCAGAATCTATTGGTCTGGCAGTTAAAACTGGGAGTAATTCTGCTACTGTGGCTTTGATTGAAGCTTTCATAACAGTTATAAGTGTATCCCGGTAAATTCTAAGAACTGCAGGTAGTTTGTCCTGAAAAATTTGAAAACAAATCACCATATCATTATTGCTTCCACATACATAAAGATTAAGGTAGTGTTTGGTTCTAGGGTGGTATAGTATTAGAGATATGTATAGTTAGTCTAACACATGTATATCATGTTAGTTGACTATTATATATATGAAACTCTCCACCACCACCCCAACCCCCATCCCCCACTTCTCGCGTCCACACGTTAGTAGGGGCATCAGGGTTGGGCCTTTGGAGTGGATGGCCACAGGCACAGCTGCCAGCGCCTGTGCAAGGGTGGGCATGAGCACCTAGCTGCCTAGGTGAGGGCGGCGGCGGCTGGGCGAGGGCTAACACTGGTGATGGATGAGGCTGTGGCAGCTGCGTAGTGTGGGTGCTATAGCAACAAACACACCAGGCGAAAGATGGGTCAGGCCCAGGGCTAGCAGACACGCCGGGTGGTGGCAGTGGAATTATATTGGGGGGTGGCCACATCAATATACTGGCGTGCACAGGAAGAGTCGGTGGCCTCGTGTCAGAGGTGGCCAGCACCAGAGCAATGGACGGAGAGCAGAAGTGGGTGCCGATCGGGAAGTCAGGATGATGACCCGGTTGGGGAACAAAGAAGATGGTCCACAAGGATGACATCTGAGGCCCACATAACCGATCTCAAATGGTCCTACATCCTCTCCCTCTCCATCCCTCATACCAGATGCAAAACACGGACATCCCGTCCCCTCAACCAAACACAGAGATGGAACCATCCCATCCCAAAAAAACTGGGAAGCATTCATCCTATGTCCCTCTTCTCCCAAAACCAAACACACCCTATGTATAGTAGTATTAGTGGCCTTGATACTGAACTTCTAGCAATATACAGCCTCATATAAAACAATTTATATGGTACAATCTGAACTCAACTGTTCAGTTGTGTAGCCTTCAATAATTCAAACTGCACTTATATGGAGGTTTTATAACAATTTTAACATCACGTTCGCTTATGTGTACCACACTACTTTCTGCTAATTAAAACAGTGATGTAAAGTAGGGCATAAATTTTTAAGAGGCAGCTTCACTTTCTGTCCAAATAACTTTTGAGATGATAGATAGACTATTACATGAATGACAAGTCTCTCATCTTAAACTTTAGGCAAGAAAATCCAACTAGCTGTGGTAATTGTTTGATTCGCATCGATACTTCCAGCATGCTATAGAGTTTTTCGTCACTGGGTTCTCTCTGTCACTGAACCGTTTCCTTGCAAAAGTTTGCCTCGGTTGTGGCAGGCATTTTGTCCACCACAAAAATGGAATTGCCACAATTTTCAGAAAGAGTTATGGCAAACAATGGGAATGATATAAACAGGTCCAAATGTTGATGTCAGATTGTGAATATTATGCTATGGCCCTAGAAACCGACAAAATGCATGTGTATGAACACTCACTTTGTTCAGATCAAGCCTCCATCTGAATATCTATCCCGATAAAAAAGTAATCAAAATCAACAGACTAACAATAATGAAAAGAGTCTCTCATCAATTATCATTCATTCAAATTCAATACTCTTGTTTCTACATATGTTTCTACAAATTCATTCTAAAACAGCAGATTGGCTTTTGACTGGAATGAGCAGTTAAAACTTGACCGCAACTCTTTTTATGGTGTAACTTGTATAAAGCTCAAACAATTTTCCTTGCCATAAACTGGATATTCTTCCAAAAAAATATAGTTTTATGTACCTTTTTTTTTAAAAAAAAAGTAAGTCCAGAAAATGCTCAGTTGTACATATATCAAGGAACTGAAATTCTGCATACCAGAGTATTTTTTTTAACAAAAAGGTAGCAAAGAGATGCCTCATATGAATAAAAATGTTAGACAAGGACTTAACTGCAAGTGCACCCAGGCCCAGCTGACAACAAAAAGGTAATTATAATTTAAGACAATGGTTGAACTAACCGTTCTCAGTAGGCAGATAATGAGGGGGAGGAGTCGATCCCTGAGAATAAAACTTTCCTCCTCATCTACGTTACCCTGCAGTACAATGGTAGAGACATTGAAAGAGCATAAGAACAAAAGGGGGCGGAAATGCATTAGTTCCATAATGTGATAGATTAGAAGTTAGTAATAATCTAAGGCATTATTTAAGTGATAACAGATCATTATTTTTAACTTTGGTTATTACTTGTTCATTGCAAATTTGGAAAACATCAAATTTGCAAATGATGTAGTACGGAAATTTTCAAATCATCTAATACCACATGAATTTATTTTCTTCTACTTAACACATGCTGAAGACACAACTTTAGCCTTTCATTTTAAGAACCTACAAGATAAGTAGGAAAAGAAAGAAAAGAATAACTTTTGGATATCCAGTTCCTCTTTTTGACAAACCTCTAAAAAAAAGGGTAAAAAACATGTCATGTCATGAATCTGTTGTTCTCAAAAGAAATTTTAACCAAAAAAAAAAAAAAGTATGCTGACTGAATCATTAGATACAGCATCCAGATCTCAACTTCAATTAGAAATATATTAAAATATACAACCTAAAGAGGATACATGCAAAGTGTCAAACATGCTATTTACACAATCATGTCGATATAACAACCAGGTCGAATACTTTATGAAATGAGCGGAGTATCCGTAACTGTAGCTAGAGCAGCTATCTCTATAGCTGCCAGTAAAATGCCCATACAAAGTCAATTTCTTCGATTAGAGATATAGAACCACAAAAAGGAGTATTGAAGATAAAAAACCCCTGGTTTTTCTTTCTGGAAAGAAAATATTTCTTTCATCCTTTTGCATTGAAATAACAAATGGAAATCCAAATAATATGATTCAACCTCGGACCCTTTTAAATGTAGCAGATAACAGTGGAGCTCGAAAACTGATGTGTATTCGAGTCATAGGAGCCGCTGGTAATCAGCGATATGCTCGTAACAATTAGAAATATATTAAAATATACAACCTAAAGAGGATATATGCAAAGTGTCAAGCATGCTATTTACACAATCATGTCGATATAAATTATTGTGGCAAATACAGGAATCAGTGCATCTGCAATCCAGTAAACCTGGCTGCCATAGACCAACTTATAGTTATATAAAACTGCAAAATATTCGAAAAGCACACACCTCATGGTCTGTCCCATTCAATGGGCTGGAAGCCTTTCTTTTCACAGTTGATAAAATCATAGCATCAACAGCTTTTCCATCAGGAACAGCAGCATGCACAAATTCTGCTGAAAGAATGCTACAAGAATGAATATTACCAAGTTAAACAGCGATTAACTAATGGTAGAATGTATAAGTGAAGGGTATCACTTTTCTAATGGCCAAACAGAACGAAATTCGAGGTCCTATATTAATAATAAGAATATAGTTTATTTTTCTAGAATTACAAGCTCCAGTAGATAATTGATTTGCTAGTATCAAGCAATATGGTCGCCCAATTCACTTGATAGATCTGACCACAATAACCCATCCAAATTTGTGGTCAATCTATTCTATTTGAAAGAAAGGTGTATGAATCAACATTGCAAAGCATAGATGTGATGCACAAACTAAAATGCTACATCTATTTAACAATGCAACACATAAAGTTCAGCAAATTTGGAAAACATCAAATTTGGAAAAGGATGGAATGCATTCTTTTCACAGTGGGACGAAATACAAAAAGGAACCACTTATTGGCCCTTTCAAAAACAAATCAGATTATCTTTGTGGCAAGAGAAAATTCCCAACATTTCAGTCAGAACTTGCACCTATGTTTCCGTGTCTAGAGTAGCCTGCAAATACTCATTCGATCTAAAAGTTCAACCTTCTATGTTAAAAACTGTGCATCCTGTTGAGTATTCAAATTTATGGTATTTAATCAAACAATACCTGTTGACCGAATCTAATGATGTTCCCAGCTGATCTCGAATATGCCGAAAGCAATAAAGCCCAGCAAGTTCATCAGTATCCTGATTGAAGAACAAATACAAATGTTTATGGATTGTCGTAGTATAAGTTACATACGTTGCATGTTTCTAAAGATAGGGAGCCGTGGAAGATGGAGGCTTTGTAGGCATATGGAAATTAAAACAATTAGATAGTTCGATTCATTGGAAAACCCGAATTGTTCATGTGTCAACAGTGCATTGTATCAGATCATAGTAAAAGAGTTGGGTAGCTTACTAGCAAATTTTGCAAGTCATCGATGACATCGAGGGCACCAGCACAATCTGCTGCTGCAACAAGCTGCAAATGTAGAACAGGATTAACAAATGGAAGCAGAGGAAAAGAAACTACTAAAACTGAAAAAACAAAATAGGTTTGTCACATTACAGGTACAAGAATTAGTACGAAAACAACTTTCCTTGTTGCAGCCCCAGTACAAACAGTTTTAGGCAGCGAACGCTAGGATTGCTAATCCAAAAGTATCTCTATAAGATCTCAAATTCGCATACTGGTTATTTTGCTGGAATGGGTGATAATGATAATGTTCAGTTTTGCTAGCAGGATATAATATAATTGCTTGCACTGGGGCCAAGAATGCATTTGTCCATCGCTATTTTACAATGTTCCAAGGTCACAGTGCAATTGCAAGCAGCATTGATGTTTAGGCCCCTTTGTATTGAGAATTCGAGCAGTCATGACAAGATCAACTCCCCGAACAGCGCCATGATAGTCTTCCAATAAGCATTAACAAAAAACATTATGGTTCTTTCCATTTCGGTTGAGAGGTGTGGCAAAATGGTTCATCAACAAAAAAAAAAATTCATCTCTAGGTTTTTCTCATATAACAAGTTCCAAAATATACAACAGTGTAGTTCCATTTCAGGCTACATTTGACATTTTCACATTTTGTAATAGCCCATAGCCCATGAGAATATATGGCTTAGTGATCAACAAGTATTCCAGACAACTACATTAGACTGGATCAACAAGCAAGATGCAAGACAAAGATGTCTGGTAAATGCACTGACCAACTTGAGCGCAGTAAGCGCCTGGCTGACATAGAGGATGACCGTGAGCTTCTGCTGCAGCGCCACCAGGTTGCCTCGGGTAGCATTGAGCTCTTGCACCTGCCTTGCTGCCCCGACGAGGTCCCCTGTGAGAACCCGGACCACCTCTCTGAGCTCGCGGATCCTCCCTACCGCCGTGACGATCTCCCCATCCAGCCCACGCAGCCTGCCCTGCGCCTCGTAGAAGGACTCCGACCGGAGTGCTATCTCCCGCACAAGGTGGGCCTCAACGACGTCGAGGTGCTGTCCGAGGCGCTCCTGCAGCGCGTCGTCGTCGAGCGAGCAGGCGGCCTGGAAGGTAGGCCCGTCTTCGAGCGCGAAGTCCTCCTTGAAGAAGAGCGCGGGAACCTCGCGTAGGCACGCGGCGAGGCCAGAGAAGGCCGCGGGGGCGCCCTCGGCATCAGAGGAGGCGGCGAGCTCGGCGCTGGCGTGGAGGCGGATGTCGGCGAAGCGCGCGAAGGGGTCAGAGACGGCGGCAAGGTAGGGCGCGAAGTCGGCGCGGGTGACCTCGCAGGGGTGCGACGGCGGCTGTGGAGCCGCATCGGGCAGCGTGATGGTGGGCGGCGGCCAGGGCAACCAGGAGTAGGAGGAGGCGGCGGCGGAGGGGAGCGGGTTGTTGAGGAGCGCGGTGATGGACTGCGGGACGCCGCCGGGGGGACCCGTGGAGGTGGGGGAGTCTGTGGAGGAGGAGACGGACGCGACAGAGCTGGTGCGGAGGGGCGGGCGCGACGTCATCGCGGCGGTCGGTGGCCGCAGTGGGGTCAGCGGAGGTGAGGAAGCATGGGAGATCGGGATCTGGGAGCCGCGGCAGCGAAGCCAAGCTTGGGTGGGAGGGGTGTCAGATCTGTCGCCTCGACGAAGGGGAGAGGAGAGGGAGCAAAGCAAGTGTCGATGTTTTTTTTTCTTTTTCCTCCTGGAGTTTGTTCTTCGCCCTTCCTTTTTTTTGATAGAATTTAACAGAACTAGTGCATGTATATGAATGATCATTACACGTTCAAGTGGAAATTTCCTTTAAAACCATTTTAGTTTGAACATAGAAATACCATAGGATGATAGAAGATTGTATAATAAAACTGTAAGTCCACTACACTAATACGCTATTGTCCTGATTCCATGAGCATTGCTATAGGACATTTAAACTTACTAGCATATCATGCTCCTGCTAGAGTAGACAATTTCAATGTTGATGTAGAATAGAACATGCCTTGTTATTATGCCACTGAGTTTGTTACATGTGCCAACATCCCTGCAAATACTGTTACATGTGCCAACATCCCTGCAAATACGATAGTAACGCTTGCTAGACGAGACAACCGCACCATAAATAAGGATGAAAACAAAAACGAAAATCCTCAACCGAATCGTATCGTTTTTTACATTTAACCTGATCATTTTCACATTTTTTGGAATAATTCGAATACGGTACAAAATTCGGACAAAAAATTCAAAAACGGAGCAGAATTCGATATGAGCTTATTTCGATCGATTTCTACATTTCTACATTATATTCAGTATATAACCGAATTCGAAATTCGATAGGAACCGAACTTGGCCCAATACCGTAATCCCTTGTCCCAGACTCCCACTTCCAGCCTAGCCCAACTCAGTAACAAATCACTCAACCCTAACCTAAGCCTCCACCTACACCCCCAATCCTCCCCAGTCCCTTTCCTAGCGGCGCCCCCCATCCCTTCCCTTTCCTCTTCCTGTGGCGCGGCGGCGCCGAGTCCGACTCCGACCCCACCCTCAGGGCTCTACGCCTCCACCGTACACTGCTCCAGCTTCCAGGGATCGCTGGCCACCGCTCCCCAGTCCAACTCTGACCCGAGCAGCGCCGCCGGCCAGGCTCCACGAGGCAGCACCGCGGCCAGATTCCACGAGGCAGCGCCGCCAACCAGCACATCGATGGCGCCCGCTGGAGATCCTTCTGTTCCTGGAACAAAGGGCAAGGGGGCAAGCCCAAGACGAAGAGCGTGCGTCGCCTTCTAGAGCCGTCGCTCGTACCAGCGGCAGCAGCGACGTCAACAGCAGCAGCAGGTTCTTCTTCCATTCCTCCTACAGTACTACACTCCTACTACTATTTGGGATCTTTTTGCATGATTGTTTGGGATCCCAAAATGATTATTTGAGCTGTTCCAAGTCTCTGTTCTGATTTAGCAATGTTTTGGTTGGTCGTTGTTGTTTGTAGGATCAGGGAGTAGAAGGCCTTTATCTCAAAAGTGTTGCATCTAGTGGAACATGTGAAAGTCTAGCTACAGCAGCATGAGTGCTGGGGTCAGTGGCAGCATCAGTGGCACCATCACTTGATAGTGATGCACCAGCAACGACATCTCCACATACTCAAGTGCCAATTGATGCGACAATGATGATCAAGAGGATGACGATCCACAGCAGGCTCGCCTTTCTGGCAAGAAGTTTAAGAAGTGCACATCATGGGTCTGGCAATATTTCACCAAAAAAAAAGAGTATGTAGAGATGGAAGGAAACCTAGTTGAGGAGTTGTGGGGGCACTGCAATTTTGCTAGGTGTGACACGAAATACAGAGCTGAGGGCACCAATGGGACGACTTCTTTCAAGCACCATTTACAAGCAAGACACAGTATTGTGAAGGGACAACAACAGCTTAAAAGTTAGTAAGCACCCTAGTTCTGAAATTGCTCATGTTCAGCCTTACAAATATGACCGAGAAGCTAGCTTGAAGAAATTAAACTTGACAATAAGGTGGAACTCTACCTATCTAATGCTGCTAGATGCCTTGTACTACAAGGATGCATTTATTAGATTGAAGTCTTCAAATCTCCGTAAGTATGACAAGTTTTCTCCATCTTCTGCTGAATGGGACAACGCATTGACACTTTTTGGTTGCTTGAAGAAATTTTATGATCTCACTGAAATTTTCTCTGGCACTTCATACCCTACTACGAACTTGTTTCATAGAAGTTTCTGTGAGATAAAAGTCTTGCTTGATCAGTGGTGCTATGATGAAAATATTACAATTAGAGAAATGACAATTTCTATGAATGCAAATAAATTTGAGAAATATTGGGAGCAGTCCAATAATGCTATAGTTGTAGCCTATTTTCTTGACCCTAGATATAAGAAAAGGGGCATAGAGTACTACATGAAGAAGTTCCATGGTGCTTATTATCAAGCTGAACTTGATGAGTTTGTTAGTGTGGTAAAGAAACTATACAACTTTTATGCTACATCATCAAAGAAAACTAGTCAAGGGGCTGCACCTCCACCTAGACCGAGTAACATGACTGATGTATTAATGCGAAATGTAGACCATGGCCTAGAAGAATTCTTATATAAAGCAAGTGAACCTGGAATGGTTGAGTCAAGTGAGTTGGAAATATATATGGCAGAACCACTAGTGAAACTTTATGGTGAATTTGACATCTTAGCATGATGAAAAAACAAAAGAGAATAGTATCCTATCCTTTCACAAATTGTTTGAGATGTAATGGCCACGCAAGCGTCAACAGTTGCATCCGAGTCTACTTTTAGTGCTGCTGGCCGTGTTGTTGATCCCTACCGCAGTCGTCTTGATCCCTAGATGGTATAGGCTTTAATTTGCATAAAGGATTGGGTTGCTGTAGCAAGTAAAGGTGCTAATTTTACTTGTTATTTTCACTTAGATATTATTTCCTTCCTTATTTTTTCATATTCTAAAAAGCTTGGATCAATTGTGAGTGATCTTGAGGTTGATGCTTTGACTAATGTTGTGGCTAAACTAAAAATTGAGGTATGTTTATTGGCTGATTCCTATGAAATATACTAGCTGCTACATCTAATTTTAATTAACTTCGCATACTTGTAGGAAAATAACAAGGAGGGGGATGAGGACAATGAGGTGGATAATGAGGAAGCAAATGACATCGAAAGTGATGCTGACATCATGGATGATGCCGATGAAGTGTAGATGTTCATGTCCTATGATCCTATATATGTCCTATTAATTAATTGCTTATTCTAAACTTGTACTAGTGTGTCAGCGACTATATGTTTGTGAATTGTGATGATACTTAAGACCCTAGGTCATGCACTCATTATTTGTTAACTATTATGTGACATTTTTAAAGTTGTGCACTCGTTATTTGTTAACTATCTTAGTTTGGTCATGCGCATTTTTAAAGTTGTGGACCGTGGGTTGGTATTTAGTATTGAATTTCGTATGCTGACCGTGTTTGACATAATTTCGATCGAATTGGTTCGTTTTTGAAACACCGAAAGTTTGTTTTCATTTTTGTTTCTGACTATATCATTTTCGCTTTCGTGTTCGTATTCAAATATAAATGTAGAAAACAATAGAGAAGTTTTTCGACCGTTTTCGCCCGAATTCATTCTTAATAGTGATGCACCATTGCAAGCAAAACTACTTCATCAACGCAACACCACCATAAAAATCTCTTCCATATACTCCAACACAAAGATGTCAACACCTCAAGGTGAGGACAATGACATGGGTCATATGCTACAAAATAGGATCGTCAACATGATTTCCTTCCAGCGAACTCCAACATGAGACTAAGGCTCGACGAAAAACTCATAACTCGCTAGCTTGCTCTGACTCGTTCGTCAGTGGCTCAGCTCGAGCTCGACTCGTTTTATAATGAGCCAACTTGAGCTAGCTTGCGAGCCACAATGAGCCAACAGAAATAACAAATATTGTATGGATTAGTGGGATCAATCAATGGATAATGATGGATCATGGTCATGGATAATAGCATAATTATATTTTCTATTATAAAATTCACATGTGCTTTGCTTATTTCATTTTAAATGTGCATGTGATGTGCTTCTTGTGAATTTGCGATTACCATCTCCATGTATATGTTTTCGTGCTCTGGCTCACGAGCCAAACAAGCTATCGCGAGCCACTAACAAGCCGAGCCAAGCCAGCTTTGTGGCTCGTTTGTATAATGAGCCATAATGAATCAAGCCACTAACGAGCCGAGTTGACTCGATATCCAGCCTAGACAAGTATCCAAGCCTTAGGCGCTAGAACGCTTGGAAACGCTTAGAGTGCCAAACAGAGCTACCGAGTGATAGGACTCGACCTGCGGAGGTATCGAGCGATAAAATAACATTGTCTAAACTATCCTCATTAAAGTTGTTCATACCCAACATTTGTTCAAACATACTTACAACCACTTTAAACTAATAGCTTTTTCTAAATTGTCCTCTAAATATAACACAATATCATCAATTTGTCTTGTTGCTTTTCTCAGCATCCTAGAGAAGATGTCTACAACCAAATTAAACAAGAGGAGAGTCAAAGTATCTCCTGGTCTTAGACCCTTCGTAGGTTTGAAAAAAGTAATGTTCTCATCATTGATTCTAATGCAAATAGAACCACATCTAACGACCCTTTTAATCTTGCTTCTCCATCTCTCCTTAAAGCCCTATGACTTGCAGTTTTCATAATCCAATTTTAAGATAACATCATACTCCTTATTCTTATGAACTTTATGGATAGTTTCATCAATGACCATTGTGCTATTTAGTTAAAATGAATCTTCCTTTTACAAAGGTTATTTGATTTTGAAGCAGTTAACCACCAACTGCTAAAATCTTGAAACTACAATTAATAAGACTAATGGTCTAAATTTTCTAAACTTCTAAGCTCATCCTCTTTTGGAATTAAAGTGGTCATGGAATAATTCAACCTATCGAGACTTTACTTGTCTCTACCAAGCATATTAACAACTTCTATAAGGTTGGTCCTCTTTAATCACCTCCCAGAAATGCCGATAGAACATAAACAAGAACCATCTGACCCTATGGAGCATAAGAACCAAAAATAGCTTCTCTCACTTCTTCCTCTATGAAATTAGCTTCAAGAAAATAATTTTATGCGGAGTTAACATTCTCTTCATCCTCCCAAAAATCCTCCCCTAAATTAAATCCACTATCATCTTTCTTACCAAACATGGACTAAAAAAACCGTTGCTCAAGTGATTTATCATTATCTTCTCACTACAAAAAATCTAGGGTTTTAAGACAAAACATAATCGTCACGTAAAGTATAGTATTTGTCATAAAAAGTATTTTGTGACGAAATCCTAGCATCACGACGATCGTCACCTATCGAGGGTCGCTAAAAGTACCTCGTGACAAAAACAAGTCAATCGTCACAAAATGTGTGGACCTTTTGTGACGATATCCCTCTGCCGTCATGTATTGTACTATTTAGTGACGCGCTTTGGCGTCATATAAAGCTTGGTCAACTTGTCATGAAATGTTGCACATGTCACCTCCGGGTCCTCGGACGCCATTCATCGTGCACTTTTTGTGACGCCATAGTTTTCGTCACATTTCGTGTGCATTTGGTGATGGTTTCCCATGTCACATATTAGTGGTCAATGCGTCACGTAATACATGATCCGTCACAATGCCGAGTACGTACCCTAGTTAATGCTCACTATTATGACAATAAGAAGTCGTCAAGTATAGGTAGTTAACCATGGTTAAGAAGCCGTCATGATTACATATTCATTCAATGATGAATCTTAGCAAAGGTCACATAACATTAATATAAAAGTCACACATCATTCACATACAACCAGATCATATGATACATTACATAGTGCAAAGATTCAAATACATCACACATGTTTGTGCTTTACATATGCAAGTTCATATAGTTTCTAACAAGACAGTTTGTAGTCCTAGCTACACATTAGCTCCCATGTCCCTCACCACAAAGTAGAATAATGTAAGAATATGTACCTCCCATGTCCCTCACTTCCCTCCTTGTTTGCTGCAACTTTCAACTGAATAAAAAACACAAAAGAAAGTAAGTAGCAGGCAAAAAACTTAAATAGGACCAATAATAAATTATCTTCTTTCCAATCAATATATATATACAAATGGTCTATTTTGACTATTATTTTATAAATCATCTTGTTCGGCCCTAACTAACAACCATATTAGTCGAGAAGGCAGAGCCCACTGAAATTAAAATAGTCTAGACAATAATAATTTCATGTAGATAATGCAATAGTTTCATACTGTAAGAAAGACCATAGGGTTCTAGTAGGAGCATAGAATTGCTTTGCTTGCTAGTCATTCAGTACATATTGCCTGCAATTTAATTTTAAGGAGAAAGTAAATTGTTATATTAAACCATCAACAAGGCAGCTAGGTAGTGCTAGTACACAGTGAGACACAGCAGTGAGAAAGTAAATAATGGATGCCCATAACCACTTGCAAACTTGTAATAATATGGCAGAAGAGACATGCATTTCACTGAAGGAGACACACATAAGCATGTCGTTCATTAGTAGGCATGTATACACATCTTGTAATTAGATTAGATCAGGATACTCTTATCATAAAAAGACATAAAAATTTTTATGTCAGCTTCTTGCACTTATCTTTACCTGAAAAAGACTGAAATGAGTTGGTTCGAACTTGATCATACCTAGCTTGCATGTTTACTGGACCAAAACCCTACAAAAAGAAAAGCATCTGAACCAACAAAAGAATTCATATGTCATTTTTTATAGCTTCTAATAGAAGTACAATTTCTTTGTAGTAAACCAAATGATTCTACTATGATCAATGAATATAGAAATTGGGTCCTAATTTACTTGCAACCAGAGCATGGCACCTGAGACACAATACTACTTTATAGAATAGAAGAATTAGAAACCTCAGAGGTTAGCAACTGACAAGCATAGCAACCTACATTACTGCTATAGAAATCAATATTAATAACTTGAATTTGCTCTTTAGCTATGATAAATATATGGCGTTGCCTCATAATACAAGCACTCAGGCAAGTAACATGCAGGATGTGAAGCTGCAATTATGTTCTGTTCAGCAGCTCAGTGCTAGTATTCTTTTAACATGCTTTAGTGTTATGAAGAAGGAACATATATTCTTCCATTCAGAGTAGTAGCAAGTGGGATATTGGTCGAGCAAATAACCTTTTCAGCTTGTATGACAAACCTTCCTGCCATTCCCATTGTATCCTGTTGACTGCAACCTTGCAGTAAAACAATTGCACATCAGAGAACAAGCTACATTTCATCAGGTAAATAATAGCAGGTTTGATCCTATCACCTAAGTTCCAGCTAAACCAAACAAAGCTAGAGTACTATAGTACTGCAACATCAGTTTTGTTTAGACATGTGACACTGAAACTGCGGTACAAAGCCATGCCCAGGTTACCACTCCAAGAAAGTACCTGAATAATGCAACCTGGTATATACACATCGATAGGAAACAACTGGCTCCATTCAACCAAAGATCAAGATATGTGGATAAAGGAAGCACTAGAAAGCTGGTATATACACATCGATATGTGGATAAAGGAAGCACTAGAAAGCTGATTGTTCAAGAAACCAAAGATCAAGATAGTAATCCTGCAAATAGAGTGATCAGAACTACGACTACTTCATCTCTTACAGGTTTCAGTATTGTAGTCATAGATAACTGATGAATTTCTATATCCTTAGCATTGCTGGATAATGAGTACATACAAACTTCCTTTTGTTGAATAACTATAATAGTATGGTATAATCGTGCAAATAGGACAGGACAATAATTTCATCACAATATCAGGCACATATCACACTTTAATCGGCTATTGCATACAGTTATTATATTATCACATCTCCGCTAGCACATACTGGACACACAGACATAGACATACTTTTGCTAGCACCTTTGGACTCCAGCCATGAAAAAGAATCGATTCGAAGGGAGATAAGAGACAGAGAGTGCTCACCTAGCCTGGTTGAATCCACGCTAGTAATTATTGCCTATGAGTCTTATCTCCTAGCACAACAGCGGGCTGGCCGCCGCTCCACGCGCGTTGCCGTACGGCGGACTAGCCACCACGTCTGTACCACCGGTAGGAACGGACGCCGACCCACAACGCCACCGGCAGACTGACTCCTCTCCGTGTGGTGCACCCCGTTGGGCTGGCTGCCTTACTGCGAAGCCCGCCGGCGAAAATTTGGGTGGCGATGGCCCTGGCGGCGGCGGCCCTGGCAGTAGGAGATGTGACTGTGGGCGATGTTGACGGCCCTGAAGGCAGGACCCCGGAGCTTGATGCGGCACACCGCCGCGGTAGTAGATTTGCTTTCGATGGCCGATGGGTACCGTGGATAGAGGCGGCGGAGATTGGGAATTTGGGGATTTAGGGTTGGTTCCGACACTTTATTCGGATGGAGTGAGGGCACAACAATTACCAAGCTGTCCTTGATATGTTAGATGACATAAGTGCAGCATATGGGTAGTAGAGTCAATTCGCTCTCGAAAATATTTTAGTTCGCGCCTGTGGAGAGAATAGCGGCCGCTCTTTTTGGTCAAACAAAGGCCGCGGGAAACAGAGCAACAGACGCCGCGCGTTCATGCCAGCTTTCATATTTAACATTGGTTAGCAACACTTTGAACCTTTTCTTTATATAAAAAAACATTCTAAACTTTGTGAAGTATGTAGACTCCACCTATGTCGAAATGATGTGAAAGTTTTTTAGCAGTCATTTACACCCAAAATATAGTGTCTTATTTGACCAAGTTTGACCAAGTCAAATCTTGGATTTTTAAACATGTGACTAGTGTTTACTAATATTTTCTCAAATGCAAAAATGACTTATGTATCAAATTTAGATCTTAATGAGTTGTACAATCTTGGTATTCAAAATTTTTTGATTTGAGGTCATTTGGTGCCTCAATTAATCAAATTTGACCAAGTCAAATCTCGGATTTCTTAAAAATGACACTTTGACAGTAGTTTTTGAAGCCCTAAAATGTTTCAGATACAAAAGTCATGAATACCAAGATTTCTAAACTCATCAAGATCTACTTAATATGTTTTAGTCAACTTTGCATTTGACAAAATTTGGACGGTTTAAACTTTGAATTTTGAAATTTTCATAGCTCAAAACCAATTTTTGAAACCCTAGATGATCTCAACTCAAAAAGTCATGAATACCAATATTGGTTCACTCATCAAGACCTACATTTGATATATAGGACTTTTTTGCATTTGACAAAACGTTCGCAAAGTGTAGTTCTAAATCCACAAGTCTCACTTATAGTTTTATAAAGTTTGTGTGAGATTCAAGATTTAGTGACTAGTGTTTACTAATACTTTGTCAAATACAAAAATGACCTATGTATCAAATATAGATCTTGATGAGTTATACAAACATGGTATTCAAAAGTTTTTCATTTGAGGCCATTTAGTGCCTCATTTGACCAAGTTTGACCAAGTCAAATCTTGGATTTAGAAAAAAATGACACTTTGACCACAGTTTTAAGAGCCCTAAATGATCTAAAATAGAAAAGTCATGAATACCATATTTTCTGAACTCATCAAGATCTATATAGGGTATTTTGGTTAACTTTGCATTTGGCGATTTTTGGATGGTTAAAATTTGAATTTTAAAATTTTCGCGGTTGAAACCTAGTTTTTGGAACCCTAGATGGTCTCGACTCGAACAATTATGAATACTAAGATTGGTCCACTCATCAAGATCTACATTTGATACATAGGACTTTTTTATATATGACAAAGCGTTCGTAAAGTGTAGTTCTAAATTCACAAGTCTCACATATAGTTTCATGAAGTCTCTATGAGATTCAAGATTTTGTAACTAGTGTTTACAAACACTTTCTCAAATGAAAAAGTGACCTATGTATCAAATGTAGATATTGATGAGTTCTACAAATATGGTATTCAAAAGTTTTTTATTCGAGGTCATTTAGTGACTCATTTGACCAGGTTTGCCTCATTAGAATTGTTCAAGTGTTGCCACATAAAAAGATGACCAAAATAAATACACTAACTTGATAGATCTTGATTTTAGAGAAAATTAGAAAAAAAAAGCATCACATTTGTAGTTAGCATGTGGGAGAACGACTAGTTACAAGTTTTGAGTACAGATTAAAAGAAGAAAACGTTATGTTCATGTTCTTGATTTTTCAGTATTTAAACAATTTATTTTTCTGCTGCGCTGGGTGGAACATCTACGTACATATTTAAAAGAGTGAAAATGACTACGCATACACATCAATGCGAATAGTCCGGTGGTGTGACTTAACCCATCTGCTGCAACAGCTCTGAGGTTCGACTCTTGGTTGAAGCAAGAATTTTTCTATTTTCTTTCTTTTTGGTAAAACCAAGACTAACATTAAATTGTTTAAACTATCCAACTATAGACACATAAGTTTGCTTATCCTAGTGGCTTGCTGCCTCCTTGTGGTGTTGAAGGTGGCAGGTTCGATCCCTGCGTGCACCACTTAGTTTTGTTTTTTCTTTCTTTTTAGTAAAATCAATAATTTGGTTAAATAAACTAAACAATCCATGATTCATTAGAAAAGCTTGCATAGCGTGGTGGTATGCTCACTCCCAATGGTGTTAATGGTGGCAAGTTCGATCCCTACATGCTACATTTATTTTTCTATTTTCTTTCTTTTTGGTTAAAAAATAATAAGAGCACGCTAGTGCTTGCATGCTTATTTCACTAGAACATTGCGTAGAAATGTGCCTGCGTATTCATGTATTTTTATAAACAAATATGTAATTTGTAATATAATGTAATTACGAACTAAATATACCACGGTAATTGCTTACGGTGAAGTGAGTGAAGCTCCGCTGTCACTTGATGAAATGAGAATTTTTCACTATGCATAAAATGAGGGAAGTGGGATACATATATTACTTCTCTATAATTTTCTAGAATTTAGTCACGGAGTAACGCTGGGACAGGTAAATTATTGAAGTAATTTAACATGACAACGAGAATCAGTCATAAAAGGATAGGTCCTAGCGTCACAAAAAGTAAACAGACGAACGTCTCACGGCGCCAGACAATTTGTGAACAGTAACCCACGTGAGTTCTGGTCCGTTTTTGCTGGTCCGTTTTTGCTCTGGTCCGTTTTTGCTGCCGCGTCGTCGCCGTGAGCCATTTTGCCGTGTCTTCAAAAATTCATATCTGAAGTTTCGTAACTCCATTTTTGGTGAACCAAATTTTGTTGTGTTTCTTGTAATGCCTAGTTTT
>CM041642.1:40424448-40583669 GCA_023333625.1 Bothriochloa decipiens | reverse complement strand
ATTAAATATCATTGGCATGAGACATGTGCTCAGAATTGAAGAAAAAATTTAACATCATTGGCATGAGACATGCTCAGAATCAAATGATGAAATCTGTTGGCAGGCATGCCTATGCTCAGATTAGGTTCACATAAATGACAATGCAGCCATGAACAAATTGCCGGGACAAGTTTCAAACAGAACAAATGGCAATGTTATTGTTAGTAAAGAATGCAGTACCACCAACAACAGTTGCTGCCTGATCAGTAGGCACCCCAACAACAACGAGCAGTAGCAACATTCTCAGCCTTAGTTCAGGGAAACACAACATCATCAGCACACATGAGCTTCCCACTTAATAATATAAAACATCATGGCACATGTCTAATGCCTCAGTTATAGTGTAGCATCCAAAAGAACAATCATCATTGCACATGAATCAAGCCTCAGTTGAAACAGATAAATTTAACATCATTGTACACGCCTCGTGCCTAAGGAATAATCATCATATACCGAGCGAGGGGATTAGTTGTCTCAGAAAAAGAGCGAGAACTTGTAGGACCCCAACCAAAAGCACAGGAACAAACGATAGTGGGAAAATCTGCATGATTGCAAAAAAATAATTTTAGATACACATATATTATGATTTATGACGGGAACAAAGGAGGAAACAAAGAAACAACCAAGAAACTAGATCTATACTTGAACAACAGTCAAGAACTCAGATCTGGTGTTACTACGGCGAAATTGTGAACAAACATTGAATTAGGGTTTGGAATCGAGAAGAACAAAGGGACAACGGGAGGGGGAGAACTCGTTTGCTCAAGGGCCTCAGATCCAGAACACTTGCATCATCAGGAGAGAGAAGGGAGGGATCAGTAGGCCACGAATCGAGGACCATCGAAGAAGAAAGAAGTGATTTTGGTTGGGGTCCTGAGCATGTCTCATACTGGGGAGCAGTGAGGAACCGAGGAGAGCGGCGGCAGGAGGAGCACATACCGGCGGTCGACGGAGTATATGCGGAGAATGGCGCGAATGGGGAGGTAACTCTAGCACTCCGTGCCATCTCCCTAAGCATGGACTCGCCGCGTGCCGCGTGTGCGAGCTCGCGGGAGCACGGAGCGAGCCTGGCTGAAGAAAAACGGCTGAATCGGGCGTTCATTCGGAGCCAGGCCTGAGTATGGATTTTGCATGAACTGAGCCAGGCTCGGATGAGGGGCCAGGCAACCAAACAGGGAAAAGTTGCATCCCGGGATGCTCGTTCGCCCAGATGCGGGCAACCAAACACGCCCTTAGAGATTCGTGACCTACTACTTTGTTTTATCCTTTTTTATGTATGTACTTTGTAGTTCCCTTGGCTTTCATGAAACGAGAACGCAATGCTGGCAATCTGCGAGTACGAAACTTACTCAATTGATGCATATTTGGGGAACACGATGCTGGCAATCTGCGAGTACGAAACTTACTCAGTTGATGCATATTTGGAATGGGATTTCATGGATCTGTTTTTGGCTCAACTCTGCGCTTTTTTACCGGGGACAGGGAACCCCGACGGGGAAATTCTCGCGCGGGGATGGGGATGGAGGAAGAACATCCACGATGCAGTTGATGGGGACGGGTCTGGTGGAATTTCTTCCCTGCGGGGACGGGGATGGTGTCTTATCCTCCGACGGGGAATTCCCCGTTGCCATCTTTCATCCTATGAGATCCTTTTGTCATTGTCTCCCATGAATGATCACAAAGCAGGTACATGATTGATTGATAAAAGTCACCACTAGATCCTTAGCAAGTAACTTCTCATCAAACAAATCTAATTAAATTATTTGAATGGGTAAATTGTCCAATTGTCCATATGATGCAGGTTTCCAGTCTGATAGAACACATCTAAATCATCTCATGGAACCCAAAAGATAACGCCTATCTACATATAACATGTGCAAAGCCTACTTGGGTTTCCCCTCATCTTCAAAATCTAAGACCACACTTGAACTGCGAAGTCTTTTTCCTAACAACAGATTCTTCAGATTGATTAGAATACACCAAAAAACGTCGCGGCAGCAAAGAGCAAAAATAATACTCCTCCTATCAAGCCAACCTGAAAAATAATGTATTTCCATGAGTCCTAAATCAAAAGGGTATGCAGAGCAAGGTAACAACAATATGGTAAAGCATTCATGATTATACCAGAATGAGCGACCAAAAGCAGAGGTGTGCCTTAGCCTGGAGACAGCCCTAGCTCCAAGAATTCTTGGAGCTGGATATCCCTAGCTCTAAAATTTCTTGAAGCTGAACTGGGGTAGACTCTAGACTAGAAGTGTTTGTGTGGGCATCTTTTTCGTACTCTAGGTTAAACGCATAAGTTGAAACCACTTTACTTTAGTAATAAACTCTAGTGGAAGACTCCAAAGCTGGAAGTCCAATCTTCCAGAGGCATTCACAGGAGGCAAAGATGTGCATGCATGCCATCATAAGGGTGCATGCAAAGCGTCTGTACTGTGTTTTAGCTATTTTGCAATTAAATCAAGCACTGGAATTTGATTTAGGATACAAAACAGGTCCTGAGTAACCGCTTTAAAATCCAACGCCTTCTTTTCACTGCTTAAGTAAACAGTATGAGATCTGGAACATCATGGTCACACATACACACAAATTCTAGTCTTTACATGGTCTCTCATAGATAACCCATGTCCACACACAAAAACACATTACAAACTAAAAACTATTGTTCATGTTGAATTTGTGCAATAATTTTTTCTCATAATCATTTCAATTTTTATTTTTAATTGGTATTTTCGCAAGCCTACAATTTATAATGCATTAACCCAAATTGTTTGGGCCTATAGGCTTTGTTATTGTTGTTGACTTGTTGTTTTGAGTTTATGAGCACCACTGATTTTACATAAATGTTGACAAGTTACCAACAGTTACAAAGAAGATCATCCATGACCAAAGGACCTTTTTTTGTCTTACCAGCTTCTCAGACAAGTAGTTGGCCAGGAATGCTCCCCCAAGAATAGCAAGGGCTGTTGCAATCAAGTGTCCAGCTATGGCTCCACTAGTCACACCCAAAGGAGACTACAAAAATAGGACAGCTTACTAAATGCTTACACCAGCTAAACCAAATAATTTAAAATTGAATATTTGTATAGAAATCTCTCAAACAGACCTGAGCAGCACCCAAAGCTATTGTAGCAAGCATAGAGCGATCTCCCCACTCCTACAGGTGCAGAACAATTGGCAAGCAGTTAGATGGTTGTTTGACAATATCTAAGGACCACGGTCCTAAATGTTCTTGGCAAATAATTTCAGTGCAGGAGATACAGCTTACAGCAAAGAAAACAAGACTGAAGGACTTCCAAAGGACTTCAAGAGGACTGGTGAGCCGTTTAGAAACCTGAAACAAAGTAAAATGACTTTCAGTAAAGACCAGAGAAAGCCTGGGAACTTTTCCGAGTACTTCAATTTGTCATGTACGGGTATGGTGCAAACTTGCACCAGCTTTCAGGTACATAATGTATAGTAAAAGCAAACAATTATAGTTTTTGAAAAGAATTCTCAACATAATCACTTTCTGGATAAGGACAACCTTTTCCTTGACAAGCTCCTCGGCCTCAGCCAGTTCCCCACTTTCTGAATTCCCCTGAAGGTTCTCGTTGGCATTATCAGGAAGTGCTAATGCATCTTTTATTGACTTGAAACCAAAGAATGCGAGCAGAGCAACCGCAGCATACTCTCCTATTGGCAGCGCTGAAGGAACGCCATGGTATCACAACTATCTTGTTAGCATAATGAGATAAACTTACCACAATAAACACAATTTCAGAAACAATGAAGATTGTACATTACAATCACAATACATATAGTTACCACAAAAGACAGGAGCAATTCTTTCAAAACATAATTGATTATTTACTAAAGTAGTTAATACTAACTTGTTTGAAACTGTGCTGGCACAGACTGGAAAATCCGTCCAATTATAACACTCAAAATAGTCATCAGGGAGAGAGCAGCCACTGACCCAAGTAAAACCTGCTCATAAATTCACAAGAGATACAAAATGCTGAAAACATCTGCTGAAGAACTACATATTGTCTATGGAAAAAGAAAATAAAGCAAATCATATAGTTAATACTCCCTCCGTCCACTAAAGGATGCAATTCTCACTTTTCATGAACTCAAACGATTTGAAGTTTGACCAAGTTACATTAAAACAGTACTAATATCTATGATACAAAATAAGTATCATTAAATTAACTATGAAACATATTTTTGTAGTAAACCTAGTTGGAGGCATACTATTCACCATAAACGTGGTCAAAATTAAGGTAGTTTAACTTGCACGAGTCCCATAGTTGCATTCTTTTGTGGACGGAGGGAGTAGAAGAATATTTGAATATACTCCAGAACCATGCTAAACAAATTTCACTGGAAAACTGAAACCATGAAACCACCACTTCAAAACCATAATTCTGGTATATATGGCAATGGGAAAATCTGTAGCACTAAGTTCTTGGGAAAAGATCCCTGTTTATCATAATTCCAGTCATGACTTCAACTCAAAAACAAACGTGCAATGCAAAAATTCAGATCACATATATTCAACTGTCCTGGAGTCCTGTTGCACATACAGTCCTCGCCAACTCGCTACCTCCACCTGATCTCAGGTCGCTGCCATGTTGTCACTAGTAACGTTCAGGAACAACCTATGCCATGAGGGGGTGCTAGACTCTGCAGTCTAGCCGGTGACCAATGGAACACTCCATACATATGAGTGATGTCTGATAAAGCAGGATTTTGGTAAATGTTTCATTCACAACGAGATCTCTGGCCAAAATTTTTTATTTTTCTTTTTTCTTTTCTTTTTTTTTTGGGGGGGGGGGGGGGGGGGGGGGTGGGCAAAGGGGTGAGGCAGCATGGTGGGTGCCGGCCTCCCCCTCAAAGGCTCAAATCCTCTTCCCTCCACCATTTATAGTGGCATATGGCATTTTTTTTATTAAATAGCAAGCACTTTCGAGTGACATGCATACAAGTTTCTCTGTCAAGGATCAGATCACAGAGATGCACTATCTAGAGACAAGCAAAGAGGGAAAAACAATTAGCCAGCCAATAAAGTGGGACATATATTAAATTCCTAGGCTCACAACATACCAGTGCTCTTTGATATTGCATCGCGAGTAGTGCAGCAATGAAAAACGTCTGCGATGGCAGAAGCATCAAGGCAGTCAAATTCCTTCATCTATTAGAAGTGTTATAAACATAGAACATAGTATGAAAGAAGGAAGAGATATCTGCTGAGAAAAAAATTACAAATTGAACAGCATATAGATACAATTGGTAGCAACCAAACAACAAAAAAAAATAATACTCCAATACATGTATAGTTGAACAATAGCAATTCACTACAGAGGTAATGTGAAGTCCTCAATTCTGTAAATATAGTAAGTTAAGATCACAACGATAGATGAAACTGCATGCTGCTAACAGCTAAGCTTCATGTATGTTGCAAAACAATGTTGTACCATTTATGACGCAAAATCTCAAAGATGGAGATGGCGAATGAGAATGAAACACTACAAAGAAGGATGAGAACATGAAAATATTGGTGAACACTATAGTCTATACCAATGGCTGAACTCAAAAGAATGTGAAAACCTCAAAACTTCAGTCTAATCAGTAAATCTACTAACTCCAAATAGGTTTTGAATCTTTCTATAACACTACAAAGGAATATTAGAAAACGTGCAGTATAAATGAATTTCATACCTTATCTCCAATCTCAGATACAAAAATAAGTGTAAATGCCGCCGTGAAACCAGATTTTGCCAGCATAGCTACAACCGCAGATGATTGTCCTTTAAAGAAAAGGAAAAAACTAGTTGCCAGGGCACACAGAAGTAGCACGGCACCAATGGGTTGCAGGTAACGAGACCCTGAAAGTTGTTTTGCTCTGTGATGCATTGTCAAGGATACAAGTTCAGTGTACAAGAGGTTGCATGAAAATGGAGAGAAAACAGGGGGAGGGTGAACACTAACAATTTCTTGGGGTCTCCGGTAGCAGAGGTATCCAAACGGTCTCCATGACTATTTGCTTCACCTTCTCCATAACTCCCAGCACCAACATTTACATTGGACATTTGGGCCCTGACATCATGCCTCATTGGTTTCATCCATGGCAACAACCTACATTTTACTGTTAAATAATAACAAGATAAGTAGTTAATCATATGGCGATGCCTGAGGCAAGACATAAATAGCACCTAAAAGGTTATGGGAAGCCTTTGAGTCAGCAAACGATGGTTTAGGCAGTGTTATAGATCTCAGGGCTAGTTTGTGGTTCATATATCGTTCTCCAGAACTTAGTGACTTATGTATAAATTGTTCGCAAATTTAACAGGGTCTTACTATTATGGCTCCAAAAAAAGGATGTTTTCACCAAATATTACATCACTAGTGTTATGCCTGAGCCTCAAATTGGTCTATCCTGATGCAATTCCAATTGCTTAAGGCTATGTCTGTGAGTCTGTCAGGCACAATGGAGAGGTCCAGCAACATGAAGGAAAGCCCGTGATCTAGTGCAGCAGGCGAAACGAAGCAACCGAAACATCAAGAAAGGTCGCAACAGCTACTTTCCAATGGCGCGTACCAAACCTGACCGTGGCCGCCGCCGCCTTCTGCTCGGGCTCGGCGGCGACGCCGCGTGGACCCCTCGCCCTCGCAGCCTGCGGGCGCGCCCGGGCGGCCGTGCCTCCCCCGGGCCACCGAGCGGCCGTAGTCGCCAGCACCACCATCCCGTGGACGTCTGCCGCCGCTGGGGTGCGCGTTCGACCCGCGCGCCGGGAGCTGGAATGGGCGAGAACGAGAAGAGAGCACGGGAGAGGAGAGCGAGGAGGGAGAGAGAGACAGCGCATTGAGGATAGCAGCGATCCAGCGGAGCTGCCTGCCCAATTTGCTTCCTTGGTTCTTTCACCCAAGTTGCTGTAGTATAGTACTCCTTAGTGGACATGTTTACTGGGCCTGGGCTCGCTTGAAGCAGAAACTCTGTGGAGGAACGGTTACGAGGTCCATCGAGGCCCATCAATCTTGAGTTCGCTAGAGAGGACCACTACGGCCGTGAACTTGTGACGCTTTGAGCTTAGAACTTGCTATGCTTTGAGCTTACAACTTGCTCGCTCCATCCATAAACATATGTTTTTTTTTACTTTTAGACTTCTTATTTGGCTATAACATTCCCCTATAGTTTGATGTAATATTGTATAAGTGTTTTATTCAATTCTTTCATTAGCTTATTTTGTTTAACCATTTTATATCTACGCATGAGCTTGCTAATGTTATTTTGTTGTGTAAGTTCATGTGAACTGAAGTACTTAGCCTTGAAAGTTTTTGAGCACAACTCAACTCGCTCCAAAATACTACACTACATATAAAATATTTCATCCTTTGGCTTTGCACCGAGCATGTCACCATCTCGGAAGTACTCAGCCTTCAGAACTCTTGAGCACAAGGACTCAAGGTTGTGGACCAGTCTCTCAGCCTTGCTTTGCCAGCATGGCAATGTTAAAAGCATGTCTGTGTCTAGAAGTCATGACTTGTGCTTTCCCACGGCTTTACAAGCTAAAATCTATTTGTCCCACTCTACCCTATTTCCATGTCTGAGATGGACATTTCAGAATAAAGGGCCGACCACTTTATCCTTTGATTTTAGGTGGTCATATAAAGCCAACCATTGTGCTAGCTATATGAAAAATAAAAAATAGGTCATTGTAGACCTCTTTTGAGGAGTTTTTTTTTCTATTTTATAAGATAACTAAATTATGGAATTTGGCTACTAATTTTAGCCAAGTTGTTAGAGTTGCTCAAGCTAAAATCTATTCGGCCCACTCTATCTATTTCCATGTTTGAGATGGACTTTTGAGAATAGAGGGCCCACCCACATCCACTCTTTTTTTAAGTTCACTCTAGCATTGACCGCCTCCGGTCCTGCATTGTTCAGCACAAAGGATCTATGCTTTGGTGATAGAATATATCCTACTTGTTCATTCTCCCACACCATTTCTTAAATGTAGTTCTTAAGATATCAAACCTAGATGGGAATAGCTTATTGACAGCTTTAGCTGATGGAAACTTCCATCCTAAAGTAGAAAGAAAGAAACTCCAATCCCAGACTTTTTTTTTTGAAACTCACTCCAATGCCAGACTTGCCACAATAAATTTTTATTGTAATCCAGGAAAACCACCGGCAGCTTTCATCTCGAAACCAAAAATTATTGAGTGGGATAGCAACGCATGGACCTTTCGAAATAAGACATGGAACACATAGTCCTTGCAGAACATGACATATGCAATTTTATAGAGCCTTATCAAAGAGGCTACACCTCGAAGAGGGTCAGTCAACGAAAGCGGCATCCATGCGAAAATTATCTTTGCAGATATATATATAAGTTGCCTCGTTATTGCCCGAAAAACACCAAGGATGTCATTAGAATCTTCTCTTACAAAAATTAGTAAGCTTAAAAATTAACGGAGACGGTCAGTCAACAATGAAAACGACGAACTAAGAAACCGAGACGGATTTTCCTGATGAAAATTGGAACGGATCCCCAACGACAACGAGCTCCTCGCACTCGCAGTCTGCAGCAACCGCCGCCGCCAGGCACACGGGATGGGGCTCCCATGGTGGCTCGCCACCACGGCGTGCGCCGCGCCGCCACCCGGCCCGGGCTCCTTCGCCGACGCGCTCGCCTTCCTCTTGCTCTCCCCGTGCTCGCAGCGCGCGCTCCTCGCCGCCGTCGACCTCGTGTTCCTCGTCGCCTGCCTCGTCCTCCTCGCCCGACGACAGGGACACCCGGCGCCCGCGGCTGCTCCCTCTCCCGAACGCGAGGCGCTGCTGCAGAAGCCGCCGAGCCATCCTTCACCGTGGCTGGTCTCCCGCTACGCGCTCGCGCTCGGGGCATCCGTGGTCTTCGCCGCGGCGTCCGCCGTCCTCCTTCCGCTCGCGCTTCTCCTCCTGCCGAGGAGCACGCCGTGGCGCGCCGCGGAGGGAGCCTTCCTCACCGTCCATGCCGTGGCGCACGGCGCGGCCGCCCTCTCGCCTCTTCGCGGACAGAAGGAGCTGCTGCTGCCCCGGATGCGCACCTCCGCGTGTTCTGGTTCGCCACCGCCCTCGGCGCCGCGCTCTTCTCTGCCTCGGCCGTGGTTCGCGGCGCCGACGGCTCGCTGCTCTTCCCCGATGACATCCTCGCCTTCGCTGCTCGGCTCGTCTCGCTGCCTCTGGCGTACGTAGCGGTCACTGGCTTCACCGGCGGCCATGGCACCAGGGAGGAACAAGACGGTGAACCAGAGCACACCGGCGCGGAGGGGGAGGATCGTCCCTCCTCGCCGTACGCCGCCGCTTCGTTCCTCTCGCACGCGACCTTCAGCTGGATCACCTCCCTCATCAGCAAGGGCGACTTAGCAGAGTCCCTCAAAGCCGAAGACGTGCCCCCGGTCTCTGCCGGCCACCGCGCCGAGGCGGCGCACGCGCTGTTCATGTCCGACTGGCCAGCGTCTCGGCACCCTGTCGGCGTGGCGCTCTGGCTGTCTTTCTGGCCGCAGCTCGTGCTGACTGCGTTCCTTGGCCTCGCGCGCCTGGGGGCCATGTACGTCGGCCCGTCGCTCATCGACCCGTTCGTCGAGTTCATCCGCCGCGGCGGGACGCCGTGGGAGGGCCTCCGGCTCGTTCTCATCCTGCTCGCCGGCAAGGCCGTCCAGACACTTGCATCGCACCATTACAGCTTCCAGGGGCAGCTTCTGGGCATGCGCATCCGCGGCGCGCTGCAGACGGCGCTGTATCGCAAGTCGCTGCGGCTCACTGCGGGTGCCCGCCGAGCGCACGGTGCTGGCGCCATCGTCAACTACATGCAGGTCGACGCCGGGATCGTGGTCCTACGCCATGCACGGCCTCCACTGGCTGTGGCTGATGCCGCTGCAGATAGTGGTGGCGTTGCTCCTCCTGTACGCCTACCTCGGCCCCGCCGTGCTCATGACGCTCGCCGTGATCACCGCGGTCACTGTGGTCACCGCCTTCGCGAACAAGCTCAACCTGGCGTATCAGCTCAAGTTCCTCGGCGTCCGCGACAGCCGCGTGAAGGCCATCACCGAGATGCTCAGTAACATGCGTGTCATCAAGCCGCAGGCGTGGGAGGACACCTTCGGCGGCAAGGTTCGCGACATCCGGCGGGAGGAGCTCGGGTGGCTGGCCAAGATCATGCTCTTCATGTGCGCCAACACGGTGGTGTTCTCGAGCGGCCCGCTCGCCATGACGGTGCTCGTGTTTGGGACTTACATCGCCTCCGGCGGGCAGCTCGACGCCGGTAAGGTGTTCACGGCCACGGCGTTCTTCGGCATGCTGGAAGGTCCCATGCAGAACTTCCCGCAGACGATTGTCATGTCCATGCAGGCGTTTGTGTCACTGGATAGGCTGAATAAGTTCCTGACGGACGCCGAGATCGACACCGCGGCTGTGGAGCGCATCGAGAGTGGCGGTGCTGAGGACACGGTGGCCGTCAAGGTGCAAGGCGGGGTGTTTGCTTGGGATGTGCCAGCTGACGAGGAGGCGAAGGGCAACAACAACACGAGGCCTGGTCATGAGGTGGCAGAGAATGGCCAAGGAAATGGGGCGGAGTTGGTGACGGTGCTGAGGGGCATTGACGTGGAGGTGAGGAGGGGTGAGCTTACGGCGGTGGTCGGAGCAGTGGGCTCCCGCAAGTCATCGCTGCTGTCCTGCATCATGGGGGAGATGCACAAGCTCTCCGGCACGGTGAGTGGATTACTAACTTCATTGGTATATATTTTGGTTCCAATCTAGTTCTATTGCACCACTCCATAGAGTTTGCATCATGAAATTCCAACATTCACATCTGAAATGTCCTTTTGTTTTTGGGATTAGCGGACCAAAAGTTTGCGTTTTAACTTTTAAGCATATTAGCAGTAGACAATATGTTTTTTCGGATCATATTACTTTGGTCTCATCTCGATTTTCTTTGATATAGGTTAGCATATGTGGAAGCACAGCATATGTTGCTCAGACCTCTTGGATCCGAAATGGAACCATTCAAGAGAACATTTTATTTGGAAAGCCAATGCATCCAGAGAGATATTCAGAAATCATAAATGCTTGCAGCCTGGAAAAGGATTTGGAAATGATGGAGTTTGGTGACCAGACTGAAATAGGAGAGCGAGGCATCAATCTCAGTGGAGGCCAGAAACAGCGCATCCAGCTTGCAAGAGCAGTTTATCAAGACTGCGATATATCTTCTTGATGACATATTTAGCGCAGTTGATGCTCATACTGGATCAGCTATTTTCATGGTAAATCTAATCTCTATCGTTTCATTTTTAAATGTTATGTTTTGGCAATTTCATTCAGTTGTTTAAATTTGAAACAAGTGAGTGTTGTAACTGTGCTTCATAATATTTGGGAAACTTGTGGACACTTCATGCTTGCAACAAACCACATTGGCTAGATTTGTACCGACATGCAAAATTCAGAACATTACGTACCAAAAGATAAATGTCATCACAAAGTTGAAAAATAATGATTAATTTGGCCATTGAACAAGAATTGTGCTGATATAGTATCTATCAATAAGCTCTCTGATTCTACTTGCATTTGGTCTTTTTGACATCTTTGGTTGTTGTGTTTGAGAAAAACCCTTTACGCTTGTAGCGTTATAAATATTCTCCGTGCCTCATATGTGACACTGACACATCACAATTTGTCATTGGGAAATGCTCTATTAATTGTTCCATGACTAGAATTCCTTTTCTCTGTTTTTCTGTTATGACAAATGTGCACTCACTTGCAGAGGATTTTTTTTGAAACAAACTAAGCAGGAGCGCTGCTGATTATATTAATAAAGAAAGTCCAGACTGAGCAAACAACCTTGCATGCTATTCTATATAATTTTTCTAGCATGCATAGTTTTTTTTTTCGACAACTAGCATGCATAGTTAAAGCAGAACCATTAGGTGGACTCATGTCCTATTTGCTATTTTTGTTACTTTTGTTATTAATTAAAAGGAAAAGTTCTTCCAAACAAGTCCATGGCCAGTGCTTTATTACCGTTCTTAAGCTGTACTTTAAAACTGGGCTTGTTCTGCAGGAATGTCTGAAGGGCATACTCAAGAATAAGACCGTGTTGCTTGTGACTCACCAAACGGACTTCTTGCAAAACGTGGATACTATAATTGTAAGGTTTTTTTTTTTGAACTATCCACATTACAGTTTGATTGATGAACAGATATTAGTTTTATGTTGTGTGCTTGCTTGCGACTCACCAATTGGACTTCTCACAAATTGTGGATACTATACTTGTAAGTTTTTTGTACTGTCCATACTTACATAATGATGAAACAGTTTAGTATTACATTTTACGTTAAAAAAAGGTTTAGTGTTACATTCTTCCTTGATCAGGTAAACTTAAGTTTAGCAATACTGTGCGGTGACAATAGTTAGTAACAATGTTTTTGTTCTTTATGTATGGAAAGAAACAGTAATATGTAACGTCGCAAAAAAAAAAAACCAGTAATATGTAATATTCATATCCATGGTTACATGGAAATATATATACATTTTACAAGTCTAGCTTCAGTTTGCTTTTACTGTGAACATATGCTGTAAAATGATATTACACCGATGATACCATGCTTATTTTGTTGAGAACTACAGAAAATTACATTGCATTAACTTTTGTGTCAACATACAGGTAATGAATGATGGGTTAGTCATCCAGTCAGGGATCTATCGTGAGTTACTAGCATCATGCTCAGATTTTTCAGATGTTGTTGCTGCTCATCATAGTTCAATGGAGACAGCAGGGGCACAAGGTTTTCATGTTCAGAACACAGAGAGCTCTCAGGCTTCCACTGGATCTGTCGATGCCCCATCTTTGGCATCGAAATCCAATGATGAAAATGGTGAATCAGCTGGCACTGCAACAAACAAAGAAGCAGGTTCTTCTAAGCTGATCAAGGAAGAGGAAAAGGAGAGTGGCCGAGTAAGCTGGCGTGTGTACAAGCTATATATGACAGAGGCCTGGGGATGGTGGGGAGTTGTGATCATTTTAGCTGTGTCACTACTGTCAGAGGGCTCCAGTATGGCTAGTAACTACTGGTTATCATATGAGACATCAGGAGGCCCTGTATTTGACACCTCCATATTTCTTGGTGTCTATGTTTCGATAGTTGCTACAACAATTATAATGGAAATGATCTCCACTCTTATTGTGACATTCTTGGGGCTTCAATCAGCACAGGCCTTTTTCAACAAGATGTTTGACAGCATTCTACGAGCACCAATGTCATTTTTTGACACCACTCCTTCAGGAAGGATCCTA
Organism: Bothriochloa decipiens; assembly: GCA_023333625.1. Taxonomy (NCBI): domain Eukaryota; kingdom Viridiplantae; phylum Streptophyta; class Magnoliopsida; order Poales; family Poaceae; genus Bothriochloa; species Bothriochloa decipiens. The sequence continues at coordinate 40,570,317 of CM041642.1, read as the reverse complement.
AGCCGGGTATGTACTGTAAAGCCAACTAGACACAGCTTCTATTTGTTGTAAATATCACTCCTTGAAAAGTAATATTAATATTTTTGTGGTTTTGACTTTCACAGGCATCATCGGACCAATCTAAGATTGATACAAATCTTTTGTTCTATGTTGGTTTTGCCACATCAATGTGCATTTCAGTGGTTACCAACATAGCTATTACTTGCCAAGTTGCATGGCCGTCAGTAATTGCAGTAATTCCTCTACTGCTTTTGAACATCTGGTACCGGGTATGATGTGATCCAACTACCACAATGCAACCCAGAGGACCTCTGTTAACACTACTTAACATAAATACAGCATTCATAATTGAATCAATAATAAAATGAAGTTCTTTCCTTACGTCCTGTTTTTTCAGAATCGTTATATTGCAACATCTCGAGAGCTTACTCGTCTTCAAGGGGTGACAAGGACGCCAATTACTGATCACTTTACAGAAACCTTTTTGGGTGCCCCAACTGTAAGGTGCTTCAGAAAGGAGGATGAGTTCTACCAGACAAACTTGGACAGGATCAATTCGAATTTGCGTATGTCATTTCATAATTGTGCAGCAAATGAGTGGCTTGGATTTCGCCTGGAGCTAATTGGCACACTTATTTTGTCTATAACTGCTTTTCTAATGATCAGTTTGCCTAGCAATTTCATCAAGAAAGGTAATATTCTGATCTGAATTTGTTGCATATTCATAAAACTTTGTATCATGAGGTAGAGTAGAATCGAATTGATTGATACCCATATATTATATATATTGAATCAATTGATACCCATGCTAATTTAGAAGTTATGCTAGATTCTCTAGTTATTGTGCTTGTCATATTGTTCTAATAAGAGTTCTTGCCTTTTCCCTAAAGTTATATTTGGATGTTCTCATTTGGGAATAATATAATATACTACAAATAAATGAATTGCTAAGTAGGAATGAATTGTTTTTCTAGGGTGAACTTGATAGCATGGCTTATTATTTGAAACCTTGAGTGCAATACTCTGTAGATGTTTCTATCAGCAATGAAGAATTAATATTTTTTTACTTTCAAAAATAAGAATTAATAGTTTTTTTTTGAAAGCATGTCAAGTCTTAAAAGTTTTCTGTTGCATCACTCTATAGTTTCTTGAAAGTATGTCTGAAGCTGAATACTCAAAAAGTGTTGGTATTTGGGGGAAAGTTCTGGAACTCTGCTTCTTGTCTTTGCATATTGTTACATATATACATGGTACATAGGCTGATGGGCCTTTACAATGCACAGATAAAGCCCAACACTCCCCCTCAAAATGGGTGATAGATATCTATCATTCTCATCTTGCTACATGCTAAGTTATATTCTTTTACTCCTAAACCTTTTGTTAAACAATCAGCTATTTGACCACCTAAGTTTATATGACTTAACTCCGATATCCCATCATCTAATTTCTCCTTGATGAAGAAGCGATCTATCTCCACGTGCTTGGTTCTATCATGCTGAACTGGATTATTTGTAATACTGATTGTAGACTTGTTATCGCACCCAAGTCTCATGGGGCCTTTTCTTAGGACATTCAACTCTAACAAAATATTTCTTACCCACAACATTTCACTCAGTCCATGAGCCATAGCTCTATATTCTGCTTCAGCTGTTGAACGTGATACTATTGATTGCTTCTTACTCCTCCATGACACTAAGTTCCCCCCCCCACAAATATACAATAGCCTGAAGTTGATCTTCTATCATCAAGGCAACTTGCCCAATCAGCATCGCAATAACCTTCCATATTTAGGTGACCATGACTCTGAAACAAGAGCCCCTTTCCTGGACTATTCTTCAAATATCTTAAGATTCGGTAAACAACATCTAAATGACCACTTCTTGGGTCATGCATATACCGGCTCACAACACTCACTGCATAAGGTATGTCAGGCCTTGTATGACACAAATATATTTGGCGATCAACAAGCCTCTGGTACCTTTCTTTATTTACTGGATTACCTCATTCAGCACATAACTTATGATTTAAATCAATCGGTGTTGATGCTGGTCGACATCCAAGCATGCCTATCTCACTTAGCAAGTCTAGAACATACTTTCTTTGTGAAAGAACAATACCTTTTGGATTCCGTGCAATCTCAATACCAAGAAAGTACCTAAGTTGCCCGAGGTCCTTGACCTCAAATTCCTTACTTAGATTCTCTTTGAGTCGTATGATCTCTCTTTCATCATCCCCAGTAATGATAATATCATCCACATAAACAACCAACAAAGAAATCTTACGCCCTGAATGTCTATAGAAAACAGTATGATCTCCATTGCACTGCTTGTATCCCATGCCACATAGTGCACGCTTAAATCTATCAAACCATGCTCGTGGAGATTGTTTGAGACCATACAATGACTTTTTCAACTTACATACTTTACCAATTGCCCCAGGATTAGAGAAACCAGGAGGAAACTCCATGTACACTTCCTCTCGAAGATCACCAGGCAAGAAAGCATTCTTGACGTCCAATTGATGCAAAGGCCATCAAAATTTGCTGCACAAGAAGCCAATGTTCTCACTGTACTCATCTTTGCGACAGGTGCAAATGTTTCATCATAGTCAATGCCATATTTCTGACTATACCCCCTTGCAACAAGTCGAGCTTTATATCTTTCGATCTTACCTTTAAGTGTTTGCTTCATAGTGAAGACCCACTTGTAACTAACCGCTTTCTTTCCTGGAGTAGGTTCACAAGTTCCCAAGTTTTATTCTTTTCAAGGGCTGTCAATTCCTCCAACATAGCCTCACACCACTTGGGATGATGTCTTGCTTCTTTCCAATCTTTAGGAATATGTGCAGACTGTAATGAAACAATAAATGCTCTATATGCAAGAGATAATGATTCATATGAGACATAATTACTTATGTCATGCTCAAAGCCATACTTAACTGGAGGTTTCCCGGCTGTACTCCTTGCCTCCTTTCTTAGAGCAATAGGCAAATCAATGGAAGAGTCAACTTCTCCCCCTGTCTCTGTGGACTGCTCAACCTCACTATCACAAATGTCAATACCACTGTTGAAGATTGTTGTTGCTCCAAAAGTTGTGAATGCTCAGCTTGTTGCTCCACCAGTTGTGGTTGCTCAACTTGTTGCTCCATCAATTATGATTGCTCAACTTGTTGCTCTGTTGATACTCCAACATTTTTATTTCTTCTAGTATAAACCTGCACAATATTTTTATTTCCTTGCTTATTAACATTTCTGTTTTCCTGTCTCTCATTCACATTAGAATTACCTATAGGCAATGGAATCACTCCTGTGATAACTTTTTTTTGCACTTGATTGATGACCTTTGTTATCTTGTACTACATCTCTATTGTCCATCTCCTCTTGTTCATACACGCTCATGCTTGGTTCACTAAGCTCAAACAAGGAGCTCAAATCAGTCTTCTCACCATAGTAAGCTTTAGATTCCTAAAATGTCACATCCATACTAACAAAGAGATGTTGTTCAGTAGGACACCAACACTTGTAGCCTTTTTAACTTGAGGAATAACCCACAAATATGCACTTAACTGCTCAAGGGTCCAACTTTCCACAGAAGGTCTATGATCCCTAACAAAGCAAGTGCACCCAAATATCTTTGGTGGAACAATAAACTCATTCACTCCTCGTAACACCTCATAAGGAGTTTTCCAACTGAGCAATCTCGAGGGCGTACGATTAATCAAATATACCGCTGTCATCACTGCCTCACTCCACAGAAACTTTGGCACATTCATAGCATACATAAGTGAGCGTGCAACCTCCAAGATATGATGATTTTTCCTCTCAAAAACTCTATTTTGTGGAGGTGTGTCAGGACATGTAGTTTGGTGTAAGATTCCTTGAGCTGATAGAAAACTACAAAATTCATTATTCACATACTCTATTCCATTATCTGTCCTCAACAGTTTAACTCGAGCATCATATTGATTTCCAATAAGTGAGCAAAAATCCTAAAAGCATTTAAGTACTTCACTCTTGTGTTTCATGAGATAGATCCAAGTCACACATGAATAGCAGTCAATAAAGGTGATAAAATACTTCATTCCACTAACTGAGGTGACTGGGCTTGTCCACACATCAGAATGAACCTGCATAAATGGAGTTATACTCCTAAGTCCTCTACTTACATACATTACTCTTGTATGCTTCCCATACTCACATGCATCACATACTAGTTTCCTCTTGTCCACCTTGCTCATAATATCAGGAAAAGCTTTGCTCATAGTATCAAATGATAAATGACCCAACCGATAGTGCTGAATTATCACTTTGGCCTCCTATTCACTTGTAGCAACTGCCAGAGAAGTACAAGAGGAATTATTATCTATTCTTCTGTCCAAGAACCACAGATCATTCCGTCTTATGCCACTCCCAAGAATCCTTTCTGTTTTTCTATCCTCGATTAAACAATTATCTCGGTCAAGAGTAACACGATAGTCCATATGGTCCACTAAAGCACTTATAGATACTAGATTAACCAGAAATGATGGAACATAAAGAACAGATGATAATGTAATTGATGGAGTGCATTTGACTGTACCCGTACCTCTAATAGGTTGGGCAGTTCCATCTATAGTTTGAATAGTTTCCTTGTTTGTGGGAGGGAATGGGGTGTATGACTCAAATTCCCCCAATGCCCCAGTGACATGTCTAGAAGCACCTGAATCTAGTATCCAATTTACATTAGATGTACTTGTGCCATGACGAGCAAGGCTGATGAGATTGCCTGGAATAGTTGATGTATCATCTCTTCTTAAATAGTTGTTCCCTGCATTAAGTTCTTCTGAAGACGACATCAGTTCTGCACTTTTTCGCAAAAATATTTGGGCTAGTTCTTCGAGTTCCTTTGCTATGAAAAGGTCAGCTAACTGCTTAAAAATTTGTTGGATTTTTCTACTCTCCATTGTTAGGTATTTGATCATTTTACGACATGATTTAATCCATAAATACGACAGAAAGCATAGTAACAAGAAACAAGTAATCATCGACCAAGAGAATCTACTACCGACATACATTGTAGTAGTTCCTGACATCGACCAAGCGAATACACTGCCGACACATGCAATGATTCCTAAACCGAACATCATAGCACAAATCACAAGTAGTACTAGAGAGAAGTTCAGTGTATACCCTCGGGTGGATCCAGATCCAGCATCGGCATCAGCACTAGCACCAGCACCAGTTCGGGTATGGGTCATGGTGGCCGGCTCGCGGTAGTCGATCTACAGTTGGTGCAGACCCACGAACGCTTGGGGACAAACAACAGCGGATTGAGCAGTCGCGCGGATGCGCTCTCCAAAAACTGTATCGCCCGCCTACCCGTGTAGGTACGCTTGACGGACGGAGCTTGGAGGCCTGCTCACCCGCACCCCTTGTGCACACAAGGAGACGGGCCGGAGATGGCAGAGATCAGCTACAACTCAAGAACACAGTGGTGGCTAGGGTTTGGATGTGAACTTCTAGAGATGGGGAACCTGGAGGGTGGCGGTTGTATTTATACAGCTGCGATGCAGGGGTATTTCTGTCTTTCGCATTTGCCCTAGGGCACACCAGGCGCAAATGGTAAACCATTTGCCCTTGCACGCTAGACGAAACCCCCACTGTGCCACTTGTGACCGTTAGACCCATTGGCCTGAGCGGCAAAATGTGGCCCAACACAGCACAGCACGGCCGACCACGACCATGGGCACACACATGGGCATGGGACCGGGCGCGGCGCGATGCGGCTCAGCTTGGCTTGGCATGGCGGCGGCGCACGCGTGGTCTCCCAGCTTTTCCTCTCACCTTGCACATAGAGGAAGCAACCAACTTCCTATTTAAGTTGAGCTCCCACTCAGTGAGTGTACCATGTGGTACTAATCCCACTCCCACTTAGCACTAATTGTGGGCCTTTGGAATTCTAGTGATTAATTGCTCAACTAAGTATGGTCCTAGCCCAATTAATCCAACAATCCCCACCGAATTCCTAGGGCACATAGTTGATGCTCTCAGTTCAAGAGTTGTTTGATATACCAGTGTTTCGATGGAGATTGTTAAGTTGAACTTCCATCTAGAAAAGGGGTTTCACTTGGTTGCAACTGAACAATAGACTATGCCTTGAATTGCTAGTTTTGTGCAACGTAAGCTTTGCCCAATTCCTTAACTGATACTAGGCTGCCTAAAACATCTCCTCGGGTGGAGCATATAAGTCAAACTCCATGCCTATTCATGAGTATCTAGAGATCACCCAAATCTTATAGACTGGGACCAGCAGTCGAACTCATATAGGTGTGTTTCTTTTAGGATGTCCTATAGGCTGACATCCCTTCTTAGATAAGCCACTCGGATCACATTAAGGTATACACCATCCTGCTATACAGACTGGAAAAGAAGTGCTTTTCTCAAAGAGAGGAACCTTGTCAAGGGTCTTTTCCCCTAGTCCACCCATAGCTTGTTTCACCACTCTAATTCACTGGATCTCGGATCACATAGAGTAGGTTACCACTATGGTAGACTTCATGTGGGTCTTAGTCCCATCTCCACCGATGCACCTTCTATCACGTTGCGTGATAGCCCCTTGGTGAGTTGGTCTGCCAGATTCTTAGACGTGTGAACATAGTCCAACGCTATCACTCTGGAGTTTCTCAACTTTCTGATAGATTTTAACCGCCTCTTAACATGCCTCATGGTCTTTAAGTTGTACTTAGAACTGTTAACCTTAACTATCACAGTCTGGTTATCACAGTTCATAGAAATGGCGGGCACAGGTTTTTCAACCACCAACAAATCCATTAGGAGTTCTCAAAGCCATTCAGCCTCAACAGTGGCGGTGTCGAGTGCTGCAAGTTCTGCTTCCATGGTAGACCTCGTAATGTTGGTCTGCTTGCAAGACTTCTAGAAAACAGTGCCACCTCCAAGCATGATCGTATATCCACTTGTGGCCTTTAGCTCATCAGCATCAGATATCCAGTTTACATCACCGTAGCCTTCAAGTACCTTTGGGTACCCTGCATAGTGAATTCCATAGTTGACTGTTGCCTTTAGATAGCGCACCACTCTCTCTAGAGCACGCCAATGATCATCTCCTGGGTTTGATACAAATCGGCTTAGCTTGCTCATAGCATACGAGATGTCAGGCCTTGTTGCGCTAGCTAAGTACATTAGTGAGCCAATGATTTGGGAGTACCTTAACTGATCCCTCATTATCCTTTTGTTCTTTCTCAAAACTAGGCTTGGATCATAAGGAGTGGAAACAGGCTTATAGTCACTATATCCAAAGTGACTTAGAATCTTTTCCACATAGTGGGATTGTACAAGTGTTACCCCACCATTTTCTTCCTTTAGTAGCTTAATGTTTAGAATCACATTAGCCACTCCCAAATCCTTCATATCAAAGTTCTTGGACAGAAAGTCCTTAACTTCCTCAATCACACGGAGGTTTGTGCCAAATATCAGTATGTCATCAACATATAGGCATAGGATTACTCCTTCTCCCCCACCATAGCGGTAGTAGACACATTTATTAGCCTCGTTGGCAACAAAGCCAGCTGACATCATGGTTTTGTCAAACTTCTCATGCCATTGCTTAGGTGCTTGTTTTAGGTCATACAGACTTCAATAACTTACACACCTTGCCCTCTTATCCTTGTACCACAAAACCATCAGGCTCATCCATGTAGATCTCTTCATCTAGCTCCCCATTTAGGAAAGTAGTCTTAACATCCATCTGATGAACAAGAAGATCATGAGAAGCAGCCAGAGCAAGCAGTACTCGAATTGTAGTCAACCGGGCCACTGATGAATATGTATCAAAGAAATCCTCGCCTTCTTTCTGGGTATAGCCCTTGGCCACAAGCCTTGCCTTGTACTTTTCAATAGTACTGTCAGGCCTAAACTTCTTCTTGAACACCCATTTACATCCAACAGGTTTGCACCCGTACGGACAATCGACCACTTCCCAAGTCCCATTGGTCATAATTGAATCCATCTCACTCCGCACTGCTTCCTTCCAATAGTCAGCATTGGGAGAGGAATATGCTTGATCAATGGTCGTTGGGGTATCATCCACGAGGTATATAGTGAAGTCATTGCCAAGGATTTTATAGTCATGGCCTTCTTACTCTTTCGAGTGACTCCATTATTATCCTCCTCAGGATTCTCAGCGATTGAGTGTTCAGGACTCTCGACTGGGAAATAAGTATCAGGAGCTTTAGGAGGTCCCTGACTAGATATACTAGGTACATTCCTTTTCATAGGGAATCTATCCTCAAAGAATGTCGCATCTCTAGATTCAACCACTGCACCGACCCATACGTCAGGTACTCTAGATTCTACCACTAAAAATCTATAGCCCACACTGTTATATGCGTAATCGAGAAAGACACAATCTACAGTCTTTGTTCCAAGCTTGCGCTTCTTGTTGATTGGCACGTTCACTTTGGCCAAACATCCCCAAGTACGCAAGTATGAGAGAGTTAACCTTTTCTTTTCCCATTCCTTGAATGGTGTTTCTCTTTATTCTTTGTAGGAACTCTATTCAGGACATGACTTGCAGTCAATATAGCTTCACCCCACCATTCCTGGGAGTGTCCCGCAGTGACCAACATGGTGTTAACTAAATCGATCAAGGTACGGTTCTTTCTATCAGCAACCCCATTAGATTGAGGGGAAAAGGGAGGCGTCCTCTCATGAATAATTCCATGTTCCTCGTAGATTCGATCAAATTCATTTAAAAAGTACTCTCCTCCACGATCAGACCGTAACCGTTTCATTTTCTTCTCAAGTTGATTTTCAACATCGGCTTTATAGATTTTAAAGTAGTGAAATGCTTCATCCTTGGATTTCAATAAGTACACATAGCAGTATCTACTACAGTCATCTATAAGAGTTATGAAATATCTCTTGATGCCTTCGGTCGACACACCATTCATCTCACAAAGATCAGAATGAATAAGATCCAGAGATGTCGTATTCCTCGCCTCTTTCACAGCTTTGTGAGGCTTGCGGGGTTGTTTCGCTTGCACACATGCATGGCACTTGGATCCTTTGACCAAGTCAAATTTAGGAATTAAACTCATATTCGCTAAGCGCGTCATGCAACCAACATTAATGTGATAGAGCCGTAAATGCCAAACATTAGACTCATCGTCATGTCTCACATGGTTCACAAATTTATTACAATAATCCATCAAAGAAAAGCAGAACAAGCCTCCGTTTTTATAGCCCTTACCAACAAAAGTTCCATACTTGGATACAACACATTTATTGGACTCAAAAGCAAGCCTAAAGCCTTCCGTACAGAGTAGAGACCTGCTGACAAGGTTCTTCTTTATGGAAGGGACATGTTGCACGTTCTTCAGCTGCACGATCTTTCCTGAAGTAAACTTCAGATTGACCGTACCAATACCATGAACAGCCACATGCGTCCCGTTTCCTATCAGTAGGGAGGAACCTCCTTGATCCTGATAAGAAGAAAACAGGGAGCGGTCAGCACATACATGAATATTAGCCCCTGTGTCAACCCACCAATCAGGCGAGAGACAAACTGAAAGAATTGTTGGTAAATAATTACCATACCCAGATCCTCCAGCTTCGCTAACAACCATGTTGGTAGTCTTCTTCTGCTGCTTGTCCTTGCGATCTGGGCACTCTTTTGCCCAATGGTCATTACCACTGCATACAAAGCAGAGACCACTCTTTTCAGCATTCTTGTTCTTCTTCTTAAAAGACACAGCCTAGGGCTTGACAACATTCTTGTTTTTCTTGTTCTTCCTGTAGGCAGCCTGAGAGTTCCTCTTCTGCACCAAGTTGGCGCTAGAGCCTCCCTCTTCATGCACTTTCTTGCCACGAGTGTCCTTTGCCCTCGAGGTCGGTCACACTGAACTCCTGCCTCCTGTGTTTTAGAGCAGTGGCAAAGTCCCTCCATGTAGGTGGCAGCTTAGCGATAATACCGCCAGCCACAAACTTGTCAGGCAGCATACACTTATTGTTCTCAAGTTCCTTGGCCAGCATCTGTATCTCATGAGCTTGTTCAACTACAGATCGGTCATCGACCATCTTATAGTCATAGAACTGCTCCATGATGTACAACTCACTACCAGCGTCAGGAACCCCAAACTTGGCCGCAAGTGCATCCCACATATCCTTGCCCGTAGGCATATCCATGTACAGTGGCACCATACCCTCATCTAAGACACTGATCAGAGACAGCTTGAGCAAGTTATCATCATCACGAAACCTTTCCTCTTCCTCAGGAGTAAGAGGCGGTTCAGTGTGCTTGCCCTTGATTGCATGCTCACAGTGCATAGAGGTAAACCACATGGATCTGGAACGCTAGACCTTATAGTTGGCACCACCATCCTTCAGAGGGTCTGTTTCAGTGACGCAACAAAGCTAACAGATGAAAATGACCTATACGGTTTTTGGAATGTTAGATATTTGGTCATTTTACGACATGATTTAATCCATAAATACGACAGAAAGCATAGTAGCAAGAAACAAGTAATCATCGCCAAGAGAATTTGCTACCGACATACATTGTACCAGTTCCTGACATCGACCAAGAGAATACACTGCCGACACATGCAGTGATTCCTAAACCGAACATCATAGCACAAATCACAAGTAGTACTAGAGAGAAGTTCAGTGTATACCTCGGGTGGATCCAGATCCAGCATCGGCATCAGCACCAGCCCCAGTTCGGGTACGGGTCTTGGTGGCCGGCTCACGGTAGTCGATCTACAGTCGGTGTATACCCACGAACGCTTGGGGATGAACAGCAGCGGATCGAGCAGTCGTGTGGATGCGCACCCCAAAAACTGTAACGCCCGCCTACCCGTGCAGGTACGTTTGACGGACGGAGCTTCGGAGGCTTGCTCACCCGCACCCCTTGTGCGCGCAAGGATACGCGGCTCGGCTCGGCACAGCACGGCACGGCGGCAGCGGTGGTGCGTGCGGTCTCCTAGCTTTCCCTCTCACCTTACACATAGAGGGAGTAACCAACTTCCTATTTAAGTTAAACTCCCACTCAGTGAGTATACCATGTGGTACTAATCCCACTCCCACTTAACACTAATTATGAGCCTTTAGAATTCTAGTGATTAAATACTCAACTAAGTATGGGCCTAACCCAATTAATCCAACTTCCACCATTGCTTAATTTCACCGGCAGCAACAGCCTCTTCCTTTCCTCTATACCCTCTAATCTGTAGCAAATACCAGCTTGTACGGCAACGAGCACCTTTCTCTCCCCCTGCACAACACCTCCAATCCACGGACAGCACAACCTGCAGCAATGTTCCTTTCTTGGTTATTCTCCCCTTCAATCAGCCCAATAGAAATTCTAGTTTCCTCTTCTTCCTTTGCTTCCTGCAGTACCCACAGCTCAATCTGAGCACCACAGTTGTGCTCTTCTGCTCTTCTACAGTTCTACCACCTCTCAGATTTGGCCCCCTCCTCTTTGCCTTCAGACTCACTACTCAATGCAGCAATCAGCACCACCTCCACCTCATAGCTACTTCACGAAGCAACAACATAACTCACGGCTGCTCACAGCTCGTACACGCAGCTACCACCAGCAAGCAATCAAGCAAAATCCTGGGCACCTCTGACAACCTGCAGCTGCTAATTTGCTCAAGCACCTCCTAAGGTCACGGCTCCTCGCAGAACCCAGCCGCAGCCTCCTCTCCGGCAGCCTCCTCTCTGCCGCCCTCAGCCCCTACACCCGAGGTCGCCCGTCGTCCTCACCGACACAATTTCCTTCACCTCACCTGAGCAGTGTGCACCTCAAATCCCTTCGATTTCCCTCAGATGGCACCTGGCCGCCGGCGCCGTCACTCTGACGCATGGATCGCCTCCATCGCGGCCACCATCAGCTCCAACACCATGTTGGTATTTGGGGGGAAGTTCTGGAACTCTGCTTCTTGTCTTTGCATATTGTTACATATATGCATGGTACATAGGCTCTTGGGCCTTTACAATGCACAGATAAAGCCCAACAAAAAAGATTACTGACAAATTCTGTTGAAAGATATATCACTCTATGTTCCCATTTTGATCTTTTGTAAAACTTAAAAAACACAATTCTGATGCAGAATTTGTCGGCATGTCCCTTTCCTATGGTCTTTCTCTCAATTCCTTGGTGTACTACACGATTTCCATAAGCTGTATGATCGAAAATGATATGGTATCCATAGAGAGGGTGCATCAGTACAGTACTCTCCCTTCTGAGGCAGCATGGGAAGTTGCCGACTGTCTTTCCTCACCAGATTGGCCCCGCCGAGGAGATATTGATGCGAAAGATCTGAAGGTCAATACTTTATATCTGTTTTACATACATAGACAAGTGATAAGTTGAATGAGTAATAAACATAACTCTTTTCAGGTTCGGTATCGTCAAAACACACCTCTAATCTTGAAAGGCATTACTGTGAGTATTAAGAGTGGAGAAAAGATTGGAGTTGTGGGAAGGACCGGCAGTGGAAAGTCGACTTTAGTGCAAGCTTTATTCAGGATTTTGGAGCCTGCAGAAGGCCATATCATCATCGATGGTGTCAATATCTGCACTTTGGCGCTTCGTGATCTGAGGTCTCGCTTTGGTGTGATTCCCCAAGAGCCTGTGCTCTTTGAAGGAACTGTACGGAGCAATATAGACCCAACTGGGCGGTATTCTGAGGCTGAGATATGGCAGGTAATAACCTATGCTCTGTTTAATAAGAGAAACTCCTCTTGGATGCTTAACTGTTTATTTTTTCCTCCTATCAGGCCTGATCCGACGACATTTACTTCTCTCATTCTCTGCAGGCCCTCGGGCGTTGCCAGCTAAAGGATATAGTAGCTTCGAAACCAGAGAAGCTTAATGCACTAGGTTTGCTCTGTTTTTTAAAGTAAAATATATAAGTTTGGACTAAGTTTCGAACTTATTCAAGTTGTCAATTATGTCATTTTTTGCGCATAGTCATTTATGTTATTAACCAAGCATATTCGTGATCTTGTATAATGTTGGCCATGTGGTTTCAACACACTACTTGTACTCGTGTCACGAAGTTACAAACCTGCTACCTTAACTGAAACAACCTTGATTTCCGTGAAGGAAAATCCATAGAGTCGGAGTGTAATATGACCATTTAAATCACATTACCCGATAACGGTTTAATACTATAATCCATACATCGAATAAAAGAGTGCAATAGAGGGGGTTTATAATAACTTATTACATCGCCACTTGGCGGAATTAGAGTTTATGCAGCATAACTATAAAAGCTTAAGGTGTGGAAGCTATCATCTTCGATCGAACTTGAGCGTAGGCACGAAACCCTCAATCGCTGTACTCCCCAGATGAGTACTCACTCCTTGAACCTGAAACCAAATTTTTAGTACGATTGTACCGGCCACACTCCCATCCTATGCATTGCTTTGTAGAAGTTGGATGCACAATGGATATATCAAAAGGAACCTATAAAGCTGAGGTTTCCTATACTGCAATCGGGTATATAAATAATAATATAGTATCAAGTTTTAATCATATTCCCAACCCATAATGTCCATCACCATCCTTCTCTTACTTACCATCCCATCTCCTCCAACACCATCTCATACTCAAGTCGACAAGCCAACTTCCTCTCAGATTGTCTCAGCGGCCCGCAGCCCTTAACCTGGCTCACGGCCGGAAAATATACTCAGGGGGAAGGTAGAACACTCCACTCATTAGTCCGGTGCATGCGGAACACAGGAAAGGTCCATAGCCGATCAAGTCGGCATATGTATCGATCGATCAACCGTACACTCTGCAGAGGTTTCACTAATCCACTAGATAACCATCATCGGTGTTGATCACCACCTAGGCAGATTTCGGGCGCCTAATGCCATAGAACAATTCCACTCTACCATCCAGCTCTGGATCGCTAGAACTGTGAAAAGAGCATGTATCCGCTCCCGTAGAGGATGCCATGCCATGTACCCACTCCCGAAGGGGGTGCCATGATCGTCTCCGTAGGGTGTCAGCTCCATCTCATGCATGTACCTCCCTAGCACTACTCGCCTAGCAGTAGTGGCATCAATCTATCCAACAGTTCGGCCGTCTCCCCCCATGGAGAGCGAGTGCAAAGCAAGAGATTTCTAAGGTCCGGATATCAGCGCAGCAGTTCCTAGGTATGACCAAATCGGGATATCTTCATCAGGATTTATCTTTAACGTGCTACCACGGCACCTTCGTCCCGGGCTCCACCTCTTAGAGGATCACACCCAAAGACCACCATCATATCTCAGTTAGCCCGCCACAGGCTCCTCTCGTGGGAATATCCAGATCCATTCCCTGGCAAGACTTGCTCCAAAAGCTCATCGTAGATCCCGGCTCGATCGACTCAACCCTCACCCTACTCCCTACCGTAAGCTCCAACTCAAACCCAGATATAGCATCATCAGCTCACATGCCCTTCTGATCCATCGACTCGCACATCACCAGCCTGGCACCCTCCAGGCCTTCCTAGGGTCCATCACGTCGCATCAAAATATAAGCGAGTGAAGTATATATATATAAATATAGCAGATAAGCAAGTGGCTAACGTATCAGCGGGTAAGCAGGTGAAAGTTTACAACAAGGTAGGGCTCATCAAGTGATAATCTATCATGCAATCCTAACACAGGCAATTATTGCAACAGGAATTAAAGCACTAGCCATACTACATTTGCCATGTGTAATGGGATCTACGAGGTTGGATGAGGTGTGGCACCTTCACTGACGTAGCTGTCGGACTTCTCCTGGTGGTCACTGTCGTCAGACTTGTCCTTGCTCGAGCCTGTAACGAGAATTAATGGTCACGGGAGCGACCCCTATAGATTAGCACAAAGAATGAATGCCAAATAAAAGATCCAAATGCACTCAAACATAGCAAAAATAGATAGAGCTTGATTTATAGAAAATTTGGATATGTGGATCATAATTTTCGGAGCTTGTATGAATTAATTATGAATTTTCAAAGATTTAACCATTTTCTAAAAAAGAAAAAGGGTTGTTTATTCTGGTGCTAACATGTGGCAGCCTGTGATTGGGCCATGTGTCACGCGCGGGTCCAATGGAGACAACTCGGCTGCTGACGTGGCGGATGATGTCATGCTGACGTCAGCATTGACCGGGTCAACAGAGGCCTGACAGGTGGGTCCGGGGGTGATGTCACTGCTGACGTCAGCAGTCAACGATCAACGGTCAATGGTCAACGGTCTGGTGGGCCCCATTGGGCCGTTAACGGGCTGTTAATGGGCCGTTAATGGGCCGGGTGGGCTAGATATGGGCCGGGCCGGGCCCACCACGTGGCACATGCTGGTGCGGCCACGTCATCACACTGGGTCCAACTCGGGCTCAGTTCACAGCCTCTGGTCCACGGTGCACCGCATTCACTATGTTCCACTGTTAGTGGCTCAAGTCCACGTACGCCGGGTGCACGGACTTTCTCTCTGGTTCACACGGTCCATCGCCTGGTTCCTCGGTGCACCGGCTCTACTTGGCCCCACTGGCAGCGTCACAGTTCACATGGACCACGTCCATCTCCTTCCGACCGAACTTATCCCCTTCCTCTGTTCTTCAAACCCGATGGCGCGGGCTCACCAGCGGTGAGGAATCCTTGATTCCATGTGCCACGGTGGTTCTCTGGCGTCATCAACTTGCCCATCGGCTTTAGGACGTCA
This sequence comes from Bothriochloa decipiens, assembly GCA_023333625.1. Classification (NCBI taxonomy): domain Eukaryota; kingdom Viridiplantae; phylum Streptophyta; class Magnoliopsida; order Poales; family Poaceae; genus Bothriochloa; species Bothriochloa decipiens. Next base: position 40,554,620 of record CM041642.1, on the reverse strand, counting down.
AGGTGGTCATCAAGGTGGCAGCTTGGCTCCCGGTGACGCGCTCCACGGCGGACAGCGGCTCGACGGCTGCGGCGCTCGGTGGCTTCTTTACTCTGAGCCACTCCCAGTCCGATTCGGCACACGGGAGCGTGATTGAAGTCACGCAGCACCTTCCTGAGGTGCCGGTGGTGACCAAAATCCACGGCGGAGTCCACGTGGGTAGCAACTCCCACTGCGGAGCTCCGGCGGAACCTCAGTGCACGGTAACGGCAATCAGAGAGGGTCCACAGCCTCTATCTTCTCCTCCGGTCGACGCAGCTCATCACGGTGGTACTCCTTGGCTCCTTCTTGGTCCTTGCTATGGTAGAAGACGGCGGGAAACGGCGGTGAATGGCGGCGCTCTAGAGCGGCACGGCTGCGGCATGATAGCGGCAAAGTGGCTCGGGGACGGTGCTCCGGTGAGGCAAACACGGAGCTAGGGTGCGCACGGGGTCTGTCTCATCAAGGCGAGCACGGATCCATGGTCAAAGGGAGGTGAATCTCAACAGCGAGGCGGCATGGTGGCTTCGCCGCGGTGGTGCTCGGCGCGCGACGGCGGGCATGGCGGCATCAGATTTGGCATCCTCCCGATGTAGTGGTCCTTGGGCTTGGCTAGACCGTGTGTGTATGTGTGGGTGTCCAAGATGGCCTGCAGAGGCCTCGGCCTATGCGCTCGGTGCAAGGGCCATGACTGGCAGCAAGGCGGAGGTTTGGAAGAGCGGCGATGGCGGTGGTGCTCACCGACGGTTGACGAGGATGGAGGCGCGGTACACGTCTAACAGCTCCTGCTCGTGGTTTCGCTTCGACTCCTCGTCCTCGATGGCTCCGCAGCAGCAGCACGGCGGCACCCTCCTTCTTTCCCGACTTCGACGGCGGCAGCTTTCTCCTCCCCCACCTCCTTCTTCTCCAATTGGCGCTGGCTGGGTTGAATTGTGAGCCGCAAGCGGCGGCGGATGGCTTGGAACCCTAGGGCGCCCGGGGCGCTTGCTCTTATAGGGCGGCGGTGGTAGATAGCACGGTGAGGGCACGGCAAAGGAAAACTAGGGCAGCCGAGGGCAATTTCGTCCAAGGGATGCTTCCAGGAAGCTCCCTCGGCTCTTGTGGGCTCTAGCGGGCAGTGGCTCAAGCCAAGATGGCTTCGCGGCGAAGGGGGCGAGGGGACCGGCAGGGGACAGCGGGCGTGCGGCGGTGTGGGTGCGCGCGTGAGATGGAGGTCCTCATAGCCATGGGTGCTTTGTGGCAGGGCTTGTCGGCCGAGGTGGCAGGTTGGATGGTCGTCGATGCAGGGTGACAGGGGATCGGGCGGCCAGAGACGCGGGCGGTTGCTCAGGCAGATGCGCGCAGCGCGGGGGAGAAAAAGCAGAGTGGTCGGGTGACCTCAGCGGCACTGATGACATGTGGGTCCCGCTACAGGACCCACTCGTCAGCGGCTGCGGGGCGACGGCGTGGCGCGGGCGGTCATGCTGGGCCGTCAGCCTTCTTGGGCCGATGCGAAGGGAAGAGGCGCGGGCGAGCGGCTGGCTGCTTGCTAGGCCAGCTAGGGCTGGTCGGGCTGAGGCGGCGCGGAGAGAGGAGAGGAAGAAGGTGAAGCAGGCCGGGCCGGTTGTCGCAGAAAGAAGAGAAAGGAGGGGCAGGCCAGACCCGGCTGGTTGCTGGCTTGGTGGGTCGGTTGCTTTTCCTTTTCTATTATCATTTTCTTCTCCTTTTCCATTTTCAAATACTTTTACATATATGCATATATATATGTGTGTGTGCGTGATGTGCCAACTTTGAATAACAAAGTAGTGGGTATACTAGGCCCTTATATTTGTTAGGGTATTACCCCTCAATATTTATTTGTGAAAATAAATATTATGGTCTCATTTTAGTTAAACATCACATAAACCAAATAAAATCCAAATCACAATTATATGCAACATGCCATGACTTCTATTGAAATATTGAAGGTAAAGCCATTGCCACACTTGAAAAGCAACACATGAAACATTGATCAAAATTACTTTGAAACATTTAATTATGCTATGATCACATGGGATGTTATGCATGACATGATAAGGTTGATGCATGGTTAGGGTTGATGATGACATGTCACACTCATCACTCATAGGTTTTCAAAAAAAATTTGTAGCTCAGATTTTTGGGTTGTTACAGTCCTTCCCCCTCATTGGAATCTTGTCCTCGAGATTTAAGAAGTGACATACCCTTCAAAGAGATAAGGATACTGTAGCAGAAGTTGATTCTCATCTTCCCACGTTGCTTCACGTTTAGTGTTATTGCTCCATTGAACCTTGCACATAGGGATTGACTTGCTTCGGGTCTCTTTGGTATCATAACCCAAAATCTTGATGGGGTGCTCTTTGTACTCTAGAGTATCTTGGATATCAAGCACATCAGTGGTAACTGTTTCTTCCTCGGGTACCCTCAAGCACTTGCGTAGCTATGAGACATGGAATACGGGATGTACTCCTGCCAACTGTGGGGGTAGTTCAAGCTTGTATGCGAGCTTTCCAACCCTCTGATGGATGCAGTAAGGACCAACATATCTTAGGGCTAACTTCCCTTTCATGTGGAATCTGACAGTACCACGAAGTAGAAACACTTTGAGATAGACAAAGTCCCCAACCATGAATTCAAGTTCTCGACGCCTTTTATCAGCGTAGCTCTTCTGCCGGCTTTGAGTGATCCTCAAGTTCTCTCTAACTTGAGCTACTCCTTCTTTGGCTTCCTTGATCTTGGCGAGGCCAAAGACTGCTCTCTCACCTGGGTGGTCCCACATCAACGGGGTTCTGCATGGCTTGCCGTAAAGAGCTTGAAAGGGTGACATCTTGATACTTGCCTGGTAGCTGTTGTTGTAAGAGAACTCAGCAAACGACAAACATTTCTCCCAATCTGTTCCATATTTGAGAACACTGGCATGAAGCATATCCTCAAGAATCTGATTCAACCTCTCTGTCTGACCATCAATTTGAGGGTGGTAAGCAGTGCTGTAGTCAAGGTTAGTCCCAATGGACTCATGAAGAGCTTGCCAGAATCGGGACATGAATTGAGGTCCACGATCTGTCACAATACTCTTAGGAGCTCCATGAAGCCTCAATATCTCCTTGATGTACAAGTCTGCCAGCTGTTCAACACGTATCAAAGTCTTGACTGGTATGAAGTGTGCTACCTTTGTCAGACGATCGACTATTACCCAGATGGAGTCATGACCTTGCGGGGTTCGAGGCAATCCCATGATAAAGTCCATGGATATGCTCTCCTACTTCCATTTAGGAACATCGAGTGGTTTGAGTAATCCAGCAGGTCTCCTGTGCTCAACCTTGACTCTATTGCAGATATCACATTCGGTCACATGTCTGGCAATGTCTGTCTTCATGCCTTTCCACCAGAAGTGCTTCTTCACATATTGATATATTTTTACACCACCAGGATGGATGCAATACTTAGAGTCATGTGCTTCTGACAGAATCTCTTTACGCAATGCAGGATCACTGGATACACAGATTTTGTTCTTGAACTAGATGGTCCCATGCTCATCTTCTCTGAATTTTGGGCTGTAGCCTAGCTTCATCAACCCTCGAATGTAATCCATTTCCTCGCAACTTTTCTGAGCTTCATGAATTCGCTTGATGAGATTATACTCGATGCGAAGTTCATGCAACAGACCATGGGGTACTATCTCGAGCTGGAGATCTTCAATCTTTTTCTTCAATTTAGGTGGTAGGGTTGAGGTGAACAGAGCATGACAATAGGTCTTGCGGCTAAGAGCATCTGTGACTACATTCACTTTCCTGGATGATAGTGAATCTCCATGTCATAGTCCTTAATTAGCTCTAGCCATCTGCACTATCTCATGTTTAGATCTTCCTAAGTGAAGAAGTACTTCAAGCTCTTGTGATCGGTGCATATATCACACTTGTTGCCAATGAGATAATGCCTCTAGATCTTCAGGGCGTGCACAATGGCGACTAACTCGAGGTCATGAGTGGGGTATCATTGCTCATGCTCCTTCAGCTATCGGGAAGCATAAGAAATAACTTTCCCATTCTGCATTAGCACACAACCTAGTCCTTGGCGAGAGGCATCACAATAGACGACAAAGTCATTAGTGATATCAAGTAAGGCTAGGACAGGCATGGTAGTGAGCTTCTCCTTTAGAGTTTAGAAACTTTGTTCACACTCTGGTGTCCATTCAAACTCGTTGGTTTTCTTCAAGAGATTTTTCATTGGACGAGCTATCTTCAAAAAGTTCTCAATGAATCGGCGATAGTAACCCGCCAATCCTAAGAAACTCCTGATCTCGGACACATAGCGAGGTTGCTCCCATTCTTTCACGGCCTCTATCTTTGCAGGATCTACAGCAACACCATCAGCTGAGAGTATATGACCAAGGAAAGCAACTTCTTCAAGCCAGAACTCACATTTGCTAAACTTGGCATAGAGCTGGTGTTGAGATAGCTTCTTGAGCACTACTCTCAGGTGTGCTTCATGTTCTTCGACAGTGGATGAATAAACTAGAATGTCATCAATGAAGACTACCACAAACCGATCAAGATCATCCATAAACACCTTGTTCATCATGTTCATGAAGTAGGCAGGGGCATTCGTGAGACCAAAGGATACAACGGTAAACTCATACTACCCATAGCGAGTGACAAAAGCTGTCTTGGGAATGTCTTCCTCACAAATCTTCATTTGATGATAACCAGATCTGAGATCAATCTTCAAGAAGTAATTAGCACCATGAAGCTGATCAAGCAATTCATCGATCCTTGGCAGAGGATACTTGTTCTTGATGGTAACATCGTTGAGATTGCGGTAGTCAACACAAATCCTCATTGAGCCATCCTTCTTTTTCACAAACAGAACAGGTGATCCCCAGGGCGAGACATCTGCGATATGGGTCAACAATGGTTTAGTACTTTATTGACTCAATATAATTAAATGATTTCAACAATTTAAGGAAAAACATTTAATCTATTCAACACTCATACAAAGAAGCAATAAGAGCCAATAAATGCGATAAGATCGATCATTCATCACATGGTTTGCATTACATGGCATCATCTCTAGCAGCTACGCTAGATGACGTGCGAGACTCGTACTACGAGATGATAACTCATGGAGGGTACATCAGGGTAGGTACATCATAACTCATGGATAACAACTAGCTTAACTCTAACTCATAACGTGGCCTCATAGGGTCCACACTACTCTGACTCGTACATCGGTGTGTTGTACACTGCTATGTGAAAACGGCTGCCAAGAACCATCAGCTCCTCCTGTGACATGTGAGGGCGCTTCACGTAAGCCTGGGCCTCTCCAAACTCCTTAGTAAGTAGCAGGTTGGTGGGGGCTGGACAGTGGTCGTGCCTCAAGAGAGTCTGGCCAATCTGGAAAGTTTCCTTAAAGGGGTCCTTGCGTCTGGCTAACAAAGGAAGTCGGTCCCACAACTCAGCGTACTCCTGGCAGCGTCTCTCGTCGGCGTTCTTCCAAGCTATCTTGAGCCTCTTGTACCTGTCCACCAAGGTCTCATTTTGAATTATTAGGGAAATCATATGGCCTTGGTTGCACTGTGCTTTTGTCTATGCTTTCTTCAGGGCTTTACGAGCATTGACTTCTCACACTACACAGTGAAGTTACTCTTGCCACCTTCCCGTCTCCTCTTCTGAAGTTCTCTGATCTCCTTGTCCTTGTCCATCTTCTCTCCTTCCAACTGGAGAACTCTTGCATCGAGGTAGTAGTTCCGAAGCCCAATGTCCTCCACCTTGTCTCGCAGGTCAGCGACTTCGGCTTTGTGGGCTCTTGCCTGACATGCGAGCTTGTCCTTCAGCTGGGCGATGGTAGCCACGAGTCCTTCCTTCTCCTCAGCTTCCTTCTTGCATAACTCTTGGTACTCCATCAGGGTGTTGCGGTCGAGATGCCTCTTCTTCTCCAAGTGCTCTATGTAGCGGTTCTGCTCGAAGAGGTGAGCAGCGGAGGACGACTGCAAAGACTGGTCTCAGCTAGGATGACCGGCCTGACCTGGTCATCCTGCTGCTCTGGTGTGAGGAGATAGTTCAGGGCCTGAGGAAGAAGACGAAACTCTATGTTGGGGTGCTCATAAGCAGTCTTCATCACTTCACGCAGGGCCTTAAGGGACACTGACTAGATTCCTTCCTCGATTGAGTCCTCGACTGTCATCTCTAGGAGAGCTAGTATCGAAGGTAGAGTCTGACTTGCAGGGATGTCTAAGTGAGTGATCATGTAACCCTTGATTCCTCCTTCTAGGTCAGGTGCTCTAGTGCAAGTGTACTTGATCTCCTCGGCAGGCACTCCAAATACTCCCAGAACACGACGTAGGGTGTACGGAAAGCCTGGAAACTCCTATCCTTGGTAGGTAAACTCAGCCTTGGGCATGCTTCTCAACGGTTCAAGCGGGGTCCAAAGCTTGTCATCTACACGTTTAAAAGGGAAAGGGTTAGCAATCAGTAACAATAGAGAAGCCTTGCATAAGAAGAAATGCAGGGTCGGTATATAACCGAAAGAAAAGTTGGTTTGTCCTGTTCTATCGTCCATTTCTAGGGTTTTGTCCTAGGGTCAAGTATGGCTCTGATACCAACTGAAACGACCTTGATTTTTGTGAAGGGAAATCCATAGAGTCGGAGTGTAATCTGACCATTTAAATCACATTACAGCATAACTTAATACATAATCCATACATCAAACAAAAGAGTGCAATAGAGGGGTTTACAATAACTTAATACATCGCCTCTTGGCAGAATCAGAGTTCATGCAGCATAACTATAAAAACTTGAGGTGCGAAAGCTATCATCTTCGATCCAACTTGAGCGTAGGCACGAAACCCTCAATCGCTGTACTCCCCAGATGAGTACTCACTCCTTGAACCTGAAACCAAATTTTTGGTACAATTTGTACTGGCCACACTCCCATCCTATGCATTGCTTTGTAGAAGTTGCATGCACAACGGATATATCAAAAGGAACCTATAAAGCTAGGGTTTCCTATACAGCAATCGGGTATATAAATAATAATATAGTAGTCAAGTTTTAATCACATTCGCAACCCATAACGTCCATCACCATCCTTCTCTTACTTACCATCCCATCTCCTCCAACACCATCTCAGACTCAAGTCAACAAGCCAACTCCCTCTCGGCTTGTCTCAGCGGCCCACAGCCCTTAACCTGGCTCATGACCGGAAAACATACTCAGGGGAAGGTAGAACACTCCACTCACTAGTCCGGTGCATGCGGAATACAGGAAAGGTCCATAGGCGATCAAGTCAGCATATGTATCAATCGATCAACCGTACACTCTGCAGAGGTTTCACTAATCCACTAGATAACCATCATCGGTGTTGATCACCACCTAGGCAGATTTTGGGCACCTACTGCCATAGAACGATGCCACTCTACCATCCAGCTCTGGATCACTGGAACTGTGAAGATAGCATGTATCCGCTCTCGTAGAGGATGCCATGCCATGTACCCACTCCCAAAGGGGGTGCCATGATCGTCTCGGTAGGGTGTTAGCTCCATCTCATTCATGTACCTCCCTAGCACTACTTGCCTAGTAGTAGTGGCATCGATCTATCCAGCGGTTTGGCCGTCTCCCTCCCATGGAGAGCGAGTGAAAAGCAAGAGATTCCTAAGGTCTGGATACCAGTGTAGCAGTTCCTAGGTTAGACAAAACTGGGATATCTTCATCAGGGTTTATCTTTAACGTGCTATCATGGCACCTTCATCCCAGGCTCCATCTCTCAAAGGTTCACACCCAAAGACCACCATCACATCTCAGTTTGCCCGCCACAGGCTCCTCTCATGGGAATGTAGAGATCCATTCCCTGGCAAGACTTGCTCTAAAAGCTCATTGTAGATCCTGGCTCGATTGACTTAACCCTCACCCTACTCCTTGTCGTAAGCTCTACCCCAAACCCAGATATAGCATCATCAGCTCACATGCCCTTCTGATCCATCGACTCGCACATCACCAGCCTGGCACCCTCCAGGCCTTCCCAGGGTTCATCACGTCATATCAAAATGTAAGCGAGTGAAGTATATATATATAAATATAGCAGATAAGCAAGTGGCTAACGTATCAGTGGGTAAGCAGGTGAAAGTTTACAACAAGGTAGGGCTCATCAAGTGATAATCTATCATGCAATCCTAACACAGGCAATTATTGCAACAGGAATTATTGTATGCTTTGACCTTATAGTTAGAATAACTTTGGATTTATTCTTGTAGATCGTCCTAGTCCATGCTAGTGTTATAAACTTAGAGTACTCTATTGAGATGATTATCATTATTTTATATGGCTATGTGCTCTCATTTATCTTCTATTGAGATGATTATCATTATTTTATATGGCTATGTGCTCTCATTTATCTTTTTTCACTTACCATTCATATGCATATTTATATATTATTATTTTATATGACACTTACCCTGTATGAGAAGGTAGATAAAGACACGGTTAAGCTCTCCATTATCACAAGCAGTGCTCATTGCTCATTATCCATAAGTATTCCCGTCCCAGTGGTAAAAATATAAATAACGATACCTGGATTACTCCCGGTTAAAATGCTACATCGGTATTATCTGTGCACTTGCAGATTTTTCATTCATTTCTAGAAAGCATATGCATTTAATACCAGCACCTTTGGCACCATGCTAGAGATGACAACCTAGCTTAAGTGGTGTTAGAGGTGTAAACAAGCATTTTTGGCGCCGTTGCTGGAGAAGGTTGATAGCTTACCAAATGGATAATGAGCATCACTGCATCCACTAATGTGATTGAGGAAACTTGTTCATACTAACCTGTCTCTACAGGATTACCCTTGTTTTGTCTACTTGTGTATCTTTTACAGGGTAATATATGAACAGTTTTGATCTTCCAGAAAACTACATTGATAATCCAGAAGCTTTAATCAGGAAGACCAAGGCTAAGTTGAGAAAACCCCGATCATCATCATCATCATCGTCTCAGCTTGCTGGTTCTTCTGAGTCGGAAGATCCACATGTTGTTCGAAGTTTGACACCAGCGTTTGAAGCCATGGCTGACAAGTCATTCCGTGAGTTCTCAGCTCCAACTACGGACAACATCCGTACTAGACCTGCTACGGACATTGAGCAGCCATTTGAGCTTAAGCCTGTGCTCATCAACATGGTGCAAGCCAGCCAATTTTGAGAGAAGGCCCATGAAGATGCTAGTGCTCATCTCCAATACTTCCTAGAGATTTGCAGCACTTTCACTATCAAGGACGTCCCCAGAGATGCTATACTACTTCACTTCTTCCCATTCTCACTCTTGGGAAGAGCAAAGCAGTGGTTCTACGCCAACAAGGAGAAGAATACTACGTGGGCACTTTGTTCCACCAAGTTCTTTCCCATGGGCAAGACCAACGCTCTCCATAGAAAGATATCAAGTTTTCAGCAATAACATGATGAGACTGTCTTAGAGGCCTGGGAGCGCTTTCAAGACTACATCCTTGAATGTCCTCATCATGGAATGGAGAATTGGTCACTCATGCAGACTTTCTATCATGGGCTCAGCAACAGCACTCGTGAGACCATGGATGCTGCTGCTGGAGGTGTGTTCTTATCACTCACCATTCCTCAAGCCACAGCTCTTGTGGAGAATATGGCCTCCAACCAAGGTTGGAGTGAAGAAAGAACTCAGACCCACAAGATGAGGTGGAGGAATGCACCAACTCAAAGAGGTAGACATGCTATCTGCCAAGATGGACCTAGTGATGAAGAGGCTCGATGAGAGAGCCCCTGAGAAGAAAGAAGTCATGCACATTCATGATTTTCACATGACTTATGAATAGTGTGGAGAGACTGGGCATACAGGTGCCAACTTCCCAAAGATGGAGGACGTGAACTATCTCAACAACAAAAACAATCAGCTTAGTTTCAATAAGATGTTAGAGTCCAAGTTGCAATAGCTTGCCAACTTTGTTCCCTCCGCCGACCAAGGTAAGATTCCGGGGCAACCAGAAGGGTTAGAAACTGCAAATCTTGTAGACATATTCAATGCAGGAAGCTACTGGAGTGACCCTCCTAGAGGATCATGGATTGACTCAACTCTGCCAATTAAAAAGGGCGATCCAGGGAGACCGGTTGTTCTGATCTCCATTGGAAGGCTTAACTTCAACAAGGCGATCTGTGACTTTGGTGCAAGCATCAATGTCATGCCCAAGGTGATATATGAGAAAATGTTCAATTGGCCTTTATCATACACAACCATGTGCTTGCAGCTTGCAGATCAGTCACTCTATTACCCAATGGGAACCGTGGAAGACATTTGTGTGCGAGTAGGCAACTCATACATTCTTGCAGACTTCATGGTATTGGACACGGGTGGTGATGAGAGGTCCCCCATTACTTTAGGATTACCATTCTTGAACACTGCTGGAGCCATCATTTACTCCAACACTGCCAAGATCATGTTCAACATCAAGGGCAAGCGAGAAACCTTCTTCTTCAAGAACAGGGTGTTGCAACTTCCAGCACACACTCAGTTCCCTTATGAGCTAGAGAAAGAGACCATCGATAGAAGGAACAAGACCAAGATCAAAACCAAGACCAAGAACAAGGGCAACAATAAGAAGGTCCAGAAAACAGAGACAGTGAGGATGGTCACTGCAGTCCACAGAGAGCATGACCACCAACTCAAGTCTCCACATCTGATCAAGAAGGACAACCCAGGTGCCCCGACCATCCAGTGTTCCATCTATAGGTGCTCCTTTAACAAGGCTGTCTGTGACACCGGATCGGGCGTCAACATAATGGCCAAGGTAACTTATGAATATCTATATGGTACTGTGCCTTTGGATCCCACCTATGCACAGCTACAGATGGCGGACCAGTTCTTTCACTTTGTGGAAGGGAAAGCCAAAGACGTCCTTGTCCAGATCGATGACCACTACATCCCCACTGACTTCCTAGTCATCGACATGGGTGAAGATGAGTATGATCCACCCATCATCCTAGGAAGACCGTTCCTCAACACTACCAAGGCCATCATCTACATTGGAATAGGGAGGTCCACTTCCACTTCCCCTTAGAAAAGGTACGCCGCTATTTCAATGATAATTATATAATCAACGAGGATCCCAAGAAGAACAGGTCAAGGAGAAGGCAGCGTACCCGTCGCCAGAAGAAAAAAGACCATCATAGATGGGTGGGCTGACTATGAAGGAGAAGTATCAAGATTCGAAGATCGGTACCCCGACGAGGAGAACGCTGCCAAAGAGGTAGAAGAAGTACCACCAGTAGAAGAAGAGATAGTGATCACAGAAGCTTCCTCCTCCAAGTCACCCTCACCAACAAAGCAGGTATAGAAACCAAAGGTAAAACCAGATTTAGATCCTGCACAAGACATAGCAGCACCAGTGGCGCCATCCGATGCGCCCATTGAACAATGAGCAAACAAGAAGGTCCTGTTCGGAGGATTTAAAACTGCCAAACACCACGCCAAGAGATAACTTGATACTTATCTGCATTCTCCTTTTCAGCATTACATTTCTCTTTAGCATATCTACTTTTCCTAAATGCATCTTTAGTTGCATCTCTATCTTACTATTTCTGCATTAGAAAAAAGAAATAAAAATATGCCATGCATTGCATCTAGAAAAATGCTAAGCCCCATATGAACAATGTGTGGTGCAACAGCTCACACAGTTATCCACTGTGGTGGCATAAAAATAATCTTTTATCATATTTCTTTCTGTCTGCATACCATAAATATAAAACTATAAAAATATTTTTGAGATCCTGCTAAAAGATAATTAGGTTAGGAAGGTTTTAGACATCAAGGCTTAGAGATTTATCACTAACGCTTAATCAGTTTGACAAGCATTGCTGTCTATTTGAGCTTCACAGAACTTAAAGGATCAAGAAGAGCTAATAGGCAGAAGAGCTAACAGGTAGAAGGATGTCCTGTCCCCTACTGGAATGCTGTCTCCAATGGTCAAGCGTTGTTTTCAACAGCAACCACCCACGACACCCCAGGAGGACTAGTACGCCTTCACTGCCAGTCAGCAACATCAACAGACTATATCAATATCCAACTTGGGGGAAAGCACCCCCCGTGTACCGAGCTAAGTGTTCCTCGCTCATCCATTTATTTACAGCGTGCTATGATAAAACAACAAAAAAGATGAATAACTTTAGAAACCCAATAAAGTCTTTTTATGTCTTTTATTTTTTTCTATGTGATATTAACTTTGTTAGCTAAATTAAAGGAGAGCCCTTTAAAATAATCTATTGCTAAAATAAACCCCTAGAATAAACTTCATATGGAAATGATAAATAGTTGCTCTGCCGTAATTCCTTTCAAGTACATAGTTTTTAACCTTGCACTCTTTCGAGTGTTAGACACAACTGTTTAGAATTAAGATTTGCTCTGAGCCTGAAACCTGTGGGTTGCAAATGCTTGATCTAAGTCTAGGTAGTTGACGGATAAGATATGGGTGAGAGAGAGAAGGCAACCTCACTATGCCTTATTTCCACAAATACCACATATCCAAGAGAAGAGAGAAGGCATAGCTTACACTTGCCTTAGAGAGGATCCAGAAAAACCACAAATGAGAGACTTGAAAGGATCATACAAGGAATCTCTGAGTTTTATTAAAAATCTTGCAAAAACTCTAGAATAATAGTTAATCAAAGAGCTTGAAACATAGCTCTTGACTTGACCATTCTGTCTTTCAACTGCTCAAGACCCAAGTGACGACTACAAGCCCCATGGTGAAAGGTAATACAGGTAAGTTTTGAGTCAGAATATTTCACTCCAATCCAGAGGAGAGTTCTTGTTTGAAAGCATGTGTACTTATGAGGTGTGAAAGCATTGTAGCAACTCCTGATCCATCACTGAGTCTATCTTTGCTCAGGGATGAGCAAAAGGTAAGCTTGGGGGAGTTTGTTGACAGTAGATAAGTATCAATTTTTAACCATCAACATAACATGAGAAATGATTAAAACTTAAATACCATACAGTTATAGGGGCTACACTAACAAAATTTCACGAGTTTTGGTGATTCTCTATTTCTGCAGGGGGTTATCAGAAAAGAACCAAAAGAAGCCCACATATCGGATTTACATAGAGAGAATACCACATCCAGCAATCAAAGAATAATCTAGAAGACTCGAAGACGCACCCCTGCGAAGCTAGGCCCACCTGGCAGCCAGGCAGGGGCGGGCGCCCAGCCACATGGGCGGCCGCCCAGCCACCTCCACCAATGGGGAGCGACCTCATGAATCCTGCCTCCACCGACCTTGAGGATCAATATGAAACGTCCATTTAGGTCGGTTTGATCCAAGGGATATAGTGCATCCTAGGGGGCTATATAAGCAGGGCCCCTGGCCCTTGGAGAAAACCCTATTTCATTCTTGAATTCATTCTCATTCTTCATTTGAGAAATCCAGAGAAGCCCTAGAGCCACCATCTCAATTAGAGCTCCATAGTTTAGTAGCATAGCTACATAGAAATAGATCTAGAGGGAGTCAAGCCTAGCTTGGAGTCCGGATCTGTCAGCGTTCTTGGTAATTTCTTCTACTTCATTGTAATATTCATTATTGTTCTTGCTACTATGAACAATACTTTATTCTGTTCTAATATATCAGAAATGACTTTACTCTATTTGCTTATGTTCTCAATTATTGCTTAGCATAGTTGGACTAGAATTATGGTTATGCATAGGATCGTATAGCGCTTGCTCATTAGATCGATGGGTGAGTGGTAAATATTGTGTAGGCGTGGTGCCTAGACGTATTTATCTATGATTACACCCTATATTCTGGATCGCGAGGTAGATCGCAAGAGTGACAGTCCTGTTGAGTCCTCTGTAGCCCTCCTCTCGAGTATAGGACTAGTAGAACACCATTATTATAGGGAAGTGATTACTCTGTTCTTGATCTTCCTTGGTAATATCACTATGCATAGATGTAACCTTCTTCCGTCATGATTGCTAGGTGTAATTGCACTAATCATTGTATGCTTTGACCTTATAGTTAGAATAACCTTGGATTTATTCTTGTAGATCATCCTAGTCTATGCTAGTGTTATAAACTTAGAGTACTCTATTGAGATGATTATCATTATTTTATGTGGCTATGTGCTCTCATTTATCTTTTTTCACTTACCATTCATATGCATATTTATATATTATTATTTTATATGACACTTACCCTGTATGAGAAGGTAGATAAAGACACGGTTAAGCTCTCCATTATCACAAGCAGTGCTCATTGCTCATTATCCATAAGCATTCCCGTCCCAGTGGTAAAAATATAAATAACGATACCTGGATTATTCCTGGTTAAAATGCTACATCGATATTATCTGTGCACTTGCAGATTTCTCATTTATTTCTAGAAAGCATATGCATTTAATACCAGCACCTCTGGCGCCATGCTAGAGATGACAACCTAGCTTAAGTGGTGTTAGAGGTGTCAACAACAAGCATCTGACCACCGTTGCCAGCAAGCTCGCCGTCCCTGCCTCCGGTGCTGCTGTAGCTCAGCAGGCTAGAACCTCCCTCTTCGGCCACATACTCGCCAGGCCACATCCTCACGGTTGCAGCCAAGGCTAGTCTCACCCGTGAGGAAAACAAGGAGAGCTCGATCTAGGAGATGATGAGGGCATAGATGACTATAGGTAACAACGCCTTCAGCAAGGAAGTGACATCCACAGATGCCACCATCGTGGGCCGAAGCAGCAGAATCTTCGATGACGCCTCTAGAGAGGGCATAACACTAGGTGAGCCATCATCGCCGAACTGGAACAAGGCCGCATAAGTCTTTCGCCCAAATTCCATACCGTGCCAGGATTGGTCGGACACCCCCATCGGCTGCAACAGGCCACGACTAGGCCTTGACGAACAGTGACTTCAATGACGCCCCCAAGGAGGTAGGTGACGCAGCTTGCGCCATCGTCACCGGTCTGGATAGAACCGGACAGGGTTTTCACCCAGCCGCACATTGGTAGATGCTCGAATCAATATGAGTGTGTAGTCGAAACTCCATGCAGGCATCCAGACCCACCAGGAATGAGCAGCGCGGCGCATGCTTTCTCGGAGCTACACCAGCTCTGCCAGGCTTCGTCCACTAGCAGGCAGAGGCCAGAGGCTCCTCGCCGCCGTGGACGCGGTAAAAGGGACCGAGGTGCATCGGCCACTCTCTTAGCGATGCGAATAGGAAGGGACCGAGAATGTGCAGACTATGGCCGTGGTGGACGCTGCTGTGTGCCCTGCACCCAATCTTTGGGCCCGGTGGCCCCTTCGTAAAGCTCGCGGCGTGGCTCTGCCGCAGCGTGGCGGTCCCGTGTGAGATGGCACCCAGGGCCCGCCCACGGTGGCACGGAGGCCGGCGTAGGGTTTGCCCAAGTGGACACACTGACCGGCTCCGACGTCTGCAGGAGCTGCCCTAGAGGCGAGGGAGCGCAAATCTTGTGCAGGAGTCACCGGATCTGGCCCCTCGCCGGCCTCTCTGGCCGGCGACGGCCACCATCTTACCAGAGTTCATAGCTCGACATGAGGAAGAAGGGAAGGAGAGGAGGGAGGAAATGGAAGTTGACTGGGGGTAGCCCTTGTTGGGCGCCGCCGCGGGTCGCCACCGCCTTTGGGCGGCGGCAGGGGAGGAGGCGCAGCGGTGGGCAGTTTGGTGGCGGCGGCTGTATCGCCCCCGAGCCACCCTAGTATGGACGACGCTATCAACAGTTAAGTTTTAGCGAAAAGGTTTTCCAATAGTTACATTTAGCTGCTTTGACACGGGTCTTCTCCCATTGAGAATGGATCCACTAGATGGCATGATCGAGGACTCCATCCCCGGATCCTGCCCATCCTCAGGCTCTGCACGATCCAGGAGAGCTTTGGCCAATGACTCTTTGGACATCTTCATGGACGAGACACAAGGATTTTTTTTTTAGAAAATGAAACAAAGTTCTACGCCTTTACCGAGAGACACAGGGATAATACACGCAATGAACACAATAAAAAAGAGATGTGTTGACATAAGCGCTAGTTTAATTTTCATGCAGCCGAGCTAGTGTTTTGTAACATGTGACTGCAATTAGCTGGGGTAGGCGACAAATTCCCCACGGAGGCGTTACTGAAGCCAAGTACTCAACAGGACAAGCTAGAAACCATAGCTTAGCGACGTGTGATATCGACATGCCACAGCGTGGTCTTGATGACATTGAAGGTTCAAAGGTCACCTACGTTCACATTGTTCTCCCTGCAGAATTTCTTCCATCCCAACCCAAAAACACAACTACTATGCTTTCGCCAGCTTCGACCATCTGCCAAGAATTTCTGTTGATTGAGGTCTTGAGCGTGATCGTGGACCGTTGCCGCAACCCAATCTGACTGCAGAAGGCCTTTGACAAAGACTGCAATAATCACAATCACATTAGTTACATAACTGATTATTGCAATGTGGATTTGAGAACTATGCTTTTTTGATAGCATACCACATACGCATGTATGCTGTCACTAATTAAAAAAAATCAAAATGAAGTGTTCAGCAATCAGTTCATTATGCATGCTCAAATCTGAATTACTTCAATCCTATTCCTAACTTCCTAGAATCAACGGGAGAATGACCATCCTTACAAGATAATTTACAATTGAGTTGGTATTCATCTCCTTCCTTATCCAAGATGGCGGCCCAAGGCTGTAGACAGAGTTTGTGTGTGATGGAACCTTGCTCAAAGATGACATGAAGGATTTTGGCCAATTTGTTCCCTCACTACTTGAACTACCCTTCTTATTGGTCTTGTTGTCCCTACTGCATGAACAAGGTGACTTCCTTTGACTGAGAGTATCTGCTAATGTTGCTGCATCATAAAACAAAATGAACATGCACAATTAGTATTTGATTCACATCCGACCTATTGCGAACGATATCTACATATTAAAAAGAAACTGATTATATTTGTGCTTACAGTGTATGATAGTGACATGCCACTGTGGTTTTGATGATGTTACAGGTGCACAGGTCGCCTGCCTTGAGCCTATTATCATGCCAGAAGCTCTTCCAGCCCTCTCCGAGAATGTAGCAAGCGCCCTTGTATGCCGCACCACGCACCTGCCATGATCTGGTGCTGTCTATTTCTGTCTTAAGGGTGATTGTGCAAGTAATCCGGAACCCAATCGAATTGCAGAACTTCTTTGACAACGTCTACAAGCATTGTGATGTAACAACTTATTTCATCAAACATTAACGCTTGAACGGTAGTGGACAAATACTAATTGGATAATTGCTAAATAGTTACGAGTTGGGTTGGCTTACAAGGTTTTTCTTGGTCATATGAAAAATACTGTACAAGTTTTAATATTTTTTCGAAGTTTTTTCTATAACTTTTTAGTTAAACGATAATGGGCTCCATCCTTTTGCACCATTCAATGCATAAGGACAATGCTGTTTATTACATGGACATATTATATCACACTGCTTGCTAAAATTCCATTTACTTTTGTGATAACATGCATGCATGTTAGTTTCTATTTCTCAACCTTGCAGTCAAAAGGAAAATCCATTCACATCAATTATTGTTAAAATGCACTGGAAAACTCGAGGTGGTTGCAGGTAAAAAGAGGGATGATAGATAGAAGGTATACTATCAATGGTCAAGAAAACTTGAAGTTCAGATAAGGAAAAGATGAACAAAACAAGTTGTGGTCCCATAAAAAGTTTGAAGGGGAGTGTGATGCAGGGAAATCTTGTCCACGGTCCACCACAAGGTCGAAACTTGCAATTTGCCGCACCTGGTACAGAATTGCAAGCTCCCCTATTGTCAACAATGGTAAGGTGGCCGTTGGTGCCGCCAACGTTCAGCACCAACTCGCCCTAGGCGCTCCCAATGGGTCAATGGTACATCATCACTGTTATGGTCTTCGACCGAAGATGTTATCTGTTGGCGAGGCTGCGAGGGGTCTGGTTGCAGAATGCAGGACGTCTCTGGAGCCTGACCATGGTGGGGGGCTGATGCTCTAGCCTGCTTCTTCCCTCAAGCAGGCTAGGTTATCTTCTCCAACTCCAACAAACAGTTGTTGCCAGGAATGGATAATACAGCCCTTGATCTTAAAGTGTGTTCCAAGGCCTGCATGTCCTGTTTTGATGCAACAGAGTCCATACCCCCATGCTATCCTTCGCAATTCCACTTTTGACCACCAAGCGGGAGACTTTGAAGGCGATGTTCGCTGGGCGTTGCTGACGACTCCAGGAGGAGGTGCACTCTGAAGGAGGATTAGGTTTGGATAATTCTCACATAACATCACTTAGTGTAAAGTATCGAGTACATATAGGCCACCAGATGGGGAGCCGCTAGGCAGGCCCATCCTCCTTCATGGTATCAGCAGACTCTTCGTTTCTGAGACCGCTCAGCTTCCGCAAAACCTAGCCGCCGAGTTTCTCGCCAACCGGCCGCCATAGCTGAGGCATCCGACCTTGCCGGCCTCCTTTATCCTCTGCGTGCGCCACCACGCTGCTCCCTGCCATGCCCCCCCCCCCCCGAAACTGAGGAGCAGCGCCTCTAGCACAAAGCCGCCGCCAAGGCCGTGGCAGACCGTGCTTGTGCCCTTGACGCGTTCGAGGCCAAGCACACAGCTGTCCACGCTCAAGCCATCGCCGTCGTCAACATCAAGGTGGTCATCCCCATCGTTCTGGATCGAGCCGCCAACAACTATGACCGGTGGCGCAAGCTGTTCCTTGTCATCCTCGGCAAGTATGCACTCACCGATCATGTGCTCTCCAACGAGGTCCATCCCGACCGCTCGGCGTGGGTGCAGATGGACTGCACCGTCCTCACCTGGATCTACGGCACCATCACCCCCGACTTGCAGCAGACAGTCATGCTTCATGAGCCGAACGCCCGCGTCGCCTGGTCCGTCCTCAACAATGAATTTCTCGGCCAGCGTGAGTCGCGGGCGCTCCTCCTCTCCACCGAGTTTCGCACCTTCAAGCAGGGTGCCCTGTCCGTCACCGACTATTGTCACCGTCTGGAGACGATGGCGAGCGCCCTTGCTGAGTTCGGCGATCCGGTCGGTGACCATTCTCTCATTCTGATGCTCCTTCGTGGGCTCAACGAGAAGTTCCAGCACATGGTTTCAAACCTGAAAATGCAGCGTCCATTTCCAACTTTTGATCAAGCACGCACCATGCTGCTTCTTGAGGAAATTGATATCAACGACGTCGCCAATGATGCTCCACCGCCGCCTGCTCTCGTCTCCGCACCAGCCCATGGTCATCAGCGCCCATCGGCTGGCCAAGGCACTGCCTCTGGTACTCACGCCAGTGGTCACGGTGCTGCCCACGGGTTTCACACGGGCGGGGGCTAGCGCTACAACAATCACCGTCGCGGCCGTGGCGGTAAACCCGCTGCTCCCGGGACTAGTGGAGGTCTTCGTCCCAGCGTCACGCCTCCGCTTGCCCCCATCCCCAACCCTTGGGCAGGCACCGTTCAGCTGTGGCCACATCCCTATGGTCCCGGCGCTCCGTCCGGCTCCGGATCGCGCCCGACGTACCCACCGTTCGAGCCACAGGCGGCATTCACCACGATGCCGCAGCCGCCCTACTACTCGCTGCAGCAGCGCCATCACAGTGCCCCTCCTGGTTTCTCCTATGGGGGCACATACGGTGGTAACGGTGCCTACGGAAGCGCACCCTCGACGCCCGTCTTCGCTGCACCACTTCAGTCGCAGCAACCTTGGATGCCCATGGCCGGCGGGTCTTGGGAGCAGGGACCTTTGATTAACAACTTCAGCACCATGTCCTTGACGCCACCGCCATCATCTTCAGCTGATTGGTATGCTGACTCCGGCGCCGACTCCCACATGGCAAATAACACCGGTATACTCACCTCCTCCCACCCTCCTTCTTCTCCTACTCCTTCATCTATTATCGTGGGAAACAGGACCTTGCTCCCTGTTACCTCCATTGGTTCTTCCTCTTTTATCACGCCACAATGGTCACTTCTTCTTTCTAATGTTTTAGGCGCTCCTAACATTATTAAGAATTTGATTTTCGTTCGTCGCTTTACCACCGATAATAACTGTTTCCATTGGCCTTCCGATGGATCACATCGTTAGGGAAGCATCAGAGCCAACTTAGCATCTTGTTGCTGTTAGAGTGTATGACCACGGCCCATGGGCCTGCCTAGCGGCTCCCCATCTGGTGGCCTATATGTACTCGATACTTTACACTAAGTGATGTTATGTGAGAATTATCCAAACCTAATCCTCCTTCACACTTGCAACTGGTCTGAATTAGCTTCAAGCTCTATTTATGTCTTTGTTTTTTTCTCGAATACACAAAAGACTTGCGCATCTTTGTATTTAAGAAGAAGAGTTTATACATCACGCATAACGTGTTTCGGGAGTTCAATGATTTACAATAAGCTCATCTTCCCTTACAGTTTTACACATGGCGATTACTCGCGAACTAATTCACCTAGGTGGCGTGCCCCCGCCTCTATCCAAAGGTCGGCGATCTGCTTGATCTTGGCGAGTAGCTGCGCAGTGGAGGACGCTTCGTTCCTGAAAATTTATGTTTCTTTCTTTCCAAAGCTCCCATGCCACCAACGCGAAGAGGGTATCCGCGCCCTTCCTCTTCTCCCCATGCCACCTCCTTCTCCAGTTCTCCCACCAGTCGATGATGGAGCCTCCCCCCACTTGTGAGGTGTCCACCCCGAGCACCGCCAGTATGGACCAGCAAAGGTGTCTAGAGAACGCAGGAGGTGATGATGTGGTCGATGGTTTCCAGGTCTTGGTCGCACAGGTAGCATTCATCGCGTGCCTTGAGCCCGTATCTATGCCTCCTGTCGGTGGTCCAGTGGCTTTTCCTGATAACCAGCCAAAGGAATATTCTGACGCGTAGCGGCGCCCAGGTTGTTCCAAATCCAGGTGCAACAGCGATCGGGTGCGAAGGCAGGTGCAGGGCCCTGTAGGCTGATCTGGAGGAGTATGTCCCCTGCTGGGTCCATTTCCATAGAGACGGTACACATTGGCATTCAGGGATTCCAACGCGACCAAGTCCCATAGTCTCCTGTACTGTAGCGTTGCCGGCACCGAGATGCCACCAGAGATTTGGCGCACCCATGCATGCCCGTGCCGGCCGACGTGCAGGCCGTCGGCCACGGTAGTCCACCGGATATCCCTTCGACTGACGAAGTTCAGCAAACTCGGCTCGATGTCCTTGACCGCCATGCCATGGATCCAGCGACCCGTCCAGAAGGCGGTAGCTGCCGTTTCCGACGAAAGCTTGTGCACATATAATTGTATATAAGTAAATGTGGCAGTGCATACTTTCGGCTTCACTGTGGGGCAACAATCGTGTCCTCAGGGGAGTCCTAAAAGTATGCATACCGTTGACATGACTAGGTAGTAAAAGATATATATAGAATATTGGGGCATCTGGTATATAAATGGTATCAATGTAGAGGCAATGTAATAAAGCATCAAAATAATAAAATAACAAAAAGAGAGAAGGCACTCAAACAGAGCAAAAGCTGAGCTTACAAGATGGCTTTCAAGCATATATGTGTTGATCTTTTTCCTTATCCAAGATGATGTTCCAATCTGATAGGGTTCTTTCAGTTTCAGTGATTGGTAAGTCACTGAACTTTTTGGCCTCTTGTTTTCTTCACTGTTTGACCTCTCATTATTGCTTCTACGTTTCCCGATGGGAGAAAGTGTTTCCTGTTTTTCAGTATCCGTCAATGAGAAGACAAAAGTTATACGCATATCCTCATATCTGCTAGTAGATGTACATGAAACACCAGTTCATTTTTCTCACTTAGTTGAATCCCAGCATTCTGGTTCTTGAAATCTTTCTGGCATCCACTGATTCCGAATGCTTTGAATTTGAAAACCATGTTCCCTTCGTATCTCAAGAGCAAAATGTCACCATTAGATATTCCATGAAACTCCAGAAATTGTGACCAACCACCTGTGAAGAACATGCCTGATTGATCATTCTTAAGCTCAATATGCCAAAATTTGCCAAGGGGGCTGAGAATGGTGGCCGTCTGTCTGTTTAGGCACTCTTCTGTGACGTAATTTTTCACAAACCTAGCAGGCAATATCTGCAACAGCATATGTATGAATGTGAAAGGCACAATGTTCATGCAGATACATTCATACATCTCAATTTTAAATGTTCAACAAGAACACAAGATGTATATTCTTATGATCTTATCGATCTGAATATAATACCCAGAGTTCGCATACCATCTTTCTGATAAATACGGATGAAAAATCCTGATGAACTGTGGCTTGCACATAACACCTTTGCTGCTTCTGGATGTCATAGCTGAAGAAAATGTGATTTAAGTATCAATGTAAACTGAAAAATGATACTACCTCCGAGTCCAAATGCAGATCATTTTAGAATTCTAACCGCAGCTAAGCTTTTTAAACAATCAACATACAAGAAGTTACATGAATGTAGAATACATAGTTGATGTTACCCATCAGGGAAAATAACTTTTATACTAATATTTTTCGCTATTTCAGTAAAAATTAAATTCAAAGCATTATATACTTTTCGCTATTTGGAATCAGAAGGTGTAGAGTATTTAATTTAACTAATTATTACTAAAAATGATGTTACCTACAGAAAGTACATACACTGTATCTGCAATAGGTTCAACTGCGATTCTGGGACCATTTAGAACCCACACCATTTGCAAGGATTTTTTTAAAAAAAAATAGTTCAAATTTCCGCATTAACAGGAAATAATTCTGTCTTTCCAAAGCACCCATTCCCAATTCTAGTTTAATACAAGATTAGGATCACTAAATTAACTAGCATCATCATCCAAGATTTGCCTGCAAATAAATGTTCACCTGCAGCCGGAGCGCCGAACTCCTTAATGCACATGCTGGTGTCGAACACCTTGACGGTGAGCGTGCCGCCGCCCTCGTGCCGGAGCACGACGAACCAACCGTCGCCGACGCCGTGCGCGTCCAAGAACTCCGCCCACCCACGCCCCAGGAACGCACCATCGCCGTCCCGGCCCACCTCCACACGCCACACCTTGCCGAATGGAGAGACCATGAGGGCCGTCGGCTCTGGCGCCCCTTCGCCTCCGCCGTCGTCGCCGGCATCGAAACACCCGGCGAGCTCGTCGGAAATGCGCTGCGGAATCAGTTCGTGATTTTAGTAAATCGTCAGCACAGTGGAACGTCGGTCGGCGATCGAGGGAGGCTGCGCTTACCAGCTTGTGTAAGGAACGAGGAAGCAGGACCTTGAACTGCTTCGCCATGGCGCGCGCAACCGGACCAGGGTCGCTGGGCAATGGCATGGAGTTGGCGGGCTGCAACTTATTACGCGACCTACCGTGTCCCTTCAGTCAAGCAGATAATCACGCAATGAAATTTAGGTTTCCTTCTCAGTTAATACATGAGCAAAATCGGCGTCCGTTTTGTTTAAGGAAAATACAAGCAACTCCGAGTATTTTTCTATAGCTAGAAACGTGTCAATGGGCACAGAATCAACATCTTGCAATATATAGTCGCAAAAAAAATCTTGCAATATATATTGTTACTAGTCAGTATACGAATTGTTCTAACTCTGCACGAGAACAGCACATGAATCTGAACCACGTATGAGATACGACTATACAAAGGACAGTCTGTTTGGCATGGCTCCAACTTCAGATAGAGCAGCTCCATTCCTAAAATCTAGCTGGAGCTGGTTCTGAGTGGAATTAGAGCTGTTTGAAGGAAGTGTTTGGCTAAAAGTGTTCTCTTAAGCTCCAGAATGATGTTTTATCAGTATGGATTGCCTAATTTACCCTTAATTGATATGAGTGTACTTCAATAGTATGTTTAGCAATAAACAAGCGAGTACGACGTATTACAGTATAATTATGTGCAACCAAATAATCCAAGATACAAGTCCATAGTTTGAAAATATGATTACAATAATTTCAAGCAAACACTTATGGAGATAGGTAACCTGGACTTTACGATGGTGTTCTGCGTGCACATCAAAGAATCCTGAAACTGACAACAATCGAAGCAAACACTAGTAGTAGTGTAGTACTACAGGCAACAACAAGCAGGACCTCATGTCTCGATGCATCATGCATGCATCTCTGTCAAACATAGTTTGCATTGCTAATGCACACGCCGTCTCAAAATTTTCCGAAACTGACAGCATAACAAGACAACTAGGAAATGGCAAGGAAAATTCCTACGGTGCCAAGATTAGGCCTATGCGTGTCGCAAATCTAAAAATAAAATTAGTAACCAAATGGCTACTTCTGAACACACGGATGTCCTTACTCCTTACCGAATGCCTGAATGAACTGAACGAACTGTCTGAACTGAACGAACGAATGAACTGAAATAACTTCTGCGGCCGATTGAGGACGAGTTCGTGAAAGCTCGGGTTGACGCACGGGCAGAACAGCCTGATCAGCTTCTACGGCTAGTGCGGCGAGCCGGCGATGGATTTGGGCCACGCGCCTGACGTGGAGGTGTGTTGATGGCCGAAATCGACACAACTAATGAAGTTTTTAAACAAAAAATGCATTTTTAAAGTTGATGGCCCAAATTGACACACTCGCGCAAGTTGATGGCCTATTTATGCATTTTACTCTTAATAGACTAAAGATTTAAAGTATTTCACACGATAGACATGAATATTTTTTGTAATTAATAAGGGATGATATGTACTTAGTGGAGAGTGATATGGACACCTACATGAAATGATTGAACATCTAGTGAGGTCACTTAGTGGGGAAAGACGTGGACACCATGTAGGAAGAGATAATTGTTTAGTGGGATTTAGCTTTATTTTAGAAAACTTTGTGTGTTGCTGCGGGAATCACAGGTGAAATTATACTTTACTAGTATGACTGAGTAAATATCGTAATACATGCTAGTGAATGATTTTTAGCATTCTGATGTGGACAACTAAATAAATGTTAATAAATAATGTGGTTTGCTAATGTTAATAGCTTGAGTGAAATATAATGATATGTGTTAGTTGGATGTGTTAGTGGATGATGGCTTGGATACTTTGCATGGCTAGATAGAAAATGGTAGTGAGATGTTGACTGAATGCTGATGTGGACACTTTGCATGATAAGAAAAATAGCTAGTGTGGTTCATCTTTATAAGAAATATAGATTAATAAGAGATGTTATGGGCTTAGTGGAGAGTGATATGTACACTTTGTTTGAAAAGAGAATTGTTTATTTGGTTTAGTTTTATAAGAGTATATGATATATAAAAAATAGAAGGATTCTCCGCGCATTGCCGCAGAGATGAAGATGGAATATAAATGTGTTGAATATTAATCACTAAGATTTAAGAGATTTATATGTGTGCAGGAATATGATATTATATAATATATATATCACTAAAAATTAGTAGGTTACATGGTATGCTGACGTGGACAATAAAATGCTTATATGTCTTTCTGACATGGACATTTTGCATGTGCCAGTGGATTTTAAGTATTTTATGATAGCACATTATCTAGTTAGACAACTTACATGTTGAGATAAATAGCTAGTGTGACTTTGCTTAGTGGATATTATTTTTTGACTGAAACCATGGAGCAAAGAGCCCCCGGTGGCTTATATTAATAAAAGACAAGTGCAGAAAAACTTAAAGAGGGATTACAAAAGAGATCTAACAAGAGGTTAGATAACAAAAAGGGGAATGGGGGAAAACAATTTTTTCCAGACTACTAATTAGCTTATCTCACTAGTGGAGATTTGATGATCTATTTTTGTCATGGAAAGTGTCAAATTCGTCACTATTTTAGTTCCATGATGAATTTATGATACTAGTAAACGGAAACTAAAGCATAAGATGACCACGCTGCAGCTATTTGGACAGTACCATCTTGAATTTGGTACCGAGGTTTGTGATGTGGCCTATAGAGTGATTTTTTTTCACCCAGAATAGAATCTGATTTTCCTTGTAGGGGTGGATAAACACTAATTGCATATGACATGAACCACAATAAAGGTCATATGTTAGTGTTGGTCGTAGTTATAATTAATACTCTTGGTTGTGGACTTGATGAATGGTGTGTAATGATTATATATGTATGGTGTGTGTTTTGTAGGTTCTTAAGATACAACTGAATTATTAGTAAATACATTGTGAAAATCAGATGCAATTATGTTCTTCGGCTGATGTTCGTCTAATGCGGCAGTGCTAAATAGTTTATCATGACCAAATGATTTAGTAACCTGACATCGAATATAGTATCAGTCACCGATGTATCATACTGCAACCCTACGGTGTCATTGCCGCATGACCAGATGGCCCATATGCTATAGCGACGACGACCACACACTGCACACAATCGACTCATGCTCCAATGCGACTGTGATTGTGATCATAAGCCAGGCAGGTCATGCTCTAATGCAACGCCTATCCTTATCACAGAAGGATGATAAGCCAATGTGGCTATGTTAGTCTACCTTACACAAGTGAGTCCTGATCTAATGCGATAGAAATAATGCTCATCACAGACGGATCATAAGGAAATATGGCAGTGTAGTGCATCCAACACAGGCGGATCGGTGCTCTAATGCTTCAGAAGTAAGGACTCATCATGGATGGGTAAGCCAATATGGTTGTGTTGATGTACACCACAGTCAGTGTACACCATAGTCAATTACGAAGCCGATAGTGATGGCTATGAGCATATCTACCAAGTGCTTATAGACGGATGCGAAATTCAGCTACGATGAAGAGGGGTTACAAAGTGTCTGTGAAGTGTCAATCTATAGTAGTGATGTTTCTTCACCATGAATGGTACCAAACTAAACAAGGAAAATTTTATAGCATTACCTTCTGAATCTTTCAAATAAATGCACTTTCCCATACTTTTGTTAGTTATAGTAATTTGAAAACTCATGAACTCGTCATCCTCTCCTTTAAACAAAGTTATCCTCGGCTTTGGTACATCCTCAAGTGACTTTTGAAGTTGGCTCATGAGATAACTCGCTAACACACACTACAAGAGATGTGTCATTTTTAATATTTCATTCATGCCATAATATTAGGAATTTATGTCATAGTTCAAGATTTGTGACATTCGGTTAACGAAAATGCTTATCAAAAACCATGGGTCCCAAACCATGCTTTGTTACGTCTGTATTTGGTTGATGTCACAAATCTATATGACATTACATCACAAATGTTTATGACATTTTTTATGTCATGATTCTTGCACCATGCCATTAGGATCAGAAAATGTCATAAATGTTAAGTGGCAATGAGTTGGTAGGATAGGCCACATAAATTTTATAAAACTAAAATGCAGCTTGTTAAAACCCATGTGGCAGTCAGACTTATAATGGACCATGTTAAGCCCAACCCTCTCATGTGCCACATATTTTTTCATGGCCCATAACATGGCACATTTAATTTTCCACAAATCATGTGGTATTTCAATAGCCCATGAGCACAAAAACAAATCAGTTTACACATAACACATGTATGTGTCCAAGTAAATATATATTCCTTTCTTGACCAAGTAATAGGCTATGCATGCCATATGTTAAGATGTTCATTACATTTAGAAATGGATCATAACATAACCTTTCCATGACTCACCTTGTTTTTCACACATTTGTCCTATACAAAGGCAAAAATTGTGAGTCGTGATACATTGACCTAAGTGGCAACAACCATGTAATTACAAAAATTGAAAATATGGAATAGAAATCGATAAAGGATTGAATGTCACAAATATGTAATCGCATACCTTTTTTCCCTTTTGTTTCAATAACTCCTTCATCCTCTCAAAGTTTAGCAACAACGGCTTGCTCATCGCCACAGATGATTCCACATGCAACAGCTAGGAGTGAATTCATCAATAGCTATGTGCAATATATACACATGTCAGAACCCAAGGAAGTGAGATCTTGCATTTTGATTTGGAATGAGGAGTGAATTAATTAGGTGTATCAGATTTTTGATTCACATTTATTTTAAAGCAATTAAAGGAAAAATCTTTTAGATTTGGGCACGCAAACTTTTGCCTTTGGCTTCGCCTATAAAAAGGACCTTCGACTACAATATGCTACTCTAAGGCAACCAAGTACCAAGAAAGAAAGATACGTGAGCATCGTCATCATCTCAAGTCAAGGTTAGTCCTTAATTCCTTGTTTTTGTTTTTATATTTTTTCTAGAATATGTACAGTTCATCTAGGCTGTAGCTAAGCAAGTGTAGTGTAGTATTAAGCCATTTATGGCATGGCTCAAAACTGCTCTAGTTGCTTTGATGCAATGCATGGAGGAGCTAGTGAAAGTAATGGTTTGATTGGCTTCTAGCTCACAGAGGAGCTAGAACTAGAGCTAGATCTCTTAATAATTTACATAATGTTATTCAATTCTAATATGGAACTATGGTAATAATCTAGGTATAAGTCATTTATTCTAACATGTTGTACGATGTTGTAATCAGGTAGTGAATGTTATGATTTTTCTTAATCTTATTCATAATATCAGCAGATGAACAATACTATTGGAATTGATTTCATTATTTTGTTTGCAATATCTTGATGGCATCCAGGAACCAAGGGTCTACCCCAAGGGCATTAGTTGTGGAGGATACCAAAGTTGATTATGTGATTCTCATGCATATGTTGCATAAACTTAATTGTGAGGCTATTATTGTTGAGAATGGGAAAGAAGTTGTTGACCTTTTCCAAGAAGGGAAAACATTTGACATTGTTTTCATAGATAAGGATATGCCTGTAATGTCAGGTCCTGAGGTATATAATTCAACTAGATACAGTAGATTGATATTTATTTCCTGTTATTTTCTGAATATTATTAAGAAGTTCCTCCAAAAGTTATAGAAAAAATCTTCTAAGATTTCACTTTTTAGTACTATTTGTTAGTTATTTCCCTTGTCGAGTGTAACAAAAAACTTGTAGAGTATATGTAGAAAACCATTACAATTATTTTTACAATATATTTCCCTATTAAAATAATGTAAACCTAAGAATCATGAAAAATTAATATAAGACTTGTAATAGCTAACAAAAATTATTTTTTGGTGGATCATTTGGTAGGTGTGGCTAAGATTCGTGCCATGGGAGCTACAAAGATGATGATCATTGAGGTCTCAGCAGATTCCGGTGGATGGGAGGCATTCATGCATGCTAATGTTGATGTGTTTCTGCCCAAACCGTTGAAGTTTGAGACTCTCGGGTCTACGCTCGAGGTGTTCATTGGCAAGAAGAACATGAGTGGCTAGCACTAGCTCATAGCAACACTTTCATTGGCAAGAAGAACATGAGTGGCTAGCACTAGCTCATAGCAACACTATTCAAATTTGATACTTTATTATTAAAGGTTGTAATTGCAGCTATGCTTGCATGTTGTAATAATTTTAGACAAATTTGGATACTTTCTATGATAATTAATTTATGTTTCTAGACAATCCGATCTTTACCGTTCAATATGGATCTTATATATGTTGGGGTCTGCTTCACAAATTAGGTGGCAGGGCTCCTTGTTTCCATGGCTTTTGTCTTGTCTTTCGGGTGACACTTGAAGCTTCAGCTCGAAGCCCCTCGAAAGGCAGACGGTTCAAGAAATCCAAACAAGACCACGAGCTTTGCTTAGATGAAGCCTACTAAGGAAGAGATCAAGATGTGAATACATAATGTTGATATATATAACCTTTGTGTGTTGAGTTGTGATAAGTGATTATCAGAAGACGATCGGCTTTTGGTTGAGTTTGGAATTTGCACTACTACAGAAACATTTTTCAGCAGCGGGCCATTTTGGTTTACGACAGCGGCCAAAGGCGCCCGCTTTTGTGACCAAGCCACGGAAAATGCTGCCTCCATGGCAGCGGGCACGAGTCCGCTGCGGTTAAATCATTAACCGCAGCGGGCAGATAGCAAAGCCTGCTTTGGTAAATCATTGGGAGAAAACAAAAAAAGAAAGAAGCCCGACGCCAGCCCATATGGGCCCGACGTCGAGCCCATCCACGCCGTCGCCGCCGCCCCAGATCCGCCGCCCTGCCACCGGATCTGCATCTCCGCTCGCCGGATCCGCCGTGGCTGGCCTCCTCCTTGCACCACCGCCACTAGACGGATCCCCGCCACCGGACACGAAGCTCCACCACTGGATCCGCACCTCCGCTCGCTGGATCCACCATGGATGGAGCCGCTGCCTCTATTCATCTGGCGAACTTGCCGCCCTACATGAAGAGAGAGTGAGCAGAGGAGAGAACGAGGGAGGGACGTGCAGAGTGAGGGAGAGAGAGATGGTGAGGCATACATCAATGGCTGAGCCGCCGCCGCTGGAGCTTTCATCATCGGATCCGGCCGGATTCGAACAGATAGGGACAGGATATGCCTCTCCTCACTGGATCCGCCTCTCCAGCCGCCGGATCTGCAAGGTGAAGGAGGAGGGGCGCCGACAGTCGACGAGGATGGAGGCCCAACTCGCCGGCTTTATCAGGGTAGGGAGGAGGCCGTCGTCACGCCGCCGTGGAGGCGCCCCCCTGCATCCCGCCGCTGCCTCGCTGAGCCGCCGTGGAGGCGCCCCCCATGCATCCCGCCACTGCCAGGCCGAGCCGCCGTGGTGGCGCCTCCTGCTCATCCTGCCACCGCCTCGCCGAGCCACCGTGGAGGCCCCAGCGTGCGCCTCGCTGAGCCATCATGGCCTAGCCTCCTTGCGCCACCGAGCGCCACCGGTATGGGAGAGGAGGAGGGGCGCCGTGAGGGGCGAGGGAGGAGGAATGACGAGAGGTGAGGGAGGAGGAGCGATGAGGGCGAGGAGGATTCGGTCGAGTGAGAGGAGGTCGTGTGCGGTGATGGTGCACGTGTTGTTCCGCATCTGGGGAGAGAAGTGCGGCGCCTGGGGAGAAGAGTGAGGGAGAGGAGCTGCTGAAACCCTAAGACTCCCATTTATATATGCGGATGAAGTAGTGACACGTGTCTAGATCGTGGTGTAGCAGATATGCGTCTTGAGGTGGTTGGTGGTCTGGGCCTCAAAACCATATGCTAGAGGATTTTTGGGTTTGGGTCTCAAAACCTGCTGGAGTTTCGGAAGGAACAAAGAGGTTACATGTGGTGCCAACGTGAAACTTGGATCGAAGTCATGAAGAGCATGTGGAAATGGGATGCTTGATCTTAAGTTAGACCATTATGCCCCTGATGTTAAACTGATTCAGCTATCTGAAGGCGTGTTGTGAAATATATAATATCTCTATAAATAAGATAGAGGTTGCCCCCAATCAGCAATCTTTTCCGTTTTATAGCTTTCCAACATGTAATCTTTTGTGGATCCCGCCTCTTGATGCACCAGCAGCCCCGGCAGGCCATCTTGCTTAAGCCTAGCCTCTCCCATCTTTCGCTGCCCCGGCGCCAGACTCTCGGCCTGGCTCCTTGCTCCGAGAACCAGAGCCCAGATACCACACATCGCCCAGGAAGTCTGGCTCCTTGCTCCGAGAACCAGAGTCCCAGATACCACACATCGCCCAGCGCGGCGGCCCGGCCAGCCTCTGTGGCCGGAGCCCTAGTGCTGAAATATTTGGTTGTTGTCTGCCTGTAGATATGTCGGATCGTGAATATACATTCCTTCAGTCACTGGCTCGTGATTCATGAGTACTTGACTTTTTTTTTTTTTGCAGTTTACCCAAAAATCTAAAATGTATAAATGCAAGTAGCTAGATAGGACACCCATAGGAAGCGAATACAGCATGTGTAACTGCAAGTAGATAGAACATCCACAGGAAGCAGAACACAGCATATTAATTAACACAGTGAGCTAAGTTTAATTTCATCCAGTCAAGCTAGAGTTTTGAAACATGTAACTGCTGCAAGTTGCTTGGACAGCAGTAGGCAGCAAAATTCCCTACAGAGGTGCTGAAGCCAAGCACTCAACAGCCCAAGCTAGAAGCCATAGCTTGACGTGTGACATCAACATGCCACAGCGTGGTTTCGATGACAATGAAGGTGCAGATGTCACCTACCTTCACATTGTTCTCCCTGCAGAACTTTTTCCATCCCGACTCGAAAACACAACTACTAGACCTTTGCCAGCTTTGACCGTGAATCTGCCAAGAATTGCTGTTGATTGAGGTCTTGAGCTTGATCGTGCACCGTTGCTGCAACCCAATCTGACTACAGAAGGCCGGTGCCAAAGACTGCAATAATCACATCACAATCACGTTAGTTACACAACTGATTATTGTAAGCTATATATGTCAGTTATTGATGTATATATCACATTGGATACAAACCACTAATATTATATGTTAATTATTGTTCATGTAGGTTTGAGTACTATAAGCAATGTGCATGTATGCTCTGACTAATTAAAAACATGAAAACAAGGAGTTCAATCAGTTCATATATTTTGAATGAATTTAACCCTATCCAAACTTCCTAGAATCAATAGGAGAATGACCATCCTTACAAGATGCTTTGTTATTGAGTTGATATTCATTTCCTTCCGTATCCAAGATGGCGGCCCAATGTCGTAGACACATCTTGTGTATGATGGAACCTTTCTCAAAGATGCCATGGAGAATTTTGGCTTCTTTGTTCCTTCACTACTTGAACTACCGTTGCCGGTCTTGTGGTCCCTACTGGATGAACAAGGTGACTTTTTTTGCTTAAAAGTATCTATTAATGTTGCTGCATCATAAAACAAAATGCACATGCACTTTAGTGTTTAACTCACAGCCAATCTACGTACTGTGAACAATCTCTACATATTCAATAGAAACTGGTTTATCTTTATACTTACAGCGTGTGATATCGACATGCCACAGCGTGGTTTTGATGACATTGAAGATGCAGACGTCACCTACCTTCACTTTGTTCTCCTTGCAGAACTTTTTCCATCCCAGCCCAATAACAAAACTACTATCCTTTCGACCACCAACCCGCCAAGAATTCTCGCTGTTGATTGAGGTCTTGAGCGTGATTGTGCAGTGTTGCGGCAATCCAATCTGATTGCAGAAGGCCGGTGCCAAAGACTGCAATAATCGCAATAACGTTAGCTACACAACTGATTATTCTAAGCTATATATGTCAGTTATTGATGTACGTATATAGCAAAGTGGATACAAATCACCAGTATATCTTAATTCTTGTTCAAGTAGATTGCATGTGCATATATGCCCGCACTAATGAAAAATATAAAAATGAGCTGTTCAATCAGTTCATATTCATGCTCAAATTGAATGACTTTAACCTTCCTAACTTCCTAAGTCAACGGGAGAATGACCATCTTACAAGTTGCTTTCTTATTGAGTAGGTATTCATCTCCTTCAGTATCCAAGATGGCGGCCCAATGTCATAGGCAGATTTTGTGCCTGATGGAACCTTGCTCAAAGATGTCATGCATGATTTTGGCTTCTTTGTTCCTTTACTACTTGAACTGCCCTTGTTGGTCTTGTGTTCCCTACTGGATGAACAAGGTGACTCTTTTTCCTTAAAAGTATCTGCTAATGTTGCTGCATCATAAAACAAAATGAACATGCACTTTGGTATTTAACTCGCATTCAATCTATAACAATATCTACATATTAAAGAGAAACCAGTTTATATTTATGCTTACAGCGCGTAATAGTGACATGCCACAGGGTTGTTTCGATGATATTGAAGGTGCACAAGTCACCTATCCTGACCACTCTTCTCTGATGTAATCTTTCACAAACCTAGCAGGCAATACCTGCAAATACACACGTATGAAAGAAAAAATGGCAATTGTTCATGATACATCTCAATGTGCAAGTATAAATATTCAACAAGATGTATATTCTTATCAGAATATAGTATCCAGAGTTGAGTTTGCATACCATCTTTTCTGAGAGATACGGATGAAAAATCCTGATGAACTGTGGCTTACAGGTAATACCTTTGCTGCTTTTGGACGTCATAACTGAAGAAAATGTGATTTGAGTATCAATATAAACTGAAAAAAATATAATGCCTCGAATTCCAAATGCAGGTCAAACCTTTTTAACTTTACAGTAAATATCCGAGAAGTTGCACAAACTCACAATACTATAATTGATGTTACCAATCCTTGAAAATACTTTATATCATATATTTTTCACTATTTGAAATTGTATCTTTCGATCATCAATATTATAATAAATTACAAGTCAAAGCTTTATACTGAAGACCATGTCCTCCTAAACACTACATTTGAAATTAGAAGGTGTATTATGTTTAACTAATAACTGATTACTAGAATAATGTTACCAATAATGAGAACATAAGTTATATGTGCAATAGGTTCAACTGTGAATCTGCCATTCAAGGGGACAATTTAGAACCCATGGATTCCACCATTAGCAAGAATTTTCGCATTATGGTTTGTTTGAATACACTCATATCCAACTACATCCATATGTGTTGGAGTGAATTGAGGCGACAATTAGTTAATTTTTCATCCTGGTCCACTCTAACAATACACATGGATTGAGACAAATACGAATGCATCCAAATAGGTCCTTAACCAGAAATAATTTAGTCTTTCCAAAGCACCCGTTTCCAATTCTAGTTTATCACAGTATCAATTGAGCCTTTAATTAACTGGAAATAATTTAGTCTTTCCAAAGCACCTGTTTCCAATTCAGTTTATCACAAGATCAATTCTTTAGTAGAAAGCGTAGTTAGAAACCTCAAACTAAGCTTTTCACAAAAGGGGAAAAAAACAACTCGGCAAGTCAAAAAAATAGATTCAGTAGGATCACCGTCCCAAAAGCGAATTAGGAGATTAGGATCCGTCAATTAACTAGCATCATCCAGGATTTTCCTGGAAAATAAATGTTCACCTTCAGTAGGAGCACCGAACTCCTTAATGCACAAGCTGGTGTCGAACACCTTGACGGTGAGCACGCCGGCGCCCTGGTGCCGGAGCACGACGAACCAACCGATGCCGACGCCGTGCGCGGCCAAGAATTCCGCCCACCCGCGCCCCAGGAACGCTCCATCGCCGTCCCGGCCCACCTCCACGAGCCACACCTTGCCGAACGGGCTGACCACGAGGGCCGTCGGCTCTGGCGCCCTTCGCCTTCGCCGGCGTCGAAGCACCGGCGAGCTCGTCAGAGATGCGCTGTTAAATCAGTGGTTTAATTTTGTTAGCACAGTGAAGCGTCGGCGACTGAGATCGACCGGCGATCGAGGGAGGCTAGCTGTGCTTACCAGCTTGTTGAAGGAACGAGGAAGCAGGACCTTGAGCTGCTTCGCCATGGCGCGCGCACCAGGACCAGAGTCGCTGGGCGATGGCATGGCATTGGCAATGTGGAGGCTGCACTGCAGGTCTGCCGCAGCGGGCCTTGAATGAAGTTATAAAGCCGAGGATCAGGGAACGACGTTTCGGTTTCCTTCTAATTTATTCTACGTGGGTAAGTAATCTCTTTTAAACAATAATTATTACATGAGTAAACTTTCACTCTTTTCGCAACTTGCTCTAATAAGAACATTTCCCAAAAATTTTCAAAAAAATCACTCCCAATCTTATCTCAACTTTCACTCTTTTCGCACTTGGGAAAATTGATCTAATCACGAAAAGATAAGTGCGTGCATCCGATCTGCAAACTGTAGATGAAAGGCCGTGCAAAAAAAAAATGAGAAAAGAACAGAGTTTCCAATACAAATGTAAAAAAAAAAACTTTCTCCAATAACATCTTATCTTTCCCTTCAAAAATAACATCTTATCTTAACTTTTAATCTTTTTGCATTTGGAAAAAATCTTTCCAATCGCACAAAGATAGTCTGCATATCCAATTGGTCAATGTAGTGACAGAAGGACGTGCAAAAGAATAAGAAGAAAAAAAAGGGTTTCAAAAGAAAAGAAAAAAATCTAAGCTGATTTGAAATAATTCTCTTATAATGTATACAAAAGAAAAAATACAGTGTATACAAAGGGCCAACTACTCTTGTCACGTAGACTTGTCACATAGACCAAGAAAGCCATTAATTAATTTACTAGTCCCCACACATGATGCTTCGATTCACAAGCAAAACACAGCATACGAGGAAAATGTTTTTTCTCGAATACACACGAGTGTACGTATTTTGTATCAGAAGAAGAGAATGTCAAATGAAATACAAGAGCGGCCGCTTGTAGCCCAACCGACATTGGGGCTACATTTTAAATGAAACAACCTTGGAATCCACGAGGATCAATCTAACTATGCACACCTGCCTCTACAAGCAGGGAACGCCGCGTCCAAAATCTCAGCGTCCCTAGACGACATGTTGCCCTCGAAGAGTTCGAGGGAGTCGTAGTTGCGCTCGGACGCAGAGGCGGGCGGTGCCGAGGGCTCCAAGAGTCCCAACATCCGCTTGAGCAGTGCCTCGCCACGCTTGGAAGCTAGGATGTGGTCCATCTTCTGAGCTGCAATCCACCTGCTCCGCTTGGGCCAGGACCACTTGGGCGGCGTCTTCTGCTTGGGAGGGGAGCTGATGAGGGGTGGCGGTCTGACCACCCGGACCTCATCGACGAACCTGGCTAGCCGCCTCGCGACCTTCCCAGGAGATGGTGACGGCGAGTCCTCCTCGGCTAGCGCCATAGCGGCCCTCGACGAGCCCCTCATAGGAGACAGTGGGGGCGACCCGTGGTCCACAACGCACTGAGGGGCGTCGGCGTAGAATCCCCCAGCGGTGCCTGCTCGTTGGGAGACAGACCGTCAGGAGTCTATCGCGCCACTCGCAACCTTGGTGGGGGGACGAGCACGGCGGCAAGCTCATCTAGCATTGGGTCAACCGGGACGAACATAGGTGGACCGAAACGCTCGCAGAGCATCTCCACCAGCGGGTCGGGCTCGGTGAAGATGCGGCCTGTCTCACCGGGCGGGGCGTCGTGCCAAGTGACAGCCGGCGCCGCCTGCCGGGTACTTGTTGACCGCTCTGACGCTTCCGATGTTGCGGTCGTCGTCGTCTTCGACGCCGTCGCCTGTCCGTGGCGAGGACGTCAGTCGCCATCATGCCCCTGCTAGGGCCGCGCGAACGAACGAGGAAAATGTCATTAATAGTAGCAAATACAGTATGAATATGGCGAATGCAGGCACGCAATTGTAGAAGCCGAGGAGTATAGTAGCGTCTACTTACATGCTGCATACGCGTGAAAACAAGCTTCATATATAGTATTGAGTAAATTTGTTCTAGTCCAGAGGAGAGCAAATTTGTTCTAGTTGAGTGTACTGAGGAGAGCAAATTATTCTAGTTCAGAGTACTCCGATAATTGCATCCCTTTCTTTTTTAGCCGGCGGCAGTTCAGCATCCTTTCCCCATCTTGGAGTAGCAAAGTTTTCCTAATAATATTGATGATAAAAATTTAGCAGTGCACCAAAGTTAGTGTACATCCAACATTTCAAAAAAAACAATTGGTAAATCAATAAAATTTTCATGTCTTGGAAAAAATAAGAGTATGTTTGTTAGCTTTTTTTCAAATATTTACAATATCTAACTCCTAAAAGCTACTCCCTCCATATCACACTATAAGGTGTAATTGATTTTTATTATTTTATAAGTCCCAGTATCATACACAATAGAAGTGGACGCTACTCCATCCATATCACACTATAAGGCGTGCAAAAATTATGAAATAAATCCTATTATTATAATTGACTTAATTAACTATATATAACTACACAGTAGAAGTGATAAATCTCATGTTGTATACTTGATATTTTCCCTGAGTAAATACATTTCGCAAACATGCAACTATTTTTTAGGTAATTCTTATTATGTAGATAATAAATTTTAGAAAAAACTACATCAAGTTAATCATGTCAATTGTATACTAGGGTAAAAGTTACACACCTGAAAAGGTCATATGACACCATAAAAATACCAACAATGTTTCTATTGAATTATTTATAAAGAGTATAAGTAATCAAAATAATGAAACTGGGTAATACTACCGAGCAGCCAATTAGATTTAATGGTTATACAAATTCAAAAAAAAACTAAGTCGTTTATGGTTAGTTTCATTTTCTAATTGATTTCTTTTAAATTAACATGTTTTATACTATAATTCTCCATTGAAACATTTATTATTGGTGATTTCTTTATTAAAATATAACATCCTAATCTTGTATGCCGTACTTTTGTTCATGCTTCTGCTGTTGTTAACTATTTTTTTTTTTTGTAATTTAAATCATCTCTACCTAAAATATAAGGCTAGGTCCTCTCTGTCTTCTCTTTCTCCTTTGTGTTAGAATAGAATAGAAATCATATATAACAAATATGATGTGATCTGAGATTGACATGACGTAGTATATAGCTTAGCTGAGATATTTCTTGTATTGTGTATTTGCCTTTGTAGTCTAAGGCTGTCTGCACTCATGGAACTCTAAATCCTAACTCTAAAAGGAATATTATGTCCTAGTCATCGAGATTCTTCCCTCTATACCAGTTTCTCCCGCACCCATCCACACTCCAGTATCAAACTCTATCCACTGTGGGACCCACTTGATTCTTTTTTTTCTCTTACTCTTCTTTTTCCCTGTCCTCATCCATTCGAGCCATGGCCAGCAGAGGTCCCTGCATCGCCCCCTCCCTTCGAGCCATGGCCGGCGGAGGTCCATTTGAGCCATGGCCATGGATCTGCTCTCTTCCGCCACTCCCTTCTCACGGCGCCCCCTCCCTGCACCGCGCCACCTCCCAGCTCGGGCCATGGAGGTCCTGGCCATGGCGAGGCGGTGCCCGGCAGAGAAGGAGGACCGGCCATGGCGAGGCGGTGCCCGGCGGCGGGGACTCGTGCGCGCACACGGCGGCGGTGCCCGGCGGCGGGGACTCGCCCGCGGTCGTGGTTGGGTCGGGCGCCGGCGAGCTGGCGCAAGGGAGGAGCTCCAGGGCGGCCATGGCGTCCACGGGCATGGAGCCGGCCCCCATCTCCATCCCCAGTGGCCTTCTCTCTCCCCGTCGTCTCTCTCCGTCTCTCTCCTCGCCCTATCTCTCTCCTCGAGCGGGCCCGCAGCGGCATTTATCGTGGACTCCGTACGTAGGCGACAGACAGCGTTCGGGAGGCCGCCCGCTTGCATACCGCATGGGGTACCGTTCCCCACTGCAGCGCTTTTAAGGCTATATGCGTACTGGAGGGGGCGTATCGCACGGGGTACCGTTCTGCACCGTTCCCCAGTGCAGACAGCCTAAGTTGCTGGCCAAGCACACGCAAATAATACATGCACGGCCCAGTCGGTCACGGATTCCACCTGTTTCTTTTGACTTTAATTGTGGACTTAGCTCATTTTTAATCAACTAAAAGCAAGTATTATAGATCCTAGCCAGCAGGCTGTAAGAAGTACATGTCATCAAAAATCCTATGTGGAAGAATGAGAAGAGAAGAGAGATGCAAGGAGTTTTCTATTATCCTTGCTCTCATTGGCGGATTCAAGGGGGGCTGCAGCCCCCCCCCCCCCCCTCTCCCGGTTGGGCCAAAAATGCATGAACAAATGTCCCTTTTGTCTATTATTAGTACATAATTAACACAAATTCTATGTTATTTGTCTATTATTAGTGCATATTTAGTATAATTTTTATGTTTTTATCTGTAATTAGTACATATAGCTAGTATAATTTTTAGTCTTCTACCTTGTCAAAAAAAATTTAGCTTTGTAGTATTGTTTAGCCCCCGCTCCGGTTCCGTTTCTGGATCTGCCAGTGCTTGCTCTAAACCAAATAAGTTCTTAGCTTATATGGTGCACTAAAATCAAAGTATAGGATTTGATTAAATATTGACTCAATTCTAAGTGGCTTTGTAAATACATCTAGTGTAAAAATTGAAAAATGCTAAGGGCGTGCCACACGCACATGCCAATGCAAGCCGAGGCATGAGCATGCACGGACTTGGATTGGTTCGGCCCATGACAGGATGTAGTGCAAGGTAGGCAGAGTTTGGCCACTTGTTTGATGGAGCAATCAAACGAGTAGTTATCGAGATTACTATGTTACTCAGAAATGGTCGGGTGTGTGGACGAATGAGGCTTTTGGGGAGCACACTTCATCATGTGGCTCCTCCAATGTTCCGTTCCTAGTGATCAGCACACATCTGCATCTACTTCCCAACAATCAGCCTATGACTACTTTCTGGTGGACATTATTCGTGGGACTATTTTTTTAAAAAAAAACATTATTCGTGGGACTGCACATCAAACCTACTTATGGATATTGAAATCCATGATTTCGAGCAACACACTATGTCACTAGTGAGAACAGAGGCGCCGATGCCTTCGGCATTAGTATCGTCTTTTCGGTATACCTTTGTATTTGCTTAATTAGTTAGTTTCATTATTCCTGCTATGTTTAGTACGATGTTCATCATGCTTCTCTTAGTTGAATTCGAGCAACACACTATGTGCACATATATGATGTCACTAAACTTTTT
Organism: Bothriochloa decipiens; assembly: GCA_023333625.1. NCBI lineage: Eukaryota > Viridiplantae > Streptophyta > Magnoliopsida > Poales > Poaceae > Bothriochloa > Bothriochloa decipiens. Next base: position 40,514,243 of record CM041642.1, on the reverse strand, counting down.
ATATTTTTTGGATTGAATTATGCCTAAGTTTACCTAAATATGTAAAAATAGTGCCTCTCATGTTTTACAATGTTATAAAATTTCGGATTAAATCTACTTCCTCCATGGCCTCCTCTGACCTTGTCATCAGCCCACGTATTCTATGCCAACACCATTCTAATTTTTTTTGAGGCAAAACCATTCTAATTAAGAGAAGCTCTCGAGAAACAATTAATCAAACCATGTGTAAGGGGTGAATTCTTATCGCTCTCCATGGCACTCGATTCATCGAACATGTGGCCGGGTTTCTCTAATTCCCACCACCGAGATTGGTGGCGTGGTCAATGATAAACTAGCCAAAATTGCCTACACCCACCTACCAAGAATGATGTGCATCAAACTAGCAGGTCATAGCCTCCCTAAAGAGAGACAGAGAAAGGCCCCGCAAAGGTTAGTGACGAGGCAGATCTTACTAAAATTTGAGTGAATTGCATTGTGGGTTCTTAAACTTTTCTCCACTTCTCACCTAGGTCCATGAGCTTTTTTTCACTATTCGGTGTCCATGAACTTTGTTTGTCCTAGATGACCAAAATATTCATAAACATCCGTTTCATTAAAAAGAAAGGGGTTATTATACAAATAAAATGAAATGGGCACCAAACCAAACAGAACTTCTCTAGATTCTGCAACGTAAGCAACAATTTAAAAAAGGTAACCATAGAAGTTGTTTTACATCAGCTGGGATACCAGTTCCTTGGCTGCTAAGAGTTGTTACAGTTACATCAGCGTGGAAACGTTCCGTGGTTGCTAAGAGTAAATTCTATTTGAACTTTTCAAATAAAAAAAGAGAGGAGTTGTTCGATTTGGTGAAAAGGAAGACAATAATCGTGTCCGAAGTCCAACATCTAGGAGTAGGCTTATTCCTTCATTTTGTTTTATAATAAAAATGCTTTCTGGAAAGTGAAAACGTGGTACCAGAATACTACTAGCAGTTGACGCCGGCGGCGACCGGGCGCGGCCGGCGTCGACGGCCATCGGCCTCCGGCATTTCGATTTTTGAATATGCGCCTAGCATAGCCTAGTGCCAACCCAATCTTCCACTTGGATTTCGTCGGCGGTCTTGCCGTTGCCTCTCCACACCGGCGTCGGCAGTCGCAGAGTATTCCACGCCGCCGTGTTAGCGTCCTTGACCAATCGCCGCCGACTCGCCGGACCAAAATAATCACCTTCCCGCCTCGTTCTCGTTGCACCCAAACCCCAAATGTGACGCGGCACCACCACGTGCCAGTGCCACCCTCGCCGCCACCCCCGACGATGGAGGCCCCACCGTCCGCCCTCCCGTGGTGGCTCGCCACCACCGCCTGCTCCGCACCACCAACGCCGGCCGCGTCCTCCTCCATCCCCAGCCGCCTCGCCTTCCTCTTCCTCTCCCCATGCCCGCAGCGCGCTCTGCTCGCCGCACTCGACCTCCTATTCCTCGTCGCCGCGCTCGCCGTATCCCTCCGCGCCCGCCTCCTCTCCCGGCGGCGCAACGACGATGGCCTGGACCTGGACCTTGGCCTCGACCACCGCGCGCGGGAGCCTCTCCTCGCCAAGCCGGCCACTACCGATCAGGCGCCGCCACCTCCCCTCCGCTTCCGGCACGGCCTCGCGCTCGCGGCGTCCGCGGCCCAAGCGGCGGCCGCGCTTGTGCTCCTCCTCCTCCTCGCGCTCCTGCGCCACAGCGGGAGGACCGCGGGGCTGCCGGTCGGGGCGGACTGCGCGTTCCTCGCCGCGCACGCCGTCGCGCACCTCGTGGCCGCCTGGGTCGTCGCGGCGGAGAAGAACACCACGGCTGCTGCTGGGGCGCCAGCGCCACCCGCGCGACACCACCCGCTCCACCTCAGGCTCTTCTGGCTCGCCACGGCCGCTCTCGCCGCGGTCTTCGCCGGGAGCGCGGTTGCGCGGTACGCCGCCGCGGAGCCGCTCGTCCCCGACGACCCGCTCGCGTTCGCGTGGCTGGCGGTCTCGTTCCCGCTGCTCTATTTCGCGGCCACCGGCTCCACTGGCCTCGTCGACTTCGATTCCTACGGTGGTGGTCGCGCCGCCACCGTCGCCGACGCCGCCGCAACAGAGGAGACGTACGCCACGGCGTCGTGGCTCTCGCTGGCCACTTTCGGATGGATCAACCCGCTCATCGCCCAGGGCTCCAGGGCGACGCTGGCGGCCGACCAAGTCCCGCCCGTGGCGCCGCCGGACACCGCCGAGGCGGCGTACGCGCTGTTCGCCTCCAACTGGCCCTCACCGGCGCCGGGTTCGTCGTCCAGGCCACAGCGCCCGGTGCTCACCGCGCTGCTGCGCTCCTTCTGGCCGCAGTTCCTTCTCACCGCTGCGCTCGGCATCGCGCACCTCTCGGTCATGTACATCGGCCCGTCGCTCCTGGACCGCTTCGTCGGGTTCGTGCGACGCGGCGGGGAGCTCACGGAGGGGCTGCAGCTCGTCGCCGTCCTCCTCGTTGGCAAGGCGGCCGAGACGCTGGCGTCGCACCACTACGAGTTCCAGGGCCAGAAGCTGGGCATGCGCATCAACGCTGCGCTGCCCGCCGCCGTGTACCGCAAGTCGCTGCGGCTGTCCACGGGCGCGCGCCGCGCGCACGGCGCCGGCGCCATCGTGAACTACATGGAGGTGGACGCCCAAGAGGTGGCCGACGTCACGCACCAGCTCCACAACCTGTGGCTCATGCCACTGGAGATCGCCGTGGCTCTCGCCCTGCTCTACACCCACCTCGGCCCCGCCGTGCTGACCGCGGTCGCCGCCATCGCCGTGGTCACCGTGGTCGTGGCCTTCGCCAACAAGCTCAACATCGAGTACCAGTTCAAGTTCCTCGGCAAGCGCGACGAGCGCATGAAGGCCATCACCGAGCTGCTCAACTACATCCGCGTCATCAAGCTGCAGGCGTGGGAGGAGACGTTCGGGAACAAGATCCGCGAGCTCCGGGAGGAAGAGCTCGTGTGGCTGGCCAAGTCCATGTACTTCATGTGCGCCAACACGGTCGTGCTCTGGAGCGGCCCGCTCGCCATGACCGTGCTTGTCCTCGGCACGTGCGTGCTGACCGGCGTCCAGCTCGATGCCGGCAAGGTGTTCACGGCGACTGCGTTGTTCCGAATGCTCGACGGACCTATGCAGAGCTTCCCCGAGGCGATTGCTGCTGTGACGCAGGCAACCGTGTCTGTTGGCAGGCTTGACAGATACCTGCTTGATGCGGAGCTTGATGACTCGGCAGTGGAGCACGTGGACGACACCGGCATTGACACTGGCGCGGTGGTTGTGGAGGTGCGTGATGGTGTTTTCGCGTGGGACGTGAGAGGAAAGAAGCAGAGTGAACAACCTGAGGATGGTGAAAGCGAGGAGGAGGAAGCTGTGGAGGGGACACCAGTACTGGAGACGGTGCTGAAGGGGATCAATGTTGAGATAAGGAAGGGTGAGCTTGTGGCGGTGGTTGGGATGGTCGGATCTGGCAAGTCATCACTGCTTTCTTGCATTATGGGGGAGATGGAGAAGATCTCTGGCACGGTGAGTATGATATTTCTGGTTCAAAACTATCATTGTTAGTAGCAATACCATGGAATTTTGTTCATTGGGTTCTTCTAACATTCTTCGAAGTCATCACCATCATACAGAACTGTCAAATGAGTAGTTGGCAGGTTGAGTTCAAATCGAGTCTAAGGTCACTTCAGGAGTCCAGGTTTGGTAGTCAGCATCCCTGAGTTAACATTCTCCACACGCATTTGTATTCCACAAAATATGTAGTTAGCCCATGTCTCCAAAGTATGGAACCACAATTGCATTAGCAATTGGTAATTTGCATGGGTAGAGAAGCCTGTTCAATTAGACTGATTAGCATTTTGCTTACCCACTTGTTCTGGTTAGAATGGATGCAAATCATGCAAGTGATTTTCCAACCCAACTCTGGTTTGGAGTCGTTAATACCAAGACCGCCATGTGTTTGATGAAATGCCTCTCTAAAAGTCTGTTTCATGTTTGACTGAAAGTCTGTCCATCAGTTACAGTCTTTGTAGTGTGAAGGTTTTCATTTTAACTGTGCAGGGGATTTTTTCCTGATAGTCACTGTTCATCTAAATTGCAGTTTACCCCATTAAACTTCAACTCTGCTGAAACACTAAAAGGTGGTAAACCATGTCTGTTTGATATACCATTTATCCTGTTTAAATGTCCATTTAGGCTGAATAATAGTTACTGGATAGGTGACCAGCTGACTGTTTAGCATTTAGGTACCAGCACATTTGTTGAAGTATCAAATTTATTTACCAGTGCAAATCCATAAAGCGAGCATTAGAAAGCTTATACTGTATCATTTAAAGCATGTTTAGTATTTTTTTTACATAATGACATTTTGTATACAATATACTATTTAGTCACCTTTCCCATCTTCTTGACCCGAAATGAAATGGCTGAGGAGAAGAAGGTTCCTTTTGCGGTATCCCCGGGAAGTTTGTTTAACTTCTTGCATTTTTAATAGGTTAGACTATGTGGGAGCACTGCATATGTTTCCCAGACTGCTTGGATCCAAAATGGGACCATTCAAGAGAATATTTTATTTGGACAGTCGATGCAAGCTGAAAGATATAAAGAAGTCATTCATTCTTGCTGCCTGGAAAAAGATTTGGAACTGATGGAATTTGGAGACCAGACTGAAATAGGAGAGCGAGGAATCAATCTCAGTGGTGGGCAGAAACAGCGTATTCAGCTCGCTAGAGCAGTCTACCAATATTGTGATATATATCTTCTTGATGATGTCTTCAGTGCTGTTGATGCACACACTGGTTCAAATATCTTTAAGGTATACCTTTTTTTTTGTTATAAATATTTTCAAGCATGCATGCCCTTACAGCATCGTTTGAACCAATTAAGTTTCCACAAGCTGTATAAGTTTTTAACGGTTGAAGAAAGATTGTAATTTGTGGCTTAGGTGTTACACAAACTGTAAATTTTCTATTTGCAAAAAAAAAAACTGTAAATTTTCTAGATATGGTGTTGTCCATTCTAAGCCTTCCTTATACTTATATTGTGATATAAATAAGATTCATTAACTATTCATTAGATAGAAGCTATTGTCATGATTAGGAAAGTCATCTTCACCTACTAGTAAATGGAAAGTGACAGGAAATGGACCCAAGTATGGGACTTACCACTATTTGTCTAGCTCCATAAGTTTTAGAGTCAAGAAGTATTTTTCAGATTATTTTTAGTCAGCAATATTTGTCCCCTTCCTGAGTCATACACCTGCAATTGTTTATTGAACACTGTTATATCTTGGGGTAACTAATTAACAGTAAACTTGAATGATGTTGAAATACATGAAAAATATATGTGAATGATGTGGTTTTATTTTGCTCCAAATATGGAAGTGCCTGTTAATGGAACCTCAGTGGATAAAAATCTACTTGATTATGTTGATATATATTAATATGCAACAAGCTACGATGGATAAATCGTATTTCGTACTTTTTAATCTTTGTTTTTGCAACAGTGGGATTAATTAACCATATAATTTTGCACATGTTCTGCAGGAATGTCTAAGGGGAACACTTAAGGGGAAGACCATCATACTTGTTACACACCAAGTGGATTTCTTGCATAATGTGGACAACATATTTGTAAGTTAGATGCTACACCATTATAAAACTATATTGTGTACCAAGCTTTACCAACAACTGGATGTGATGTCCAATTTTGGTTCTATGGTGCTCATTACACACTCCCGGATATCTCCTGTTACAAATACTTATCAAGATGTTCCGATAGTTGGTTTTCTTAAATAATGAACATGTTCTGAATTCTGATGGTATCTAGCAAGAAAATAATCTTTCTTTTTTAAAAAGGTTAAAAAATCTAGATTCCAATTTTTAGTCATACAACTCCTGGCAAAGTCCAAGAATAGCCATCGAACTCCAATACCATCTATCTTTGACCATTTAATTCCTAAAACCGGGCAGAAAAGGCCATTAGCTGGTTTTGACCAGCCTGGGCTACACCTGTCAGCCCCTAATCTCATTAATCGGAGAGTTGGGCCACAGACGGAAATAGGAGGAAATAGAGGCGGCCGTGGACTCGCGCGGCCGTCCACTCGCGCTAGGGTTTGGAGACGGCGTCGCGGCGGCGCACGCGAGCGTGGCGCGCGCGACGGCAGCCTGGTCCGGCCTCGCGGCGGCGGCGCACTCGAGCGTAGCTTGCGCGAGCGTGGAAACGGCGGCGGCCTGTCTTCGGCGAAGCAGCAGCTCTCCTCTCAGCGGAAGAAAGCGCAGGCGACGGCTTCCAGTGCAGGCGACGGAGTAGCTTCGTACCCCCCGTGACAGACACCAGCGCCCTCAACGGCACCGCATAGGTCACGATGGCGAGCACGGCCACCGCCACGAGCGCGATCACCGTGGCGCGGCTGTCCCTCCACTCCAGCAGCGTGTGCACGCACTCACCCTGCGAGGCGACGCCGCCGATGAACCCCTGGATGCCAGCGGCCGTCTCCCTGGAGTCGCAAGTACCACTGGAGCACTGCATCCGGCGAGGTCCCCGACCGCAGCCCGGCGTCGAACTACTCCTCGAACATGGCCTGGGGCACGCCGTCACCGTAGTGCTCCATCTGCGTCGGCTGCCACCAGAAGTTCCACACGCCGACAACGAACAAGAGGAAGAAGGTGGGAAAGATGAGGGAGGGCGTCCACGCCAGCACGAGGAACACTGTCAGGACGAGGACAGTGGTGACCGGGCTGTCCCAGTCGCGGACGCCCCGGAACCAGCGCGTGAACGCGGCGGCGGGGGCCAGCACGTCGCGCAGGCGCGCGCGCGGCGGCCGACCTGCTCACGCTGTAGCTCTCCGGCACGTCGTCGTGCCTCGTCGGGTACGCGGACGGGAGGTGTAGGGCACGACGCCCGGGAGCAACGGACGGCTCGGCAGCGAAGCCCAGCGTGGAGACGCGGATGCAGACTTAGCCCAGTGGCGGCGGCGTCGCCGTGCCGCGAGGCCTTGCCGGAGAGCTGGCTGCTGTCGAAGACAGTGACCGTGAGCACGGTGCAGATCCGTGGGAATCCGGCCACCGTTGTCGCCGGCGTGGTTGGGTCCCTGCAGTATCTGTCGCCGCCGCGGAGGGAAGACAGAGAACAAGGAAGAGAGGAGGGGACGCAGGCGAATGCTGGGGACGAACGGGAGCCGGTCGCGCGACGCCGGAGGTGACTGGAGGGGCGGAGGTGGCGGTCGCTGGTGATACACCGATACAGGCCTGATAGGTGTGGCCCAGCCGGGTCAATGGCCAAAAGCAGGGAAGATGCCGTCGATGGCCTTTTGTGTCCGGTTTCAGGAAATAAATGGTCAAACATGCATGGTTTATGAGTTTGATGGCCATTCATGGACTTGGCTAAAAGATGGATGGCTAAAAATAGACTTTTTCCACCAATAAAACCATAACAATTTTCAGACCAGATCATAGGTCTAAAGGTTGGAGTTAATCCAGCAAACTAATTATCAGACTTATAATTTCAGTTCATTAGCATCTATTCCAGTTATAAGACACTTTTATGTATGATAGAGATTTTTGGATTGGCCATCTTTTGCTTGTAAAATGGCACAACAGTAGAGTTTCCCAATAAGTCCTTGACTTTTTTTTATCCTTTTTGACCATGTGAAAATATGCAGGTCATGGGAGATGGTATGATTGCACAGTCAGGAAAGTATGATGAATTACTAGAAGCAGGTTCTAATTTTGCAGCTCTTGTTGCTGCTCATGACATTTCCATGGAACTGGTGGAGCAAAGTTGTCAAGTAGAGAAACCTGAACATTTTCAGCCTACTGCAGTAGTTAGAATCCCTTCTCTACGCTGTAGATCCATTGGAAAGGGTGAGAAGGTGATTGTTGCACCAGAAATAGAAGCAGCCACTTCTAAGATTATACAAGAAGAGGAAAGGGAGAGTGGTCAAGTAAGTTGGCGAGTGTACAAGCTATACATGACAGAGGCCTGGGGCTGGTGGGGAGTTGTGGGCATGCTTGCCTTTGCAGTCATGTGGCAGGGCTCTGATATGGCTAGTGATTATTGGCTATCATACGAAACGTCAGGCAGCATTCCATTTAACCCATCATTGTTCATTGGAGTGTATGTGGCCATAGCTGCTTTTTCGATGGTCCTTCAAGTTATCAAGAATCTTCTTGAGACAGTTTTGGGACTTCAAACGGCTCAGATATTTTTTAAGAAGATGTTTGACAGCATTCTGCATGCCCCTATGTCATTTTTCGATACCACTCCTTCAGGAAGGATTCTCAGTCGGGTAAATCTCATCTTTTGGTTTATATTGTGATTGGCAGAAAGTTCCAAACTTCATTAGTACATATGAAGTAATTGTAAATTCCTCAGGAAACCTAAATACCTAATTATCCTCCGCTATGAAACAAAGTAGGTGCTAGGTGGAAATCGAAATAAACCTCATTAATGTAGCTTAGATACTTAGATATATGATTGTGTATTGTGTGTTCCTTGTTCATTGGCATCTATGGGTTAAGTTTTAGTTTGAAGCCTAAAAAGAGTGATACTACAATTATTTTATCTCCACCTTTTCTTTTCAGGCCTCATCTGACCAAACGACCATTGATGTTGTGCTGGCATTTTTCGTTGGTCTGACAATTTCAATGTATATTTCAGTATTGAGCACCATTATCGTCACTTGCCAGGTTGCCTGGCCATCAGTTATAGCAGTAATTCCGCTTCTACTATTGAACATTTGGTACAGGGTATGCTCCAACTGCCAAAAAATTATCTCATGCAATGGACATTAAAGAAAATACATAATGGAAATTGCAATTTCAAACTTTATTTCTGCAGAATCGCTATCTTGCAACCTCACGGGAGTTAACTCGACTTGAAGGAGTGACAAAGGCACCAGTTATTGATCACTTCTCTGAAACTGTTCTTGGTGCCACAACCATAAGATGTTTCAAAAATGAGAAAGAATTTTTCCAGGAAAATTTAGACAAAATTAATTCAAGTTTGCGCATGTACTTCCACAACTACGCCGCAAACGAATGGCTCGGTTTCCGACTGGAGCTAATTGGAACATTAGTATTGTCAATAACTGCATTTCTCATGATCAGCCTGCCCAGTAATTTTATCAGGAAAGGTATAGATCAATAAATTTTAGATTATATCTTTTTCTAGCATAAAGAACCAGACATGCAATCTCATATGAGAAGGCATCAATTTCAGCTTAATATATTTAGCAGATTGTCCCTAACTGCTTCATTCATAAAGTAAAACACGAAGATCGAGTACTGTTTGCTTTTTAAAATGGTTGAATTATATCCTTTTTGTTTTTTATGCTACCTGGTTGAGTATATGTTTTAATCTATATATACACATTATTGTTATGTCTCTTCTTTTTAAGTGAGTAATCAACTGATGATGATTTTCTTATGGGAAATTTGTCTAGGGCACAGTGAATTTCCTTGATTTTGTGTATCGGTCGCTATTTTTTTTTGTCTCATCCTACAGAGGTGTATTTTTTTTGTGCGAGTCCTGAGGCAAGCTGGATTTTTAAGTATCATGTAGACAAGTTGACCTACTTTAAGTGCTGTAGCTGGTAATTAGTCTCTGTTGACCTTATCATAGACTGATGTCTGCTATGCTTTTGCAGAATTTGTTGGTATGTCTCTATCTTATGGCCTCTCCCTCAATTCTTTGGTCTACTTTGCAATATCCATTAGCTGCATGTTAGAGAATGATATGGTTGCTGTGGAGAGGGTAAATCAGTTCAGTGCTCTTCCTTGCGAGGCAGCATGGAAAATTGAAGAGCATCTTCCTTCTTCAAATTGGCCCACACATGGGGACATTGACATTAAGGATCTAAAGGCCAGTGCTCCCTATGTACCTTTGTTTTACTAGTTTTTCACTTTTAGTCATTTTTATGATTCAAAGTACTCACATCAATCTAGGCTTCCTTTCTTTCCTCAGCATTGAAACCCTTAAATTGCACATAAATTTGGCGCAACTTTCTATAGATCTTGCACTCAATCAAGTGGATGATGCATTCAAACATTCTGTTTGTAGTTAGGGATTATTTACAACAATTGAAAATGTCTACCTTTTTCATTTCAGGTTAGGTATCGACCAAATACACCTTTAATTCTGAAAGGCATTAATATAAGTATCAGTGGTGGAGAAAAGATAGGAGTTGTAGGAAGGACAGGCAGTGGCAAGTCAACTTTGATCCAAGCATTGTTCAGGCTCGTAGAACCTGCAGAGGGGAAAATGATCATTGATGGAATAGACATATGCACACTGGGTCTGCATGATCTGAGATCTCACTTTGGCATAATTCCACAGGAACCAGTTCTCTTTGAAGGAACAATTCAAAGCAACATCGATCCAATTGGGCAGTATTCAGATGCAGAAATATGGCAGGTAAAGCATCACTAACATGTATCTCCTCCATTCCATATTTTAAGTCTTTAGTTTAATCATAAGTCATACTTTTATGGCATTGACCAAGTTGATAGAAAAAAAATATCTACAACATCAAACGAGATTCGCAGATACACCATGATGTATATTTGAATTTTTGATAATGCATTTATTTGATGCTTTAGGTAGTGATTTATTTTTTATCAAAACTTGGCCACATCTACAAAAACTGGTTTGAAGATAAAACGGCTTATGATTTGAAATGGAGGAAGCAGTTTATTTTAGTCTCATTCCAACATGACGCCATAGCTGGATTAACTAACCATGCTCATTGATTGACAACATTTCAGGCTCTTGAGCGCTGTCAGCTGAAAGATGTAGTAGTTTCCAAACCTGAAAAGCTTGATGCTCCAGGTATTACTATTTTATCCTTCTTTGCGTAATTGTATATCTTTTGGCATTCTATTCATTTATTTTTTGCTTTGGTTGTTCATAGTGGCTGATAGCGGAGAGAACTGGAGTGTAGGCCAAAGACAGCTCCTCTGTCTTGGCCGTGTCATACTGAAGCAGACCCAGATCTTATTTATGGATGAGGCAACTGCTTCAGTCGATTCCCAAACTGATGCCACAATTCAGAAGATCACACGACAGGAGTTTTCATTATGTACAATAATCAGCATCGCACACAGAATACCAACAGTCATGGACTGTGATAGAGTTTTGGTGTTGGATGCAGGTAGGTCTTTCAGTCATGCTGCTTATCATATCAAATATGCATTCATTTTGAGAGCTGTTTGTTTCATATAAGATTTGGTATCTAGTAAAATTAGTGTGCGTAGTTTGTGTTCCAAGACGTTACTTATTATAAAGTAATACCATTTTCTTTTCAGGTCTAGTAAAAGAATTTGATTCACCATCAAGGTTAATCGAACAACCATCCCTCTTTGGTGCGATGGTTCAGGAGTATGCCAATCGCTCGTCGAACCTCTAACCGTACCATGATATTGTGAGTTTTTTTTAAAAAAAAAAAGTAGAATCTGGTAGCTTGAGTTTAGTGTACAGCATGTGGCGGAATGTGCAGTAGGGAATGAAACTCAAAAAAGTTTGCAACAATGTATTGTGAGTTAATATGTAGTATTTCTCTTCTACTATAACTTTTCACCACAATGTATTGACACGTTCGCATTTCTCCGAAAAGAAATTTTATGGAGACATTAAAATCTATCAGAGTTTGATCAAGTGACAAACAGCTCCAGACCTGTAAATTCATCAAGGATATATCAGCAACAGATCCGAAAACTAGTGAAAAAGAGAAGAATGTCCAAAGTTGAATTCTCCACATTTTCCAAAATCCAAATTATATATAGCATAAACCCTTTCTTCTTTGAAGGATGGGTATACAAATTTTTGAAACAGATTTGTATTATTATCATTATGCTTGCTCATGCATTGTTTCAGCAGCACGAGTGCATCCATGACTCGTACATCTAGCTCAGAACACCTCTCCATTTCTCCAATCGACCAAATTAAGAACATGACGATGATCCCCGGGTGTGTGTCATGGCTTCCGCGGGCCACGGCCGTGGTGACCGCACACGCCGCCGGCGTCGAGGGTGTGGTAGTTGGCGTACCGGCTGGGCGCGGACGGCGGCACGCGGAACCCTCTGGGCATGCACCCGCCTGCCGCCCGCCCGTTGAACAACGGCTGCTGCCGTCCACCGCCATGCTGCTGTCTCGGCCTGAACTGCACGAGCGACGACGGTGGCCTCCTCTCGCCTGCAGCCACCTCGGTGCTCGGCGCCGGAGCTGGTGGCGACATGGCGGCAACCACCGCCGCCACCACCAGCAGAAGCAGAAGCACGACCAAGGCGGCAGGTCTGGACATGGTGGAGAGGAGTACGTGTACGTGTCAGGGAGGAGATCGACGGAGGCTAGCTCTCTGCTGGGTCTTATAGAAAAGAGAGCCGAGACTCGTGTGCGTGGTGGAAAGAGTACGTGGCAGATGAGGTTGCGAGGACGACACGGCTAGGCTGTGAAGGGGAGGATGCTCGTGCACCCCAGTTATTGCGCGGGCTGCCTTTTCGTCTGCTGCAATAATGTGTGCATATATATATGGTTTTTGCTAGCTAGCTTGCACTTTCACGTACAAATTTCACCCATGGAAACAAAGTCGATCAGAGCATTGCTCGTGTATACTGGCTAATTAAAGCAACAAGGTTTAGTTGACGCGTCAATCGTTCAGTTTCGGCGTGCATGTGAATATAATGGCGCACACTGCATGCGTGCACTTTGATGTGTACTTAGCTGTGCATGCATGCCTCGTGGGTTTGTTTCATCATACCGTCCCTCTTTTCCATTGCCTCTCCGTCGGTTTTTTTTATATAAAATAAGACTCTTTTCTTTCGTTATTATAAAGTAAATAATTTTCATGAGAAAGATTCTATATATATAATCCACTAATCTTTGTTAAGTAAAGAGTGGGACTATAAATTTCATTCTCTAATAAATCTCTATTTGTAGAGCCGCTCAATGAATATTTTATTTGCAGAATCTCTAATTTGCATTCTTCCTTATGCTCGCTACGACCTACGATTCACTACATAGACTGAATTTGTCAGCAACTATGACGCCAAGTGATATGGTGCAGAGCTGATGCCCATTACTATGACACCAACCTCTGGGTCTATTTGTGCAAATCTTTCTCCGAGGGGTCTAAATATAAAATTATTGGTTTTTTTCTTAAAAACGACTAATAAAAAGTCAGAAAAAAGAAATCGTGCCCTCTGACTACCATATCCGATCATTTATCCCGATTCAATCACATACAGTGCATACCTTCTTGGACAAATACCTCATACTACACAACCCTAACTCCTAACATATTCATCCAGAAAACTCAAACCTAGGAGAGGAAGAATGCAAGGAAATACCTTCTTGGAGTGTTTTACTTTGATCTAAATATGATTTATGGTTAAAAAAAATAAGAGATTTCTGGGTGGAGTCGACCGATCGATCAAGAAAACTTTTGTGCTTGAACAAGACGAAGGAGGGGGGATAGAGGTGGGTGGTACATAAACCTAAGTTGCAACATGTGATACGTCTGCGGGATTTTTTTTAAAATTTAATCTTTTTAATCAAAATCCAAAAAAAAAACCATGTTTCAAACTTATTTTCACGCTGTAACCCCTTTTGTCGCGCCAAATCATTTGGCGCAATAAATGCACGTCATCGTGCCAAATGTTTTGGCGCGACCAGAGGGGACACCGTGGCAAGGGAGTTGATCGGGTCCCACCCCATCGTGCCACAATTTGACGCGACAGGCTAGTTGCACTAAATCATTTGGCGTGACATGGTGTAGCCAATTTTACTACGATTAAGAGCCTTAAATTTTTGGATATCAATTCCATAGACAATTGCTCCATGCCTTGGGTGCACCCAATTTGACAAACCCTATAATTAGACTATGGTTTGACCACGTTATAATTTAACTCCAAATCCAGTGACTCAATCATAGTAAAAATTTTATTGCATACCACGCTGTCGCGCCAAATAATTTGATGCGATGGGATGGGTCCCACTACTTTCTACGCAAACCTCCAGTCAACGACTATAACACGGTGGAAAGATCGTCGCGCCAAATTGGAGCGACGACATGCATTTGTCATTTGGCGCGACAAAAGGGGTTACAGCGTGAAAATAAGTTTGAAACATGTTTTTTAAATTTTTGATAAAAAGATTAAAATTAAAAAAAATTCTATGTCTGCCAAGTCAGCCACGATGTTCTTTTTTTTTACAACAACATATATTATATATTACTGCAGCCATATTACATCGAAGTCCTTGAAGAAGGACAATGTTACATCAAAGTCATGCGACCAGAAAATAAGACAAACATCGACTAAGGCACATAAGAGTATAATTCTGCTGGCGAGGGGTATTCGCAGGGACGTCAAAGACGCGTGCACCCGGATAAACTGACCGCGCATAGCATCAGTAAATAGTAGATCGAGATAGCCGTCGAAAAAAAACATGCCAATAACCAAAGAATATTGTTGATACCATGGTCAGATGTAGAAGAAACTCCAACCAAAGATCCAAATGAAGGTAGAGTCGTTGAACCAGCGCTAAAGAAGTAGTTGTGTCATTGGAATAGAAAACATCAGGACCTTAAGCTGCACTGCATACAGAACACGGCAACTATAAAAAAGACAGACGCATCTGTCTAGATAAGCTTGTGTCACCGAGTGAGATTATCACCCGCTAGCCATCACGGAGTAAATGAAAACTTGCAGAATGGAAGGCAAGGCAGGCACATGTCACCGATAGAGCCACGCAAGGACACGTACACCATCTGCATGGGCTCCACGCAAGGCTCGGGCACGTTGATTGTTTGAGAGCAGCCCACGAATACACCACCGCCTCCACGCAAGGCTCCTCTTTCTTTTTATAGAGCATAATTTGGACGCACATAATTCATATACACCACATGCATATACGCGTGTGCGTGTCTGAACACATGCTAAGAAAAGATTGAGAGCCGTCGTCGTCTTCATTGCGCAGGAAATACGCAGTACCACCGACGCGCACGCGTGCGTGTACGACAGAAAGGGATTAAAACCCTAGGTGCGAAACTCGCGTCGAGCAGCGCTCGAACGCGAGCCGGCAGGCGCTCCAGCGGCTTTACCGTAGCGCGTTCGCCACGCAAGGCTCCTCTGGATGGTCACATGCGTTGCATCTGACAGCAGTTGGCCCCACAGCAGTGTATCTGGGCCCCACCGCAGAGGGAATCCTCGAGAACCGCCGTCGGTGATGCTCGCTACGAGTAGCGAAGCATCGGCGATTTTGAGGGATTCGATGGTCGTGTCGCCGGCATCGTCGGCATCGTTGGTGCCGGTAGCAAGGCCTGTCGCCGCCAGATCCGTCATCGGCTTGCTTGTGCGACGAGCACAGCACAGCCGAACAGACCCATGTCGTCTTCTTGTTGTTGTTGTGTCGTGTGCTTGGGGAAGCTCAGTCGTGGACGCTGCTTGATGGAGAAGGATGGTCGTGGGCCTGCCGCCAACAGCCATGCCAGATCCGGCCGAGACGTTTCCCTGCCTCTTAGTCCCAACCTCTGGAACCAATGCCGCACAAGGTGCGTGCTTGGTGCCCAGAAGAACAGAGGCCGCGGAGGAGCAAGGAAGATGTGGGTCGGGGCCGTGGCCGCAGTGCTCCCGCAAACGCCCTTGGTGCCGATCTGCTCGATGTAGGTGTTCGCGCCACTGATGTTGCAGTCATTGCGCATCGATTAGCTCTGCTCTACTGCTCGGAAGACGAGCCGCGGGAATGCAGAACTGCACGCAATCCAACGGGTCAGGTATAGGCACCAGCAGATTGAGCTGAGTTGAAGGAGGAGAAGAGAGGGACGCCGTCTTTATTTGGTAAGTGCTCTCTGTGAATCCATAGTAGCCCACGCAAAGCTCAAAGAGGAGAGCTAAAAGAACAACTTCCATGGCGAGAGGATAGCGGAGAGGAAGGGGGCCGGAGCAGGAAAGAAGGTGGAAGGAGGTCAGAGGAGGAGGAACAGCATATGCCCGAAGATGAACGGCATTTCGCCCTTACTACAGAGAAAGAGAGAGGAGCGTAGTTCTTTCTTTCTCGCACCCCTGCTCGGATCATGACGGCTTGAATCACACCAGGTCACTGGGCGCAACCCAGTTGCCATGTTAGTATGAGCGAAAACCTTGGCACGTCTAAGACGCATGGGGGCCTTGCAACTCGGTCGCCATATCAATTCCGTCGTGGTGGCTAGGTCAGTCCAACATCGCCAACTTGTGGTTTGAGTCACGCCAAAGCGTTCCCGTGACCAAAGGGTTAGTTTCTATAAAAAATAGTTTTAGGACGTGCTACTATTAAAATATTTTTTTACTAAACATAATTTTCGAGGAGTTTCTAGGCAAACACGTCCTTGGCAACACTTTGGTGCGAAAAAGGTTACTTTATCAAAATTTAGTTTATGACGTGCTATTATTGAAATATTAGATTTTTCGAGGCTACAGGCAAACACACGCCCTGTTCAGCTGGTGGATAGGCTGAATGATTTTGCACAGATTCAGTATGGTTTTTGAGATCAAATTTGCCAAAATTTGGCGGATTTCACCGGCTGAACAGGACCACATCATATTCTGCAATATAGGGGACCTTGGTTCTTAATAAAAAGAAGGAAAATGTTTAAATACTCCCTCTAAGTTTGGTTTGTCCAGCAAACATTATAAACTATGTATAAGGAAACTATATCTTATTTTTCTCCACTATTTTGATAGATTAAGATAATAAATAAACACTAGAGATAAAATATCATACAAAACAAAAAGTTGAAAATTTCATAATGTATTTTTATAACACAAAATATGATGTCCTTTATCACGTAAAAAATTTTCAAACTAAAACAAAATTTGTACGAAGAGAAATTAAAATAAAATCTTTTGAAGGTATAAATAGAACCAACGTAAAATAGCTAGAGGGAGTAAATTTAACCTATTGAAACAGTTGGACGTAGTAAATTGAACTAAAAGATGTTAGTTTAGGGAGGTATGTAAATATAAACTAAACTTGACTTGGATAATTTAGATTTTTCCTAAAAAGAATACGAAAATTGGGAATTTATCTCACTTCAGAAGTACTCCAGTGAAGCTAGGCCTAGTTTAGTTTTTTAAATTTATCTTCAAATTCCACTACGCAGAATTCCTATTCCCCGTCACATTAAAATACCGATAAATACATAGAGTATTAAATGTAGATGAAATCAAAAACTAATTGTATAGTTTTATTATACTTTACGAGATGAATATTTTAAATCTAATTAATTAATATTTAAATTATTATTAATAAATAAAAACAAAATTGTGCACGAACGCCGCCACGGAGCAACCCTAGGACGCCTGCTCACCTCCGCTACAAAACAAAAGCGAAGCTGTCATGCACTCGCTCTCCACTTCCTCCTCCAATCCCCAAACCCTCGTCGCATTCCCCACCTGCTGCTGCTGCGGCGGCGGCGGCGCGGCCATGGCCTTCCGGCTCCAGGCACGACCCGGCATCACGGTCACGGACCGCAGCGTCCAGGGCCTTGCTCGCCGCGGAGGCATGGACCCGCAGGAGCTGGAAGCGCTCTTGGGCCGCGTGCTCTCCTACGCCCACCACGCGCTCCCTTCCCCGCCCGTCTCCGCCGACGGCGACCTCTGCATCCTCTTCGACGCCGACGGCGGGGGCGTAGACCGCCTCAGCCGCCTCCCCGACACGCTCCTCTGCAACGTCGTCTCTCGCCTCCCCATCAAGGACGCCGCACGCACGGCGGTGCTCTCCCGCCGCTGGAGCCCCATCTGGCGCGCCGCCCCGCTCGTCCTCGTCGACACCCACCTCCTCCCGGCCGGCGACGACGAGATCCCCATCGACCTCGACCACGGCCACTCCGACGCCGTGGCCGCCGCGGTCTCCCGCATCCTGGTCGCGCACCCGGGCCCGTTCCGCTGCGTCCGCATCACCTGCTGCTACATGGAGGAGGACCGCGCCCGGGTGGAACGCTGGCTCAAGCTCCTCGCCTCCAAGGGCGTGCAGGAGCTCTTCCTCATCAACCGCCCGTTGCCGCTCACCCTCGACAAGCATCTCCCCGCCACCTTCTTCAGCATGACCGCGCTCACCCGCCTCTACCTTTGCTTCTGGAGGTTCCCGGACACGACCGCCCTGCCACGCGGCGCCGCCTTCCCCTGCCTCCGCGAGCTCGGCCTCTGCACCACCGTCATCGACAGCGCCGACATGGACTTCGTCCTCGCCAGGAGCCCCGTGCTGGAGATCCTCAACATCGAGGGCCACCTGGTACCCGAGCTGCGTCTCCGCATCATCAGCCAGAGTCTTCGGTGCGTGCAGATCCACGGGTCCATTGTGGACAGCGTCACCATAGTAGACGCCCAACGCCTGGAGCGGCTCCTTCTGGGGTTCCGGACAAATGAGGATTCGTGCTGCAAGATCAAGATTACACATGCCCCAGCGCTGCGCTTGTTTGGAGAAATTGATCTGGGAAAGGAGGAGCTGCAGGTCGGCAACACCATCATCAAGGTGCTTTGGATTGCATCTCTCTTCTCTGATGCATTGGGTGCGTAGCTTGTGCAATGTTTGCTGCCAATGTGTTTTTCCCCTTATTAACTGTGTCATGCTGTGTGCATTGTGTTTTTTTTGGCATTGCAGGCTGGGACAATGGTGAATCCAAGTGGCATGTTGCCAGCTGTCACAATCCTGGACCTCCATGTCCGTTTTGGAGTCCGCAGTGATTGCAAGATGCTGCCCGCAATCCTCAAATGTTTTCCCAACATTGACACGCTGCATATCCATGTGAGCCAGAGACTGATCATTTCATTTGGCTTTGATTTGCATCAGCATCTACTAGCATAAGTCATGTAATGATTTTGCCCTGCCGATTTTGACTGGTTTAACTGATGTGCAGTCCAAGAAAACTACTGAATCCACTGGCAGGCTCAGCATCAAGTTCTGGAAGGAGTCTGGTGACATCAAATGTGTCATGTCGAGCATTAACATGCTGCATGTCCATGATTTCCGAGGGGAGCGCAGTGAGCTTGCCTTCCTCAAGTTCTTTATTGAGAGTGCGCAGATGCTGAAGATGCTTCTGATTGTGTATGCCAATGGGTGTTTCGGTTCAAGGGATGAAGCCAATTCCAAAGTGAAGGCTCTGTTTGCTGGGAGAAGGGCCACACGATGCTGTAAAGTGGCGGTCTGTGAGAGTAGGCATTCTGAAGGTGGTAGCAATTGGGACTTCGAACAAGGCTCCGATTTCTCTTTTGATGACCCTTTCGGGATCATCGGTCTCAGTTCCTTTGGACTTAGTCAGTGGTCTGTTTAAGTTTTAGATGCAGGTATTGTGCTGGGTTGTTCGAGTTTCTTTGCTCTTTCCTTTAGAAGATTCAGCCAGCCTCTTACTAGTAATTCAAGATCATGAGCCTTTGTGGTGAAGGTTGCTAGTAATATCATCCATGCAAAAGACTAGTGATACATGAACAAATGTTGCTTTCTGGATGTCATCCTTATCTTTTGTTTCTGCAAGGTGGCTTGTGATGTTGATGAGATGCACATATATCTTTTGTTTTCCTTACTTTGTTCCATGTAATTTTGTTTATTTTCTTGCAACTATCTCGCCTGAATGCATGATTAAGTATGAATGTTTGAAAAGTCAGTTGTTTGTTATCTTTATGTAGTTCTGGTTTCGTCTAAGATAAACAAAATCTCTGATGTGATGAAGCCCCTTTCAGAAGTACAGAAGTTTGACCTACCTATATATTTCATAGTGGTAGCTTCATATCTCTGGAAGTGGTTACAGTCCTATTGCAGTATCTACCTGCAAAGAAACATGCTATATTATTGACAAGTGTTTTATGAAATTAGTAGTGGTAGCTCTTCAGTTGTATGAATTTTGTTGCTTCTTGCTAATTTTCTATGGCAGCACTATATATGGACTTCATAAGCATTATAAGTATGTGTATTTATGTCTGGTTGATATTGGAGCTAGCTTTTTGTTTACTAGCTCAGCAATTCTTTCCATATGGGGATTTGGTTGCTTACAGGGCATTCTGAATGATAAAACAGTGATCTATCACATCAATAATTATCAAATCTTACTAAGACCTTCCAACTTAAATGAAATCTGTCATTGATTAATTGAAGTGTGCATTTTGATGAGTGTACAGTTCTTGCTCCATTTGTTTTTGCAAGGACTATGGAGTATTAGGGTGTCAAGAATTTTAAGAAGTGTGCTTTGATCATTGACTTCTCTTGTAGGACATCATGAATTGCTACAAATGCAATGCACAGATTTCTGAAATACAAATATATTGATATAACTTCTGTACATGTAAGCCCCCTTTGTTTAGTCCCCTTCTAGGCACCATACATGCAAGTAGGAGTGCTATTCCTAGTAGGATTCTACACTCAAGTTCTCAAGTCCTAATAGAATTAGAAATTCCAATAGCACTCTTATCTCGAGTCCAAGTCAAAGTAGGATCTGAGACACCACACAACGTGGATTACAAACATTTCCCAGATCCATGTTAACTTACTTCTCGAGTTCATGTAAGCATGCAGATTTTATTGTTTGCAGAGTCTTCGTCCTGAATGGGTGCCATGGATCTAGCTAGTTAGTCAGAATTACTTATCTAAAATGCGTGAATGAATAATGTAGATGTCCACATGCATTTTCTGTGAACCATATATCTTCAATTGTATGGCGTTGTCTAACTAGATGGACATCTTGAACCTACTGTGACTTGCCTTATTGTTTCTTCTTGGGTCTATCTGTGTATCTGAGTTTTGCACTTCACACCATAAACTAGTGCTATGCTTGCTTTTTCGTTTCCTGTCCTATGACATGGTGAGCTTGAAGTACTGAACCTAGTGAAACTACACGTTTGCGTCAGTTATTGTGCCACATGTCATGCGCAAACTGGTTAAGTGCATTTTTTTTATTTCAGTGACATTACTATGGATTAAACTGTGTCTGACATTTGTGATACTAACTGTAGAGAATTTACTAATTATGTCTTTATGTTTGGTGATCATAATTGGAGGTAGATTCTTAACTACTACTACTCATGCTGCATTGCCAGATGTTTTTCAGCATGCTTTGGTTCCATCTCGCAACACATTTTGTCGCTTTCTGTGGACTTCATAATTTCTCATACTATGAAATAAGTGTGTAGTCGTGCAGCTTTGGTCGATTAATCATGCACTGGTAGAGCAAGTCAACAATTATCAGAAATCCTTTGACAGCCTTTCCAGTTTTTCTAAAGTGAACTTCACCTGAACTTGTGCAATTTTGGTTGTTTAATCAGATGAGGCATCCCACACAATTTCCTCTGCATGTTGCTCCATCTGCCAGTAGATTTTCTTGACCTGTGATTTTGTTCCTCCCGTCTGATTATGCACATATCTTGGTCAAAGCTGTCGTCTAAACTGATTCATTTTGCATAGCGATTTATTTGTACTTGCACCCAAGTATATTTGAAATGTGACATCTTTGGCCAACTGTATGTCAGAATCAAAGCAATTGCTTACTTGCACAAAATTTCCTCTGCATGCTCAGATTTTGTTCATCTTGTTCTGTTTGTCTTGTTGCTTTGCTGTTCATCTGAGGCAGCAGTCATTATGTCCACGGTGCATTCTGGGCTCATCTGCTCATGCGTAAGTATATTTGCAATTTTGCTTTTTGCATGCAGTGCGTGTTTCAGTTCAGCCTCCTGGACTGTATTGGACTGGCGACTGAGATAAATCTATCCATGGTTAGCACTGCCTTGTGGCTCTATAATTAAGCACTGATAGGAAAACATTGAATTTAAATGATGTAGTTTTCCATGAGAAATCTTTGTCAAAACAGTCCATGTCGAAACAGTGGTTGGTGAATGCATCCGTGTGAATGCAAGGGAGTTCCTAGTGTCTTTTATACGGTAGTTCTGTAAATGATTGTAACCTGGAGTCCAAATTTCGGCTGAACCATGTAGAGAAACTCTCAAGCGTAGATGCTATCCAAACGTATTTTCAAAGATCCAAACTTTGCTGCTTTTTTCTTCTTTTATAAATTTAGACAATGAGACACTCTTCGATTGACAGTTTGTTTGGGTTGTTTGATCGCACTTTGTTTGGAGTCTGGTTAAGGTGTTCTAGCAAAGATTTGAAGCCTTCACTTATGCTATGGGCTACTGCTACTTATAAGTCAATGTGACTTAGCGAAAATGATATCATTTTTTTTAAAAAAAATCATGTACGGGTCATCTAATAAGTTATCCATCATCAGTACATAATTCGGCTATTCTGTGAAGCTGGCTTCACAGGGTACTGTTATGAAGTAGTTGGCACAGAAGGCCAAAGGATATTTTGCCTCAGCCACGTGTGTTTTTAAGACTTTGCATTGTCTTGATGTAATGTTTTTTTTCAAAATTTAATAGACTTTTTATTGACAAAAACATGGATAGCCACCACCCAAGAACTCTGTCCTTCAAAGTAGAAATTGACAAATAAAGAAAGAGGAAAAGAACTAGTAAAAGAAATATATGTGATGACATGATACCATATTGACATAGTTCCCTGGTATATAAATAATAACATATACATAAGAAAATTACGTGTGTACCATTGAATGATTCAATTCTATATATACCACTGTAATCGGTGCTGATATCTTATTTTTGACAGTAGTTTTTTTAGGTGCCATCAAATGATATTCCTTTACTGAAAACCAAGGGGTTTGGATCCGTTAGCTAGCTAATACTAGGTCACAACTAATATCAGATGTTATTAACTAGTTTAGTTCAACGAGTGAAATAATTGCTAGTAGGTGAATATTCTCGTTTTTTCATTTTGGCAACCAACCTTTAATCGCATCCCATTACAAAGATTAAAAAAATGTTTCAGTTATGAGTAAAACTGAGACTACGAGAATGAAAAAAACAAAATTGACATCGACTACGCTGTGGGTAGTCTGAGTGACTGATCTGTGGGCTTGTGGACAGCCGGCTTTTGGACACTTTGGCCCAAGCAGCATACCAACCGACTCGCTTTCTCCGCTCCATTCCCATTCCCCGCCGCGCCGCTCATGTACACAGAACCCTAGCCGTGTGCTGATCTCTCAGGCGGCGGCGCCCATGGCCAACCGGAATCCAGCGCCGTTCGTCTACCTCGACGCCGCCACGGAAGCTGAAGCTCGGCGCCGCGGCATGGATCCTCAGGAGCTGGAGCGGTGCGCGCAGGGCGTCCTCAAGTTTCTCTACTTGTGCCTCCCCGACACGCCCGTCTACGCCGGCGCCGTCCTGTCCGCTCGCCTCATCACCGCCTCCCCCGACGACGCCGAAGACCGCATCAGCGCCCTCCTCTTCTCGCTCCTCCGCAACATCGTCTCCCGTCTCCCCGCCAAGGACGCCGCGCGCACCACCGCGCTCTCCCGCCGCTGGCGCCCCGTCTGGCGCTGCACGCCGCTCGCCTTCGCCGACGCGCACCTCCTCCCGGGAGTCCTCGAGGGCTACCGTGAGCCCGCGCGCGCCGACACGCCGGCCATCGCCGACACCTTCTCCCGCGCCATCGCCGCGCACCCCGGCCCCTTCCGCGCCGTTCACCTCGTCTGCGGCTACTACGCCGACGCCGCGCGCCAGCGGCAGCTCGCGCGCTGGGTCCAGACGTTCGGCGCCAAGGGCGTCGAGGAGCTCGTCCTCGTCAACCGCCCGTGGCCGCTCGACGTGCCTCTCCCCGCCGCGCTCCTCAGCGTCGCCACCCTCACCCGCCTCTATCTCGGACTCTGGAAATTCCCGGACACGTCCGCTCTCCGACAGAGTGGCGCTGGTGTGGTGTTCCCGCACCTCCGCGAGCTCGTCCTCTGCTCGGTGGTGGTGGAGAGCCGCGACATCGACTTGCTCCTCGTCGGGAGCCCCATCCTTGAGAAGTTTGGCATAGTGGGAAGCAGAGAGAAGGCGATGCGCCTCCGCCTTGTGGGCCAGCATCTCCAGTGCGTGCAGATCCTCATGTCAGCTGTGGACAGCGTTGCCGTGGTGGACACCCCGAGCCTCGAGCGGCTCATCCTGTGGGCACCCTTGGCGTCCAGCAGCTCTTGCATTAGGCTAAAGATTGGCAAAGCCCCCAAGCTGCGTGTACTTGGATACTTGAGTCCTGGAATTCACATGCTGGAGATCCAGAATACCGTCATCAATGTAAATACAATTCTCAATTGTGTGTTGGTCTATTTTATTGCCTTAGCATGTCTGACCATTGTATAAGTATAATTCGAGTTCAGAAGCATTGTAATTCATTCAACCACTGGTGCCAATGCCTGAACATAACATTCCTTTGCTGCTTGTGCTTCTCTGATGCATTCCAGGCTGGGATAAAGGTGACCCCAGGCACCATGATTCCAGGCATCAAGATCTTGGGATTACATGTGCGCTTCGGAGTCCGCAATGATTCCAAAATGTTACCGATTTTCCTCAGATGCTTTCCTAACGTTGAGACGCTGCATATTGTGGTAATTTTCTCTTGGGCGTACTGCTTTGTATTTTCTTGTCTTCCTTCCCCCACTTTTTTTTATACATATTGTAACTCTCATTGTTTTATTGAATGGAAAAGTAAAAAAAAAAATAGGTATGGCCGTATGGGTTTCCCCTGCCGTTTCTGTCAAAAAAAGCAATGCATATTATTTGGCTTGTTCAAGTTCATCATACTTCTGTCATATGATTGTATTGTCTCACCTGTTAAGCTACTCACTTATTTGTGCAATTTGTAGTCGGAAAAAACTGATGAAGTCGTTGGCAAGATCAACCTCAAGTTCTGGCAAGACGCCGGTCCCATTGAAAGCATCCGGTCCTCCATCAAGATGATGACTTTCCGTGAATTCCGAATGGAGCGAAGTGAGATTGCCTTCCTCAAGTTCTTCTTCCAAAGGGCCCAGGTGCTGAAGAATGCCGTAATTGTGGGTTCCAACGGAAGTTTCACATCCCTTCCTGAGGTGATTAACAAAGTGAAGGCTCTGATTCCTGAAACTGGGCCTAGTAATTCCTGCAATGTGCTGGTCTATGAAAGTTCAGATCCAGATGGGGGTGCAGTCTTGAGTGTGCAGAAAGGATTTGACTTTTCTGTTAGCGATCCTCTCATGTACCGGTGAAGTCAATGGTATCTACATAAAAGGCAATGTTCTAGATTACTGGTGTGCTTTTTATGAAGCTTATTATGTTAGTCCTACTGTCACCTTTAGCTTTAATTGCTGAAGTTAATAGTACTAGATTTCTTGCATATGAGTACTGTTAGTCAGGTTGTTCCTGCTATGGACAATTGTAAGCTACTTGTGGCCTGAAATTGACGTAATTTTTTAAAATATCCTTTTATATTTGGTGAAAACCAGAAATATCATCTGATCTATTTAGTTTGTTATATCTGATATTCTCTTCAATATGCTGAATTTGTTACTAGCAGACTTCACCTTGAATGACCATGCAGAGTTAACAGATATATGAAATTTGTATAAATGTTGGTCCATATATGCATGTGTTTTTGTCTTGTCTGCATGTTTGCAAGATTTTGTATGGAACTTTGTAACATGTGTTTAGGGGCTGCATGCTTTTCTTTTTTGTACTGCCGTGCATGCTTCAATTTGTTCAACAATGACCAGATTAGTTGCTAAACTAATTGCATTTCTTTAATTGACAAAACTGTGAACTGTTTTGTCAGCATCTTTTATGACTTCTTTAATTAGCTAACCCTGTCCTCATTCTGGTGATGCTAGTGCAGATTTTCTCAGCATACAATCCTAGGTTTTGGGCAATTCAAACTTTCTTAAGTTTGACCAAGTTTTTGAAAATAGTGTGCTATGAAAGTACTTATATCTCAAATAGATTTACTATGAAAGTATATTGCATAATTAATCCAATGATACTTCTTTAAATGTTTGTATTCTTTTTTATAAGTTTGATCAAACTTGAATTGTTTGACTTTCTGGGAAGTGATAATTGCATTCTTTTTGGGGGGTGGAGAGACTACTTTGCTATTGTCTTAGCAGATTCCTTGAGCAGCTTTTGTTCCATCAATCGTGTTGTAACATTTTTGTTGCTGATAGCTTTGTATGGCATGTTTCTGATTTCTTCTGGTATTGCTTCCAGTCTTGAATACATGGCTGGTGGTAGTACTATGCAACAATGTACCTGTGGAACTTTGATAAACTTGGGGTGCGTTGTGGTGAAGGTTGTGCTTGATCTGCAAGATATATGAACCGAGTTGAATACCAAGTATTGTCAGTTGTTTGTCATGCCTTTCCTTGCATATTTGAGAGAACTTCGGAAGAAACTATGCCGCACAGATTAGTCATGGTTGACAAATCTGCTACTGGTTGCATGGTTTTTTATATTTATGTCACCGACATACTAAACTGCTAATATTGTGCATGCTGGATTAATGCATTTCAAGCCATGAACTCCTTTGGGACACGGTGCATGCAGCATTAGTTTAATGCTGCATCGCATACATCTTCCTGGCAGTTCAGGCCTATGGTGGGTACTGTCTATTACATGTTTACAACAGTGGTGGTGCTAGTTAGTGTCATGTGGAGGTTTTGTTATGCTACAAACTAGATTGTTCTTTGAAGCTATATCTGTTGATCAAAATTTCCACTAGCCAGATGTGCAAAGATTTGCAATCAGGGATTACAACAAAGTTTAGACATATTTCCGAGTTGAATCCAAAACTAAGGGCATTATTTGGCGATCAAAATTTGGACAATTTGTTCTTTGAAGCTATATATGTTGATCAAAATTGACATTTATTTTCCTGAAATGTCCTCTTGTATCTGAACATCTGGTGTGAACTAGAATTATGGTCTGACGAATTTGTTATTGGCAGACTGCATCTTGAATGACCATGCAGGGCTATGGACAGCCATATGAAATGCTTGAATGATCAATATAAGCATTTTTTTTGTTGAATACATTACTTAAACTGCATAGCAAGCGTGGAATTTCAGGTATTGTCTCCATGTTTGAAAGATTTTGCATGGCACTTTGCAACTTAAACTGGCGATGGCTGATAGTTGTTCTTTAGGGGCTGGCAGTTTTGTTTTTGTACTGCAAGCCTGAAACATTTTTATACTGTGCATGCTTTGTTCAATAATGACCTTAGTTGCTAAACTAATTGAAGTTCTTTAGTTGACAGAATCGCGTACTATTTGTCAGTATCTTATATGACCTCTTTAGCTAGCCGTGGCCTCACTCTGGTGATACTATTGAAAATTGGAGGTGTATTCAGTTCTGAGCCTACTTTGTTACTGTCTCAGCAGTTTCCTTGAGCTCCTTCTGTCCCATCAATCTTGCTGTAACATTTGTTGCTTGCTGCTTTCAGCTTTGTACGTATGTTTTTGATTTATTCTTGTACTACTTCCAACCATGAATACATGACCTTTGGACAAACAAAGCAAACTAAAAGCCTAAAACTATCTCGTTTCTGTTTGTCCAAAAAGGTTGTGATTCGTGGATAGAGACGGTACTATGCGACAATGTACATGTGGAACTTTGATTAACTTGGGGAGCCTTGTGGTGAAGGTTTAAGCTTCAATTGCAAGATACTGTACTTGTGTATGAACTAACTTTGAGGTGAATACCAAGGCGTCTTGTCATCTGTTTGTCAAGGCTTTTCTTCTCTGCATATTTAAGAGAGCTTTGCGTGAAGCTATGGCACATAGCATAGATTAGTCATGGTTGATAAAAATCTGCTGCTGGTTGCATGGTTTTTATATTTATGTCACAATATAATAAACTACTGATTATGCACTGGATTAATGCATTTCAAAGCATGCACTTGTCACGACCCTGGGGAGTGAGGGTAGGGAGATGAGAGCTAGAATAATTGGTTGCCTTCTTCCTTGATTAACGATGAATCAAGAGTTTACAAGAATAAGTCTCTCCTAGCCTCTAGTTGCTGAATTGACTACTCCCTGATGCTATTTTAGGCCCTATTGGTACGCCAATACCTCTTGCCGACCATAACATCTCTCCCGTCCTTCTTAAAGAGCTTGTCCTCAAGCTCGAATGAAGGGTACTGCTGCTTGAATGAAGAAACTTGTTAGCAATCCAATGGAGATAACTTGAATTAAGTACCAGATATAGGATCTCAAGGAGAGGGAGATCTGGAAGGAGAGGAATCAGACAGGAGGAACCGGGTATAGGGGAAGGAGATACTTTGGGGAAGAAGTGCAGTAAAGTACATGTTCTGATATTTCTTCGATGGTTCCCTTCGACTCTCGTTTCCCCTTTAGTGGATGAAGCTCTCCTTGATAGCCTGGCTTAGGCCCACATGGCAGCCATACTATGACATGCCCTCTTCTTGAATTGCGGCTTCATCCCAAGCCGTGTATATGATGTGCAATAGGGTTGTAATGTTTGCATGTATGACTAAAGTATCTGATGGCGTGCATTGAGCAACAGCTTGGAGCACAAGGTCCATCACCAAGTCTCTTGAGAGTAGAAAGTGCAGCTCTAAGCTCAACACCACAATAGAAGACTGAACAGTGATTGCATTTGCCAAGAAGAGATGCTCCTCTCAATGGAAAAAAGGCCATGGAGGTGGCCTGGGCTGATCTCCCTGTTTTTTAAATTACATAGTACAACACAGACGCTCACAACACGCATGCATACTCACCCCTATGAATACACGTACGCGAACCTACCTCTACCCCTATGAGTATCTCCAAAGGACTGAGCACCTGGCAGATCTAGATATTTCCGAAGTCACCACCAGCGCCTCGTTGTCGACGAAAACGTCGCTTACCACTTAACGCATAATGCCAGAAAATCCTTGGTGCCATTGCAGTTGGACAACAAGGAAACTTGCAATAAGCAGAATAGAGCAACTGAAACTGAACTTGTATGATCCCTCTAGGTCAAAGCACATGAGCTATCCAACTGCAAGCTCCAACCATAACAAGTTGCTGTCAATCCAGCCTTGAGTTGGTGGCAAACTCCAGCATCTTCCTCGGACAAGCAGCTGCCATCCCACTGAGTTCAAGGAAGCAATGCCAAGTGCAAACTAAGAGAACCTTTTCCCTGTGTGCCATTATAAAAGATCGACCCGGCCTCCATGCCAGTGAAAAGTTGGTTCCGACCTGTGTGACCAACAACATCTTTATTTTTCTCTCCAAGCCATTTCGTCCGCCTTCTGTCAGTTTTCAACGCTTTGACTGTCCTGACACATGGGTCCCGCCTGAAACAATGTCCAAAATACCCCTCTCTTATATCCTTTTGTCTCTGCACAACGGGGTCCGTTTGTAAGGCCATGGGCCTTCTTCTCCCCCACGAGCATGGATGTGGCGGGGCGGCTCCTGCACGCGGTGAGGTCGCTGCGGCGAGGCTACGGGGCGGAGGCGGGGCGGCTAACCCATGCCGGTGAGGTGGCCGCGGCGGGGTTGCTCCCATGCGCTGGCCGGGCCGCGGCGGGACGGCCGCTCGTCCTTGCTCGCGAGCGTGGACGCCCCAGCAAGGACGCCATGGCCGCCTGCCCAGCGCCCCCTGAGAACCCACGGGCGTTGTTGACCGCACAGGCGCGCGTGGCACTGCTGGTAGCTGACGCGGGCGCGAGCACCGGCACAGGGCGCGGCCGTTGCCGCCGCGAGCGCGAGCACCGGCACCAGGCACGGCCGTCGCCGCTGCGGGCGCTGGCTCGGAGAAGGCCGATGTCGCGCGAGCTCCGCGGGGAGGAGGAGGCCCGCCGGGTGAAATCCGCCGCCGCGCACCACCGGGGGCTTG
This sequence comes from Bothriochloa decipiens, assembly GCA_023333625.1. Lineage (NCBI taxonomy): Eukaryota > Viridiplantae > Streptophyta > Magnoliopsida > Poales > Poaceae > Bothriochloa > Bothriochloa decipiens. Next base: position 40,484,523 of record CM041642.1, on the reverse strand, counting down.
GAGGCCACGTGCGTCGCCGGATTTTGGGAGAGGAGAGACGCTCGCCGACGCTGGACGGGAGGGGCTGCGCGCCGGCGAGGCTGCTCCCGTGGCAGGGCTGCTCCCGTGGTCTGCAACAACCTCCTCGGTGGCTTCGTGGCCATCACCGCGGGCTGCTCCGTGGTGGACCCCTGGGCAGCCATGCCGCCGTCGCACTTGTCACGAGGATGCTGTGCCGTCCCTAGGCGCGCGCCCTAGCACAGAGGCCGCGAGGCGGAGTGGGAAGCCGTCGAACGCGCCCCACCACAAGATGAAAGGAAAGAAACAATATTAAAGAAAGTGGGGTCCACCAATCCATCAATGGCTAAGATACGGTGAGTGGTTGACAAATGGGACCTACTAAAGGGTAAAATGGTCATGTTTGACACTGTTAGCAGCTCAAATAAACGGAATGACATGGAGGGAAAATAGTGTTGGTCATACAGGCCAGAACTAACTTTTCAGTGGCATGAAGGCTGGGTCAATCTTTTATAATGGCACACAGGGAAAAGGCTCAAACTGAGAGCGTCTGAATGATAAATGTTGTTGCCAGAACACCTCATCCAAGCGAATAGAACATACACAAGCAGCTGCAACATTGGACTACCACCAAAGGAAGGCCATGGTGGCACCCAAAGGCGACCACAGTAACAACTGACAAACACATCTCAACCATGTTGAAAGATGGCCAAGGTGTAGGCCGTAACTCAGATTCACAACTCTTCAATAGCAGTTTTGTAGCTGGCAATGGTTCCTTGTTGCAGATAAGAGGTAAGACTATCCGCACTCTGTATTCAATCTCTAAAGAGAATATTTCGTCCTAGTCAGCGAGATTTTTTTCTTTATACCATTTTCTTTTGCACTCATCTAACCCTTATATCTCTACTACTCTATAGCACGTGGGGACCCACATGTTAGCTTTTATTTTTCCCCTCACCCGGCCGCCCCATTCTCTCTCTCTTTCTCCTCACCCGGCCGCCCTCCCGTCGCTCCTCTTCTCCCATCAGAGCTCGCGGCGGCTCCTCCACTCTGAGAGCGGGGAAGAAGCTAAGCCGGCCCCGGCGGCGGTCCTCCTTCCCCAGCACGGCCCCACACCCCTTCCCTTCCCGGCGGCGCTCGTGGCCAGCGCGGCGGCCTCGTTGAGGAAGTCCGGCGTACGACCACAGTACACAACCTCCCTCTTCTCGCGACAGGGGATCGGGCGGGCGTGGCGGCGCTGGCGAGCACGCAGGCGACCTTGCGAGCGCGCGGGCTGCCCCCTCCCCTTCCTCGCGACGGGCTTCCGGCTTGGATAAGCGCCACCCTCCCTCCGTCCCTCGACCAACAGCACCGGCAGTGGTCCCCGCAGCGTCCTTCTCTCTCCTTAAGCGGGGCCCGCAGCGTCCTTTACCGTGCGTGCCGTACCTCCGCGACAGGCACCAGACGAGAGCCCCAATGCAACTTTGTAGGTCCGGGTAGCGTCCCCGTTGCGGCACTTTCTTACGGCAAAGGCTTCGTGCAGGGCGCGGTTGGGTACCCACTGTAGGTAGTCTAACTGGAATAGTGCCTCAGCCTCGACACCTGTTACCTGTACCCACCATGGTATGCTCAATGGCAGAATGTTTTTTTTGACGTCATGGTGTCGTCGATAGCAAGACCATGGCGCTCCACATCGGACAGCGCCTCGGACAGCAGCGTGAGCATCGCGCACCACAGCAGCAGAGGTCGGCACACTGGAAGGGGAACGCTGGAGCAGGCTCGCTGTTCTTCCTCTGCTCTTCCTTTCCCCTCCCCCAAGTTGCTATGCTCCCATGGACGCGACCCCAGGCAGCAGCGCCACTGCGCCCATGCCTGTCCCTGTTTCCTTCACGGAACGTGGCTACTGGCGAGCAGACCAAGGTGGCGGCCGCACTGGACGCGGTCCGGATTCCTGGAGGACACGTTTGTAGGCTCGTGGACAGCCACAAACGCTATTCGGCGCACGCGTACTGGCGCGCGTGCGCCGCGTAGCTGGCCCCGTGGACAGCGGACTTTGGACACGTGGCCCAACCAGCACACCAACCCAACAAGCACAAAACCCTGGCCTAGCCTTTCGTGTACGGTGTTCGTCTACCTCGACGGCGGCGCCCATTGCCAACCAGAACCCGGCGCCCTTCGTCTACCTCGACGCCGCCGCGGTAGCTGACGCCCGGCGTCGCGGCGTGGATCCCCAAGATCTGAAGCGGCGCGTGCAGGGCATCCTCAAGTTCCTCTACATGTGCCTCCCCGCCGGAACGCTCGTGTCCGCCGGCGCCGCCCTGTCCGCCCTCCCCGCCGCAAGCCACGACGACGCCGAAGACCGCATCAGCGCCCTTCCCTTCTCGGTCCTCCGCAACATCGTCTCCTGCCTCCCCGCCATGGATGCCGCGCGCACCACCGCGCTCTCCCGCCGCTGGCGGCCCGTCTGGCGCGGCACGCCGCTCGCCTTCGCCGACGCGCACCTCCTCCCGGGGGTCCTCGGGGCCCGCAGAGACGCCGCGAGCGCTGACACGCCGGCCCTCGCCTATGCCTTCTCCCGCGCCATCGCCGACACCTTCTCCTGCGCCATCGCTGCGCACCCAGGCCCGTTCGGCGCCGTCCGCCTCGTCGGCGGCTACTACACGGACGCCGCGCGCCAGCGGCAGCTCGCGTACTGGGTCCAGACGTTCGTCGACAAGGGCGTCGAGGAGCTCATCCTCGTCAACCGCCCGTTGCCGCTCCACGTGCCTCTCCCCGCCGCGCTCCTCGGCGTCGGCACCCTCGCTCGCCTCTACCTCGGCCTCTGGAAATTCCCGGACACCTCCGCTCTCCGTCAGAGCGGCGCCGGCGCGGTGTTCCCGCACCTCTGCGAGCTCGTCCTCTGCTCGTTGGCAATAAAGAGCCGCGACCTGGACTTCCTACTCGCCAGGAGCCCCGTCCTGGAGAATTTTGGCATAGCGGGAATCAGGGAGAAGGCGATCAGCCTCCGCCTCGTCGGCCAGCATCTCCGGTGCGCGCAGGTCCTCATGTCAGCTGTGGACAGCGTCGCCATGGTGGACACCCCGAGCCTCGAAAGGCTCATCCTGTGGGAATGCAAGGCGTGCAACAGCCCTTGCATTAGGCTGAAGATTGGTAAAGCCCCCAAGCTGCAGATACTTGGATACTTGAGTCCTGGAATTCACATGCTGGAGATCCGGAATACCGTCATCAATGTAAATACAATTCTCAATTGTGTTGCAGTTTGTGTTGCAGTTTGTTTTATTGCCTTTGCATGCCTGACTATTGTATTAGTATATTTCGAGTTCAGAAGCATTCAAATCAACCACTGATGCCAATGTCTGAACATTCCTCTGCTGCTTGTGCTTTGGATGCATTCCAGGCTGGGATAAAGGTTACCCCAAGCACCATGGTTCCAGGCATCAAGATCTTGGGATTAAACGTGCGCTTCGGAGACCGCAATGATTCCAAGATGTTACCAACTTTCCTCAGATGCTTTCCCAATGTTGAGACACTGCATATTGTGGTACTAATGATGCATATTATTTCGGCTTGTTCAAGCTCATCGTACTTCTGCCACGATTACATAGTCCACCGCCTGTTAAACTACTTACTTATTTGTGCAATTTGCAGTTAAAAAAAACCAATGAAGTTGCTGGCAAGATCAACCTCAAGTTCTGGCAGGAGGCTGGTCCCATCGAAAGGATCCGATCCTCCATCAAGATCATGACTTTCCGTGAATTCCGTATGGAGAGAAGTGAGGCTGCCTTCCTCAAGTTCTTCTTCCAATGTGCCCACGTGCTGAAGAATGCTGTAATTGTGGGGTCCAATGGAAGTTTTACATCTCCTGAGCTTATTAACAAAGTGAAGACTCTGATTCCTGAAAATTGGCCTAGTAATTCCTGCCATGTGCTGGCCTATGAAAGTTCAGATCCAGGTGGTGCAGTCTTGAGTTTGCAAAAAGGATTTGATCTTTCTGTTAGCGATCCTCTGAAGTACCAGTGAAGTCAATGGTATCTACATAGAAGGCAATGTTCTTGAAGGGCCACACAATGCTGTAAAGTGGCGGTCTGTGAGAGTTTCTGAAGGTGGTAGCCATTGGAACTACGAACAAGGCTCTGATTTCTCTTTTGATAACCCTTTTGGGCTCTTCGGGTGTAATTCCTTTGGACTTAGTCAGTGGTCTGTTTAAGTATTCAGATGCAGGTATTGTTTGAGTTCCTTCGCTCTTTCCTTTAGAAGATTCAGCTAGTCTCTTACTAGCAATTCAAGATCATGAGCCTTAACGTTGAGATTAATATTAATATGATCCACGCAAATGACTAATGCTACATGAATAAATGCTGTTTTCTGGCTGTCATTCATGTCCTCTATTTCTGCCTAGTATTTTTTTGAAGGTCACGAGGGGGGGGGGGGGAGGCGTTCCCCACCTGAATTTTATATATATTTGGCCCCAAACGGCCTGATAGAAAGTTTTACACCCACTTTTACACAACATGGCATATCCACTGATAGAAAACAGAATCAACATCAATGCCCTAGCACAAGGGCAACGGAAGCATGACCAAAGATACATCGACGAAATTGTCTCGTGCCAAGTGACTTGATGATGCTGGTGAGATGCATAGATATCTCGTGTTTTTCTTACTTTGTTCCATGAAATGTTTGTTTCTTGCACAAATTGTCACGCCTGGTTAAGTATGCAAGTTTGAAAAGTCAATTATTATCTTATAGGCAGTTCTGGTTTGGCCTACTGTCAAACAAAATCCCTGATGTGACGAAACCCCTATAGGAACTTCAGAAGTTTGACATGCCTATATATTTCACAGTGCTTGCTTAATTTTTCTGGTAGTGGTTATAGTCCTATTGCAGTATCTACCTGCAGAGAAACATTCTATATTATTGACACGTGTTTTATGAAATTAGTAGTGGTAGCTTTTCAGTTTTATGAATTTTGTTGATCATTGCTAATTTTCTGTGGCAACACTAAGCATCTTATGCCACGTCTTTACCTACCCGCAGCCTGATATTGGATATTGTTCATCAAGTATCTGTATTTATGTCTGGTTGATACTGGAGCTAGCTTTTGGTTTACTAGCACTGCAATTCTTTCCATATGGAGATTTTGTTGCTTATAGGTTCTGCATCCTGAATGATAAAACAGTGACATATCACATCAATAATCATCAAAGCTTACTAAGACCTTCCAACTTAAATGAAATCTGTCATTGATTAATTGAGGAATGCATTTTGATGAATGTACAGCTCTTGCTTCATTTTTTTTGTAAGGACCAAGGAGTATTATGGTTTACTTGACTTTTAATAAGTGTACTTTGACCATTCATTTCTCTTATATTGATGTAACTTTCATAAATGTAAGGGCCCTTGTTTAGTTCCCTCCAAGGCCCCCTTTGTGCAAGTAGGCATCTATTTCTAGTTGGATCCTACACCTGTTGTCCTAATAGAGTTAGAAGTCCTAATAACACACCTCTCTTTAGTCCTAGTACATGTAGGATTTGAGTCGCCATACAACATGGATTAATTACAAATAATCCCAGATTTGTGTTGACCTCCTGCTCCAGTTCCTGTGAAGTTGCTTTCAAGTATAGCTTAGTCTAACCAGCTGGACAAGTCTAACCAGACAGTGTGAAATATTAATGTAGAGGTTGGCAGTGTGAACCATATATCTTGAACTGTATAGCTTAGTCGGACTAGATGGAGATTTTTAACACTTCATTTTTTTTTCCTTTTGGCTTTCTGTGGACTTCCTGATTTCTTATGCTATGAAATGAGTGTGCAGTTGTGCAGCTTTGGTTATAATTAATCATGCACAGGTACAGCAACTCAATAATTATCGGATATCCTTTGACAGCCTTTCTAGTTCTTCTAAAGTAAATTTTGCATGAACTTGTGCAATTTTGGTTGGTTAATCAGATGAGAGGCATCCCACACAATTTCCTCTGCATGTTGTTCCATCTGGCTGTTGTTGCCAGTGATTTGTGCCTCCAGTTTGATTATGTGCATATCTTGGTTGCCCGTGGACCCTGATCAAAGCTGGTCTGTAGTCTGCCATATGGCCTTTGAGGCTTCTTTTACATGACATCTAAATTGATGCAATACGCATGACGATTTGATTTTACTTGCACCCAAGTAGTATATTTGAGTGTGACATCCTTGGCAAACTGTATATGTCAAAATCCAAGCAATAGCTTGCACTAAGTTTCTTTGATTCTTGCATGCTCAGATTTTGTTCAGATTTTTGAAGCACAGATTTTGTTCATTTTGTTCTGTTTCTCTTGTTGCTCGGCTGTTCATCTGAGGCAGCAGTCACCATGTGCACGGTGCATTCTGGGTTCATGTGTTATATTTGCATTTTTGCATGCAGTGCGTGTTTCAGTTCAGCCTGCTGGATTGTACTCTAGATTGGCGCAATATCACTTCTATCCACGATTTCAGGTTACTACAATCTGAAACAAATGTATCCATAGTTAGCACCCCATCGATGCCTTGTGGCTCTATAATTATGCACTGATAGCAAAGCATTGAAGTTTAATTGATATAATTTTTCATGAAAAATCTTTGTCGGAACAGTCAATGTTGAATACATGGTATGGTCGATATCTTTGTGAATGCAAGGGAGTTCCTAGTGTCTTGTACGGTGGTTCCCTAAATGATTGTATTCTGAAGTCAAAATTTCGGTTAAAACATGTAGAAAATCAGCCCAAGCTTAAATATGATCTAAAATTCATTGATTTAGTCATAAAATGTAGATATTAAAAATTCTTTGATTGCCAATTTTTTGTGCTGTTTGATTCATTATCCAGGTGGCCATGGGTCTATCCAAACCTCATAGTGTATCACACTTTTATTTGGAGTCTGGTTAAGGGGTTTTAGCAATGATTGAAGCCTTTACTTCTACTATGGGCTACTATTACTTGTTAGTCAATGTGGCATAGTAAAAATGGAACCAAATCCACTTGGACAATGAACATAAATCACTCGCCAATATGATGCAGGACTGGGAAGCCGTGGAAGGTGTTAGGTCATTTGTTACTCTTCCCTGTCATTTCACACCCACCACTGTCTTTATGCACCGATGTCAACTGTTCATATCATATATATGCTAATATTGTATTGACATAGTTTCATGATGATTAATATATAGAGGTGTCCTGCCGAATTTTCTTTTCCGACCGGAATCATTTGTTACTCTTTCTCGTGATTTCACGACCCATCCTTATGCAATTTCATCAAACACAATTGCGCATGTCATATTTTTGTCACTACTACTTGTTGTGAGTGCCATCATATGATATTCCTCTGCCGAATAACCCAAAAGTAAAATCTAATGTAACGACCAAAGGGCATCCACCGTGCTAGTAAATAGTTTCAGTTTGCACTTTACCATTCCAATACAAAGATAAGAAAGTGTTTCTACTATGTTATATTGGGCATATAGAGTCCGTTTGGATAGGTGGCTCAGGGCCTATCCTAGCTATCATATTTATTGAAGTCTCTTAATGTTTGGCTCTACATGCACAGGCACTAAGCCGGGCTATACGAAGTCATAAAATGGAGAAGGCTAGCTGGAAATAGAACAACTTATTTTCATGAAGCCACTCTTACTTAAGGATCACTCCCTTGTCTATTCACCTCCATCGGCTCTCTTGAGCGCCAAAGGACACCACACGAGCTCTGCCAGTCCCAGATAAGCATGGCTGCCTTAAGGTGCGTGCATCTAGCTAGCCATCCCTCATGATCCACGGAGCCTCAATATGATCTCTTGCGGTCCCATGGACACGTTACGCTGCTCCCACTTAAGAAACACCGGTCGACCACCATCTACAACTGCATGAGGGTGACAACATGGACATGGAGGGCCACAACATGCTTCTCCAGCCATGGCACGATTGCAAATCCATTGTGCTCGCTCCTCCAGCGGGGTGACGTTCTAGTCTTTGGATTGATACTCACTAGAATGTGCGTGGTTTTCTCTCTTTCTCGGGTGTGTTTGAAAAGCCAAGACCGTAAGGAGCTTTTTAAAATCTTTATTTCAACTCATTGTATTTCTATTGAAAAGGTAATAATGGCTTCCTTTTAAAACAAATAAGTAGAACTTTTTTCTTTCAGAAAAAAACGAGTAGAACAGAGTTTTCTTTAGGGCTCGTTTGGATGCTCGGATACCCGCAGAGATCCCCGCCGGTCTGCCGATGGAGAAACGCGCCGTGATTTTGCTTCCTCGTCCAATTCCTGTACCCGTTTGGATACGGTGCAGGGCAAAGAAAAACGCGTGCCTTTTCAGTCCTTCCCCGTCGATCCCGGGGGTCAGAAAAACGTCTATCACCTCGTGTCTCTTTCGCGGCCGCCCTACGTACGTGCTGCTGGGACGCGGACGCCATCAGCTGATCTCCTGCGCCTCCTGGCGTGCACATATTGCACCGCGGGGAGTTTGGCTTGGCCTCTGCGGAGTTATGTCACCGGAATCTCCTGTGCAGGGTCGAAATCTCCTGTGGTGTTCAAATCCACGTGCATTTGGCCCCCCTATCATCCAAAGGAGCCCTTAGGGGAAACTGAGTAGGACTGACTGACTGATTAAAAAGAAGGGGGAGTTACTGACTTGCGGGCTTTGGATAGTTGGCCCAACCAGCATACCAACCCACCCGCTTCTCCACTCCACAACCAGAATCACCCGCTCCCCTCCGCCGCTCATACCACAAAATCCTTGCCGTGTCAAGTGCGGCGTGCCTTTCTCTCAGGAGGCGGCGCCCATGGCCAACCGGGATCCGGCGCAGTTCGTCCACTTCGACGCCGCCGCCGAAGCCAACGCGCGGCGCCGCGGCATGGATCCTCAGCAGCTGGAGCTTAGCGCGTCTGTCGTCCTCAAGGTGCTCTACATGTGCCTCCCCGACGCGCCCGCGTACGTCGGCGCCGCCCTGTCCGCTTTCCCTCCCGCCACCTCCCCCGACGACGCCGAGGACCACATCAGCGCCCTCCCCTTCTCGCTCCTCCACAACATCGTCTCCCGCCTCCCCGCCAAGGACGCCGCGCGCACCACCGCGCTCTCGCGTCGCTGGCGCCCCGTCTGGCGCTGCACGCCGCTCGCCTTCGCCGACGTGCAGCTCCTCCTCGGCGGCCCGTGCGCGCCGACACGCCGGCCCTCGCCGACACCTTCTCCGCGCCATCGCCGCGCACACCGGCCCCTTCCGCGCCGTCCACCTCGTCTGCGGCTAGTACGCGGACGCCGCGCGCCAGCGGCAGCTTGCGCGCTGGGTCCAGACGTTCGTCGCCAAGGGCGTCCAGGAGCTCGTCCTCGTCAACCGCCCGATGCCGCTCCACGCACCTCTCCCCGCCCCGCTCCTAAGCGTCGCCACCCTCACCCGCCTCTACCTCGGCCTCTGGAAATTCCCGGACACCTCCGCTCTCCGACAGAGTCAGAGTCGCGCTGGCGTGGTGTTCCCGCACCTCCGCGATCTCGTCCTCTGCTGGGTGGAGGTGGAGAGCCGCGACATGGACTTACTCCTAGCCGCGAGCCCCGTCCTGGAGAGCTTTGGCATTGTGGGAATCAGGGAGAAGGAGATGCGCCTCCGCTTTGTTGGCCAGCATCTCCGGTGCGCGCAGATCCTCATATCAACTGTAGACAGCGTCGCTGTGGTGGACGCCCCGAGCCTTGAGCGGCTCATCTTGTGGGAAGCCATATGGCGTGCAATAACTCTTGCATTAGGGTAAAGATTGGCAAAGTCCCCAAGCTGCAAGTACTTGGATACTTGAGTCCTGGAATTCACATGCTGGAGATCGGGAATACCGTCGTCAATGTAAGTACAATTCTCAATTGTGTGGCAGATTTTTTTTTATTGCCTTTGCATGTCTGGCTACTGTATTAGTATAATTCATGTCCAGAAGCATTTGACAAATCAGCCACTGATGCCAATGTCTGAACATAACGTTCCTCTGCTGCTTGTGATTCTGATGCATTTCAGGCTGGGATAAAGGTGACCCCAAGCACCATTGGTTCCAGGCATCAAGATCTTAGGGTTAGATGTGCGCTTCGGAGTTCATAATGATTCCAAGATGTTACCGACTTTCCTCAGATGCTTTCCCAACGTTGAGACGCTGCATATTGTGGTACTAATAATTCATATTACTTTGGCATGTTCATCATACTTGTGCCAAGATTGCATCATCTACCACCTGTTAAGCTACTCACTTATTTGTGCAATTTTCAGTCGAAAAAAAGCGACAAAGCCGCTGGCAAGATCAACGTCAAGTTCTGGAAGGAGGCCGGTCCCATTGAATGTGTCCGGTCCTCCATCAAGATGATGACTTTCCGTGAATTCGGAATGGAGCCAAGTGCGGTTGCCTTCCTCAAGTTCTTCTTCCATAGCGCCCACGTGTTGAAGAATGCTGTAATTGTGGGGTCCAATGGAAGTTTCACATCCCTTCCTGAGGTGATTAACAAAGTGAAGACTCTGATTCCTGAAACTGGACCTAGTAGTTCCTGCCATGTGCTGGTTATGAAAGTTCAGGTCCAGCCGGGAGTCCAATCTTGAGTTTGCAAAAAGGATTTGATTTTTCTGTTAGCGATCCTCTCATGGTATCTACATAGAAGGCAATGTTCTAGATTATTAGTGTGCTTTTTATGAAGCTTATGTTGGTCCTACTGCCACCTTTAGCTTTAATTGCTGAAGTTAATAGTACTAGGTTTCTTGCATGAGTACTGTTAGTCAGGTTGTTCGTGCTATGGACCATTTATGGCGTCTTCCTATTTCACTGGTTTAATTTGGCTACATGTTGCCTGAATTTGACGTTTATTTTCTTGAAATGTCCTTTTATATTTGGTGAACTAGAAACAGTCTGAGCTATTATTTGGCTTGTTATTTCTGATATTCTCTTTAGTATGTTAAATTTGTTATTAGCAGACCGTGCATATTGAATGACCATTCAGAGTTACTAACAGCTATATGAAATGGGTGATGGATAAGTATTGTGTTGACTGTGGGGCTGCTGCAGTACGCAGTACATGTTTCTCTGTGTGTCAAGGACAACATCTTTGACTATAGGACAGCAGTTAGTATCTACTTTTAGGACAACATTTAGGATAGCATTTAGGACAGCATCTAGGACATCTAGGACAGCATCTTAGTGTCAGTTTAGACTAGCATCTTGGTATATGCCTGGCTGCCTAGCAGCCCTATAAATATGTATCCCCAACCCTCAGGTTGGTATCGCATTGTGTGAGAAATAAACCCAGAAAATTGCCCCAAATCCGAGTTCTCCAAATGTGATCCTCTCGATGAGAGTAAGGATCCTGCTCACACCTAGAGCAAGGATCCAGAGACTGACAAGTGGTATTGGAGCCGTACTATCCTGTAGCCTGAGCATTTCCTGCGCAATCCCTTCTCCAGTCGAGCTCCCTGCCTCGCAACAGCCCCAGCAGCCAGCAGCAGCTGTTTTGGCAGCCTCTGCCCCTCGTGCAGTAGCGCGCCATGACCACAGGAGGGCAGTCTCAGCACTCGGCCGCTTCCAGCGCGCGGCGTCGGCAGGAGGCCGACCTCGTCGCGGCAGAGGAGCGCAGGCGAGCAGCGGCAGCAACCGCTGCAGCAGCAGCGAGGGCGTCGAGGCTGGCCCAAGCGGAGCTGGCAGCAGCCAGAGCAGAGGTGGAGGCAGCAGCAGCTGCGGATGCAGCGCGTGCAGCCGCAGAGGAGGTTGAGGACCTGCGCGGCAGTCACAGCAGCTCCATTTCTGCTGATGACAGCGCCGACCCGGACCTTGAGCAGCTGGAGAGGCAGGCAGGGGGAGGGCGAGCGGCGCAGTGGGCAGCTGCGCACGCCCACGAGCCTGGCGACCCTCCTGGAGGAGGCGCGCACGGCGACGGCGGCGCTCCGAGTGCAGGGAACCGCGACCCCAACCACGCGGCCCGCGAAGAGCGGGCACTGGAGGCCATACGTCTGCGGGAGGCTGCTGCGCGGCTGGACGCTGAACTGGACCGCGAGCAGGACTTCCCCGAGCGGGACGAGCGTGCTGCATGCCGAGCGTGCCCAGGGCGGCATCGCCGAGAAGCCCAAGCCGGCACAAGATGACGCCTGCCATAACTGTGGCCGTGCTGACCATTGGGCCAGGGACTGCAGACAGCCACGACGCGCCCAGGCCCACGTCGCGCAGGCAGAGGAGGAGCAACAAGCTCTGTTCATGGCACATGCGAGCACCGAGCTACCTCCAGCAGCACCGGCTGCAGCGGCTCCTCCACCTCGACGAGCCCAAGGCACATGCCCTCCTCAGCAGCGGGTCCGGCAGCGGCAGCAAGATCGATGGGTGGTGCCTCGACACCGGCGCCACCCACCACATGACAGGTCGGCGGGAGTTCTTCTCCGAGCTCGACTCCGACGTTCGAGGCTCTGTCAAGTTCGGGGACGCCTCCGCCGTGGAGATCAAGGGCGCCGGCTCCGTCATCTTCGTCGCCAAGAACGGCGAGCACCGGCTGCTCACCCGGCGTCTACTACATCCCCGCGCTGAGGAACTCCATCATCAGCTTGGGACAGCTGGATGAGAACGGCTCGCGCGTGGAGATCCAGGACGGCGTGCTTCTCATTTGGGATTCCCGTCACCGACTTCTCGCCAAGGTGAACAGGGGGAGCAACCGCCTCTATGTTCTTCACGTACAGGTGACGCAACCCTTTTGCCTTGCAGCTCGGCGAGACGATGAGGCCTGGCGGTGGCATGAGCGCTTTGGGCACCTTAATTTCGAGGCCCTGAAGCAGCTCGGCAACAAGGAGATGGTGCGGGGCATAGCCATGCGTCGATCACGTGGAGCAGTTCTGCGACACCTGCGTCCTCACCAAGCAGCGACGGCTGTCTTTTCCCCGCCAAGCAAGCTTCCGCGCCAAGGAGAAGCTGGAGCTCGTGCACGGCGATCTTTGTGGCCCCGTGACACCGGCTACACCTGGAGGACGACGCTACTTCCTCCTCCTCGTCGACGACGTGTCCCGCTACATGTGGGTTGTCCTCCTCGACACCAAGGGGGCAGCTGCGGACGCCATCAAGCACCACCAAGCTGTTGCAGAGGAGTGCGGCCGCAAGCTTCGGGTGCTGCGCATGGATAACGGCGGCGAGTTCACGACGGCTGAGTTCGCGACGTACTGCGCCGATGAAGGGATCAAGCGCCACTTCACCGCGCCGTACACCCCGCAGCAGAACGGCGTCGTCGAGCGCCGCAACCAGACAGTGGTCGCCACCGCCCGCGCCCTCCTCAAGCAGATAGGGATGCCGACGATCTACTGGGGGGAGGCGGTGATGACTGCTGTCCATCTCCTCAACCGCTCGCCCACCAAGGCGCTTGACGGCAAGACGCCGTACGAGGCATGGCACGGGCGAAACTCCGCGTCTTCGGCTGTCTGGCGTTCGCCAAGGAGCTCACTCACGTCGGCAAGCTCGACGACGACCGGAGCACTCCAGGAGTGTTCATCGGTTGCGCGGAGGGCGCCAAGGCCTACCGCATCCTCGACCTTGCGATACAGCGCGTCCGCATCTCCCGGGACGTCGTGTTCGACGAAGGGCGAGGCTGGACCTGGGACAAGGCGGTGGACGACGGACAAGGCGGCGATCGAGCAAAACCGCACTTGGGAGCTCGCTGACCTCCCTCGTGGTCACCGCGCGATCACCCTTAAGTGGGTGTTCAAGCTGAAGAGGGATGAAGCCGGTGCCATCGTCAAGCACAAGGCTCGCTTGGTGGCACGAGGCTTCGTGCAGCAGGAGGGGGTCGACTTCGACGACGCTTTCGCCCCCGTGGCACGGATGGAGTCCGTGCGACTCCTCATTGCGCTAGCTGCCAAGGAAGGCTGGCGTGTCCATCACATGGATGTCAAGTCGGCGTTCCTTAACGGCGACTTGAAGGAGGAGGTTTACGTACATCAGCCGCCGGGATTCGCAATTCCCGGCAAGGAGGGCAAGGTGCTTTGCCTGCGCAAGGCCCTCTACGGCTTGCGGCAGGCACCGAGGGCGTGGAATGCTAAGCTGGATTCCACGCTGAAGGGGATGGGCTTCAAGCAAAGCCCGCACGAGGCGGCCATCTACCGGCGGGGCAGTGGAGGAAAGGCCCTGCAGGTAGGAGTCTACGTCGACGATCTTGTGATCACCGGTACCAAGGAGGTGGAGATCGAGGCGTTTAAGGAGAAGATGAGGGTGACTTTCCAGATGAGCGACTTGGGCCCTCTCTCCTACCTGGGGATCGAGGTCCAGCAGGACAGCTCTGGCACCTCTCTTCGCCAGACTGCCTACGCCAAGCGCATTGTGGAGCTTGGCGGTCTCACCGGCTGCAACCCAGCCCACACTCCTATGGAGGAGAGGCTGAGGCTGAGCTGGGAAAGTACCGAGGAGGAGGTGGACGCGACGCAGTACCGGCGCATTGTGGGCAGCCTTCGCTACCTTGTCCATACGCGACCGGACTTGGCGTTCGCTGTCGGCTATGTCAGCCGGTTCATGCAGCGACCGACGACGGAGCACCAGCAGGCCTTGAAGAGGATCCTCCGCTACGTCGCGGGCACCTCCGACTACGGCTTGCACTACCCGAGGTGCCCCGGCGCGGCACATTTCATCGGGTACAGCGACAGCGATCACGCCGGCGACATCGACACGAGCAAGAGCACCAGTGGGACGTTGTTCTTCCTCGGCAAGTGTCCGATCAGCTGGCAGTCGGCCAAGCAGTGCGAGGCAGAGTACATCGCAGCCACTACCGCTTCTACTCAGGTTCTGTGGCTGGCTCGGCTGCTTGGCGATCTCCTTGGTAGAGACGCAGAGGCAGTGGAGCTCAGGGTGGACAGCAAGTTCGCCTTGGCCTTGGCAAAGAATCCAGTTTTCCATGAGCGCAGCAAGCACATCCGGGTGAGCTACCATTTCATCAGGAGCTGCCTGGAGGAAGGGAGTGTCCGGGCCAACTACATCAACACCCAAGACCAACTCGCCGACTTCCTGACCAAGTCCCTTGGGCGAGTCAAGTTCCAGGAACTTCGCGCCAGGATCGGAATGGCTCAGATACCTCACAAGGAGCCACACAAGACTTAGGGGGAGAGTGATGGATAAGTATTGTGTTGGCTGTGGGGCTGCTGCAGTACGCAGCACATGTTTCTCTGTGTGTCAAGGACAGCATCTTTGACTATAGGACAGCAGTTAGCATCTGCTTTTAGGACAACATCTAGGACAGCATCTAGGACATCTAGGACAGCATCTTAGTGTCAGCTTAGACTAGCATCTTAGACTAGCATCTTGGCATATGCCTGGCTGCCTAGCAGCCCTATAAATATGTATCCCCAACCCCTCAGGTTGGTATCGCATTGTGTGAGAAATAAACCCAGAAAATTGCCCCAACTCCGAGTTCTCCAAGTGTGATCCTCTCGATGAGAGTAAGGATCCTGCTCACACCTAGAGCAAGGATCCAGAGACTGACAATGGGCACATAAAACTCTGGAATTTCAGGTCCTGTCTGCGTGTTTGAAAGAGTTTGCATGGAACTTTGCAACATGTGTTTAGAGGCTGTGCTTTTTTTTTGTGCTGCAACATCTTTATGCTGTGCATACTTTGTTCAACAATGACCGGAACAGTTGCTAAATTAAGTGCAGTTCTTTGGTTGACAAAACTGTGCACTGTTTTTGTGAGCATCTTATATGACTTCTTTAGCTAACCTTGCCCTCACTCTCGTGATACTAGTGCAGATTATTTTATCAACATACAATCCTTGGTTTATACAAAATAGTATCAACACTTATATCTCCAAATTGTTTTACTGTGACAATATATTGCATAATTAATCTGATGATACTTATTGATATTATCATAAATGTTTGTATTCTTTTGTATAAAATTTGGTTAAACTTGAAATCGTTTGACTTTTTAGAAAGTGAGAATTGCATTTTTTTGGGGACGGATAGAGTATTTTGCTACTACCTCAGCAGTTTCCTTGAGCTACCTTTTTATCCCATCAATGTTGCTGTAACGTTTTGTTGCTGGCAGCTTTGTACAGTATGTTTCTGTTTTCTTCTGGTTCTACTTTCAGTCATGAATACTATGCAACAATGTAGTTGTGGAACTTTGATAAACCTGGGGTGTAAAGGTTTCTGCTTGAAGTGTAAGATATATGAACTGAGTTTAATACCAAGCCTTGTCAGCTGTTTGCCATGTCTTTCCTTCTTGCATATTTGAGAGAGCTTGGATGAACCTATACCATATAGAATTGTAGATTAGTCAGGTTGACAAGAATTGGCTACTGTTTGGATGCTTTTTTATATTTATGTCACAACATACTAAACTACTAATATTGTGCATGCTAGATTAATGCATTTCAAGGCATGCACTCTTTTGGGACACAGTGCATGCCTGGGGCTGGGGGTAGCTGGGTAGCACATTAGCTTAATGCTGCATTGTATAAATACAGTTCCTGGCATTAGGCCTTGAGGGTGGTACTGTCTACTACATGCTTACAACAGTGGTGGTGTGGAGCTAGTTAGTGTCATTTGGAGGTCTTTTTAGCCTCTCTCTGATGCTACAACCTAGTTTGTTCTTTGAAGCTATATTTGTTGATCAAAATTTCCACCTGCCAGATGTGGAAACATTTGCAATCTGGGATTACAACAAAATTTAGACATATATTTCTGAGTTGAAACCAAAACTAAGGGCATTGCTAGGTGATCAAAATTTAGATATATTTGTTCTTTGATTTGAAGCTATATCTGTTGATCGAAATTGACATTTATTTTCTTGAAATATCTGAAAACTAGAATATGTTCTGAGCTATTATTTGGCTTGTTTTATCTGATATTCTCTACGGTATGCGGAATTTGTTACCTGAATGACCATGCAAAGGTACAGACAGCCATATGAAATGCTTGAATGATCAATATAAGCATGTGTTTTGTCGAATATATTACGTAAACTGCATATGAAGCGTGGAATTTCTGGTATTGTCTCCATGTTTGAAAGATTTTGCTTGGAACTTTGCAACATAGACTGTTGATGGCTGACACCTATTGTTTAGGTGCTGGCAGTTTTGTTTTTGTACTGCAAGCCTGCAACATTTTTATACTGTGCATGCTTTGTTCAATATTTCAATAATGACCTTAGTTCCTAAACTAACTGCAGTTCTTTAGTTGAGAAAACCGTGGACTCTCTGGTACTGTATTGTATGACTTCTTTAGCTAGCCATGGCCTCACTTTGGTGACACTATTGTAGATTATTTTCTCAACATATCTTTTGAAACTTGGAGGTGTAATCTGAGCTACTTTGTTACTGCTGCAGCAGTTTCTTTGAGCTACCTTTTGTCCAATCAATCTTGCTGTAACATTTTGTTGCTGGCAGCTTTGTACGGTATGTTTCTGATTTCTTCTGGTACTACGTCCAACCATGAATACATGACCTTTTGGACAAAGCAGTAGCAACAACAACAACATAGCTTTTTGTACCAAGCAAGTTGGGGTAGGCTAGAGATAAAATCCAAAAGAGGCATGAAAACAAAGAACACATAAATGGTACAAGAAAAAAGATTACGGTTCAGGTACGTTAATTGCTAGTCTCTAAGCGCTCCTATCCATAGCTAAATCCTTAGGGATATTCTACTCCTTAAGGTCTCTTTTAATCGACTCGTTTCAAGTCAGTTTAGGTCGACCTCTACTGCTCTTTACATTATCGACCCGCTTTAGAGCCCCACTACGCACCGGCGCCTCAGGAGGCCTTCGTTGGACATGGCCAAACCATCTCAACCGGTGTTGAATTAATTTTTTCACAATTGGAGCCACCCCAACCCTATCTTGAATATCGTCGTTCCGGACTCTATCCCTCCTTGTGTGCCCACAACACCATCGTAACATACGCATCTCTGCTACACTCAATTGCTGGATATGTCGTCTTTTTATAGGCCAACATTCAGCACCGTATAACATCGCCGGACGAATCGTTGTCCTATAAAACTTACCTTTTAACTTATGAGACACCCTTCTGTCACAGAGGACGCCTGAAGCTTGACGCCATTTCAACCAACCGGCTAAAATTCTATGCCTAACATCTTCATCAATGTCACCATCTTTTTATAGCATCGATCCTAAATACCGAAAAGTATCCTTCTTGGCCACCACTTTCCCATCGAGGCTAACGTCTCCCTTCACATTCCTAGTCGCGCTGAAATCGTACCTCATGTACTCGGTCTTGGTCCTACTAAGTCTAAACCCTTTCGACTCTAACGTGTGCCTCCATAGTTCTAACTTCCTATTAACCCCTGCCCTAGTCTCATCCACTAGCACCACATCATCAGCAAAGAGCATACATCAAGGGATATCACCTTGTATGTCCCTTGTGACCTCATCCATCACCAAAGAAAATAAATAAGGGCTCAATGCTGATCCTTGATGTAGTCCTATTTTAATTGGAAAGTCACTGGTGTCGCCATCACATGTTCGGACACACGTCATCACATCCCTGTACATATCCTTGATGCGGGTGATGTACTTAGTTGGGACTTTGTGCTTTTCCAAGGCCCACCACATGACATTTCTCGATACTTTGTCATATGCCTTCTCGAGGTCAATAAAGACCATGTGCAAGTCCTTCTGTTTCCTATATCTCTCCATCAACTATCGTAATAAGAAAATTGCCTCCATGGTCGACCTACCAGGCATAAACCTAAATTGGTTTTGGGTCACACTTGTCACTCTTCTTAGGCGATACTCGATAACCCTCTCCCAGAGCTTCATCGTATGGCTCATCAACTTAATCCCATGGTAATTAGCTCATCAACTTAATCCCATGGTAATTAGTACAACTTTGAACATCTCCCTTGTTCTTGAAGATCGGTACTAATATACTTCTCCTCCATTCTTCAGGCATCTTGTTTGACCGAAAAATGAGGTTAAAAAGCTTAGTTAACCATACTATCGCTCTGGCACCTAGGCATCTCCACACCTCAATGGGGATACCGTCAAGGCCCATCGCTTTACCTCCCTTCATCCTCTTCAAAGCCTTCCCGATCTCTGCCTCCTGAAATCTCCTCACGAAACGTCTGTTGGTAT
Organism: Bothriochloa decipiens; assembly: GCA_023333625.1. NCBI lineage: Eukaryota > Viridiplantae > Streptophyta > Magnoliopsida > Poales > Poaceae > Bothriochloa > Bothriochloa decipiens. The sequence continues at coordinate 40,465,488 of CM041642.1, read as the reverse complement.
CATCAAATGAGTCATCGAACTCCAATGTAGGACCCTCATTCTCCCATTAAACAACTTGTCAAAGTACTCTCTCCACCTGTCCTTGATCTCCTCATCCCTCACCAAAAGTCGATCCGTCCCATCCTTGATGCATTTGATTTGGTTAATGTCCCTCGTCTTCCTTTCGCGGATCCTAGCCATCCTATAAATGTCCTTCTCCCTTCCTTCATGCCTAGCCGCTGATAAAGGTCATCATACGCCTGACCTTTTGCTACAATCACCGCTCGTTTTGCAGACCTCTTCGCTATTTTATAGCCCTCAATGTTGGCTGCACTCTTGTCATGATGGAGGCGCTTGAACCACTCCTTCTTCTCCCTAATATCCCTTTGCACCTCGTCATTCCACCACCAGGTGTCTTTCGCTTCCCGTTTGCCTCCCCTACTCACTCCAAACACATCCGAAGCCACCTTCTGAATACATGTTGTCATCTTTAGCCACATGTCATCTGCATCTTCTCCTTCTTCCCACGGCCCCTCATCTAGCATCCTCTCCTTAAATGTTTGCGCTGCTTCCCCCTAAGCTTCCATCATTTAGTTCTCGCAATCTTGGCCCGATTGTCTCGGTGGACACGTACCCGAAAGCGAAAACCCGCCACCACATGCTTGTGTTGAGGGACAACACACTCCCCAAGTAACACCTTACAATCTAAGCAAACACGTCTATCCCCCCTCCTTGCAAGGATAAAGTCGATCTGGCTCAGGTGTTGTCCGCTATGAAAGGTCACTAGATGGGATTCTCTCTTCTTAAAGACGGTGTTCGCTATCAACAAATCGTAGGCCAACGCGAAGTTCAAAACATCCTCCCCCTCTTGATTTCTACTACTATACCTGAAACCCCCATGCACCCGCTCGAAACCTACATTAGTCGCACCCACATGGCCGTTGAGGTCTCCTCCTATGAAGAGTTTCTCGCTGATAGGCACAGTACTAACCATGCTATCGAGATCTTCCTAAAACTTCCTCTTGGTGCTCTTGCAAAGACCTACCTGTGGGGCATAGGCACTGATCACATTCAGAGCCAAATCTCCAACTACCAACCGGACTAGGATAATCCGGTCGCCTTGCCTCCGCACCTCAACTATTCCATCCTTAAGGCTCCTATCGATCAAGATGCCTACACCATTCCTACCCGATGTTGTCCCCGTGTACCAAAGTTTGTAGCCAGTATCCTCCACCTCCTTCGCCTTCTGGCCCTTCCATTTAGTCTTCTGAATGAATAGAATCTTTACACGTCTCCTAATTGCTGTATCGACTAACTCTCTTAACTTACCCGTTAGGGACCCTACATTCCAGCTACCTAGACGAATCCTAGTTGGCTTGGCTAGCTTCCTTACCCTTCGCACCCGTCGAGGGAAGTGCAAAGACCCTTGCTCATTTTTCACTACACCCGGGCGCAGATGTAGCGCGTCACAAAGGTTGCGATGACCCGACCCTTGCTCATTTATCATCGTACCCGGATCACGATACGACGCGCCACTAAGGGGATGATGACCCGGCCCTTGCCCATTTGACACTACACCCGGGTTCCGATGTAGAGCGTCGCTAAGAGGGTTACGCCCCAACGAATCTCTTGTGGGTTTCATATCCATGAAAGTGGCTGGTTTTGAAATGTTGGCTAGCCGAACCTAATACATCCTCCTTCTTTATCCGGGCTTGGGACCGGCTATGTTGAAACGACTCAAGAAAGTCTTCCAATCAACACAGGCTGAGTTAAATTATACTTGTTTTCGCCCAGACTCGAACCGGAGACCTTCAGTGTGTTAGACTGACATGATAACCGGAGACCTTTTGGACAAAGCAAGCAAACAAAAAGCTTAAAACTAGCTTGTTTTTGTTTGTCCAAAAAGGTTGTAGTTCATGGCTAGAGATAGTACTATGCAACGATGTACATGTGAACTTTGATTAACTTGGGGCGCCTTGTGGTGAGGTTTGAGCTTCAATTGCAAGATACTGTATATGAACTAACTTAGAGTTCAGTACCAGGTATTGTCATTTGTATTTGTCTGTCAGGTGTTTTCTTCTCTGCATATTTAAGAGAGCTTTGTATGAAGCTATGCCAATGGTTGGCAAAAATCTGCTGCTGGTTGCATGGGTTTTACATTTATGTCACAACATGCTAAACTATTAATTAGGCATATTGTACATACTGCATTTCAAAGAGTGCACTCGTTTAGGAGACAGTGCATACTTGATCCTGGGGCTGGAGGGGAGCACATTAGCTCAATACTGCAAAATACAGTTCCTGGCAGTTGACAACAGTGGACCATGCATACTGTCTGTTCAAGTTTACTAGAGTGGACAGTGGTGGCGTGGTGCTTAATGTCATATGTAGGTATAGCCTATTTTGGATGATTCTTTGAAGCTATATCTAGTGGTCATATACGCACATGTATGTTCATCTTTGGATTACAAAATTGTGGAAACCTATATATGTTCTTGATTGAAGTTCAAACAGGTTCTCTCCCTAGGTGCCAGAGTGCAGACCAGAGCAGAGTTACATTCTGGCAAGAGGTGGTTGCGTTGGCTTCTGGTGCTGGTATGTGCTAGTGCAACCGCAGTTCTTGGGGAAACTTGATCTTGTGGAAGCACATTAGCTTAGTGCTGTGTAAATGCTTCCTTAGGTCAGGACACAGTGGAGTATATTATATTTCTATATTACTAGTATTGGTACTATCCATTACCAGTGTCACGTGGAGGTCAGATTGTTGTTTGGAGCTATATTATATATCTGTGGACCAAAATTTCCACCAGTCATATATGTGCAAGCACTAGAGTGGGGCCCCGCGCGCAGGAGAAGAGGAGGAAAAAAAAACCATATGTACAGTAATCAGACCCGTTGGGGAACAGTAACTTTTATATTGAACAGTAATAAACCCATTTAGGAACAGTGTACTTGGTACGGAACGGTGCTAAACCCGTTAAGGAACCGTCTAACCTGTTATTAAACAGTACCAAACCCGTTAGGGAATAGTATGTCTCGTTATGGAACAGTGTAGAATCCGTTAATGAACAGTATACCCGGTTCTATTGATGACCAGTGTGTTTGAGTCTTGCATGGCCACACGTTACTGTTTATCTACGATGTTTTTCAGCCTAAACAGTGTGTTTGAGTCTTGCATGTCCGCCCGTTACTGTTTATCTATAATGTTTTTTCACCGGGAACAAAGAAAAAATATAGATTTGCAATCGGGGAGTACAACAAATTAAATTTTAAACATAAATTTAATCGTCTAGAGCACGCCACATGGTTTCACACAAAGTAAAAAAATAGCGTGTGACACTAGAATCATATATTTAAATTCACTGGAATATATATTATGTAGTATATTTGAGACGCGGTGACTGTGAACATATATATAGAGGTTCACATTCTTTGATCAACTATTATATAGGAGTACAATATATGCTTCCAGTTGCTGTCAGCTCATCCCCAACAGATTCCTCTAGTGAATATATGATGTCCTTTTCAGCTCGCCGCGGAAGCTAATCCACAAGCATGTCCTTGTTACCAGACTTTTGGTTCGTTCCATGCTCGCACGGCACGCAGCAATCTCTCTAATTTATTATTTTATTACATCTGTTAAGAATCTTGGCACAGTTCACAAACTCGATCGGTCACCTATAAGTACACCATGCATATGCATGCGTCTCACTCCCAGCACTACACATACAGTCTCAATCAAAACGAAATCCAGCAGCAGCGCCTACCGTAGAACGCCTGCCATGGCTTCTCACAACACGTCGGCTTTCCTCCTCGCCGTCGTCGTCGCCTGCGCCTGCGCTCTCAGCGGTGCTCTGGCGGCGCGCGACCTTGGCGACCAGGCCATGGTGGCGAGGCACGAGGCGTGGATGGCCAAGTACGGCCGCGTCTACAGCGACGCGGGGGAGAAGGCGCGGCGGTTCGAGGTGTTCAAGGCCAACGTCGCCTTCATCGAGTCCGTGAACGCCGCGAACACCAAGTTCTGGCTGGAGGCCAACCAGTTCGCCGACCTCACCGAGGCTGAGTTCAGGGCCACCTGGACCGGCTACCGACCCAGGAAGGCAGCGGCGAGCAGCCGGAAGGTGACGACGTTCAGGTACGCCAACGTCAGCCTGGACGACGTCCCGGCGTCCACGGACTGGAGGGCCAAAGGCGCCGTGACGCCCATCAAGAACCAAGGCGAGTGCGGGTGCTGCTGGGCGTTCTCGGCGGTGGCGTCCATGGAGGGCGCCGTGAAGCTGAGCACGGGGAAGCTCGTCTCGCTCTCGGAGCAGGAGCTCGTCGACTGCGACGTGAACGGCATGGACCAGGGCTGCGAGGGCGGTGAGATGGACGACGCCTTCGAGTTCATCGTTGACAACGGCGGGCTCACGACGGAGACCAAGTACCCGTACACCGGTTCCGACGGCACCTGCAACTCCAACGAGGCGTCCAACGACGCCGCGTCCATCACGGGGTACGAGGACGTGCCTTCCAACGATGAGACCTCCCTGCTCAAGGCCGTGGCAAACCAGCCCGTGTCGGTCGCTGTCGACGGCGGGGACAACCTCTTTAGGTTCTACAAGGGCGGCGTCCTCTCCGGCGCCTGTGGAACGGAGCTCGACCACGGCATCGCCGCCGTCGGGTATGGCGTTGCCAGCGACGGCACCAAGTTCTGGCTGATGAAGAACTCGTGGGGCACGTCGTGGGGCGAGGCAGGGTACATCCGGATGGAGAGGGACATCGCCGACGAGGAAGGTCTGTGCGGCCTCGCCATGCAGCCTTCCTACCCGACAGCCTAGACGCGTTGATACACGGTGATTATACAAAGCACCCAAACTGTGAGCTAGCAGCTTTGTCGTTAAAAGTTCACATATCTCTACTATTTGAACCACAATCTCCTACATGTATGTACAAGGTTTAAATTTGTGTATAGGTTGTTTGAGATGAATAATAAATTTAATATATAAGGAAGTATGCAATTAAGATTACTGTGTGTGACCTCGATCGATCGAGATGAAGCTTCACCTGCACTGCACATAATTCTAGCATATATGTGCGTCCTACCTGTTAAAGTTTTATATATATAGTCCAAAGAATTGCCGGTCAAAATCGACATAGTTATTATTTGAATTTCCTGTCACACGGAGTCGGTGGGATTCACGGCCATCGAAGAATCCCACACTAAGCATAGTTCAAACCTCACCATGCTGCAGTGCTAACGCATTCCTCCACTAAACACTCTGGCCATTGGACACTTGTGACCATTTCAGATATTTGTCCTCCCTATTTTATGCTTATTTGGTTTAGGAATAAGTATTTGGAACCATAAATGAATTTAGATAAAAAAGTTATTATCAACAATAAAGTTTTATAGTATTTTGATATCTAAAACGTTGGTTTTGAGCATTTCTCCATTCAAGGTAGTTTATGAAGAATTTCCAAATGTCAGGAAATTCAAACGTAATTTTTCTTTGGATCGATGATTTTAATTTAAAAAGTTCTCAACTACAAAGTTGCATATCTTTTTGAGATATGTATAAGTTCTGTTTTGGCCGTTTCTCCATTCGAGGTTGCTTAAAAATTTATATTTTAAATGTGAGAATTCAAACATAATTCGTTGGATAGATGATCTCAAATAAAAGGGTTGTCAAATGGAAAAAATTGTCTGCCATATGCTGGCCATTAATGAAACCTTTTGGACAAACGAAAGACATATTTCCTAAACTATAGGACAATACTCATTTACAATTGGTGTACAGAGCAAAACGAAATCGATACACTATTTACCACCAAATAAAAGAAAATACAGAAATCAATGACTAATGCAGGATAGGCTGATCAATATACAACCAACAAAACTTAGAGACTCAATTGTCGGTAACTGAATTTGTCAATTTTAAGTGGTAACAATACTACTCCAAATTATTTATCAACATACAACCAAAAAACTTAGTGAGACACAACTACAGATCCATAGATCACTGAGGGGTATAAATCTGTCATTACTGAATTGGACCGTGTTGGAACTATATGATCTCTGGCTTTGGGAATGATTGCTTTATTCCATTCGTGAACAAGGTCAGGATCTTTGCCAAGTTGCACAATAGACGTTTCAATCTCTCTTGCACTCTAGATCTCTCTCGGTTGCAAACTACAGCCGGCTACTACTCTCAGTGGGCTTCATCTTGGCAAAGCTCCTGGTCTCGTCAGGATGGCTTGCATCATATGCCTTCCAAGGGGCTTCGCCTGAAGCTCCGAGCGTCACCTAAAAGACATGACAAAGGCATGGAAACAAGGAAAGCCACACCACCTAATTCACAAAGCCGACCCTAACATAACCCATCGAATGAAAAAGGTCAGATTATCTTGAAACATAAATTGATTATAATATAAAGTAACCCAATTTGCTTGAAACTATTACAATTTGGTGAGTTCTCCTCCCAACAAGGAAAAACTGCAAAATAACCTATAATAAAGCACAAAAATCGAATAATCTAGAAGCAAATTTCATGTTGTTACTACAAGCTAATTCTAGCCGCTCATGTTCTTCCTGCTAACGACTGTCTCAAGCATAGACTTGACATTCTCAAGCTTCATCGGTTTAGGAAAAAACACATCAGCACCAGCTTGCATGAATGCCTCCCGGCCACTGAGATCTGCTGAGACCCCAACGATCTTCACTTCAGTGGCTCCCAGGGCACGGATCTTAGCCACAGCCTGCAAAAATGACCGACCAAGAAATTAAATATTTGTTACTTATTATGATTCTTACTTTTATGATGCTAAACTTTACACTATATTAGTAGGACAATCAAAAGTCTACCATACAAAGTTACTGAATTGGTTCCTAGCTTCATACGCTACATGTTTTTTGTTATATTTTAATGAATACCCGCCAAGAAATGAAATTTTTGTCGCTTATTGTGAGTCTTAATTTTTAGTTGAAATGCTAGAAGATTTTTTTTCCGTGACGCTACAAATGTGTGAATGTTCATAAAAAAAATTAACAGGAGTAAATCTACTATTATTATCCAATTGAAATATATACCTTAGGGCCCGACATTATGGGCATATCCTTGTCTGAGAAAACAATGTCGAATGTGTTCCCTTCAAGGAAAAGGTCAACAGCTTCTTTCCCGTTCTTAACAGCAGTAGCCTCACAGTTAAGTTTGTGCAACATATGCATGAGAATCACACAATCAGCTTTGGTGTCCTCCACAACTAATGCCCTTGGGGCAGACCCTTGGTTCCTGGATGCCATGAAGATGCTACAAACAAAAATAATGAAAACAATTTCAATAGTATTCCTTACTTCTTGATACTATGAATAAGATTAAGAAAAATCATAACGTTTTCTACTCGATTATAGCATCGTACAACATATATTATTTCCAAATCACAGTATGATCATATCATGTATTAACGATAACATGTTTATGTTTTACAGTAGATTAGAATGAATGACATATACATAGATTATTATAGTAGTTCTAGATTAGAATGAATGACATATATGTAGATTATTAAGAGCGCTCCAACTCTGGCTCCTCCTTGAACAAGAAGCGGATGAAACCATTACTTTTAGGTTCACCAGCTCCTCCACGCGTTGCATCAAGGAACCAGGGCTATTTTGAGCCGTGCCATACAAGGCTTAATACTACAATATACTACCACTATGACCTAGATGAACTGTATATATTCTAGAGAAAATATAAAAACAAAGAGAAGTTCCAACCTTGACTTGAGATGATGATGATGCTCACGCGTATCTTTCTTTCTTGGTACTCAGCTGCCTCTTTGTGTGCTTCGTATATCGTAGTCGCAAGCCCATTTTATAGGCGAAGCCAAGGGTAAATATTTGCTTGCCCAAATCTGAAAGATTTTTCTTGTAATTGCTTGAAATTAAATTTGAATTGGAAATTTGATACGCCAGATTAATTCACTCCGCATTCCGAATCAAAATGTAAGATCTCATGCTCCTTGGGTACTGACACATGTGTATATGGCATGTAGCTATTGATGCATAAATTCGTAAGCCAGGTCGGCTGATATGCTCCTAACCGTTGGATTTGGAAATGACCATGGCGATAAGCACGCTATTGCTAAACGTTGAGAGGGCAAAGGATATCTCGAAACAAAAAAAAGGTATGGTGATTACATGCTTCTGACATTCATTCCTTTACCGATTTTGTTCCATATTTTCAATTATTGCATTGTAATTACATGGTTGTTGCCACTTCGGTCAATGTATCACGTCTCATTATTTTTGCCTTTTCTATTGGATTAGTGTGTGAAAAACAAGGAGAGTTGTGGAAAGTTTATGTTATGATCGATGATGAACGTAATGCACATCTTGATGTATGGCATGCCTATTATTTTGTCATTAATGGAATATACTTACTTGGGCCCATACATGTGTAATCCTATTTGTTTTTGTGCTCATGTGCTATCCATATTTGTTTCACACTTGTGCTGAAGGATTTTCAACGTTACTGAATTCAGCAGAAGAAGAGGAGCGCCTGGAGGGGGTGACTATTTGTGAGGGTGCACTGAGTATTACACATTTGTTGTTTGCTGATGATTCACTACTTCTCTAGAAAGTCAATGAGAAGAGTGCAAATCATCTTCAAAATGTGCTACAATCATATGAAGAATGCTTCTGGCAGACTATTAAGAAGGAAAATTCATTTGTGCTTTTTAATAAGAACTGTGGTGATAATGGCAAAGATATGTTACTTGAGGCTTTGGGAGTGTCACATGAGGCGAGAAGTGATGGGGGCGATCGAACGCAAAAATGTTCACCTATTCGAAAGATAGGATGTAGAAAAGCATTCAGGGGGGATACTTTTATTTGGATGTATACATTTTTTTGGAGCAAAAATGTTTCAATTCTTGCACCGTGCCTTGTAGGATTAGAAAACGTCACAAAAGTCAGAAATCTAGAAACCATTCAAAAAACTCTTGGTTGAAAGGGCCTAGTGAGCTTCATACGTTTGATGGAAATGCCTTTCACAAACCATGGGTCCCAAACCATGTCTGTGTATTTGATTGATGTCAAAAAATCTATGACATTAGCTCTTAACATTGCAAATGTTTATGTCATTCTTTTTTGTTATGATTCTTGCACCATGCCGCGTAGGATTAGAAAATGTCACAAATGTTGATGTTGGCAGAGCAGGTCACAAAAATATCATAAAACTTCATCTATACGAGAATCAATACAATGAAAAATACACTACTCACATTCATTTCTGGAATATATTCACTCTATCAAAAAATACAATTCTCGTTTTTCGAGACTTAAAAAAAATTATAGTTTGAGCAATATTATATAACAAAAATATCAACATTGATGATATAAAAATAATAACATTAAATTAGTTATTGAATATATCTTTATAATGAATTCATTTGGAGGTATAAGTGCTAATAACATAATATTTACTATAAACTTGATTAAATTTGATAAAATTTGACTGGCACAGGTTCCATAATCGTGTTCCCTCGTGAATGGGGGGATTATGTCATTTGCTTCGAGCACGTCGCGTGGTTTCACTCAAATTAAATGGCAGCGTGATACTAGTAGAATTATATATTTATTACTCACGTGTCCTTAAATTTGTTATGTACTATAGTATTTTTGAGACGCCGCGAATATGAACAGAGTGGTTTACATTCTTTGATCAACTAATAATATATATATGGCTCCAGTTCTGTCAGCTCTTCCCCGAAGACTGGTTAATCTCATCCCGGCCAGTGCTGTTTAAATTTAATAGACAGATTCCTCCATCAGTGAATGTATACTGTCCTTTTCAGCTCGCCCCCGAAGCTAATTCAAATGCATGTCCTTGTTTACCAGACTTTTGGTTCGTTCCATGCTCGCACGGCACGCACCAATAATCCCTATGATTATTCTACAGCTGCTAAGAATGGCACGCTTCACAAACTCGATCGGTCACCTGGCTATAAATACACCATGCATATGCATACATGTCAATTAATCCCAGCACCACATTCATACAGCCTCATTCAAAACGTACGAAATCCAGTTCAGCCTACAACGCCAGCCATCATGGCTTCTCACAACTCGTCGGCTTTCCTCCTCGCCATCGTCGTCGCCTGTGCCTGCGCTCTCAGCGGTGCTCTGGCGGCGCGCGATCTTGGCGACCAGGCCATGGTGGCGAGGCATGAGGTGTGGATGGCCAAGTACGGCCGCGTCTACAGCGACGCGGCGGAGAAGGCGCGGCGGCTGGAGGTGTTCAAGGCCAACGTCGCCTTCATCGAGTCCATGAACGCCGCGAACCACAAGTTCTGGCTGGAGGCCAACCAGTTGGCCGACCTCACCGAGGCTGAGTTCAGGGCCACCCGGACCGGCTACAGGCCCAGGCCGGCGGCGGCGGCGAGCAGCCGGAAGTCGACGACGTTCAGGTACGCCAACGTCAGCCTGGACGACGTCTTGGCGTCCATGGACTAGAGGGCCAAAGGCGCCGTGACGCCCATCAAGAACCAAGGCGAGTGCGGGTGCTGCTGGGCGTTCTCGGCGGTGGCGTCCATGGAGGGCGCCGTGAAGCTGAGCACGGGGAAGCTCGTCTCGCTCTCGGAGCAGGAGCTCGTCGACTGCGACGTGAACGGCATGGACCAGGGCTGCGAGGGCGGCGAGATGGACGACGCCTTCGAGTTCATCATCGACAACGGCGGGCTCACGACGGAGACCAAGTACCCGTACACCGGTTCCGACGGCACCTGCAACTCCAACGAGGCCTCCAACGACGCCGCGTCCATCACGGGGTACGAGGACGTGCCTTCCAACGATGAGACCTCTCTGCTCAAGGCTGTTGGAAACCGAACGGCGGTTTACACCGACGGTGAGTGAACTGGAACAAGAAAACACGACGCGAGAACACTTGGACACAAGAATTTGGTGCTGCCAAGGGCGCAGCGTTTTCTGTGATTGTATTGCTATTTATTGAATTACAAAGCCGTGAGATGCAAGCCACGGTGCCCACGATTGCGCAAAGTGCGCACGTCCATCCCTATGCGCCGCAACAGCCGGCCATGGCTTGCATGCTCGAGTTCATGCCGAGCGATTCTCGTCCATGACTTTCTACGCACACGGAAACCACATCCCGGTCCTCGTGTGCATGCATTTGCTAAAAATAAACATGCTGTGCTGATAGTTACGCTAGGATTACTAACAAACTCTCCTCCTAATCCTAGTGTATGCCCTGTACATCTGCCACACCAATTCTGGAGCGCATCTCACAGAAGTGTTCACGTCCCAGAGCTTTGGTGAGGATGTCCGCCAGCTGCTCCGTTGTGCCAATGGACTGGAGCCTTACCCTGTCCTCCTCAGCGCATTCACGAATGAAATGGTAACGGATGTCGATATGCTTACTGCGATCATGAAAGACAGGATTTTTGCTGAGTGCGATGGCAGACTCGTTGTCGATCTTCAAGGTGACTGTGCTGGCCTCCTCACCCTTGAGTTCAGCAAGTAGCCGCGCCAGCCAGATTCCCTGGCAAGCTCCTGTCGTCGCTGCGATGTACTCGGCTTCGCACGAAGACAGTGCCACAATTTTCTGTTTTTGTGACTGCCAGGTGACAGTGTTGTCGCCTAGAAAGAAGAGGATGCCTGAGGTGCTCTTGCGCGTGTCAATGTCCCCAGCCAAGTCACTGTCGCTGTATCCGACAAGCTGGGGATCCTTCTTCCTCTTGTAGTGGCAGCCAAAATGCAGGGTACCAGCGACATAGTGCAGTACTCGCTTCATGGCCGCCAGATGCTCAGTGGTTGGGTTCTCCATGAACCGGCTGATGAAGCCCACTGAATACGCCAACTCGGGTCTTGTGTTCACCAAATACCGTAGGGAGCCCACCACACTGCGATACATGGTAGGATTAATGCCTGGAGCCGAGCTCACCTTGCTGAGTTTTAGGCGAGGCTCCATTGGTGTTGCGCTGGGGTTGCAACCCGTCAGTCCTGCTGTCTCCAGAATCTTGGCTGCATAGGAGCTCTGGCAGATGGTGATGCCGGCCTCAGTCTGGGACACCTCCAGACCAAGGTAGTAGTGGAGCAGCCCCAAGTCGCTCATCTTGAATGTCGCTTTCATCTGGTTCTTGAAGGTGTCGATGTCGACTTGGTTGCCGCCGGCGATGATCAGGTCATCGACATAGACCCCGACCACTAGCCAGCGATTTCCAGCTCCGCGTAGGTAAACAACATGCTCTGAGGTGCTCCTCCGAAACCCGAGCCCGATGAGGGACTCATCAAGTTTGGCGTACCACGCCCGTGGAGCTTGACGGAGTCCGTAGAGTGCTTTGATGAGGTGAAGCACCTTGTTCTCTTGGCCGCGGAGGACAAAGCCGGGAGGCTGCTCGACGTACACCTCCTCCTGAAGCACCCCGTTTAGGAACGCCGACTTCACATCCATATGGTGCACGACCCATCCTTGGGTGGCGGCGTGCGCGAGCAGGAGCCGAATTGATTCCAGGCGCGCGACGGGGGCAAAGACCTCGTCGAAGTCCACGCCCTGCCGTTGCACGTAGCCCTTCGCGACGAGGCGAGCCTTGTACTTGGTGATGATGCCGGCGCCGTCCTTCTTTGCCTTGTACACCCACTTGAGGCCTATTGGCCTGGTACGCGCCGGGGGTTCCACCAACCTCCATGTGCCGCTAGCCTCGATGGAGGTCATCTCGTCGAGCATGGCGTGGCGCCAGCACTCGTGGCTCGCTGCTTCGTCGAAGGAGGCTGGCTCGGCATCGCTCGCTAGCAGCAGGCGCTCCTTCAGCTCACGGTGAGCGAGCTCGGGCGTCTCAACTTCCCCAAGGATGTTGTCGATGCGGCGGAAGCGAAGAGGAGTGTCGTCATCATGATCAGCATCGAGGTAGTCCTCCATCCCGGCTCCTGGTGGGGATGCCAACTCCACTTGAGGTTGTGCAGTGGAACCGGCTATCGGTGAAGCGTCGTGGGACGCCGGTGAACCAGCTATGGACGCGCCTGGAGCTGGGGACGTGGCCGCACTCGATGGAGCTAGAGACGACGAGCTTGATGCAGGGGAGGCCTCCGTAGTTGTTCTGGTGGTGATGATCACGGAGGGTTCCTGAAGGTCCAGCCCCTCGATGGTAAAGTCGTTCGGCTCGATGGGATCTGCTGTAGGCCACGCCCACGCTGCTGCTTCGTTGAAGACGATGTCACGGCTGATGTGGACACATCGCGTCAAGGGATCATAGAACCAATAGGCCTTGGACCCTGGCTCGTAACCGACGAACACCATGCGGCGGCTACGGTCGTTGAGCTTCTTCTGGTGCGGCGTGTTCACCTTTGTGTGGGCGATGCTGTCGAACGTCCTCAGGTGCTGGACTGATGGCGTGCGCCCGTTCCAGAGCTCGTAGGGGGTGCACCCGCCGATCGCCTTGCAAGATGATCTGTTCAGCAAGTAGACCGCCGTCGACACCGGCTCTCCCCAGAACACACCAGGGAGAGACTTGGCCTTCATCATGCTTCTGGCCGTGCCCACCATGGTTTGGTTGCGAAGCTCGACGAAGCCGTTCTGCTGAGGTGTGTACGGCGCCGTGAGCTTCCTGCGAACGCCGAGTTGAGCGCAGTAGTTGACAAAGTCAGTGGCGGCGAACTCTCCGCCATGGTCAGTGCGTAGCATCAGTAGCTTCCTGCCACTCTTGCGTTCCGCCGTGGCTTGAATGTTCTTGATGGCGGTGGCTGCGACGTCTTTGGATGGTAGCAAGGAAATCCACATGAAGCGTGAGTAGTCATCGACAAGTAGGAGGAAATACTTGTTACCACTTGGAGTCGCCGGAGTGATGGGGCCGCAAATGTCTCCATGAACAAGTTGGAGCGGCTCGGTGGAACGCCAGAGCACCTTCTGAGGGAAGGGCGCCCTCCTCTGCTTGCGGGCCACACGGGCAGGCCACAAACCAGCTCCTCGCGCCCCATCTTGTGTAGTGCGGCGAAATGGATGTGGCCGAACCGCTGGTGCCACCTCCAGGCGTCGTCGTCCGTGTGCGCCGCGAGGCACACCAGGCGCGCGATGGTGACATCGAGGTTGTACAAATGGCCTGGACTTCGAGGGATCTTGGCGAGGAGGCGCTGGTCTTCATCTCGCACCCGCATCACGCTGTGCTCCACCAGCACCTGGTGCCTGGCTTCGTCGAGCTGCCCGACGGAGATGATGTTGGCGGTGAGGTGAGGGAGGAAGTAGACGTTGCCGAACGCCCAGTGCTCGCCGTTCTTGCAGTGGAAGAGCACGGTACTGATGCCCTTGATGCGGGCGACGAAGCCATCGCCGAATCGTACGGCGCCAGTGACACCGGTGTCGAGGTCGGCGAACGCGGCGCGGGTTCCGGACATGTGCTTGGACTCACCGGTGTCGAGGATCTAGCGCGTTGGATCACGGTCTGCCGCATCGTCGAGCTCGGGGTGGACCTTCTTCTCCAGGACATGGAGCTCAGGAAGCGCCGTGGGTGGAGGCGACGGCGGCTTGGTGTTGTGCGGCGGCTGCGGCGGAGGGGAATGGTTCTCCTCCTGGACCACCTCGATGGCAAGCATCAGGGTTTTCTCTTCTTCTTGGGCCACATGGGCCTGTTGGGCCGGCTCCTCCTTCTTCTTGATGCGGCAGTCACTGGCCCAATGACCCTTCTTGCCACAGCGCGGACAGGGGCTGTCCGGCGGCGGGCGTGAAGAGCTGGAGCCTCCGGAGCCGCGTTCGCGGCCTCGGCCACGTCCCTTTCCACGGCCGCCGGAGCCAGAACCGCCATGGCCAGGCTCCGATGCCTTCTTCTTGTACTTCTCCACCCACTGCTCCTCAGTGAGTAGCAGCTTGCCGCTCACGGTGTGCGCCGGAGCAGGCTCGACGTCGTCAGCGGCTTTGAGGCGGCCGGTGACCTCCTCGATGGAGAGCTGAGAGATATCAAGCAGAGTTTCGATGGAGATGACTAATTGCTTATACCGTGGGCGGACGACACGTAGATACTTGGCCACCACCTTCTCGTCAGGCTCTGGATCGCCCAACATCGCCAGGCGCTGAACGATGCCGGTCAGGCGCAGGGCGAAATCTTTGATGGGTTCACCGTCGCGGAGGGCGATGGACTCATACTCGGCGCGGAGGTTCTGTGCGGTTTCCTTCCGCTCCCGATCGTCGCCGATGCGGAGGGTCTTGATGGCCTCCCAGGCCTCCTTGGCAGAGTGCTTGGCCATCAGGATGGGGATCAACTCCCCCGGAACGCCGCTGCTGATGGCGTCCAGCGCGGTGCGGTCGTCGTCGTAGTCCACGTCATCGTACTCGACGGCGTCCCACAGGTGGCGCGCTTGCATCTTCAATTGCATGCGCAGCGACCACTCGTGGTAGTTGTTCCTCGTCAACTGCGGCCAGTTGCTGCCGCCGCTGCCTTCCCGGACGATGCGCTCGACGATGACCTCGCGAGGATGAAGAGTGCTCGAGCAGCGTGGAGCCCGGGAGCGGCACGGTGAGCGACACGGTGAGCGACGCGGTGAGCGGCATGGTGGAGAGCGACTTGGAGACGGAGAGCGACGCGGAGGCCTGCTGCCGGAACCGCTCCCCTTCTCCTTCTTGTCCGTCAACGACGGCGTGCGTCCGCGCGGCTTTGTCGACATGACGTCGCAGGTCCCTCTCACTCTAGCTCCGATGCCACTTGTTGGAAACCGAACGGCGGTTTACACCGACGGTGAGTGAACTGGAACAAGAAAACACGACGCGAGAACACTTGGACACAAGAATTTGGTGCTGCCAAGGGCGCAGCGTTTTCTATGATTGTATTGCTATTTATTGAATTACAAAGCCGTGAGATGCAAGCCACGGTGCCCACGATTGCGCAAAGTGCGCACGTCCATCCCCATGCGCCGCAACAGCCGGCCATGGCTTGCATGCTCGAGTTCATGCCGAGCGATTCTCGTCCATGACTTTCTACGCACACGGAAACCACATCCCGGTCCTCGTGTGCATGCATTTGCTAAAAATAAACATGCTGTGCTGATAGTTACGCTAGGATTACTAACAAAGGCCGTCGCCAACCAGCCCGTGTCTGTCGCCGTCGACGGCGGGGACAAGCTCTTTAGGTTCTACAAGGGCGGCGTCCTCTCCGGCGCGTGTGGAACGGAGCTCGATCACGGCATCGCCGCCGTCGGGTATGGCGTTGCCAGCGACAGCACCAAGTTCTGGCTGATGAAAAATTCGTGGGGCACGTCGTGGGGCGAGGCAGGGTACATCCGGATGGAGAGGGACATCGCCGACGAGGAAGGTCTGTGCGGCCTCGCCATGCAGCCTTCCTACCCGACAGCCTAGGCGTTGATACACGGTGATTATACAAAGCACCGAAACTGTGAGCTAGCAGCTTTGTAGTTAAACGTTCACATGTCTACTGTTTGAACCACAATCTCCTACATGTATATACAAAGGTTTAAATTTGTGTATAGGTTGTTTGAAATGAATAATAAAGTTCATATATAAGTTAGTATGTAATTAAGATTATTGTGTGAGCTCGATCGATCGAGATGAAGCTTCACCTATACTGTACATATGTAACATCCTAAATTTTGCATGTTTTTGAAATAGCCAAAATGATTTAATAATGCTATTTTGTGGGCATTTGATATAGGCAAAATAAATATTTTAGTGAAATAAATATATATCTTGGCTAGATACATGTGTGGGCATTCATGATGGGCATATTT
This sequence comes from Bothriochloa decipiens, assembly GCA_023333625.1. Classification (NCBI taxonomy): domain Eukaryota; kingdom Viridiplantae; phylum Streptophyta; class Magnoliopsida; order Poales; family Poaceae; genus Bothriochloa; species Bothriochloa decipiens. The sequence continues at coordinate 40,448,786 of CM041642.1, read as the reverse complement.
TCTGTTGTGATGCATTGTTTTGTTTCTATATATTGTTGTATTAAAAAATATCTTAAAAATGAATTGCGAAAAGAATTGAAAATAAAAGTAAAGGATTTTCGTCTCCTTTACATTTTCTGGCCGCAAGGCAGCTTTGGCCTGCTGGCCATAGTCGGCCTCCTTTCCTTGTCTCTGGGCCGTGTGGTCTATACCTGTTATTGGGCCGAAAGGCCAAAGCCAGCAGCTGCTCATCTCTCCTTCGGCTGACGCATGGGGGCCGCGTTGCTTCTTCCATCTTCGACTCGGCCATGAACCGGAAGCTGAGGACCGACCGGGTCATCCTCGGTCCACGCTCGGTAGCTCGCGCCAAGAACTCGGGCTATATAATCATTGTGCCCGTGTTTGCAGCAACCTTCCAAACCCTAGCACATGCTCTTGCCCCGTCTTCGAGCAACAGCAGCCGCCGCCAAGCCCTTGTGCCGCCGCCGGAGAAATTCGCCACGACCGTCGGTTTTTCGTCTTGGTAAGCTAGCACACAAGCTTCGCCTTGACCTCCTGAGTACTTGTGTGCCGTTCTTTTGGTTCAATTTGGCTTAACACATGCCGCCGCCGGTTGCAGGGTGTCGCCGTCTGCCTCATCTCATCGCTCGCTGCCCATGTCTCATCTCGGCCTCCATCTCCTACGTAGGTGAGTTCGCGGGGAGCTTCTCGTTCGATTGGTACCGGCCGCGCTTGTTTTCATGGCCAGAATCGCTGGTTTGATCTACGCCGGCGAGGTCCTTCACCGCCGGCAATGGCCGCCGTCGTGATCGGCTTCTCCTCCGGCCAGGCGCTGACGCCGCCTTCGCCAATCTAATCTGGACCGTTCATCTTGGAATGGACGGCCAGAAACACACCGTACCCCTTCGCGGTAGTTTCTGTAAAGAGACCCCGAAGTTTCTATTAATTACAGATCAGTCCCTAGCCGAGTTGAATTATCAGGAATTCTGGATTTATTTTATTTCGATAAAACTTCTAGTTATTTATAGTTTTGCCATTTGGTTCAAATGCTTATAAAATGCTCATTTTAACTCTGTTTGGATTCGTTCAAATTTCATTAGATTCATATTTTCGTAAGCTATCAGTGTTGCCACTGTTGGAACAGTTTGTAAACTTTATATTTCAGGTTCATATTTAATGCATTTATTTGTCTATAGAAAACCTTTAAAAATTCATATATTCGCCATTATAAGTCTATTTTTGGTGAATTTGACGTCTGTGTGATCATAGCAGCGAGAAGAATAGTTTTATAAACTTTTTATTCTGTTTTGCTCAGTTTGGTGTACTGTTATAACAATAGCTCTTTGTTTGCCTTGTATGTATGTGTGTGGCTTGCTTGGTGTTGATTGTTTATATCGAGTTCAGACGGTGAGGGTTTTATTGAGCAAGATTATATTGAAGTTCAGAGGAGCAGCAGGACTTTGTGAACCAAGGCAAGTATAGCATGGATCCTCCTTATTACCTATTCACTATAAATAATATTTCATATGCATGTGTCCACTTGATTACCTTAGAGATTATAATTAGATGTTGTTATCTTGATTCGTTAACACCTTTGGGGCTGCATTGGGTAGCTATGATGCTAGTGCTTAATAAATATCATGATCTCGTGACTTGATGAGTATTTATGCCATGAACAGTAATAATAACTTTTATCCACATAAGAGCTAGTCTGTAACAGAACCTCCGGGATTAACGTACAACTGCGAGGGCTATATGGCTCTGGCTCTAGTCACCTGTAGACCCTTTTCTAACTTGTTAGTGGTCTGCGAGTTGGGTATAGGACAACCTCTGTCCTTATGAGTATAGCCAGGAAGAATTGTGCCATTTGAAAGGGAGTTCCTACACTTAATGTTTTTGCGTCTCTGATTGGTTAGAAGAACCTATAGGTGACTTTATATGTTTTATGGTGATTTGAGAGTTATAAACCCACTCGGTTGTAAAATATGACTCATAGTGAAAGTGTACACCTCTGTGTAGAGTTAAACCGATATATCGTCCGTGCCCTACGGTTAGGACGGCCTTGGAATCTTTACATTAATGATGATCTCTCCTGCCGTGTTAAAATGTTTATTTATCTACTGTTATGTTTATTATTCATTTATGTTGCAATGGTCATGATGGTTATGGGAAATACTTTCTACCTTGACGCTATTTTAATTACTCAATTTGATTATCTTATAAAAGCTATATGCAGTCAAACTGTGTCAGCTTAATTGAGCCTCATTAACCCATGCTATGCTTGTTGAGTATGGTTGTGTACTTACGCTTGTTTTACTTTTAATTTTAGAAAATCCCAGATGGGAAACAGATGAAGGTTGAAATGAGAGCTATCGTGATGAGTACTAAGCTTGGTGTTCACCAGTTGGCATGTCCCTATGTAGAGCTTCCGCAATAAAATTATACTAGTATCTATTCATTTATGTGCCAGACTCTGTGATAAATATTGATTTGTTATATAATAAACAGGGTGATGATACTCTTTGTAATTTATCATCTTATATGTGCGACTGTTTCTGGGATGCATATAGGGCTATTTATATATTCTATTTTTATCCTTTAAAATGGAGTGTGACAACATAATTCCAGCATATATGTGTGTCCTACCGGTTAAATTTTTATATATATAGTCCAAAGAATTGCCTGTCAAAACCAAGATAGTTATTATTTGAATTTCCTGTCACACGGAGTCAGTGGGATTCATGGATCCATTGAAGAATCCCACACTACACACTGTACAACAGCACATCACTACCGGTTCAAACCTCACCATTGCTGCAGTGCTAATGCATTCATCCCCTAAACACTCTGCCCATAGGACACTTGTGACCATTTCTGATATTTGTCCTCCTATTTGGTGTTTATTTGGTTTTGACATAAGTATTTGGGACCATAAATGAATTTAAATAAAAAAGTTATTATCAACAACAAAGTTTTATAGTATTTTGAGATCTACAACTTTGGTTTTCAGCATTTCTCGGTAGTTTTTAAAGAATTTGAATTCCAAATGTTAGAAAATTCAAACATAATTTTCCTTGATAGATGATTTTAAATTAATACGTTCTCAACTATAAAGTTGCATAACTTTTTGAGATCTACGAGTTCTATTTTCGCGGTATCTCCATCTGAGGTTGCTTAAAAAAATTTGATTTTCAAATGTGAGATTCAAACATAATTCATTGGATAGATGATCTCAAATGAAAGTTTTCAAATGGAAAACTGTCTACCATATGCAGGCCATTAATGAAACCTTTTTGACAAAGGAAAGACATATTTCCTAAACTATAGGACAATACTCATTTACAATTGTTGTACAGAGCAAAACAAACTCAACAATCGATCACTATTTACCACTTAACAAAAGAAAGAAGAAAGCAATGACTAATGCAGGATGGACTGTTCAACATACAACCCACAAAACTTGGAGACACATTTGTTGGTAACTGAATTTATCAATTTTCAGTGGCAACAATACTACTCCATAGATCACTGAGGGGTATAATTCTGTCATCACTAAATTTGGACCGTGTTGGAACTACGTGATCTCTGGCTTTGGGCCATTAGAAACGAGTGTGGGGTCAAAAGTCGTGTTTCCCCTTGGCAGAGCCAGTCCTTGGTATCCACACAAGTAGTTTCCAAATCAACAAATGCTTGTGGCCCCGAGTCGAACAACATGACAATAAAAGGGTTGACAAGGCATTTAGTGAGAAATGGCCAACAAGCGGCCTTCCCTAGTAACATGCAGCTACCATGGGCGGGCAAGGCTATTATCATACATGATATGGCATATATACGGATAAATAGGTTATTGAAATAGATTAATTAATTTTTGTTTCATCCTGCGTAGTGACGATCAACGAATTGATCCGATCCATACCACTAAAATTAATAGATAGATGTTTATTCTTCTCAAAATATATCGTCACCAAGCAGGTGCCAGTACACTGTGGGATACCTCCTCACATGTCCTAGCATCAATTTTCCTAAAAATCTGCACCCAAGTCGCAGCCAAAAGTGAAGCATGAATTTTCAGAAAGAAAATCATCCAAAAATCCAGAAAAAAGAAGAGAACTAGATGAACTCGAAATTAAGAGGAATGATTGCTTTATTCCATTCTTGAACAAGGTCAGATCTTTGCCAAGTTGCACAATAGAGGTTTCAACCTCTCGCACTCTAGATCTCTCTCAGTTGCAAACTACAGCCGGCTACTACTCTCAGCAGGCTGCATCTTGGCAAAGCTCCTGGTCTTGTCTGGATGGCTTGCATGGTCTACCTTCAAGGGGCTTCGCCTGAAGCTCCGAGTGTCACATGAAAGACAAGACAAAGGCATGGAAACAACGAAAACCACACCACCTAATTCACAGGCCCTAACATAACCCATCGAATGAAAAAGATCAGATTATCTTAAAACCAAAATTAATTATCATATAAAGTAACCAAAATTGTTCAAAACTATTACAGCTTGGAGAGTTCTCCTTCCAACAAGGCATAAATGTAATAACCTATAATAAAGCAAAAAAATCGAATAATCTAGAAGCAAATTTCATGTTGTTACTACAAGCTGATTCTAGCCGCTCATGTTCTTCCTACTAACGACCGTCTCAAGCATAGACTTGACATTCTCAAGCTTCATCGGTTTAGGCAAAAACACATCAGCACCAGCTTGCATGAATGCCTCCCGGCCACTGAGATCTGCTGAGACCCCAACGATCTTCACTTTAGTGGCTCCCAGGGCACGGATCTTAGCCACAGCCTGTAAAAATGACCGACCAAGAAATTAAATTTTTGTCACTTATTATGAGTCTTACTTTTGATGATGCTTAACTTTACACTGTATTACTCAAACAATCAAAAGTCTACCATAAAAAGTAACTGAATTGGTTCCTAGCTTCTTATACGCTACACGTTTTTTGTTACATTTTAACGAAATACAACAAGTGAAAAAGCTAATCAGTAATACTAAGTTGAAATGCGAGATTTTTTTTTTCTGTGACGCAAGTACAAATGTGTGAATGTGCATGAAAAATTTAACAGGAATAAATCTGCTATTATTATCCAAGTGAAATATATACCTCAGGACCCGACATTATGGGCATATCCTTGTCTGAGAAAACAATGTCGAATCTTTTCCCTTCAAGGAAAAGGTCAACAGCTTCTTTCCCATTCTCAACAGCAGTAGCCTCGCAGTTAAGTTTGTGCAACATATGCATGAGAATCACACAATCAGCTTTGGTGTCCTCCACAACTAATGCCCTTGGGGCAGACCCTTGGTTCCTGGATGCCATGAAGATGCTACGAACAAAAATAATGAAATCAATTCCAATAGTATTCTTTACTTCTTGATACTATGAATAAGTTAAGCAAAATCATAATGTTCTCTACTCGATTATAGCATCGTACAACATATATTATTTCCAAATCACAGTATGATCATATCATGTATTAACAATAAACTTGTTATGTTTTACAATAGATTAGAATGAATGACATATACTTAGATTATTAGATTAGAATGAATGACATATATGTAGATTATTAAGAGCTCCAACTCTGGCTCCTTGAACAAGAAGCCGATGAAACCATTACTCTTAGGTTCGCTGACTCCTCCACGCATTGCATCAAGGAACCAGAGCTGTTTTGAGCCGTGCCATACAAGGCTTAATACTACCGTATACTACCACTATGGTCTAGATGACCTATAGATATTCTAGAGAAAATATAAAAACAAAGTGAAGGACCAACCTTGACCTGAGATGATGATGATGCTCACGCGTATCTTTCTTTCTTGGTACTCTGCTGCCTATTTGTGCGCTCATATATCGTAGTCACAAATCCATTTTATAGGCAAAGCCAAGGGAAAATATTTGCTTGCCCGAATCTGAAAGATTTTTCTTGTAACTGCTTGATATTAAATTTGAATTGGAAATCTGATACGCCAAATTAATTCGCTCCTCGTTCCAAATCAAAATGTAAGATCTCATGCCCCTTCGGTACTGACACGTGTGTATATGGCATGTAGCTATTCAGGAATTCATTCCTAGCCGTTGGATTTGGAAATGAACATGGCGATAAGCAAGGCGTTGCTAAACGTTGAGAGGGCAAAGGAGATCTCGAAACAAAAGAAAAAAAGGGTATGGTGATTACATGTTTGTGACATTCAATCCTTTACCGATTTTTGTTCCATATTTTCAATTATTGCATTGTGATTACATGGTTGTTGCCACTTCGGTCAATGTATCATGTCTCGCTATTTTTGCCTTTTCTATAGGACATGTGTGTGAAAAACAAGGAGAGTTGTAGAAAGTTTATGTTATGATCGATGATGAAAGTAATGAACATCTTGATGTATGACATGCCTATTATTTGGTCATTAACAGAATATATTTACTTGGGCCGATACATGTGTAATCCTATTTGTTCTTGTGCTCATGGGCTATCCATATTTGTTTCTCACTTGTGCTGAAGGATTTTCAACATTACTGAAGCAGAAGAAGAGGAGCGCTTGGAGGTGGTGACTATTTGTGAGGGTGCACCGAGTATTATACATTTGTTGTTTGCTGATGATTCACTACTTCTCTATAAAGTCAATGACATTAGTGCAGATTATCTGCAAAATGTGCTACAATTATATGAAGAATGCTTGTGGCAGACTATTAAGTAGGAAAAATCATTTGTGCTTTTTAGTAAGAACTGTGGTGATAATGTCAAAGATATGTTCCTTGAGGCTTTGGGAGTGTCACATGAGGCGAGAAGTGATGGGGCTATCGAACGCAAAAGTGTTCACCTATTTGAAAGATAGCATCTAGAAAAGCATTCGAGGGTGGGAAAAAAGAACGTTTGTCGAAGGCATCAGGCAAGGAAAATTTGATTAGTGCTGTTGAACAGGCCATTCCCAGCTTTGCAATGTCGTGCTTGGATTTGACAGAGTTTATGTGATGAAATTAGCACTATGATGTGCTGATATTGGTGGGCGCAGCAAAAGAATGAAAGGAAAATGCATTGGGAATCATGCCAGGCTCTAACTAGTAGAAAGGAGAAGGGTGGCTTGGAGTATAGAGATCTACGTCTTTTTAACCTGGCAATGCTTGCAAGACTGGCTTGGCGCCTATTATAGTGGCCGGACTCCCTCTGTGCAAGGGTATACTGCAAGCCAAATATATTCCAAGTGGCAACATGATGACAGCAAACGAAGGCCCCGGCATCTCATATACTTGGCGCAGCTTGTTAAGAGAGGACTGAGAGCTTTGGAGAAAGGTATTGTATGGAAGATGGTGCCCACAGCTTTTTTGAAATGCAAGCATGTGCGCAAGTGTTGCAGAGCTACAGTTAGAGGATGTCCGATGCTTGTTACTGAACATTCAGTCTTTAGAAGAGTTCATTCACATAATTTTTGCTTTGAATCCTGATCTCGATGTCTCCAGAGCATTATACTACTATGGAAACTTTGGGATGTGCGAAACAAAGAAAATACAGGTAAAACTATGCCGACGTGTATGGATGTTGCTTGTTGGGTGAGTTCAGTTATCAGAGATACGTACAAGGAGAGATGTTCTTTACGTGCCAAAACCAAACATGCAACTGAGGGTGAGGAAGCCACCAGGCACGAACCAGCTAAATTTAAATTTTGATAGTGCCTTTGCGGGGTTCATTATTTGAAACCATGTGGGTGAGGCTGTGCTAGCAGGAGCGTCGAACATCAGCTCGACATTAGATGCATTGTCGGCAAAATCAGTTGCCTGCCTATTGGACCTGGAAGCAGCACAACGCTTCGGCATTTCCAGGATAGAGCTGGAAACTTATTCAACTTAAGCGTGGCAGGCAGGCGATCACCTCGACTATTCGTGACCTTTCTCCTAATGGAGTTCTATTCAGGTGTATCCACGACCTATTAGAAGATCATTTTAGCTGTATAAAAGTTATTAATGCTTCACGTACTTGTAACTCGTCTATGCACAAGATTGCTAAGATTGGTATGGAGCGATTCCCTCTTGGAGTCTGTAAATGTCATTGCTGCTTGCAGTTTGGCTGAGCTCACGCTCTCTAATATAAGCTAGGCCATGAGTGAGGTTAAGACTAAAAAAAAGAAATAGATATGATTTGTGGAAAAATAAATGTGCCATGTGATGGACCAAGAAAAAAATGATGGCACTTGAAAGGGTTGGACTTGACATAACAGAAATTAAAATCATGAAAAAAACATATATGGGCCAAAAAGTAATAAATCATAAAATAGGGTAGGCCCAAAACAAAGCCCTCTAATTTGGCTTGGACCATTATAAGTCCAACTGACAGATGGGCTTTAATAGGCTGAACTTCATTTTTGTGACATTTCTGTGATCTACTCTGCCAACTCATCGTCACATCGACATTTATAACGTTTTCTGATCCTGCATGGCATGGTGCAAAAGTTATGGCAAAAAAAGAATTTTATAAACATCTATGACGTCAAAAACAAATGTCATAGATTTATGACAACAATCAAATACATAGACGTCACAAAGCATGTTTGGGACAACCATTTTTGTCAATCAGATGTCACAAATCTTGAACCATGGCATAAATTCTTGATATTACGACAGGAATGAAATGTTAAAAATGGCACATCTCTTTGTAGTGTGGTAGCGAATTATCTGATGAGCCAGAAAAGTCACTTGAGGATGTAACAAAGCCGAGGATGGCTTTGTTTAAATTAGAGGCGATGAGTTCATGACTTCTCAAATTACTCTAACTAATGATGGAAGTATGGGAAAGTGCATCGATTTGAAATATTCATAAGGTAATACTATAAAAGTTGTCCATGTTTAGTTTGGTACTATTCATGTGAACAAACATTAACCATTTGGAAGGAGAATGAAATTGTTGCTCCTAATTGATATTGGTCCATAAAATTTTTAGAGGTGCAACATTCAAGAGATATAAAAATATGGAACCAAGAAAATATATTTCTATTGGCCCAATTCAGATTGACATCACTTACATCATTATTACCATGAGCAAAGCTCTTGGGGCTCTGTCCGGATGGCTTACGTGGTCTGCCTTCTGAGGGGCTTCGCCTTGTGAACACAAGGTTGTCGAGTTTGTGATTAGTGATTGTCGGCTTGGGTTCAATTGCATTGAGTTTTGAGACTAACAATTTTGTGTGTGTCTGTGCAACATATCTCTTGGCTATGTTGGTGTGCAAGTGTGGAGCTTAAAGACGGTCGATTGATGGACATGGTTAAGATCAAGTATAGAGACATGCTTACTGATGGACTAGGAGTGGTGAAGGACGAACATGATAAGGTTTCTACCAAGAGACCAAGAGTGGTGTAGCTGACACTTATGGACATCAACAACTAAGAGGACATGCAGAGTAGACCATGTATTGACCAATTTAAGATTGCAGTTGACTAAGTCAAGCAAAGGCACTAGAGAGGACTTAGTAATTGGGTGGTCAAGGATGACATGACACGTGTTGTTAGAGTGGAGGAGGTGCAGCAGATACACTTCTCTAGTGGGGTTTGGTTGTTTCAGCCTCAAACCATAGGATGTGGTTTGCTAGTTTGGGCCTCAAAACTAGGAATGGATGCTTTGGTGGTTTGGGCCTCAACACCACTAGTGGACAGTTTCTCAAGTTTGAGCCTCAAAATCTAGTTGGAGTTCTAGTGGTAACGGGAGGAGGCACATGGTGTCACCCGAAGCTTACGTCGAGACAAAGCAGAGTCACGAAGAGTCTGTGGCCATCAGATGCTTGGATCTCAAGTTGGACCATTATGCCCAAAGGATTATGAGGTTCTACAAAATATCCAAGCTCATTGTTGGAAATGTGTAATAGCTCTATAAGTAAGATATAGGCATCCCTCAACCAGCCATCTCTTCAGTTTTCATTTCCATATCAGTCTCTAGGTTTTCATATTGTCTCTTGTTTCTTCTGTTGGGATCCTTAGTGTGGTGACTAATACACCATTTGAGTTTTAATCTTTATTCAGCAAAGAATCAAACCTGGTTGATTTAGAACAATATAGAATTTATTCCTTTAAGATCTGAGTCTTTAATTCGCATATGATTTATTTTGAGTGTTTCCTTTCCGTTCTCTCGTACTGTTTTGATGGATTTTGATTTCTACAGGTTTAATGATGATTTGAGTGGGTTGGTTCATGTTAGGACCTCTGATGAACATCTTTACCAAGTGCTTTGGCCAGATTCCTCATGAGCACCTAGATCCATCATTTTGAGCAAAAATTGAGAAAACTCCAACCCTTTTGATGGATTTTAAGATCTGCGTTAATTCCTTGACTTCTGGGTGATGATCTTTGGGGAATAGCTTCTAAGCACCTAAGGGAACCTCTCTACAAAGTTTGGTATTTTCCAATTTTTGTAGGAGGATTTTCCATTGAAATCTGCGCAAACCAACCCAGGACGGTTTGCAAACTCGCTCAGCTAGGTTTCCAATTTGCTCTGACTGAGCTCATTTTCTGTGGAAATCATGTCCTTAGTGTTCTAAGCTCCCCAACCAAGTTTCAGTTAGGATTGAAAAAAAAGTTTCAAGTTTGTTTTAAATTGTTTGATTGGTATTTGACTTTTTCTTCTCCGTGAGTTGTATTGTGAAAATCAACCTGAGCTGGTTTTGGAAATCAGCCTGGATAATTTTTAGCAATCTTTATTTTAGATGATTTTGGGTGGGGATTTTTGTCACAGTGTATTAAACCACTCTACAAATTTTTATAATTTTTATATGTCATTTTGTAAGCTTTTTGTGTTTTGAGCGCTTTGTTGGGCAGTGTTGGGACAACGGTCGGAACTAAAAGAAAATTGGATTAGGCTCTATTGACAACCACTTCTGATCGCCTTGCTCGGTCCTTCAAGACTAAATGTATGCATGCATAGAGTGACTTGCCTAAATATCAACCCAAAGTAATCCATCAAATGGGAGTTCTTGCTTTAAAATATAAATTATGATAGAAAATATCGAAATTCATCTTAAACTGTTACAACTTGAGTTTTTGTCTCAACAAAGTATAAATGCAGTAACCTATAATGAAGTATGAAATGCAAATAATCCACAAGAAAATATTATGAGCTAATTGAACTGCATCTGTTGTTCCTACAAGCTGATGCTAGTCACTCATGTTAGTTTTGTTAATGACCACCTCGAGCATAGACTCGAGAGTCTCAAGTTTGACTGGTTTGGGCACAAACACATCAGCACCAACATCCATGAATGCCTCCCCACCACCAAAATCTGTTGAGACTAATGATCTTCACCCTCAATAGCTCCCATGGCACGAATCTTGGCCACAACCTACAAAATGATCCACTTACAAAATGATCGGCAAGAGCAAGACAAAAAGGAGGGCGACAAGAGTTTGAGGGCTATGTATCCTCACTAGATAGGGGCGTGGTATGCGGCGGCTCAGCGGAAGGGGCACGTGGCCTCACAGGGGAAGGGGGCACACGGTGGACGAGGGCGGCGTGCTAGCCGCGGTAGAGGTGCGGGTGGCACAACATCGCTACGAAGGGCCACACGGGGCGTTCCCACTCCGTGCGTCGATGTAGAGATGAAGAAGCGCTCAATCGTAAATAGAAGTCGTTTGTGTATTCACTTTGTATAAATGCTAAACACATATATTTATATTTATGGACTTGGTTAATTTGAGAAAAGTTTAGTGTTCACTTTGCAAAAGTTCTTTTCACGTAGAAACAATCGTGCTCATGAAAAAAATAGCTTGTGGGCATTTTTTATTTTGGCAAGTCAAAAATAGAAAACTCTTAGAGATGACCTATTTTTTTACTTCCCATATTGTTTTGGGAGCTGGCAAATAACGAAATTTGCCAAGTAAAAAATAGCAAACTCTTGGAGATGCTTGTTAATTCATAATAGAGTTACAAACTCTTGGAGGCATTTTTTTGGAAGTGTCCCCACTTATTAATTCATAATAGAGTTACAAACACCATCAGTTACGATGGCGACAAAAACAAAACATGCCTACAACCAAATTTAGTCTCAAAAATGGGCCCCGATTATTCACCTATAGTTTTTTTTGAAAGAACTTATTCACCTATAGTACATACAGATTGTGAGCGTCTAATGGATGTTAAGGAGCATATCTATGCTTCAGGTTTGGTCACGGGCCGTTTTGATTGCTTTTGAACACAAATCAGTACATACAAATTGTGGGCGTCCAACAGCTACTTGCTGTTGCCTAATTAAAATAGGATATATTTCAATTTCATGCTCCTAAAATATAGCAGATCTCTAAAATAAATACATGCCCTTTAATTTTTACCTCAAAATCAAATTAAAAATGTATCCGTTAGTAGCTAGGTAGCTGCCAGTAAACTTAAACTACACCTTTCCCATATCAAAATATATCCGTTAGCAAGCAAGGGTGTGTGGCTGCATGACATGTGCTAGTAGTAAGTATGCCAGCAGTTGACAATTGTTTGCCAGTAAATCCTCTGCTAACAAAATTTGTTACTTTCTATATACACTGGCGTTCTCCAAGGAGCCTGTGCAAAGACCATCTTAGCTACTATAAATGAAGTTGAGAGGTACTCGATGAGAAACAAGAGCCCAACAACAGACAAACAAATTAAATCAACCATGGCCGAAATGGTCCTCTACCTCGTGTTCTTGGCTCTCCTCACCTTCGTCCTGTTCCGGCGCATCGGTGTAAGCCGGCGCAGCGGCAACAATGGCATCCTCTACCGTCTCCCACCGTCGCCACCGGGTTTGCCCATCATCGGGCATCTCCACCTGCTAGGCTCCAACCCACACCTCTCCCTCACCGACATCGCCGGCAGCATGCACGGCGCCGCCGCCGACGGCTTCATGCTTCTCCGTCTCGGGCAGGTCCCCAGCCTGGTGGTGTCGTCCCCGCGCGCGGCTGAGGCCGTCCTGCGCGCGCACGACCACACCTTCGCGTCCCGTCCGCCCTCCGCCGTGGCCGACATCCTCCTCAGCTACTCCGACGTCGCCCTCGCCCCCTACGGAGACTACTGGCGCCTGGTGCGGAGGCTGGTCACCACGCACGTGCTCAGCGCCGGCAAGGTCCAGTCCCTGCGCCGCGCACGCCAGGAGGAGGTCGCCCTCGTCGTCGCCAAGATCCGCGACGCCGCGAATTCCCCGGTGGACATGACGGAGGTGTTCTGCGTGTTCACCAACGACATGGTGTGCCGCGCCGTGTCGGGGAAGTTCTTCCGGCGGCTGGAAGGCCGGCACAGGGCGTTCCAGGACATCATCAACGACCAGGTCATACTGATCGCCGGGTTCAACCTCGACGACTGCTTCCCTTGGTTGGCCAAGCTTGGTGCGCTTGCAAGGCGGGTGCTGTTCGCCAACGCCTTTAGCTTGAAGAAGAAATGGGACGTCTTGCTAGATGAGATCATCACCGAGCATGCGGCCAAGCTGCAAGAAGTCAACGGCAAGACTGACGACGCTGGACAGAGCCAAGAAGATGACGATGACTTCGTTCATGTTCTGCTTTCGCTACAGCAGGAATACCGTCTCACAAGACAGCAAGTCAAGTCCATCTTGGTGGTATGTGAATTATATATTTGTATATATACATATATAAAAATGATTTTTGTTACTCTGGTTTAAGCAAATGCATTCTTGCTGTCGATCACATATACACAGGATATGTTTGGAGCGGGGACAGATACATCATCCATCCTGCTGGAATACGCGATCATCGAGCTCATAAGGAACCCAGATATCATGGCGAAAGTCCGAGACGAGATCACGAAAAACACTCCCAAGGGCCAAGAAATGGTGAACGAAGAGAACCTAGCCAACATGAGCTACCTGAGAGCCATCATCAAGGAGACGCTGCGACTGTACCCGCCGACGCCGCTGCTGCTACCGCACTTCTGCATGGAGGACTGCGAGGTGAACGGGTACGCGATCGCGGCGGGGACGCGCGTCATCGTCAACGCGTGGGCGCTCGGCAGGGACGCCGGCGCGTGGGAGAAGGCGGACGAGTTCATCCCGGAGAGGTTTATTGACACCGGAAGCAGCTCCGCTACTGACTTCAGGGGCAGGGATTTCAAGTTCGTGCCGTTTGGAGCTGGGAGAAGGATGTGCCCTGGGATCAACTTTGGGATGGCCGTCGTTGAGCTCATGCTGGCTAATCTTATCTACTGCTTTCGCTGGGAGCTGCCGGCTGGGATGACACCTGAGGATATTGACATGTCCGTCAAGTATGGACTAACAAGCCGTCGCATGGAGAAGCTCATGCTTGTCCCAAGGCTGGCTGTGTAATGTCAGTTGTCAGCAACCCTTGCTGCAGAATAAGGAAACAAAAGACTAGCAGCGATGAATGGGTAGTTTTGTTATATTCCGCCATCAATTGGCGTTGTTGGCCCCTTAGTTTGATATGGATGGCTAGATTGGAAATTACAAGTTTACTAGTTAGGTGAATACCCATGCGTAGCAATGGGATCCAGAAATAGTTTATGCCAGAAGAATATTTGAGACTTTTTCCAAACATGTTTGTGATAATTGCAAAACCGTGTTCCTTGAAATACAAATATTTGATCTGTTTCAGCAAGCCATTTTAGCTGACGTTTCCTTTGATATTTTTGATTTTTTTTCGTGATTTCAGCCACATAAACTCAAGTTTTTGAGTCTGTGACTTTATGTTCTTTACTTTGAAGTTTATCTTGGTGGCCTTCTCATAGAAAAGGAAAGCCTTATGGTTGGTTGATCCTAAGAGCAGCATGACATCCGAAACAGTCTCCACAATTTTGTAGCAATGCGAAATGCAAATTTCCATTCCCCATATTGTGAACAGTCAGTACTGTGTTTCCAACTGCAATGCATTTATTTCATTCTTCAGACAGTTCACAGTTTCATCACAGTTCCATCATCAGTGGATCAGCCCTATTGCCCTTCGATTTTCCTTCTTATTGTGCAGGTAAGAAAACAGTGATCAGGTTACATATCTGGGATGGAGTTCTTTTGGGGTAATTTCTAGATTTTGCTCTTTGCAATATGCTGAACAGAATGCTTTCCTGTACACGCACTACTGTATCACGTCCGGCAATAAAGGAGACGGAGCCCTCAAGTGTTCATGATGCTGAAGAGTTGCCAGAGAAGAAGATGGGCTGGGCCAGGTATTATGGGACAGAATGGAACAATGAGCAATTCGCTAGTGCGCTGCAACACCGTGCTGTGTCGCCGTCTGTCTTTTTTTTTTTAGAGAGTTGCTCCAACTTTTATTGAAAGCCATCAAAGTTGCATACAAAGAAAAACTGGGGAAACCAGCTAACATGTCATAGTCCCAACCCCTTAAGCATAACCCGAGCTAACTATTACAGAAGGTTTTGTAACAGCTCCAGGTCTTCATGACGCTTCAAATTTCCATCACATAGGACAGCAGAACATTCGTTGATTTGAAGGTCTTCAGTCTGTCCATTGCCACCATCTTCAATGTCACTGTCTGTCTGTTAATTGCTATATGTAGTAGTCTGAACCTTCTTGCTAAAATGGATGGCTAGATTCGAAATTACAAGTGTGCTAGCTAGGTGAATACCCATGCCTAGCAACGGGATAAAGAAATGGTTAATGGTGGTGTAATATGTGCTAGAAAAGTATCTGGATCTTTTTCTGTTACAATTGCAAAACTGCGTTGCTGAAATGGAGGGGCTTCAGCAGCCCTTTTTAGTTGACGTTTCCATTGCTATTTTGTCTTTTCATAATTCAAAAAAACAAACTCAAGTTTTTTAAGTCAGTGTCTTTATGTTCTTTACTCTGAAGTTTATTTTGGTGGTCTTCTCAGTCTCCACAATTTTCTATCAGTGCGAATGCAAATTGCCATTGCTCTGATTGTGTACTGTCACCACTGTGTTCCCAACTGCAAATGCATCTATTTCATTATTCAGTTTTATCTCTGACATCAGCCCTCTTGCTCTTTGTTTTTCCTTCTTATGTGCAAATAAGAAAACAATGTTCAGGTTACATATCTGGGCTGTAGTGCTTTGAGTTAATTTCTGGATTTGTTTAATTAGTTGCAAGATGCTGAACAAAATGGTTACCTGTACGTGTTTTAGATAAAATACATTGATCAGGCGGCTACACTAGCTAGTTTTAAAATAAATTATTAAAAGTTGAGATACAAGGCAGACACAGATTGAATTCATAGGCGACCCCGGTGATTGTTGTGTTGTCAGTTCTCTTGTTGTAATAGTTTACAAGCGTGCGTGTGATTTAGGGTCCTTGTATGTAGCGACGGCGCCGGTACACAATCTGTGGTGTGAGTATTAATTCTTTAGTTAACGTCAAGGTTACGCGCTGCAATCTGTCTTGTCAATTCCACACAGCATTCTAGGATTACCTTTCTATTTCAAGCTGATTGTGGGTCACTCTCAGCAGATACCATACGTTTATTCAGCAAGAACAAGAATATATAATGAGTAACAAACTTGACCTGCACGCTGCAGTTCATGTACTAATTAACAGCATTCAAAAGACCACTTGCTCTATATAAAGTTATGCTACCCTCCTCATTTCCACACACCCATAGCAACACAAAACCAACAGCAAGCAGTAAGAAACTCAGCAGCAGTCCAGCAGAGTAAACCATGGTGAACTCCAAGGCTTTCCTCCTTGCCATCCTTGGTTGTGCCTGCTTATGCAGTTCTGTCCTAGCGGCTCGTGAGCTGAACGATGCGGCCATGGTCGACAGGCATGAGAGATGGATGGTGGAGTATGGCCGTGTCTACAAGGACGCAGCTGAGAAGGCGCGGCGTTTTGAGGTGTTCAAGGATAATGTGGCATTTGTCGAGTCATTCAACACCAATAAGAACAACAAGTTCTGGCTTGGTGTCAACCAGTTCGCTGACCTGACCACTGAAGAGTTCAAGGCAAACAAAGGCTTCAAACCAGTTTCAGAAAGCGTTCCAACAACTGGATTCAAGTATGAGAACTTGAGTGTCAGCGCTCTTCCAATGGCTGTGGACTGGAGGACCATGGGAGCAGTCACCCCTATCAAGAACCAAGGCCAATGTGGTAAGTGCGATTGTGATAATACTTGAAACAACTAATTTTTTCCATGATGATATATATGATGATTAAGCTCTTTTGATGATATGTAAGAGTACAATGACACAAATAAATAACTGCAGGTTGCTGCTGGGCATTCTCGGCTGTAGCTGCCATGGAGGGCATTGTGAAACTGAGCACTGGTAACCTCATCTCACTGTCTGAGCAAGAAATAGTGGACTGTGACACCCACGGCATGGACGAGGGTTGCGAGGGTGGCTGGATGGACGGTGCCTTTGAGTTTGTCATCAAGAATGGAGGCATCGCCACTGAGTCCGGCTACCCATACAAGGCAGTGGATGGCAAGTGCAAGAGCGGACCAAAGAGTGCTGCAACCATCAAAGGTCACGAGGATGTGCCGGTCAACGATGAGGCTGCACTCATGAAGGCTGTTGCCAATCAACCGGTATCCGTCGTCGTCGATGCGGGTGATAGGACTTTTATGCTTTATGCCGGTGGTGTGATGACTGGCACCTGCGGCACTGAGCTGGATCATGGGATTGCTGCCATTGGGTATGGCGTGGAGAGTGATGGCACAAAGTATTGGATTTTGAAGAATTCATGGGGCACCACATGGGGAGAGAAGGGATTCCTAAGGATGGAGAAGGACATCCCTGATAAACGTGGAATGTGTGGCGTTGCCATGAAGCCTTCCTATCCCACTGAGTAGAAAACAACGAAGAGTATGCTTCCCAAAACGTCATCACCTCGTATTTGAATAATTATTTATGTGCCTTCTCTTCACTCTCATACACAGTTTGTTCTTTATGTATTATACATCATACTTGTGTAACCTTATTATGTTTGTGAACTTTGTAAATATACTGGACGATTGAAATAATATCTTAAAGCTCCGTACAGAGTTCCTTGAAGCCTGGATTGTTCTTAAATAATCACATAACATTGTGATCAAAATGTCCAGACCATTTCAGACATGTTTTACTTTTTAGCAAACAGGAGGGATCAGAGGCCGATCCCTACTGAAATATATTAAAAACAACAAAGCAAAGTACAGGAATGCACAGAAGGAGAGAAAGAAATTAAGACAAATTACACAAACTGCTCTGATGATACAATTAAAGGAAAGTGCTTTTTCTTTGCCCGACGAATAACTCGGCTGAAGACTTCTTTGAAGCAGTGCCGCACCTTTCCAGCGATGCTGCTTCTCCTCTGAAAATGAGTCTATTTCGGACAATACAGATGCTCTAGCACAACAAGACAATGATCTTCATGAAAAAGGCAAAGTTAAGCTGGGATTTCAGACTTTCTAGAATCTGCAAAGGGTCCAGTAAATTTGGAATTTGAGCTCCCCCAAGATTGCAGCAGGTCCTGGCGAACTGACAATCGAGCAACAGATGTGTTACAGTTTCCTCACAAGAGTCGTTACAGAACACATATTCATAGGATTGAAGCTGCATGTTTTTCCTGCTCAAAATATTTCTGGTGCTAAGTCTATCCTAAGCAAGCGGATAAAAAAAGTTACTGCGAACACATGGTTTTTACATAACCATTGTGTAGCACCCTCGTGGTTGTGATGAGCGATTGTCAACATGCCAACACTTTGGCGTACGGTTGGTTCGGTGATTCTACTGATCCCCTAGCACTGGGTTATATGTCAAAACGTATCTCTTGGCTCGTAATGTGCAGGTGTGGAGTCCAGAAGCGGTGACAGCGGTCGGGAGAAGGTCGTTGACGGACCGGGTGCGATAAAGGGCGGACGCTATGCTTGGACTGACGGACCAGACGGCCGGGTGGCCAGCCGCGGTGGCTAACACTTGGGACATCGACAAGCGCAAGTATACATGGCGGGGGACGCGTATGTGGTACGCTACTCGCGAGCGGTTTGATGGTTTGTCCTCAAAACCATCAGCGGGGACATGTATGGACTACGCTACTCGCGGGTGGTTTGGTGGTTTGTCCTCAAAACCATCGGCGACGGGTTTCACGGGTTTGGGCCTCAAAACCCGGGTGGAGGTCCCGATGCGGACGGATGGCACGTGGCGTCATCTGGGATATTGTGCGGACGCAAGGCTACCGGTGAGAAGGCGCGGTGGTCGTCGGATCGATGAAGAAAAAACTGGACGGTTTTACCCCTAGAGGATATTTGGGTTATGTGCTTCATGTAAGGACGTTTTAGTCTTTTAACGGACGCCTATATATGTGAAGGGACTGGTTGGACAGCTATCCTTGGAGGGTCACTCTCATTTGTGTTGCGTTGAGATGAGGCTAGGGTTAGAGAGAAGAGTGGCTCTTATTCTTGAGCTTTTTATCATCCATAGTTTTGACTTGTTTGGAGTGGCTTTTGACCAGACCTCATGAGATAATCCAAGGATCAATTTTCGTGCATCTTTTGTTCCCCTCTCTAAATCTAAAGTTTTTCTTTTTCTGTGATTTTTGGAGCTATTTTTAAAGAAATTTTCGTTCGTTGGATTTGACAGCGTTTTGGGATTAATATCTTGAGGGACATTCGTGCAAGGACAAGTGATGATGATTCTCTGTAAGTGACTCGAACCAATTTCACTTGAGCACGAAGAAATCGGAAGATTTTTGTTTTGGACGAAAAAGTGAGTTTTTGGCCATGATCTGATTTTTTCAGAGATTGAGTACAAATTAGACTATGATTTCTTAGGATTAACTTCCCATCTTTATGGTGATTCGCTGTGCAAATTTTGGACGCAATCCCTCTTGATATGGCTCGCTTTTCTGTTTGTAGGTCTGTTCGCTGTTCGTCGTGTGAGGGGTGCGCTCCTGCGTGGGCAAGGAGGCAGCGCTACCAGCGCCGGTGCACTAGCACCGTGCGTGCTCAGTTGAGCGGCGCTCACCCCTTGGACCCATCTCGCCCGCAGGTTGCAGTGCTCCTATCCGGCGCCTGCAGTTCTTGATCGGTTCCTCTCCCTGCGACAAGAGAGCCAGCATGTCGTTCTTGCTTTGTGGCTTTGAATTCTGATTGGTCCAAAGCTTTGTTCTTGCAAACATGAATTACTTCTTGCTTTTAGCTTAGCTTCTCTACAGGTTGGCTAGCATGCTTTGCCTTCTCTTGGTTCCTGCTTGTCTTCTCGCTATATAGGTTCAACAAATGGAAGAGCAGCGCGTTTGTTATTGTCTTCTGGATGAACACAAGCAGGCAGTGGATGGGTGTATGTGCAGCAGCAAGTGTCTAGCTTGATCGTGCTTTGTGTTTCAATTGTTCTCTCGTTCAGCTGCAGGAAGCACAGCCGTGCGCAAATCCTTTTTGGCTCTTGGAAGCTGCTCGATCATATCAGGTGCAGGTAGCAGCTTCTTGTCTCGGCAATCAGCTTGCAGGTGGGTTACTGCTGCAGCAGCACTCCATCCCTCAGCACATCCACCACCGTGCATCAGGCACCTGGCCGGTGCTCTCCCTTGGGCCAAGCAGCGAGTTCAGCAGCTGCACTTCGATCAGGTAGGAAGGTAAGCGCTGGCTGTCATTTTCAGTTCGAGCAGTCAAGGAATTTGAGTGGTAAATTCATATGGTTGCTGTGCTTTCTTGCTGTGCTTGAGGACTAGTTAGCTTGTCAGTTCATGCAACATTTACTGAAAAGTCATCCCATTTTCTTGCCTCCGTGATTCACCAAAGCAATCATTGTCTAATCAAAGAAGTATTAAATGACTTCTCTTTCTTGAGATAGTATTCAAGGTTGTGAGATTATTATCTAGTGCCCAAATTTTCTATCTGCAGCAGGAGCCGCAAGCTAGCTAGCACTGTGTTGTGCTTTGCCTTCTTTTGATTCTTGCAGGGAACGCTCGTGAGTAGGATCAGGCTGCTCAGGCTTGCTTCGTCGTTCTTGCTGTGCAGGTTTCAGAAAACGCAGCAGCAGTGTATTTGTTTTCTTTTTGCTTACTGACTGAACACAAGCAGCTCGTAAGTAGTCTTTGTGAGGCAATAGCAGTATCGAACTATTCAGAGATAAATTCTTCGTTTCTTACTGTGTGCACGTGATTGGAATTCAAGATATTGAGATGTCACTTTCAAGCAATAGTGTGGAGACCATTTAAATTTTCACTAAACTAATCTTTGTTTGATTAGCTCATTACCTTTTGCTTGATGGGAGTTCATCTCGGTTGGTTTTTGTAGAAGTGCAGTGCTTCCAGCCCAGCCTGAGGTTCTATACTACGTCTCTGCTTTGGTGTTTGGGTGCTCGCCCAATGTGAACAGTTCTAAGCTTTTTCGATCACGATTTATTCGTTGAGCTCCGATTTGATTTTCGTCAGTTACGTTGGCTTTGTGGTGTCCTGCTATGTTTTTAGGGAACATTCATCTACTAGTTGGGTCGTGGACATCACGGTGTTTGCTTTGCGCGTTTGGCGGTGAAGTTGGGATAGTGGCCTAATAATTTCGAAAAAAAATTTTACGACTCCCGTTCACCCCCTCTGGTTGCCGTTTTCAGTCCTTCAGTTATTATGCTTGCAAAAGGGTTTCCATGGCCATTTAATAACTGGGCGTATCCAGCTCTGACCCATCAAATTTTCGTAAGCCACCGAAGAAGAGTAAGAATTGTTGTTCTTAATGTTTCTTTTTTTGAAACAATGGCTGGAGCTCTGCCTTTCAATTAAGACGAATGAAGTTTTATGTACATTGTTCCAAATGTAAGTTGGGATCGATTGGCGTGCCCAGTTAATTTGACCTTGTAATTGACGAGAGAGAACAATCATTAGTTTAAGGTGGAATATGCCGGTGTTGCACTAAACAGTTCCAAATGTGTGCTTAAATAGCCGATTGTGAAGGTTATCGACTAGAGAGTTGATATCCACATCATGATGCAAAAACAATGTTAATAAGCTTGATCAGCAGTTCCAATATGTAAACAGTTGATAATCGGCTAAACTCATGAATAGTACAATAAAGTGCAGAAAGCTGACAAATGTGAAAGCAGATAAACGTGATAAGTATGGACTGACAAGCCATCACAAGGAGAATCCCCAGCTTGCCCCAAGGCTGGCTGTGTAATGTCAGTTGTCAGCAGCCCTTGATGCAGATTATGGAAATAAAAGACTAGCGGTAAATGGGTAGTTTTGTTATATTTTGGTCATCAATTGGCATTGTTGGCCCCTTAGCTTGGAATTGGATGGCTATATTGGAAATTAGAAGTTTACTAGTTACGTGAATACCCATGTGTAGCAGTGAGATCCAGAAATAGCGTATGGTGGTGTAATATGAGCCAGAAGAATATTTGAGACTTTTTCCAAACATGTCTGACAATTGCAAAACCATGTTCCCGGAAATACAAATATTTGAAGTGCTTCAGCTTCAGCAAGCCTTTTTGTTTCACGTTTCCTTTGATATTTCTGTCTTTTACATGATTTCAGTAACATAAACTCAAAGTTTTGAAGCCTTTGTCTTTATGTTCCTAACTTTGAAAAGTTTATCTTTTTTTTTGAAATGGTCAGCAATGGAGCTCCCTACCTATAACTTTGTATTTTTTCATGTGAAAAGGAGTTTGCAATATATACAAGATAAATATATACAAGATACAATATATATAAGAGTTTACAAAAAAGGGAGAATACATAAAAGAAAAAAGTTCTCACACCACCTATTGAGGGGATCCCTGATCTTCTGCTTAGCTTTGATGCAAACCAACCCAAGCTCTTCTTTGAAGATGGATTTCTACTTGAGAATGTTATAGGTCTTTTCCATCCAAGATGACAACATTTCTAGTTTTCCATATTACCCAGCAAGCTGTGATGACTAGTTCTCTGAATATGCTGCTTCAAAAATCAGCTCTTGCTTGCAACATCATATATCGAGAGGTTCCAAGTCACAGTACGAGTATTTGGAAGAAGATTTCAGCAGGCAGTAAATATAAAGAACAGATGAAACATGTTTCTTGGAGAAGAACAGATGGAAACATGTTTCTTGGAGCTGTGTTACAGAGCACACACGAGTAGTCTTCCAAGAACATATTTTTCCTTCTAAATAAATTTATCATGTTAAACCTGTCCCTGAAGAGCAGACACAAGAAAATTTTGTGCTTGCCAAGCTTACCATCTGACAACAACCAGCTGAACAGAGGTGAAACCTGCTGAGTTGCTATAGTTTCTTTGTAAGCCTTTCAAGAACTATATGAGTTTGATCCCTAATTGTATGCATTGGTCTTCAGTATTCACTTCCGACTGCCTCTCCTAGATTAAAGCCTCAAGGTAGTTTACTAGTTGAGTTGAGGCCTGCATGAATAGGGGTAGTAAGAAGATAGTGCTCATCTTCTCAATGAAAACCTGACGGAGCACTTTGATTTTCTAACAATAGAGAAGAGCTCCTCTCTTTTAGTGGCCTATCCATCCAAATATCTTGCCACATTAAGGCTGAATTTACTTTGCCTGGGCTGCATTTTGTGAAGGATCTGAAAGTTTCAGTTAGCTGAGAAGATCTTTCCACCAAAAAGAACCAGTAGGGTTTCTAGCATGAGGTGGGATGTGAGCTATTGGCATAGAATTTGCACCAAGTTCATTTGACCCAAAGGATGTCTACATGATTATAGAACATGTCTAGGTGCTTGACCTAGAGTGCTGAGTTTTGAGCTTTCAGGTCAGTGATACCCAGTCCACCCTCCTTTTTAGATATGCAAGCTAATTCCCAAGCTGCAAGGCAAGATCCCTTCCCATTGATGTCCCCACCATTCCAGAGAAAGTGGTTTCTGTATCTGTCTATTTATTTGATAACACTGGAGGAAGTTGCAAGCTGCACATGTAGAAGCTAGGCAAAGCTAAAAGGACCGAGTTAACCAATATTAGCCTACCTTGATATGATAGGAGTCTGCTATAGCCAGATATCCTTGTCTCTATTATGCAAATAAGAGGCCACTTGGATTGTTGGTTTGGTTGTTCCTAGAGGTAAACTGAGATATATGAAAGGCATGGTCCCAACTTTACATCCAAAAGAATTAGCCAAGTGTAAGGTGCACTTGTGTTTACTGGCACCAAGAAGGATTTTTGGAAATTAACACTTTAAGTTTATCTTGGTGGACTTCTCATAGATAAAGAGGACCTTATGGTTAGTTGATCATTTATCTCTAAGAGCAGCATGATATCTGTAATAGTCTCCACAATTTCTATCAATGCGAAATGCAAATTTCGACTCCCTGATTGTGTACTGCCACTGTGTTCCCAATGTTGGTATTTGTTAGCGTCACTTAACGGGGTTGTCCGTCCTGACACTAAAAACACGTGACGACGGTTCTGCAGGTTAGGAAAGGATTCTGCAAGCGTACAGAACTATCATGTAGCACTTCGCCTGGGACTTCCAGGGGTCGATTTATTCCCAAAGGAAGGTAGGGTGTTG